>JAYKKI010000090.1:0-700000 GCA_039881145.1 Druceiella hillmani | reverse complement strand
GTAAAAGTAAAATATTCACAAATAATATAATTGTGTGTAAAACGTAATACGTGATAAATAACAGAAAAAAAAGAAAAAAGTAAGTCATAAATGACAGACTCGAACGAAAATGATAATTGGTTTTTAATAATTCCTATTCAGTTTTCGACCGTTATTTTATTTGAATTTGATTAAATTAATTCTCTTTAAACATTTTTTTCCGAAATTCATTAGCGAAGAGTGATTTCAAATAGATAAGTTTTATGAAGATGTTCATTTTGTGAGGTTATGATATTTGTGATTGTGCGTGCATCGATAATTGCTTCATTGTGATTAATTTTAAAGTGTTATTTATAATACTGAGAGTCTAATACTAATAATACTAATAAATAAAATATGCATTACCTTTTACAACGAAACCGTAATACAATTCGACTTAGGAATATTGCGAATCAATCCACTGCAGATGAACAAGAAATTATACGGGAAGAGCGCCGCGTAAATATGACCCGACTCAAGAACAAGACAAACAGCTCAGTTGGCAACGAAAAATCGTCGAGCTTATCGGACAGATCAACAACGCAATAATCTTCAACACGCAAGAAGAAATGCTTCAATCGTTGATTTGAATCGAATAGCACTTCAATACGATTGCATAATTGACTACAGCTCGCAACCTTTCGTACGAATTGGCCCAATGGATATTCTTCGCTGGAGAAACGTCTGGATTGTGCTCTCTCAGTGTTAAGATGAAATTGCCATTCTTGATTCTGCCACCTGAGTCATTGCATTCATTACTTCGTACTGAAATACCAGAATCACGACATTTTGTATCGAACGTTCAAAGATACAAGGGATGTTTCCAAATGACTTCATTTGGAGGAGACGTTATCGAAGAACGCGGATTCAATCTGACATTCAAGGTAATTTCTGCTAGAGCGATCATAATTCAATAAATCTAACTTCGCTTTCGAGTTTATAGATCCAAGGCTAAATTAAGGCCAAATGATTTAAATGTTATTTTATTTTAATTAAAATAGTTTTCATTTTGATTTGCATATTTATTGAACTTAATACACTTTGAATATTCATTTTAATTCAATACAAAACTAAATTTAATTCAGCTAATAAGTTAAAACATTTATTGACTCTGAGGCGGTACGAAGTTCGTCGGGTCAGATAGTTATATACTATAATTTACGTATCAAAAATCATTTGTAATTTAGGTTTAAGTAAATTAAACCTTTATAATCAGATATAGCTCAGTTAACGCAATGATGATAATTTCCATCAACATACAATTAAGAATCCATATTTCTAATGTTTTTAATCAATGGTTATTGAAGAAAGGGGGGGGGGGGTTAGTGCAGAAATTTACATTAGAAAAAAGAAAAAAACATATATTATTGGCTTTGAATTTAAATTTCAATAACTTTTTTTTGAAGAATGAGAACCTCCATGAACATCTTTTCGCCTCCTGTTACCTTTGAAAATGGACCTTATCTGAATAGAAATCCTATCCTTTTATGCGATATCTGTAAGTAGGTAACTACTTTCTTCAATAAAACACATCCTCCATTTCAAACAGTTTCCAAGGTAAACACTTGTAATTGACAGATAAATAACGAGGTGATACCTTACACTATCTTTTATTAGTTCTCGTCTTGTACTATTTAAAAGATTAAAACGGATGTGTCAATTTTTTTTATCAACGATTCCTAATTTCTTTGCATTGGTATCACGCTAAAACAATTTATTATCTGAATTAATTGGCTGTGTTAAGTTTTCATAATCGTCCATGAATTATCCGTTAGAGTTAAAATAATATTTTTTGAAAAAATCGATTCTCCTTATATCTGAAATATGTATATCGCTTATTACAATATATTTAGTACATTTGATTAAAAACACATTAAGCTTTTATCATGGAAAATAGGTAAAATAATTTAAACCAATAACATTGATCCCCACACTGAATATAATTTGTGTCGGGAATTTTTGTGAAAATGAATCCGCATGAATTGCTGCGTGGAATGAGATGGCTTTAAATTTTTTAAGTTTTCCCGATTTACGGCCACCGTTTATTTTTATTCATGTTTCTCTTTAGATTACCGCTAGAGTATTTTAACAGTCTATATAAATCATGATTATTTATTGACGTCATGTGCTTCCATCACGCAAGTGGATAGTACAGCCGTGAATACGGTCATTACTGTGCTATTTATAGTTGTCAGGACGAATGTGGTGCGTGCATATTTTGTATAGTTTATTTTGGTTTATATCGTTTTTTATCTGATCATATTGTTGATGATAGGAACTTCGAAAAATGTTTATCTCGCTTTTTTCGGTTCCCAAGATTTACGTTATTCAGAATAGTGTTCCAAGGCAATAGTTCGGAAAGAGAAATATTGTTGATAGAAAGCATTTTTGTCAATAAAGTTAAAGGCTTACCTTAATACTAGAGTATTAAGTTAAGAACTACTATAGTATTAAGGTAATTCTTATAGATTGGTAGTAGTATACACAATAGGAGATAATAATATATCAATTTCAATGTGGTCCTGTATTGCCGATTTTATTAAAATCATGATTAAATAAGCAAATGTTGGAATTACAACTTGGAAATAATATTCTAAATGTACTAAATAACATTACTATTCGCGTCGCTGATAGAAATTTATAACATGACAAACTTAGTACCTGCTAGGGTTGAATACGTTAAACTGTACTTGTTTGACAGAGGAATTTTGATACCGTATTCTAAAAAGTTTTATATTAGAGACTATAATCATGTCATTTAAGGAAAACAAAGAATAATCAGAACAAAATTGAATAAATGAGACAGGAAATTTTGACCCCTAAACTTGAAGGATTATGCTAGCAAAAAGTTCATGATAACAACAATTTTTAGAATAAATCTTAAATTGATTTGAACTGGGAAAACCAAGTTATTTTGATCCAGAAATACTAAGTTAATTCGATACATGAAATAAGTTATGAACGCCACATAAAAAAAAACAAATTTTTTTGCGATGCTAATGGTTTTTTGTGAAATGATACTTTTTCTCTTTGTAATTCTTTTAATCACACACGTTTACGTTTTACGTACGGGAAAAAAAGAAAATAAACTTTCTTATCTACGATATAAATCGTTTTCATATTTTTAGATTGATAGAAATTTAATTTTATTCATAAGCTTAGGAAGTCCAAAACAAGGAACGCTAGAGAAAATTTACCAAATATGGAATAATATTTTATATTTAGTGCAAGTCATGCAAAGAAAATTAGAGAAATGCTACTAATTATTTAATAATAAATTATTTATTTACCCTTCAATTAAAAGCAGTCTCGTTATTTTTATAAATTTAATTATTTTTTGTGCCACACACAAAATAAAAAAAAGATAAATTGAACAAAATATATCAATGCAATACTAAGATCTGTTACAATATTTCCATAGAATCGACAAAAACATATTTTCACTTAATTTAAACGAGTGTTTTGCTAAAATGATTAAAACTTTAAAAATGACAAAAAATTGGTCTATTAAACAATTAAATCTAATTCCGCTAAAGTACGTTCATGAACGTCAAAATCAACACATCAAGCATATTCTACCCCAGAGTCTTGTGTAAAAACTACTTCTACCCCAGAGTCTTGTGTAAAAAGACCTTGGTAAATTACACATCCTATATCCACAATCAGGAAGTAGATTTGGCCAAGTACATAACTTTTGATTAATTGTTTTTGCCTGGTCGCCTATTATTGATATATATTTTTAGCAGCCATACAATTAACATCACTCCATTTTTTATGTACAAAATGGAGATCTCATTTATTTAAAAGCCATTGACCGCAATTGTACATTTTGTGATTTCAGATAGGTATTACCGAAAAACTTCGAAATGTCAAAACAATTTTATTAGAGGGATGTTGTTCCTTATTCACATTTTAATTACTTCGCTATAATATGTTTTAGGGGGACCCTATAAGTTTTACCTGGTGACTGCAATTTATGACTGGTACGTAGGAGGATGGATACAAATATGATATTATTTTCTCTTAAAAATTTCATTAAATTGCCTATACGAGTATATCTATATTTTTTTGGTTTGGTTATGTATTATTGTATCGTATTATGTGCAACTCTCGTGGATTTTAAAAGATAAAACTCCTTTAGATGCTGGCTTATGTGAAAAAACAATTTTCTGCGGTTCAAGATGACCCAATGCATTCATTTTTCAGATATTATTTCTTATCAGGCCAGGAAATTTTGCTTTCGTTACCAAAATGTAGGCATAATACTGTTTACGTGTGGTTTGCTGTCCATTGGTGCATCTTGTATCACTCCTGTCATAAACCCATCATCTTCTATTACTGAACGCTCGCTGCCGGCGGGAATTTAAACAGGTATCATTCTACCGTAAACGTTTTATCAGGAACAATATTTCCCATGTCGCAAGTTTTTGTAGGTTCATATATTCAATTCACGTGGAATAATTTCGTAAAGACATTGTTATTGGCAGGAAATACATAATGATAATATAGAAAATTCGTCACTAAGCAGTAAACGGTTTGGCAATATAAAAAAGATTAAAAAAAATTATAATGTTTTTGTTCACTGTATGCCATTAACAAGGACATGAATGTTGTAATTACCTAAGATATTAAATTACTATGAATAAACGTCGACTATATCATGAAATATTCTTATTTTTTACCTATTTCAATTGTAGAAACGCGAAGCACCAAAAATAGTGTTTGCGATCATAAAGGGGAAAAGTTACGATAATCAAGATAATAACATCACACTTTCCTTGCTCTAGCCTGAATAATTAGCCTATGCTTAGTTGATTCGTTGCATATTATATAGTTTGGTTAAGCACTCTTGTCCATTTAGCCTCAAAATAAAACTTCAAAGGTCATCACTTATTTTCAAAAAAATGTTCACTGTGAAAGGTAGAAGCAACTAAAACATTTTATTTTTCTTCCCAATTGCTCCTAAAACTGTTTCTTGAGACTAATTGTATCAAAGTTGCACCGAAGTATTATATTGGTTGTTGTATCAAGGGTTTTATATAATTTTAGTATATTTTCTATTATACAGGACTTTTTATTGCTCGGGTAGGTCTATTAATATTCATTATTTGTTTTTGCAGGTAAGAAAATTTAAGTTTTCACTTTGTCGATTACCTCGCGTTACTTGGATTTTAGTTGTTTTTAATTTTGGTCTACAATTTTCTATTAATTTTTTTATAACTGAGTAAAATTTTAATATGTTTCATTAATATATATTATGTTATATCTAATAGTTTTTTTTACTATTAAATATAATATAGATAGATTATATTATATTTAATAGTAAAAAAACTATTATATTTTTATTATTATCTATTAGTTTTTTTATGGGGCGGACCGAACATTTTATGTTTATAAATACAATGATTTTATGTCTAAGGCAAGAAATATGAATGTGTACATTTATTGATATTTTTTATAATTTAGAATAAAATTCTATACTATTTTATCATAATGAAATCCTTTCACAGCCAGTTTTGTATTTGCATGTAAATATATTTACATTCAATAAATTATAACTGCGGTTGATTAGTCGATTTAAAAAACGAAGCCGAAGAAGTAAGTGTTGAGAAAATGGCAAGACAAGAATCTTTCAAAAAACATTTTACCAGTATTGTATGGTATGCTCTCTTGACGAAATAATTTTTATTTTATTTTCTCAAATTTGAAATCACAAAGGTCATAGTTCATAGAAAAGTGAAATGTTGAAATAATTATAACCTTATTATATATATACATATATATATATATATATATATATATATATATATATATATATATATATATATATATATATATATATATATATATATATATATATATATATATATATTCAACTACTAAACTTTGTAGAAAAGTAAATAATTATTTGTAATTTCAGTTGTTTAAATCAAATTAAATAGATTTCTTGTACTTAATTCTGTACTATTTCTGCTTAGTCGTAAGTGTTACTTAATCATTCCTTTTCACATGAACCACGATGTCAGCTTCTTTAGAAATTTTCTCGGCAAAAAAGGAAGAATTCGTGGAAAATTCATGTTTAGAAAATATAACTAAAATCAAGTTAATTTGCGTACAAACACCATAATCCCCAATAAAATATCATTTCTCAGTTAAATCGTTTTTTCATTGCCACATTACCTAAAAAATACAAAACTTGTACAACGTGTAATATCGCAAACATTGTGAAATTTCCAATTCGAAACAAAACAAAATACCTTTTAAAAACATGCAAGGTCATTGTTCGTTTTGAAATGAATAAAGAAATATGAATTATACTCACGGAACGTTCAAATACCTCAAATTTTGCTTGTCATGGTAATATTTTTTGTTGTATACGTCATATGTATTTTGGGCTAAGCAAAAATTCTTTTCAACATATGTTTTTTATGTAAAATTTATGTTAGAATTTCCGCAAACCGTTTAACATAAATCTATCTGATTTGATAAGTTTTTGAATTATTTTGAATGCACTGAAGATGTCATTTGAATTCCTGATAAAAATATAAATTAAAAAAGTTACAAAAATAATTAGCAAGCCGGCTAATTAGTTTTGCTTTTTTTTAAATTTGAAGAACAGAATACAATTTAGGCCAGAGTCATTAATCTTCATGTGCAACTAAACATTTATAATTTTTTTATAATAATCAAATTTTATATTTCATGTTTACGTCAAAAACAATTTTAAAAAATCCAAGTAATAAATTAAAGCTGAACGATATTTATGTATAAAAAAATAATAAATGTTAATTAATGCTATTTTCATTTGAAATAATACTTTGAAATTGGGTTGTAAAACTAATCTATTAAGCGTTTGGTGTATTAACTAATGTACATAAGCTACTTCTACCTTTTTTAGGTGAAAATTTATATTTTTAAAAAAATATCTTAATTTTGATATGCCCAAAAATTATAATATTTTCCGTAAATTCTCAGACGACTTCTGTAAAAAAATGCATGTGCGGTGAAATCCATACAAATAATAAAATAACAAAAAAAAAGATTTTACTAGAGTATTGAAATTAATACTTCAAAAAATTATTATTAAATTTTCCGGTTTTTGTAAATTTGTTCGTTATTAGCTTCTTCATGTTTAATCAATGCCTATAATAAAAAAAACTGTTTAATGAAGTGGGGGCATTGTTGGCCTTAATAATTAATACCGATACGTAAAAATAGTTTTTATTAATACAAGTAGATGCGTCCAAGTCTATATAACACAAATTTTGGTTCAGAGAAGTAGTATATTGAACCCCAAATAGAATAATATAGAGTATGTTTCGACGTATATTTTTACATATAATTGAAATGCAAACGACTTATAATTTTCTTGTCGAGTCGTCATGAATTTTAATTTTCTTTTTTTTTAATTTCTCATTTTGATGACAGAAAGGGAAAGAAGTTTGTCGAAATAAACATTACGTTTTTTTTATCTTTGTGAAGTAAATTTTACTAATTATTTAGTATTAAGTGTATTTCATCTATTTAATTGACTAGGTTCGTTTTCCTGATATATATATATATAAATATACCAAAACCAAAATTACTGTTTATTTTCCAACAATGCTCTGAATCTCTAAAAATGCTATTTGTTTCCTACCAACTGTTCCTACCTATCATAATTCGATTTTGAATAAATTTAGAAAAGCATGAGAAAATTTTATGTTAATTTCAAAATCAGTTTTCAAATATTTTTTATAAGATATAAAAAGAAAGTAATTTCTCTAAGTTTTGTATGAATGTACAAAAAAATTAAACGTATGAAAAAAGAAACAGATGAAAAAAACGTATTTATTAATCATCATACAATCATTAATTTCAAACAATATAATTCCAAATTATATCATCATAATAAGAAAAAAGCTTTATTTAGATGTATTAAGTTAGAAGGAAATAAAGTTCTAATGAAGCTCATTAAGTTATAAGGAAAATCATTTTGTAATGTACAAAATAAAATAATAATATTGGATGAAAAATATGTATCCATTTTCACATACGTTTCAACTAAAAATAACCTCAAAGAAGTAGTAATCAACGAGTGAATAGAAAAAAGATAACTAAAAAATTAAAAAAAATAGTAATGGAAGAATATTTCATGTTGCAGATTGAATACGTAACACCAAAACCTTCTTTTATTTACTTATTGAAAAACAGCATGTTTATTCAGCGTAAAAAGAAAATAATTTTTTTTTAATTGGACATATTCGTTTGAATTAAATAAAAATTAAGCACTGCACACAGTTTAGCAGATAATAATTTTCAATACAAATAGGATATTACAAATTTATTTAAGATTAATTAATTATAATTATGAGTCATTGGCCTTGTAGCTCGTCCTTGCAGCACGCAGTTTCTTCTGGCCACTGCCTTCGATAAGATAACAGAACAGACGTCCAAGGAAGAGAACAACGTACCTCATTGGTTCTATCAAATAAAACGTTACAAACTCTCTTATTATTCAGTGTTTGATAAAAATTTACAGTGTTGTCTGTCATATGACAGATTGTATTTTTCCCTCTACAGTAAATAAGATTGTGGTGGTATAGCTTGGGTGTATCGTGGGACTAAAAATGAGTTTCCGAATAAAATCCAAAGCCTTATTATGCTGTTTGATAGGGAACTGGTGAACATGGTATTATATTTATTCGCAAAAGTTTTAAATCCTAATTTCATAAAAGAATTTACAGTTTCAATAATACTGGAACAATTTTTTCTAAATTTTGTTTTTAGTGATAAGTAAGATATATTTTTATGAAAAAGTACGCGTCTAATTATTTTCAAATATGATGCGTCGTGAATATCAAAATATATAAACTAAACACTACACCGAAGATTGATGATAAATTTTCATACGAATAACAATATTTGATTCTGTTCGTTATGATTTTTTATTTAATTTTTGTGTACATTTGTTATAAATCAAATCTTATCTTTATGCCAACGTATCCTGATCACACATGTACACGCGGAAGCACACATGTATGCCTGGGTGTGAAAGCGTGTAAGTATGCAAGGTAAATAACAAAGAATATGTAAATTGTTTTTAATTCATAATCCTCTCAAGTTGTGCGTTTTGCAACAAATCCGTATTAAATATGAATCCATATGCTCTATCAAAATATTTACAAAGAAATCACAACAGAAAACTCATGTTTAGATTCACTAAAATGATCGATATAATTTTAAAAGTATCTCAATCGATTCAATTATGCATAGCATACACTTTTAACGTACACCGCAAAGAGTCACAAAGTACCAATGTGTCCGTTTAAATCGAAATATTTTTTGGATACATCCGACCTTTAATGAAAATAATTTGTCTGGTTATCGCAAATAAAGCGCAAACCAGGCAACTGAACGTTTAACCTAAAGAGCAAGTCAACATAAGAAGTGCAATAAAACTAAAGAAATTTTAATTAAAACCACGTATTTACCTATAATCTGCTTTTCAGTGCAAAAAATGTACCTACACTAAGCACCCCAAGAATCAATTTAATTTAAATTTAGATTAATGTCTATTATTAGCATTCAAAATGAAATGAATCTTGGTTATATTATACAAAACAAATTTAAAAGCAACTTATATCAATGTGTATATTTGTCATGACTAAAAAGATAGTAAATGCATACTAAATTACGCTAAAATTTATCACATCGAAACATCTACCATGGCTTATTCATAAAAGAATGGACATATGATGTGGCGTGTTTAAAACTTACAATTTTCTTATGTATGGTGCTAGTTTGTCTGTAACAGTTTTGCCAGCTTTCGCCACGACAACACTCAATCCAGCAGACATTTTCACTCCAACTACTTTTACTATATCTCAATAATAATACGCAACATACACACACACACACATATATATATATATATATATATATATATATATATATATATATATATATATATATATATTTACTGTATACTCTATAGCAGTCAGGATAATATAAGTTATCATGTTACGAAAAAACGTACAAAATTAGATAAGCAGTTTTGCATTAATCCTTAAAAACCATAAATACTTTCTTCTCTTCTCATATTACTTGTATTTATAAAAAGGTTTTTCAATTTGTAAGTTTTTCAACTGCCATTTGTTTTTAATACAGTTTTGTTTTATTTATTCAATTTGCTGAAGTAACATCTGTGACTTTCCTGGCAATAAATTAAATTTATTTTGGTTTATTTGATAGAGGGATGAAATTATTTTTTTCTGTTTTAGTTTATTTGTTTGAAGAAAAAACTGAAACTCATACGCTTCAATATCTTTAAAGACCTAATAAATTATCCAAATTTTAATTTGAGGTGAATAATGACTTGTTTAGTCGAAATTTGAAACCATTTTATTCCAAATAAAATTAATGCGACAATATTTTCTTTCTTCCAATTTTTAACCCCGGTTTCCATCCCTTTAGGAATGGAATTTCAGCAATCAGTGAAATATGTGTTTCATTGTTTGCTTATTTAAATCTTTTTCTTTATATCAGATTAATAGAGTTGTTTTGTAACTTTTTTGCTTACAAATTAGGACACTTTTTCACTCCTTCATTTATTTGACCTAAAAAAAATGTCATACAGAGTCACTAACTTACAAAAGGAATCTTTTGTCCAAATGCTATGTTCCTATTGTCAATAGTACTTACACTATTTTTACGAATCATTTAGAACAAACAAAAAATTTAAAATATTATATTTGTTACTAGCTGTGCCGATGTGACTCCCTTCGCGTGGAATTTGATATAAGAAAAGTTATTAATATTTTTTCTTTTTTTTCTCTTTTTTTTCAGAATATTATAATAATAAATAAATATATATATATATATATATATATATATATATATATATATATATATATATATATATTTCTGAAAATTGTTATTTTCTAACGCAAAGGTCTCACTTTTTTTTATTTGCCCCTAAAACACTATGAAATAAATTTTTACCTTCTTTGGAGCACTTCAACCCGTGCCGACTTGAATCGAAACATGTTCATACAAGTTGCTCGGGAGAAGGGGCGCTTGCTCGCAGTATTTGTTGGTTGTTCTCGCATGGTCGGATATTTCCCACATATTTATTTACATTCAGAAGGTATCAGTGGAATTAAGAAGCAATAAAAATAGTTTTTTTTTGGTGACGAAAATGTTCGAATAACATGTGCAAAGTTACCTTTAAACCGTTTTAACCGTAAGAAAAAGAGAAAAAATACTCAATCAAATGTGTTCCGAGAATTTATTGTCATCTATTACTACACGAGACTAAGCTACCTCAAGAATAACACGACCAACCTATCAGCTCTGATGAGAGCCTGGAGGAAACATTGCTATCGATATCTTAATCTGTAAGTTCTGAAACTGTTAAAAAAGAAGAAGGAAAGACTTTGTCACACCTATGTTAGTTGTAGCTTTAGATGGATATAAATTAGGCGTAAGGCATTCTGTGTTTATAGTTCAGGCTGTAGTTGAAGAACTAGGTTTTAGCTATGACGATTTTGCAATCAATAAATCTTCTATTCAATGAATTTGTACACGGAGTAGAAAAAATATAGCAGAATCCATAAAATCCGATTCCTAAAATATGTGCCTGGAGAAATTATCGTCTATTGGGATGGGAAATTATTATCTGTACTGGAGTTCTAAAGAAGAACCTTTGCCACTTCTTATGGCATTTTTGGAGAAGAAACAACTTCTTGTTATACTAAAACTGGAGAGCTCTTCCAAACAAGATTAAGCTAAAGCAAATCATGGTTTGCTGTCTTCTGAATATCAAATCCACCAAGTCATAAACAGCCCTGAAAATAATTTTGACAGCCCTGAAAATAAAAATAATTTACTGCAATACCAGTCACTGTGTGCTAATTATATGAAACCCTGGCTTGAATGTCGAATGACTGTGAAGGTGCCTAATTAATACTTATGTTTTTAAAAATATTAAAGGAAAATGAAACTGTTGACTAATTTATTTCCAAAGCAGTCTTGAGCAAGTTTGGCCAACAGCTTTGTTTATTGTTAGAAAAAATTGCTGCTTTATTACTTTCTGATGATGAAGTTAATGAACAAATCAAGGGAAACATTGTAGGGATCTCACAAAGAGAGAGATTTTATGGTTTTGAAGAGACATGTTCCATTAAAAGAAGAGATATCTGGTTATTTCTATAGTGAGTAGAATGATACATAATTTTGTTTCTTACAGTGTTTTTATGAGGTCTATTTTAAATTGATAATATTATTATATTTTGTTGCTGCGGGAAAAATATTGAATCGTATACGTCAAAAACACAATTTTATTTTCTCGAATAAAAATTTATGAAAATTTCCGCCAGAAACACGTTTCTACGTGGAAAGAAGATGCTGTCTTTTTGGAGGGAAAAAGTTTCTTTTTTGAGAATAGTTAATAATACGGCTGAAAAATCTGCAAAACTTATCCGAGACTTTCATCATTTGCAGCAATTTCAAAAGCAATTTTGTTACGCTCTGTTTTCTACATAGAAATCAGTATCCGGACTGTGAAAAAGATACCCTTTAAAAGGAAATATCCTGAATGATGTGTAAATTTATCTTTTTTATTTAATAAATGAGTACCTATTATTTAGACCTGCTTTTAAAAAATATTTTCATAAAATACAATTATTTCAGGCGATCTAGCTACATAAGAGAAAGCGTTAAAAACAGTTATTTTCCAATATTTCAAGAAAAAATTATCAACCATATAAGGGACTCCTAATGTATATATATGTTAGTATGACCCTTATATTTTATATATATATATATATATATATATATATATATATATATATATATATATATATATATATATATTATATATATATATATATATAGATATAATATATATATATATATATATATATATATATATATATATATATATATATTTCAAATAATACACATTTCAATGTTTGAAAAATTGTAAAAAAAAATACACCTCTAATACAAAGTAGGTTTATTTTAACTTTATAACAACAAATGCGGATTTCATATTTTAAAAACCACGTTTTCCAAATGAAGGCCATCGAGTCTGACACACTCTTCGAGTTTAGCACGCATGTTTTCAAAAACGCGTTTGCAGAGCGACTGGGGTATCCTACTGACTTCGGCTCGAATATTTTCTTTGAGTTGTGTCACAGTGCTCGGATTTGTTTTGTAAACAACGGATTTTAATTATCCCCATAAGAAAAAGTCACATGGGCTTAAATCGGGTGACCTAGGTAGCCATGGTACGGTACCGTTTCGGGATATGTTTTTTTCTGGAAATAACTGCCGCACTGCATTCATGGACACATTAGCAGTGTGAGTTGTGGCCCCGTCCTGCTGGAACCATGTGTTTTGGTTGAAGGATGGACTATTCTGTAGTTCTACTCTGAAAAAGTCATTTAACATCTGGGCATATCTCTTCGAATTAACAGTTACATTTTGGCCACGTTGATTTTCAAAGAAATAAGGCCCTATGATTGCAGATGCAGACATGGCACACCAGACTGTTGTTGTGGACATCCCAGTAACGAAAGTTCTGCTTATTGACATGTCCTTTTCAATCTAAAGTGAGCTTCGTCACTAAAGAATAAGTTGCCCATTCGGGTAGCAGTACGAAATCTCAACATCACCTCCGCGTAAGTTTTTTTTAATCCAAAGTCAGAATCGTGTAAATCTTGAACAATTTGAATTTTATATGGATGGAACTTGAGCTTTTTCACATTATTACCTGTAAAGTTGATTTCGGAATTTCCAATATCGAAGAACGTGTACGCAGTGATAAACGGGGATTTTCAACGACAGAAACCAAAACACGCTCGACATTTTCATCCGTGGCTACCAATGGTGTAGGTCCTGGCCTGAGCCTATTTAATGTCGATCCTGTAGCTCTGAACCTTGCTACCCATGACTGAATGAGGTTGATCGATGGTCCATCACATAATCGACGAATACTGTAACGATTATTAAATCGACGGCATGCTACAGAAATCCACTCGAAATGTACGCCTCGACGGCAAAAGCGCGGTGCTCTCCACTCCACTGTTCCATGGCTACTAAAACATCCGCACCGCTTGCGCTTCTAACGACGCCCCCCGCGTCCCTATTATGTGTTGCGTTCAGAAACTATGTTTGTTCAAACTTTGAAATTTGCCACTGGACATATATATATATATATATATATGTATATATATATATAAATATATATATATATATATATATATATATGTATATATTTAAATATATATATATATATATATATATACATACGTATATAAAACAAAATTCGTAGACGCTTTAGAAGCCACACTTCTTATTCCATCGGTAGGAAATTTGGTACAAAAAGAGCTTAGATCATGAAAATTTTAAAGTGATAGTGGTTTAAAAACGTCGCCACACTATATAAAAGTACGCAAATTAAACATCGATCATATACTCAATAGTACTTTCAAAATACTAAAAATGTTATTTATACTTGTCTAAAAAAAAAAAAAGTAAAGTATTTTCAGCATATCTACACCCTCACATGATCAACTGCCTCCCCGTGCAACGACAGAATTAAATTTAATGAATAAAAAGCGATTTAAATTAGATAAATATTTCTTTGAGAAATATTACATGTCATTCAATATTTTAGCTCATTTATTAACCAATATTTTATGCTATATGTAAATACATCATATAAACCTCGCACAACAAAATAAACACTTTATCGAGTTTGTTCTAAAAGATAGCACTGGATTGTTTAAAAATTAAACATTTTATTAGATAAATGGTTTTGACTTAGTTTCCCTTTAAATTCTTATTCCTTCATAATTGTCGTGTTGTAAAACATCATTAAATTGATATAGTTTATCTCGTAAAATTTAATTTTCTAGAAATAAATCTTTCTTACATGTATCTATCAAGTTAGTTAGTTATTGATTTAAACCTTTAGTTTTGTGTTCATTATACGCACAGATTACGTATTCAGTTTCAAAATTAAATCTTAAATACATTGTACCTGGAACAGATTAGATTTAATTAGTACTGGTGGTAATATAACTGGATCTTTATTAAATCTATAAGCTGCACTAGATACAGACATTGACGATAACTTGGTACCAACTAGGCTATAAACACAACAACGCTTTTGTGGTATTTATAGACTAGTCGCCCCACACAGAGTCAATAGCTAGATGTGGGAATTTTGGTTTATGAAATTTTTGGATATTTTGGTTATCAATTATTAGTTCGATCTAGCTACCCACTTTATTTAGAACTTAGTCATTGTCGTCCATTTCATATTCATTGTTCTGTTTAATTGTCTCTTATGGAATATTACATTAACCGAAAATTTATTTTGTTTGATTACGATTATTCAAATTGTATTTTTTAACAGCATTATTTTATATGGAGCTACAATACGTATCGAAATTATTAATCCACATATTTTTTTCTTGAGTCCAATTTTTTATGATCCAGTATATGGCAAAAGATTTGAATTTGTAAGATTCAAAATGAAGAAATGCAAAAAGTATATTTAGATTCCAAAAAGGGTAAGATTGGCTCGTTCATAATGGCAGCTTGTAATAATAATTATATAACAAATAAAGTGAATGCAGTGCGAAATTAGATTTTAAGGAATAAATACTTCAAGAATTAATATAAATAAACAGCTTAAAATATTCGACGAAAAGTGGTTTTAACAATTATTACAGATTATTGGAGATGATTTATTCATTTACGAAGAGCATATATATAATCAAATGATTAACAGAAAAAAATATTTTGTTCCAAAAGTTGCCCGTAAAATAATGTGAAAAAAATTATTTATAACATATTGTTAAGCATATTATGATATTGATAAGAGAGTTATGTTAAGTATTAAAAATGTATTTTTAAGAGTATTGGAATCAACAAAATAATTAGAAGAGAAAAAGTTCATCAAAACGATTTGATGTGGTGTGCTGACATTATGGCTTACTTTTTCGCGCTACTATACATTCACTTACTATCCGGACGCAAGTGCGCTAGCGCGTACATGACCGCCCGCATACATTGACAAATGCCCGCACGTACCAAGCCACGCACATGCGAATATGTGCCCGCAAATGTGAATAGCTTGGAATGATATTAAATAATTTATAACCAACAAATTAAAAATGACGAAAACAATTAAAGGGAAAGGAAAGAGTATGTGTTCACAGGGGGTGTCAATAAAAGTGTAAAATCGTCTTCATGATCAATATCTCCTTTTATCATGCTTTAAATAGCTGTAAATAAAAAGTGATAACGTTATAAATTACATCATGGTAGTCATTGTGAAATTACTATTTTTTTCCCGATAATAGATGATTCTGTTCTAGTATACTCGTAACTCGCTGTTTCGATTGATATCCCACACTCTACACGAAACAAAGATAGAGCTAAAACTTAATTTTACTCCTGTAATGTTCCCATATAAATATTTTTAAATATTAACTATTGATGTGTAAGGTTTTCTGCCACCAGGTTTCTCAGGCACCAAATTTCAACGGTCTATATCGAAGGTCTTTGGAGAAAAACGTATGTGACCGATAGATGGTCAGATACGTGAGTGATCATATAATGGTTTCGTTTTAACTTTGAGATGCGGAACTTCAAAAATACTCCTAGTCTGCGTATTCTTCACACAATATTTTCTTTAACGAGCACTTTATGTTTTACACGTATAAAATTTAAAATGAGTATATTTTTTTATTTTGCTGGTAATCAATTTTTTATTAAGTAAAATACAGTATGATATTTGTAAATATAAATTTTATATTTTAAATTATCGTTAGTACCTTTTAAATGAATAGAAAAATTGGCAAAGGTAAAAGAGCGATATTTTTAATCGAAATACGAAAAATTATCCCTACGAGTTTATTTATATTAACATTCAAAGGAATATAAATAATATTGTATACAATCCGTTTCTTGCCAGCAAAATGTTTTGTATTCAAAATTTCTGTTAATACATTCATTACATTAACACGGTTATCTGAACATCATCTTAGAGTTAATTTTAACTCAGTATACGATGTTATTTCCTCATCCTAAAAACTTAAAAAAAAATAAAGTATTAATACAATAAATTTTTCAAAATGTAATCGTGCCACGTATATGTTCCAAAACTGACTTTATGGAACATACACGTGCCAGGAGCCCACGTTTATCGATGACAATGATTTTCCCCGTGAAGTTCTGTGTTATTCACTTTAATCATGTTATTTAAAAATATTTCTAATTTCTTCAAGCTGTCACAAAAGGTACCCTAAGTTTTTTATTCATTAAAAATATACTACGTTGATATATTTCAAGTTTACTTTAGGTTAAGAAAATGAATACACAAACGTACGTTCATCAAAGATTAAAGCAGTATTAACATAAACAGAATATACATTATATTATCAGTGTGTATAATAAGCCAATTTACTAACAACATTTATTTCGGACGCAAAGTTGATCTGGCAAAAATTATAATTTTTAATATTTATTTTTACACTAAGAACTTATCCCCGCTCGTTCATATCGTAATCAAAATATAAACAAAATTACATATATATCCCAATATATGAACTAAGTTAGGTACACAATGACGAGATTTGAAGTTGTAAAGAATTACAGTATTAAAATATCAAATATATTTTTTTTAAATATTTATTATTGCGAATGGCCACACTAAGTACCAAAATATCTATTACATACGTCTTCATGATATAATGTTTGATCATGAACTTAAAAGAAAAATAAACCTAAATTTAGCCTAGTCTACTAATCTAAGCTCTATATATAGCTATACATATATTTATATGTTAATATGTTGTCAATCCAAGATGATGATTGTCTAATGATACTTCATTTGAAGGATAAACTAGAATGCTAATTCTAAGATATAAGCCTTCAAAGCAGAAATATTATATATACTTCTTAGAAATATGATATTAGTTGCCAGTAATATATAAATAATACATATATAAAAATAATAGAGATATTCGAGTGATTTTATAATCCCGAAAATTGCTTCAAAATTTTGAGCAAATTTTTTCTAATCATTGTCCAAATTATATTATAGTTATATATATAACGAGCGAAATAACCATAAAATTGTCAATTTATGCATAGTTTAATATTATTAACTTAAAGGCTTTTTAGTTTAATATGGCCTAAATAAATTTGGAACCACTAAAATTACTTTGAAGTAGAACAAACTCATGTTCAATTTGCCTATTTAAGGGAAAGTATTTTCTTTGATGTTGATTTCACATTATTGGAGGACATATTGTTATTCATAGTCTGCTATATAATATAAAGAAATGTTCACAGAATCCTCCGTACAAGCGTTAATATTTTTTTAAATGTTTAAATACCTTATAAATATATATATATATATATATATAAATATATATATATATATATATATATATATATATATGTATATGTATATATATATATATATATATGTATACATATATATATATATATATACATATATATATATATATATATATATATATTTCCAACACAAATTATATTATGTTTTATATACTGTCATTTAAAATTTTGTAAAACTGTGTATCTTTTTACGCGGGAATGACGATGAATAATATGAAAAAAAAGATTGCGCGTGAAACACCGTGCTCGTGATAGAAGTGAAACTTCTTAAAAAATTAAGAATAAGAGTGATTTAGTGTGATAGACATAGAGAGAGAGGGGGAAAGAGGAGAGAGAGAGAGCATTTCAAAAGAAATACAACAATACCAAATTTGCCAAAAAATATTTTGTTTATTCAATATTTACACTATCCTTGGTTGACGCTTCAATTGGTAATACTAATATTACTGGTTTGTGATAACTAAAATATGAGAATATATCCGTGATTCGATATTTTCCAGATAACGTGAAAAATGGCATTTTAAGTCCGGATTTTGTTGTTGATTCGTTGGTTTTGTTATTTATGTAAAGACCAAATTTTTCGAGAAGAAAATTTCTCCGAGAATCATAGGGATTTTATCTTTGCCTCTACCAAGAGCGTAAGCTCCTGTGTAACTGTAAATCAGTGGGGAACGGTGTACGTAATACATTATATCGTTGATATTCTGGTTTGGTGTTATATAAATGGCCGCAAAAAGATATTATTTCCATTTACCGTTTGACACCCTGCAATTAAAATGTCGCCAACTGGTGTCACTATAATGCTCGCATGCGCAACATTATCTTATTCAATCGCTTTTTATCATCGTGTATATGTTGCTCCATTTCCATGGCATCGGAATATATAGCCCTTTTTCTTCCTCATGTCTTTCTTCTCTGTCATGTAACAAAATGTGCCTAAACGTGATGAGAGTTTAAAATGTTTCTCTCAATTCTTGTTCAGTTATTGATATTGAATCGCCGCCTAATAAATTACACTTCAAAAAATTTGGCTTCATGTCATTTTCAATAAAACATCTGTGTTTTCTGATGGGCAATCCACGTTAGAATTTTTTTAATTACAACAAAATTGGATTAAAAATTCTTTACAAATTTGATTTATACTTATTTAATCTAACTCCCAAATTTATTAAAGATGTAAATGAAATCACTAATCTAACAATTACTAAAAAAATAAAACGAGACATTCCTCTGCTGTTTTTCTATAATATAAAGCATATTATATATTTGAAATAGAGCACAATTTGAAATGTATTTAGATTTTTGAAGACAAACTTCTGAATTTTCAAATTTTTTTATAATATGTAAAAATTTGTAGTACATTGATTTTGATACAAAAATATAAAACAAACCTTCATCTACATTACAACCAAACTACTTTTTATTGACATATTCCTAGTCAAAATCACTAAACAGGGATGGATTTAGAACATTCATCCAAACAACCGTATCCTAATTTTAAATAAGAAAATAGGTGGTAAAATTCTCAATTCTCAGAATTTCAAAAAGAGAAATCTGAAAATTTATAAAAAAAAATTGTTTTTGGCCCAATAGCAAAGGAGAAAACGAAAAATGTTAATTGCTTAAAAGTATAGTTTCAATTTTACATACATATTTTTTAGGCCTCACTTATTTCTTCAAAGTTGGTACACAAAACATCTAAAATAAGAACACGTTTTATCTATAAATGGTAACGTTTATCGGCGGCTTTGCTGACGTGGTTATAATTAGAAATTTATGTGGAGAAATTAGAATATGCAGCGACATTTAGAACGATCAAAGGAAATTTAATACGAGGCCTTCATTTTTGTGTTATAATACAAATGACCATGAAAACAAAATATTTCCTACGAGTTATTTATTGCGTATCTAGCGCTTAGAAAAATCACATCTATTCATTGCTCCTCTGCGACGAGAAATAAAGACAAATACAAGCACGTTTGCATTTATAATATTAATTAGGAATATAATATTTGTTATAATTTCCCGTTATGAGAAGCCATCATTTCCCTGCACACCTGTACAAAAAATCTTTTTGAGTCTTTACTTTGTACGACGTGAAAGAAAGTCAAAAAACATATTTTCGCATCTTTAATATAATAGGTAGGATACTACATAAAAGATGAAACTAAGTCATTTTGTTATTCCTTTATATTGCATATGTAACGATTCAACGAGTCACGTCGACCCGTTGCTCGTTTGCAATGTTACTTCCGTATTAACATTGTGTTCTTTTCAGTTTCAAACAAGAATTATCACAAAAAGATAAGTTTCCCACATCATTTCCTGATCCTCCATTTTTGCATAAAATCACATCGATCCATTGCTACATTGTGATGTAAAAGAAAACGAACCCATATTTTTGCATTACACTAGTTAGGATGACAAATCTGTAGAATTAGTATGTGTGAATATTTCGAATTTCCTTGAAATTAATTTTAAATCGACCCAGTTTTTGCTTTAATATTACGATAAAATAATGTTAATTTTCCAAAGGCTCGAGAATTCTATAAAGGTAATAATTTAAGTAATTTAAATATAGATGTGCATGAAATTTACAATTTTAAGTATAATTAAAAAAAAATACTTAAGTTCTCACTACTTTTACTTAATTTGATTTCAACCTTGAGGTCTCATGTCAAAATAACAGGATTGTCTGGAATTAGAATTTATTATTAATTATTAACAAGAAAGTGAAATAACTTTGTAAAATCTCAGGGACACGAGGCGGGCGAGTTAACAAAGTTTGGAACAAACTTGGTGAGAGCTTATAAATCTCGGAGCAATGAAATCATTAAAATATGAAGTTCTGTTAAAGAAATTTCTATGAAGGAAAAAAAACTTCTGTTGTTAACGCCAATGTCGTAAATCGTGTACATTTTGAATGGAATCAAAATTTATTCAATGAGAAAGCGACCCGTAGATGCATTCTACTAAAGCTGATTTGTGGAATAAACACGAATTTGTCCGTAAAGGAACCTCAAATTCAGACCTAAAAAAAGGAATAAAAAGGAATATTTTAAAAGTAATAATAATTTGGTAGTAATTGCATTTAGTTTTCAAATAAAATTTTATATGTATCTACACTTCAAAATGACGGCTCTTGAGCGTTACTGACGAGATGAAGTTTTGAATATTACTGACGAGAGTGAAGCTATATCTGTTGTAGATCTAAAATACACTCAAGAGTGAATTTTTAAAAATTTTTGAAATTTGTTTACAATTTTATTACAATTTAAAGTATTTTTTCTATCTAACATTTTAAGTACTTAATATGAATGTATCTATACTTCAGAACGACGCCTTTTGGATGTTACTGAAGACATGAAGCTTTTGGATATTATTGACGAGAGTGAAGCTATATTTGTTGTAAATCTAAAATACACTCAAGAGTGAATTTTTTTTAATTTTTGAAATTTGTTTATAAATTTATTACAATTTAAAATATTTTTTTTATCTAACATTATAAGTATTACTATCAATATATTTACACTTCAGAATGACGCCTTTTGGATGTTACTGACGAGATGAAGCTTTTGAATATTACTGACGAGAGTGAAGCTATATCTGTTGTAGATCTAAAATACACTCAAGAGCGAATTTTTAAAAATTTTTGAAATTTGTTTACAATTTTATTACAATTTAAAGTATTTTTTCTATCTAACATTTTAAGTACTTAATATGAATGTATCTATACTTCAGAACGACGCCTTTTGGATGTTTCTGAAGACATGAAGCTTTTGGATATTATTGACGAGAGTGAAGCTATATCTGTTGTAAATTTAAAATACACTCAAGATTGAATTTTGTTTTAATTTTTTAAATTTTGTTATAATTTTATTTCAATTTAAAATATTTTTTTTTATCTAACATTGTAAGTACTTACTATCAATTTCCTATGTTCTATAATTATCAATAAAGTGAATAATTTTCTGGAAAGCAATAATTCTTTCCAAAATAAATAGCTTGAGAAATTTATTATATCAGTCATGGAAGACTCAGTCAGCCTTTATAATAAATTCAATGTCATCAGCTGAAAACGTTTGATTTTACTACACTTGAAGTAAATTAAGTATCTACAAATTCAATGATATAAAATAAGTACTCCTTAATTTCTCACTACTTTTACTTAATTTGATTTCAACCTTGAGGTCTCATGTCAAAATAACAGGATTGTTTGGAATTAGAATTTATTATTAAATAATTAATAATTATAAAATTAAATGAAGAAAAGAGTAATTATGCAAACAAAGGAGAAAAGTATTATATGTTATTAACTATATGGTATTTAGGAATAACAAATAACAAAATAATCATTTTAATAAACAAGAAAGAATGTAGATTAGGTTCCTTGTCATTACATTCTTTTGGATATTTCTCAGTTTTTTAAAACGAGGTAATAAAATAAAAGGGGTAAAAACAAAATAAATTGAGAAAAACTTAACTCAAAAACAGAAAAATCCAATGTTGTTTAGCGAAGCAAAAAAGATAGCTGAATATAACTACATTGGCATTTGCTATTACTGGAGCAAAAATGGATAAAAGTGAATTTAATATTAAAACACCCATATTTAACAAAGACCCATATTTATTAAAATACCCATCTGTAACCTTCCATCCATCCACACATCTATCAAGCCACTCAATAATTGTTTTGAAATAAAGATAAAACAATTGTCTTTATCTGTAATAGGTTTATAAAGCAATCTACTGAATTTTTTTGCTCCAAAATAATATGACCTGCAAATTTACTCGCAAGGAAGTTTTTGTTGGTCCCATTAACATTGTGAGTTCTCAAGAATAAACGCCCTAAACTGTTAATTTCTCTAAAGAGATGAAATTACGGTCTGGTACAAGTTACTCTTTAATACATTTGCCATTATACTAACTGCCCTGACAATCTAAATGAAACTTTTTGAATAATTAAGCAATACTTCTTAATGAATTATTAATTATAAACGACACCAATTGTCACACAGAAACAGAAGATTGACTAAAATAGAGCAATCAAATATTTTATATTATGAAGCTTTTTAATATTCTTCATAGAAATGTTGTCCCAAAAAGTCGGTCAAGGAAATATATTTTTCATCAGTTTTGTGTAAGTGCTGAGTTTATGTATTGATTTGTTTGTCGCTATGACACATAAATAGATTTTTAGATGGTTTGTTGGCATAGGCATTGGAGTTTAAATTTATTTAAAAAAAACTAAGAGGTGCGAATAACAGATTATTTTAAGGCAAATTTGACAGGGGTTAAAAGAAAAATCAAATCATTTAACATATTCAATGCGGAAGTTTCCAAATTTTGAGAAGCATGAACTAAATCTTTTTTCTTCCAAATTTAATTCAAAATAAATTTTTAATTCTGCATTCATTCGATATTGCACTGACTTATTTGCAAATTTCTGAAAAAATATTATGATGTCTATTGATACCATTCAAATAGAGTTTATTAAGATGTTGAATTTTTTTATTTATTTAAAGACTATAGTGGAGTAACAACTTGTGCTACTATTTGTTAGTAATCAGCTCTTATCAATTTATCTTTGATTTTAAATCTTATTACTATTCTTAAAGTGGCTGTCGCTGCTTCAGTAAGCTGCCTAATTTTTCTAACTGCAAACGCAGCCAAACTTTACCTACTAGCTACTGAATGTATATAAGTAGCCCATTATAATTTATGATCTAGAGTTATACCCAGGAAATTGGCAGTGTTTACTAATTCTAGTACTTTGTTATTCAAAATTACACTGCCACTAACCTGGGGTCTATTAAGCGGAATTTAATACATTCTGTTTTCTCAGCATTTAAAGACAAGTTATTGACTGAAAACCGTTTCTTTATTTAGAGTTTCATTAATATTTTTTCGGTCTGCTTATTTTCTATCCACTTGGAATGGTAAAACATTAATATAGACTAGGAACAAAAATGGACCCAGTATAGCGCCCTGGGCTACTCCCAATTTCATAATACAACTTTTCGAATTAGTAGCATTAATTTCAACTTGTTGCCGATTTGACAAATAAAACTTAATGAAATCAATTACTATTCCGTCAATACCGTAATAGCTTAGCTTATTAAAAAGTATATTATGATCCATGCAATCAAAAGCCTTGAAGGGGTCACACAATACACCTATAGTATACTGGGAATTCTTCCTGGCTGCGTAGACAGTCTATAAATACTGCACAATAAACTGCAAACAATTATTTTAATTAAGAGGTCAGTAATTGAGCAAGTGGTCAAAGTGATTAAAGTTTCGTTAATTGAACATTAAAATAAACTGATTATTTTACCCGTCATAATGTGTAAATTTTTAAGAAAAAAAATAAATACAATTTTAGTTATGGCACGTCTATGATATTTAAAATAAAAAAGATCAAGCATTGAAATTTCTTAATTAGTTGGTAAATTAATTTAAGAAATTGAGACTTAATGAATTGGAACAATGTTTTTCATAAAGAAATCTAGTACAATCTCACCTCTGTATATCTTAGAGAAAATCTGGATGACGTACAAATTAGATTTTATTACTGAAAATATGGATGACGCACAAATTACATTTTATTGCTAAAAAACATTATATAACTACACAGAGAAAAGAAAAATAAGAATTTATATATCGAATTACAGATGACTGGAGTAATTGTATATTGAAAACGATAAACATTCCAATCGCTTGCAATCATATGAGAGTGTTGGTTACTAAAAATTATATCAACGTTTGTCAGGCTTATGGAAATTGGTATACAATTTTGTTAGCTTCGTTTTCAAATTAAATTAATCAAATACTGACTAAAAAGATATTTTTATTATCTTCAAAAGGAAATTATAATACCCAGAAAGAAAATAATAATAGAAATAAACTCATTGTAATGTTCATTGAGTCAGTGTTCCTGGACAAACAAAATTTAGGGCGAAGGTAATCCGGAGACTGATTGAAACCTACCTAGAGCGAGAAAACGTGATAAGAATATATGTCTTCAGTTATTGTCTTCCCTTGGGGCTTTTTATCAGAATTTAAATAAACATTAAAGAAAATTTCCTTCAAAAATAAAATATTGAATTTGAGCGTTTTATTAAATTATAACAGCCTATATTCTAAATAATTACAAAAATAACTGATCGAAATAATAGCAAATAAAGTTACTGAAATGTAAATCATAAGATATATAATTGAAATCCTAGCTGCAAAAGCCAACGCTTATACATTTTTCAGAGGTTTGTTAATTAGAATGAAAAGTAAATAAACACATATTTTTCACCATATTTAGAAAAAAGTTTTTAAATATGTTTTAAATTGTCTATCAAATAATAATTTGAAAATCTTTTAAATTATGAATAAAAATCTTGTAAATCTTTCAAACAAGTATCGATATTTATAAATAGATTAATAAATATTGCTACCAAATATGGAATTAAAAATTAATAAAACGGTAATATTCAAACAGCCTTTTCATAATCATTGTTTAGTAAGACTGTCCGTTGTTTAATATTAATTTTCTAATTTTAAATATGTTTGATATTTTTAGTTTTCACTTATTCGAAATTCACATCAATAGTTATTCAAAGTAGATAGTTATTTTATTTGTAAGTTATTTCATTTTAAAATGAAAACACTCTACTTGTTGTTAAATTACAAATGAATGAAAAATTATTTTCGATTTTTTTTTGAGTCTCTATTTTTACTTTTCTTTTAGATACATCATCATTACCTCTGTTTCAAGTTTTGAATACAAATTTCTAGAAAGGAATTAAAAAGCTCTGAAGTCAGTTTTGAAAACGCAGATGTTAATTATCAACTTAAATACATTCATCACAGAAGACGGTGCAGAA
Organism: Druceiella hillmani; assembly: GCA_039881145.1. Lineage (NCBI taxonomy): Eukaryota > Metazoa > Arthropoda > Insecta > Lepidoptera > Hepialidae > Druceiella > Druceiella hillmani. The sequence goes on along the minus strand of JAYKKI010000090.1, from coordinate 673,682 downwards.
GTTAGGAATCTGTGATGGTAGTTCGGACGGACGAGTAAATTATAAAAGATATAGTACCATAAATTTTGAGCAACAACTTCGTAACTCCAAAGTAGGATAATTTCGTCAGACTTTTATTTTTGTAAAATACGGCAATAAGGTAGAAAGCGAGGAAAAATGAAAAAAAGTCCAAAGTGCTCAAATATAATAGGAAATTATTTTCGTAAAAAATTTTATAAAGGAGGCTGAGTCACCTTTGTTCATAACGCAAAGAATATTTTATTAAAGCCAATCAATTTATTATGGAGAACTTAGTTTTAATTATAATGTTCCAAGTTTGCATATTTTCTCGAAAATTAAGTATTTTTATTAGCAAAGTTAACCGATATCATCTTTTAACTAACTTTAAAGTTTAACTTTTCCTACATAAAATATATTTAATTAAAATTTAACATTTATAAAAAAAATAGTTAATTAAAATTCGTTTTAAAAAGGTGTCTTTTTTACATTTCAAAGGAATTTAAGGCTTCTCTGAATCAAAAATGCATTTTTCACAAGTTTTCTCTATCCATCTGTCTTTTGTTTGAACCATTGGACTTTTTTAAATGAAATAATCTCTTGGGGCCCTAATTAATATTTAAGCCAACTTTTCTCCTTGTAGCATATTTTCTAAAGGACGTTTTGTCTCTCCATCAATTTTTTAATTATCTGTTTATTTTTTGAAACCGGTTTGAACTAAATTTTACTGAAATAAAGCTTAAAGGATAGATTAAAATCTAAAGTAATACTTGTAATTAAATGTTTTGTGAATATCTACAAATTAAATACTATATTTATAAACTAAATAAATGCCTACCCTAATGTGATGTTTTCATCAATTAGGGATCGGTAGGCTATATAACAAAGTTAATTCAAGCTTATACTTATGGACACATACATACACACACATGCACATGTGTGTGTGGTGTGTGTGTGTGTTTGTGTTGCGCGTGTAAGCATGCGTGCGTGTGGGCATGCGCACGTTTGCGTGAGCAAGCTGCGTGCTGTGTGATGCGCACGTGTGCGTGCGTTTGTTTACATGCGTTTATTTACATGTTTATCTGTTTACATATTTAGGCATATATGAATAAGTTACATATCTCAACTAGCCTCGTTATTACAGTTGTCAAATCAATGAGAACTGTACAATTCAAATTGAAGATTAAGGCTAATGATTTTTCCAATATCAGCTTGAAAGTTTTCTTATATGTTATTTCCTTTTTCACAGTTTAATTTAACAGTATTCATAGTTTAGCTTTACTGAAAGACTTCGCATAATTATTTTCTAACCATGTATGCTGGAACTAAGATTTACATAGCAGAATTAGTAAGAAAATTTTGTTAATAATTAAAGACAAAAGGACGTTCACATATATCATGAAATGTCACAAATATTTAGAGAGCGCAATGATCAAAATGATCACTATTATATGCTGTTTCTATATTCTTGCAAATTAAAGGTCAAATGTAAAACAATTTTTGAATGTTAATTTTCTGTCTCTACATTCGTAATTTAAATTAACTATGCAAGAAACCTTAAATGTAATTCAATAATGAACAACATTGACTACTAAAGAAAAATTAATAAAATAGACTCCTAATTGATGATGACGTTTCTTTCACTTTTCTAGCTTTCTTGGCAATGCCTATGTCAAAAGAAAAAGGGTAAACGGAAATATTGTAAGAAACACACATATCTGCATTTCACTTCGTCTGCCTTTTTCTCACAAACCTTTCGTTTTGAGATTTTAAATTTTGAACGGCGATAAAGCACACTGACGTGTGTTTATTTCAATACTTAAGACATACAAATATTTATAAACAAAATTAATGTGTCACAAAGTTTTGGAAGGACTTCTTTTTACTTGTGTCGTAGGGAATATGAATTGAAATGGCAAATTAGACGGATTTCAAAAACATTTTTTTATATAGTTTTAATATAAAATAGTCCAAAAGATGTAACAAATCCAAAAAAATACGTCATCGTTCTCATCTCCGAAATTTCTGAAGTAATAAGTATGTAAAAAATAACGTTACTAGAAATTTGCTTAACGTTTAGAAGAAAACTGTAGCGGTAATTCTGAATTTTATAATGTTTTATTAAATTAAGGATTAATACTATTATTTATGATATTTTGACGCTAGTATATTATAAAATAGGCAATACATGGTTAAAAATAATATTAACATTTTTAAAAAGTACATGAATGATTTCCATAATTTAATGATCGAATAATGAGTAATGGCAATTACAATTTTTCACGATTGAATCCAAATCCAAATTAAGTATTGTTAATCAAGCCACTATAATTCAACAACATACAATTTTACCCAAAACCTTAAAGTAATAACTAGATATTAGTGCATAAGAAAAAAAACTTTTAAAATAAATGACAAAGATTTTTTTAAACTTGCGTATTCATTCTATCGTCCAGGTTTGTAGGGAACATTTAATTACCTAAGCTAGTTATTTCGTAATATTTCCATAACCGAAGAATTTCATAAGTTTTAATCACATGAATATGAAGTATTCTTCTTGTACCCAGAAATGTACGAAATAGTCCACTATGAAAAATAAGTTAGAAAATTTTATGAAATTTTAAAAATAAAAGTCTTTTTTAAAGTATAATGTCAATAAACAATGTAGTTTAGTATAAACCACATCGCTTATTGTCACAACTTTAATATATCTGATAGCACAATACGTTATTATATATAAATAAAACATTTGGGTCATTATTATCTACCGTTGGAGAAAATATTTGCGAGCGGAAGGTTCTAACAAGTTTTTGTCGTGTTACGCCAAGTTTATGATATACAAGCATTTCTTTTTAAAACTTTGCTTAATATTTAAGGGCATTATGATACATATGGGTAAATTTATAAAGTATCATAAGAAACATAGTGTTGTATTTTAAAAGACCGAAATAATTTTTAAAATTTTTTTGAATTTACACAAGCGATTAAAGCTTTTTCTGGCGTTTCTTTCTTGGAGTTTATTTCTTACTTGTATTGTTTAGATGAATAAAATTACTTTTAAAGCAACGAATTTTCTTTGTTGGCATATTTTAATATTTTATGGAACAAAATACATCAGATAATGTGAAAAAATAAAAAAAACGAGTGTGCTTTAGACCACACGACTGAAGTAAAACTTCAAATTCACAAAATATGAGCTTTAAAATGAATTTTCAATTTTATGCACTTTAAACGTAGAATATTTAATGTATTTAACAGAATAATAATTTATAAAATTGTTCAAGCACGAAATTAAATTACAAAATAATCAAAAAATCACCGTTCGCGTAACGCTAGCAAACTCGCATATATATATATATATATATGTATATATATATATATATATATATATATATATATATGTATGTATATATATATATATATATATATATATATATATATATATATATTATGCACTGGCTATGAGAGGAAGAGAGAAAGAAAATGTGCGCGGGCACTGCTCTCTCTTGCTCCAACAGTGTGATACAGACAATAGGCTTGCACTGTGTCTTAGATATACGAAACATAACTGGCTATGAGAGAAAGAGAGAAAGAAAATGTGTTCTCGCACCTCTCTCTCTTGTCCTTACAGTAATATACGAAACGTAACTCTCTCTCTTTCTGTCTTCACTAACTTATATCTCCCTCTCAACTTCCATTCGCCTCGTCCGATCACACTTTTCGTAACACTCTCGTCACGCATTCACCAGCTTACTCCCCAAATCGAGCGTGTGTAAAGAAGTTTTACTTCAAAGATCAGTAAATAACAGATACAATGCGCTTTGTCAAAAGTACTTTGTTATCCGGGTCCGGTCAGGTCCGGGAAAACAATCAAAATATCGTAATTTCTTTATCAGGATATTTTTCATGCTATTATTTTTAATTTCATACCATTTCAATCTATATTATATTTAAGCTTAGAAGAACTTTGGTGCCATAATATTTTGGTAACTTAATGACAGTTTTTTTATATCGGCAACTCGAAATATCACTTGTATTCTTCCTTAATTTCGTGAATATTGGTAGTTGAAATTTGGCAAATACATCTTTGGAAAAAAATCGGCAGAACATATTTATATATTGAGAAAATCACGATTTTTAATTTCGAGGTGATAAAATCATATTTTCGGAACGTAAATTCCATACTGACTTTGAAGACTTAATATAAATAAATCAAACCAGTGAGGTACGAATAAAACTCACAATATGGGAATTATCTATATGTATACGCACGCAATTGGCACTTATAAACATTTACTGATTCACGTTATTTCTATTAAACTATCTACAAGCATTAATTTTTCCCTGCGTGTATATACCGACTACCATTTCTTACACAACCTTGGAAAATATGGTGTATGTTTTAAAGATTAAAATATTTGGGATCATCCCTTTAGTTTTCCTGTAATCTTCTAGTTACATTTTACCAATTTTTTATATTTTTGATTCAGTAGTTTCGGAAACAACGCAGGAACGGAGAAAATTTTATTTGCACATATTTTTTGGAATGTGGATATATAAGACCAAGAAGAATTTTCGAAAGAAAATAGAAATAATCTATTTTATCATTTTCAATTTATCCTAAAAAGCGCATCTCCATTTAACGTTATTTCATTTTTATCAACATATTTTTGAGAAATGGTACATTTAATTCTATATTTTAAGTGCGGTAAGCGAAAATCTCGCTAATTATTATTTTGTCTCGGTGACATAAACAGGTTTTATTATTTTGTCTCGGTGGCATAAACATTAGGGTTATAATAAAGTCAATTAGATGCCCCTATATTATTTTGCACAAATGTTGATTTATTTTTCACAATATTTTTTTTCGCAAATCAAAAAGAAACAATTATATAACAATATACTTTTATGGGGTAGAAAAGAAGGATTATGGTTTTAACAGTCCATATAGCTATTTATGTCTTACTATACGCGTTTCATTCTAGGCAATACACTAATGGAACATTTTTTACAAATAAGGTATTATAAAACAATTTATAATGTTAGGAGCGATAAGAATAAAATTAAAAGTTATATTAAAATACTCTATTGAGATCAGTGAGTACACATCGTAGAACACATTAGAACACATCGAAATGAGTGTTAAATTAAAAATCTGAATAAATATGTAGCTATTATGCGTATTTATTTGTATGCATACGTAGGTGTGCATGTATAAAGTTTCATATATCTTATTTCACATAAGAGATAAGAGATCTCTTATCTTCTCAATAATTAAACCATTTTTCAAAAAAGAAGTGTTATTTCATTCATTTCTCATTAGTTTGGGTAATATACATTTTTAAGGACGTAGCTGGCTCGGATTTTGTATTTTTTTTTTAAATCTATCATGATATTTAAGAAAAGACATTGAAACACAGCTTTAAAAGTATTATCTTGTAAACATAAAATAATTTGTATGAATCCACCATTAAGGATTTTGTTGAAAAAGTTTAAAAAGGAACATTAAAAATATCTGTGTGACAAGAAAATCGAAAAATTACAAAAATATTAGAGGGAATAACATTTATCTCAGATTTAAGTTCTAAATTTATTTGTTACCTTAGTCGGGTCTCTTTTTGTAGATGTGTTTCCTTATATAGAATTCTTCTATGTATATTAATTAATAACTTATTAAATATTAACGACGAAAATGAAGTACCAAAGAATGACGTTACGAGCTACTGAATACAAAAACAACAACAAATTCCTTAACCCTAGATTACTAACCTTATTTTTCGACGTTTAATACTAACCTTCGTCGTTTCGACTACGCTGTATAATGGAGTGGGTTTTAGGGGTTTATTAAAAAAATATTTATATTTATGTTTTTATTTTAAGTAATAAGTATTAACCTATATATTTAGAGATTATAATATATACTTTAACATATTTTTTATGACAGTACGTGTCAATTTTTTTACAAAATATTCACCAAATTGTACTCCATATATTTTAGTAAAAGAACCTAGATAAGGCTCTGCATCCACCATATACTTTGTAGAATTATCTACAATCATCACAATTTTGATACCATATTTATTTGGTTTATTCGGTATATATATACGAAAGGGACATCTGCCTCTGAAACCTAACAACTGTTCATCAATGTTAAGGTAGCATCCAGGTTTATAGTTCTCTCGACACTTAGCTATGAAAAGATCCCAAATATCTCGAAAGGGAGCGAACACATCGGTTAACCTCCCTTCTTGTCGCGTAGACTTATCGTCAAATCTTAAGCAATTTATTAGCAAATCAAACCTTTCACAAGACATTGTACTGCGATATCGATTTCCACAAAATGTGATATCAAACAACTCTCTAGATGGTAAATGATTATCTTTCATTGCTGCAGATAATGTGAGAATGCCAATGAGAGCTCTAATTTCATTATCATCGGTTGGTCTCTGAGTGGATTTCAATGTTTTATATTTTTGAGATTTTTTGCTATCTCCGCATTGGTGTGGGTTACAACTAAATCAATAATATTATCAGTAATGAAACATGAAAAGCATTGAAGTGAATCTAAAAGATTTTTGCAAGAACCTACAGGTCCAGGTCTTATATGAACTATGTTCCTTGAAGGTATTCTGGTTTGTGACCTTGGCTTTCGTGATGACCATTTGTGTTTATCTTTCCCATGAAGAATGTTACGCGATGGTCTTATAATCAAATCGCTAGGATCTGCTGAAGTGCTAGGTGTCGCGTCTTCAATGGAACGTGGTGAAGATGTATCACTACTTGCCTGATAATCTTGATCTGGAAGTTGCTCTTCATTCACAGTAGAAACTTCATCATCACCCTCCGTTAAATACGCGGGATCAGCCGCAATATGGTCTTCAGGCTCACTCACTGATGAATTTTCCTCCTCGCTTTGGCCTTCTAATAATAGCGCACGAATTGTGTCTAAAAAATAATAATAATAGACACCATTATTACTAAAGAAAAGATAAAAGAACGTAATTTTTACTTAAGTAAATAGTACAAAAAGTTACGTTACTACTAACCTTCGTCGATGCGACGAGCCATGGTTGCTGCAACGGCGCCTACGGCCCCCCTACGCACAAAGCACTACCTTTCGTCGCGAGGGCAACGGATCGACTGAAATTAGCTTAAATTAAAAAACCGCACGGTCGCGCGCGCAAAAGTATCGCGATTTTTTTAGTGACGCGTCGTCGAATCGACGAAGGTTAGTAATCTATGGTTAATAAGAGATAATGAGGTAATAAAAAGAAAGAAAATATTAAAAATTACTACAGAAAAATAGACGGCTTAATAAGCTTTTAAAAGCTTACAAATATTAATAACGCATGTCACTCGCATTACATATTGGACAAAGAAAACATAAATCTATCCATAGCTGAAAATGTACAATTAAAACATCTACACAATATTGGATAAATATGGATCCATTCATTATTCACATAAAGGATGCCTAGTCCCTTGTGGATGCTTTCAAAAGCTTCATGTTCTTGAGCAAATCTTCATTATTACTATGTTTGTAACTGTCGGTTACGTATCATTTGTGCGGTATACTCACATCCTAATCTTGCGTAGTGTTATATAATCCCAGTTATAGTTCTGATTAGGCATATTAACTATGACGGATTAAGCAAAACCTGTTTAATGGATAATTGCTTTACAATGTTCGTTTTGTAATCTAAAAGCGATCAAAGTTTGTAATGAAAATAAAAAAAATTCATTTACGGAAATGTAAATATTTAAAATTAACTTTTTTCGCTGACCAGTTTTACGAACACTTTATTTTCTTTTTAAAATAATTACAAAATTCTATTTTTACTGAGTTGTATTCATTTAGTAATATTTTTGTTTCACATTTTGTTAACAAGTACTTGCTTTTATTTCGAAACTATCAAGACTTAAGAAATAAAACTGTAAATAAAAATATATTAATTCACTCTTGCTTCCAATTATTTCGGGCAGAATATATTTCGATCGTAGTACCAAACAAATTGTTTGTATTAAAAATAATATACTGGTTATAACTTATAAAACGAAAAATTTGTTTCGTGCTACAATCGTTACTTATGTTTTTGTATTATAAATACTATACTACTTTACAAAAATCTATTGCTATAAGACAGATTTAAGTATAAAAATGTTAACTGCTATTATCCTATTTCGATTAACATGCCAGGGAATGTCTTAAAGAATGCTAATTTTTTTTACTATTTATATTTCCATGTATAAATTGATAGCTCATTGCTACATTGGGGTATTTAGTCTTACTTTCTAGTAAAGCTCTGAAACTATTTGAAATTATTTATTGGATAAATAAACCACTGTTTCATCTTTTCAAGTAAAATTGTGGTTCATTTATCTAACCAATAATTTTCAAACAATATGATAGCACTTATACTTTCAATATGATAGCACTTACCCACATTGAGCGTGGTTTTGGATATCGCAGGCCGCAAAGCTATATTTCACGTAAAGCACTAGCTTTTGCCTAAAGCTCTTTTGGTCTAAATGTAGGGTACATTGGCGGCTGCTACATTAATTAGCAAAATAAGGCTGAAAATTAAATATGAAACCTTTATTACATGCAAATTACGTGACGAAGATGCTTTTATTAATTTCTATACAATTTTTTAACGTATTGTGAAAAATATAACCTAAAATTACGTAAGTAAATTTAAGTTTCATGACTTTTTAAAATAATAAATCTGAAACACAGTAATTCGTCAATATTAAATATATGTTTACATATTAGATCGTTAAGTTAGTTCATCTGAGTAGTCTGTTTACGGGTGTAGAAAGACAGGTAAACTAACACCAAACTTGTTAGTACAAGTAGACCTCGCACTATGAGTATGTCGAATCAAATTTACATTTCTATTAACCAAGTAATCAATATTAATATTATTTGCCGCCAGGTAAATATATTTCCTGCATTTACATAGCGAAAGCTAATCATAAGTTAATAGATAAATATTGACGATAAATTTCTAGTCACGATGCTTGCCAAATTTTAAAGCTGCAAGACGGGACTGGGTTTTGTTAACATTTGTTGATATTTTTAAGTCAAATTGTCCTCTTTAAAATTTCCATATAAAAACACTTTATCGTTATTAAACATTTCAAGTATCTACACAGAGTATATACAAATATACACATAGAAACACATGGACACGTGTATATTCTTATAAGGCTTCTGTGTTCTTTAGGAGTACAAAACAATAAAAAACTATTAATTACATGTAGAATTACTGGAATTCCGTACATATAGAGATATTGATAAAAAATTAAGTATATATATGCCTAAGAACCATATTAAAGGTTGCCCTCCCTGGCAGAATACTTAATACCGAAATTCAAAGCCGTACATTATTATCTGATATAGCGCGCATTATTAAATATACATGATAAAGAAAATGGTATCGAGTTGGTCATATAAGCCATAAAATTGATGGCAGATGAAGCAGGAAGGTTTTGGAAATCAAAGCGTCTACTTCAAACGGTTTCGGGAAAAGAATTACACAGATATTTTTGACAATATCTTTAGAATTATCATGTTATGAAAGTGAAGAAATTCTATGAAAAACTGCATGACATTTTTAAAAATAGTTTTAGAGCCCTTATCATTACTTTTTCAATTGCCTACCCACATGGTATATAAAAGAAAAAGTTTGCTATTGTGTTCTTTGCTTTCTGTAAAATAAAAAAAAATGTTTTAAATGGTAACATATTACACGTTATTTACTTATTTCATTACTTATTTTTTCACGTATTTTATTTCGATAATATGTGGGTCAATATGCTTTATTGCTGTGCTAAGTTTCAAATTTGTACGTCAAATGCTTTATGAGAAAAACGATAGGGACACACAAATGAACGGGCTGATATGTGAATGATATTATTTGTTTCTAAAGTTCTTATTTTCCTTTGAGACGCGAATCCCTAAAAATTGAGGAACAGGATTAAGAAGAAGTAATGAAATTAGTTTTAAGGATAGATGCTTACAAAAACTTGCCAAAGTAATTTTTTGTCCTTGGTTACCAATATATACTTGTCAATGAATTTGAAAAGAGCAAAAAAAGGTTCATGTTAAAAAATCTCCATCAATCAAAAAGCCAGGAAAAAATTAAGCACATATGTGGAACATATACTTTGTTAATCAAAGCCATCGTAATTAATGAGTGGTTTGAATAAACGCAAACTGTAAATAGAAATTGCTTAATATCGTGTAAATTAATTATGTTAATGTTAATTTCTAGACCAAAACTCCATATTGAATAAAGCGCAGCGATCTTAATATTTTAAACACAAAGATTGATCAAACATAGTGCAACATATTTGATATTATTTGTTTTTTTATGTGAATAGAAAAAATGAAAGTAATTAGTATTTTTATCTAAACCTTCTTTTCGAAATATGATTTCAGAACATGAACTATTTGGAATGAGTGAATGTAAATTGGCAATTAATTTAAAGAGATTATATCATAATTTTTAGCCTATCAATTTCGAAGTAAATTATTTGAACCTTTAAATTCACATTATCATTTCTATTTCTTAACAAGGACAAGAATAATAATTAAAAAATTAAAGAACGTAGTTAAACATATTTAAAATAAGAAGGAAACAAAAATTTTACCATGAAGAAGATAAGGGAAAATTCTAAAAATCTGTAAAAATAACCATTCATTCGAAATAAATAATTGAAAAATACTCATCAAATCCTAAGTACCATGCATGGTATAGTAATTTATAGGGACACAGCATTTGTTAGAAAGATATAACTTTTTGCTTTTAATCTTCAAAGAGAATATTTAATTTAAGCAAATTACTTTTATAATAACAAATTTACACGATTTGGATACAAAAAGATAAAAGCATAAATACATTTTTGCGCATCTCTTTAAACAATAATGCCATTTTTATATTGCAAACAAACCACTAATTATTCATATAAGCGTTTGCTTGTGAAACAGTATAAACATACGTTTTAAACTTCTTCGGACTTTAGCCTCAAATGAAAATTAATAACTAGAAAAATGTCATTCCGTTATGAGAAAGACGTTTTTCGATTTGAGAGCCATACACGTAAATAATAAAAGCACGTAATTTAAATATGACTACGAAGTGATTTCTATTAATTCCAAAAATTGTATAATATTTTTTAAGTAAAACTCATTTTAAATATTGACACATTCAAAAATTCTAAATGTAGAGCATTCATAGATATTTGAATAGTATTATTTTATTTAAGTTATAAAAATGATATTAAAACTCTCAAAACATCACGATTTTTCTTTCAAAATTGTTAATTGGTATTAATATCTACATTACATAAAATATTGACAATGTCAACAAAACATAAATTTTGGTAATGTATTTTGTCTCATTTTATAAATTATTTTAGCTTTCAATTCACATACAATACTGAATAATAGTCATAAATCAAAACTAATAAAAATGTGTCGACAATTCCTAATATTAATTTAGGTGAAAAAAAACCAAGAAGAGCCATTTTTAATGTATTAGTAAAAATAATTTTTTTTTAAATTCCGACAGATTTTTAATTATTACTTGAAGAAAATGAATATATTAAAAAATCCTATTTATTATTTTGTTATTTTCTAAACCGATAAAATAATAACGTGAATAGAAAAAACCCGGCGCGCCCAATTAACAAATCAATTTTTAGTTACTCCTAAATACGATAAATTATTATTAGTAAGAAATAAGCTTCCTGGGTTAAAAGAACAGTATAGTCAGAATTGTAAATCTTCTACTTCGGAACACAGCACGTGTGTTCCGTCACTCTGAAATCTCCTGGTTGTTTCGTTTTCAATCAAATCTATAATTAATAATAAATATTAAGAACACTAAGTAATCGATATTCCTGATAACATAAAGTACAACAGTTTTATATTGCTTCACTATTAAATAAAACACTGCTAATATAGATATAGATATAGATAATAGAACCACTGTATATCATGATCCCAAAACAAAGTGATTTTCAAATATTGAAATTTCGACTCAGTAAGTTCTGAAAGCAATTAACTTAACCTTAAATTTGTGACTAGACAGAAAAAATATGGTCCCATTATATGTATTATAATGGGGCCATATTTTTTTTTAACTTTATGGGCCTTACTTAGTTTCCTTATGGTCATTGAAATGCATAACTCTTCAATGATTTATTGGTGTAATTGTATATAAAAAAAGAAATGAAAGGGGGAATAGGATTCATTAAGAAAATTTTCAATAATATGTACAGAATTGGGTGAAAAATGAAAAAAAAATTGTTCCAGAATTTTTTATATTGCGTTTACATCGATACTTCAAACGATATATATTATTTTTTTATCCATTACATCTTCTGCCTATTTAAAAAACACAGTGTAAATATTTTGTATGTAATTGCAACTTAGTAGGCTTTATAAGTATACCAAATTTCAAGTTTATACATAAAATAATTTTTGAGGAAAATTGATGTGACGGCAGACAGACAAATGGAACAAGTGATATTATAAGGGTTAACTTTTTCTTAAATAAGGATCTTAAATAAAAAAATAAGAAATATTATTGATTCGTATTACTATAATATTTAGTTGAATCAGTAATTTTAAATTTATTTAAAATTAAATAAAATATTAAATTTAGTTTATGCTTGAAGTGGACTAATGTAATAATTTGATAATAAATTGTGACATAAAAAATAAAGTGACAAGTCCCTTGCTGCTGTAAAATTTGTTATGAATATATGATTACATTAGTTAATAATCATTTACGCAATTCTTTCCCTTAGTTTACCATATTTTTAAAATGGACTATTATTTAAATTTAAATAATTTCATTTTCCCCATAAAATTTTATAACCGGATACATATGTATAACCCCATTTACATTGTACCGGAAGTTTGTGATTGTGAATTTTTTACAGTTATAAAAATACTATTCAAATATTTACTAATAAAATATTGTCATAACTTAAAAATTCACAATCATAAATTTCCCGAACAATATTTACAGGATCATAAATCTTTATGGGGCAAGGAGAAATTATATAAATTTTCAGTCTATTTTGAATAGCTTGAAAATGATAATATTAATAAGTTATTTATTTTAGACGTTTTACATTATATATATATATATATATATATATATATATATATATATGTATATATATATATATATATATATATATATACATTAAGAGTCCATGCATTTCCTTTTTGCCAAACTGGCAAATAAAGAGACAGGCAAGATACCGAGCTATAAAAACATGTTAAAATTGAGTGTGCTAGAAAATTTATATGACAAGTTAAAAATACGAAATTCGTGTACGCTTTTCATTAAGTGTATGCATGGTGTATATATAGATCATTCAATGATGAGATGTGAAAAATTTATTATTATGAAAATGGTTGGAAATTTTTACAATATTCTTAACAATTAAAATTCAATAACGAATTAAATTCGAAAAACAAATTTAAAAAAAATGTTTTGTTAGAAAAGATTCATGTATACTTAAGTAATATTAAAAATAAATATAGCATTTTAATCAGGCTAGTTATATGATATTACATCCCTTATGTAAACTATTGGATGGTATTACCACACGAATAAAAAATTAGTTTTTGTAATCTACTTTTGACTTGCTTTGTATGTAACTATTATTAATTTCTGTTGTTATAGTACATCATACGAATGATATTAGATACAATTTGCATGTTTCTAGCTATTACCATTTTTCAGGTCGAAATCCAGAAAATAGCTCTAATATTTACCTCTACACCACCAAAATTTAATTTTAATTTAAAATAAATTCGAAGACTAGACAACGGTTTCGATTTAAATATTTCACTTAAAATTTAATTTAAAATAGAGTGGCAAACGTTTTCTAAAGTTAGCTTTCTGTTCGTTATCAATAAATAATTATTTACTGTATTCCTATTTGCCGTAAACCAACAGGTTGGGATTTGTATAATTAAGTTTTGTAGTTGCAGCAGTGACGATTATGATTTACATAAACATATTTCAGTGAGTAAAATTTAGTTCTTAATGGTGTTTTTTTTTTAATTTACTTATTTATGTTTTAAAATTGTAATCATTACTTAATTCCTGAACAACTTTTTCTAATGTTTTCATATATTATATATATGCAATATTCTAAATAAAAATTAAAACTGTTGTATTTTCAATATAAGATAGTTCATTCAAATATATTACTATTATTATATGGACTTTATAAATAAGTCCACTATCGATAAGCATGCAGTATATGTTTTTTTAAATATGACTATTGCGGAAACACAAAGTATTTTAGAGCATATAAAATTTTGATTTTTTGGTTTATATTTGGACAATATACGTTTATCATAAACAAGTGTGCTAGCGTACCTTTTTTGAAGATCATGGAGTCAGAACACTTGATTAGGTAAACCGATATATTATTAACACTACCAATAAAGTTATTGCAACATCCTAATTAGTTTTGCTTAATACCGAGTTCAGAATGGGAGTTTCTAATGAGGATAATCAACGATACTTCACAATGTCAGATTTCATGGGTAGCGCACTGTGGCCACTGAAAAGACGTACATCAACCTCGTCTGCTCTAATAACTTATTAAGCTTCTTCTTTTGTTTCTCTTAAATAAAGTTTCGCGGTTATAACTCACCACGAAATGAACACATTACATGAATTTTTGAGAATAAGAAATAACGATCTTTTTCTCAAAAGTTCATAATCGTTGTTGATGTGCAATGCCACGATGCAGAGCAAGAGACCTTAAAGAAATCATAAATTCCAGATAAAACAATTTTGATGATATTCAACTTTTAATAAACTAACGAATAAACTATTTTATATTAAAAACACAACAGTTTTCATATTTTAGACAAGTGAATACGAAATAATTAACAGAATACTGCATAAGTCGCTCCTCGTGCGAGGGTGGACTGGTTTTCTGGTCGGCTGTACGACATTGTTCTCGCAGCAATAAGTCCACCATGTGTAACGATTGTAGACATTAAAATATTTAAGTAAATTAAATTTGATTCCATATTGGATTTAGTTCTGACATATTATTCAGAGATTAAAAATAATTGTTACTGAAACAGAACCTGATGTACTAATTTTAACTAAGTTGTTGAGTAGTAAAAGTGATAACGTAAATGTTATTGCGATTTCATCAGTTATAGACTCTTTATTCGCTATTATGGTTAATATAAATACATTACGGAAACATAAAATTATTGTGACCGACTTAATCATACAACTGCAATTGCATTATTGGTTCTAATTGGCTTTTGGGGTCTCATTTTTCAAAATTTGAAAATAAAACCTTTAAAAATTTCAATGTTCATCCGTCTGTGTTTTAAATCTATGTATCTGCATTTATGAGTTTAAAGCAAAAGTCTATTTTGTCATTTTATGATGATTTTGTGAGCAAATTTGTTGAAAGTTGAAGAACAGTATGAAATTTTTATTCAAGATGGAAAAAAAAGATAGAGAATTCATATTGGCAAATTTAATTCAAAAATTGTCGTTTTAAAACGTTTGTCTCAGTGCAGATATAGTCAACGCATACAAATATAAAAAAATGAAAGGTACGTAGCTTTCATTTATAAACTTATGCTCACGTTATGATGAAATATGCAACATGCAGTTTTTTATAGTATCGTAGGTACTGAGTTTCAAAACATGGTTACTTTTTATAAATAAACTAGATACTGGTTCACAAATTTATTGATTTAATGCACTTTATTGTACCCAATTGATGCATATGGTGGACTAATTACTCTTACAGCCAACCAGAATACCGATCCAGCCCCGCTCGAAGAGCGGCCGGATATCGAACCCAGGTCCCCACGGCGCGCTTTACAGTCAAAGGCCATATTCCTCGTGATCAACGCAACACACGACAGAAATTTATAACTAATTAAAATTTCAAAAGGAAATTTTGATATTAAATACCAAGACGCCTATCCAACCCACAGTGAAACTTAATTATCCAAATCTCAACTTGTTGGCGTATGCCAACTAGGCATATAACTAGTAATAATTTATTTTGACAATAATAAACAGAAAGCTGACTTTCGAAAGCATTCATCAAATGGAATAACAAGTAAATATTTAAACCGGGACCGTCCTCTGAACTCAAGAAAAAATATATTTTTACAATTTATTTTATATTGAAATTCAACAAATATTGGCGGTAAAGAGGTTAAATTTAAAACTTTTTATCTTAATTTCTACCGCAAAAATGGTAATAGGTTGGAAGATGTAATTTACATCCAATATCATGCATACCAATTTATTTAATTTAATAATAGTCATATTCAAAACCACTTAAAAGTACGGGAGTAAACAAAATAATTTTCTTATTCGTGTGCGAAATGTACCATTCAATATTTCACATAAGGAAAATAATATTATATTTAAACGAGCATAATTAAAATGCTATGTTTATTTTTAATATTACTTTAGTGCACACAAATTTATTCTAACAAAACACTTTTTTCCAAAATTTTTTGAGCCTAATTTGTTATTGTATTTTCTACATATATATATATATATATATATATATATATATATATATATATATATATATATATATATATAAGTGTATAAATTTTCAAACATTTTCATAAAAAGTGATCAAATCTTAACGTCTATATTCAGTATACTGGAAGGAATTAAGAACTTACCACACCAATTTTGCAATCTCATTTCCAAATGATTGATATTTTTATATAACGACATAATTGAAAACGTGAACGAATTTCGTATTTTGAACTTATCAACGGCAGATACATAATTTTCCTAGTATAGGTACACAATTTTGCCATGTTTTTATTAGCTTGCTTTCTTGTCTGTTTTATTGTTTATTTCTTTGTCCGGTACAAATTTAGCAAACTATTTTAAACTGACTTCCCGTTGAGTTAAAGATTTAATATAATTGAAAATTTAAACATAACTCGGAACTGGATGACAATGCATATTAACTCGCTTCCTTATCTGTCTGTTTATTTGTTTCTTCGGCACAAAGGAGAATACTCACGCAACTAACCTAATCCACGGCAACAGCAAATTTTGTGCCATAATAACATTCACTTCGTTACATGTCATTTGACATGTAAAAATGCTTACACGGCTCAATTACAGAAAATAAAAGGTTTTAGTGTATCTTATGCGTATTTTTATTAAATTTACTAACACTAGTGAAACCAGTAACTAATTTACTAACAATATATGGATTGTTAATTTTTATAACTTAATATATCTATATAAAGAACTTATTATTATCATCATATTTAAAATTGATGGCAAATTTTCACACACAACACGAAAAAGCTAATATTAATTTATAATTTACACAATAAAATGTTAATTTACCACCTTCCTAAAATGGACTAAAAATTTAAAATGATTTCTCCTTGCTCCATAAACATTTATAATCCAATACAGATTTATAACCCCATACATATTGTTCTGGAACTTTCCGATTATAAATTTTTAACAGTTATGAAAATACTTCGATGATCTAAAACAAAAAACGTAGGGCACATACAATAGATAATGGTAAGGATTATATAGAATAGCTGTCGTTGAGGAAACTCATGCAACAGGTCATGTCATTTGTGTTGCAATAAAATTGTTACCGATTTATATAAAATTACGCCCTACATTTTTGTATAAATGATTATTTATTAACGTAATAATTTCATCACAAATTTACGGCGGCAAGAGACAAGTATATATCTACTTCACATACAATCTGAATTTAACGTTTTATTTAATTTTAAATAAGTATCAAATTATGGATTCAACCCAATATTACAGTAATACGAATAAATAATATTTCCAATTTTTTTGGGGTACATACCTCAAAACAAAAAAGTTAACCCTTATAATATCATTTCTTCCATTCGTCTGTCTGGTGTGAGAGCCATTTTTTTCAAAAACTATTTAGAGACTAGACTTACTACTAGAGACTACTTTACTAGAAAGTGTATTTGTGAACTCGCAAAACTCGCATTTGTGAACTCGCAAAACTATTTATACTGAGATTTTTAGTGGGCAAAAGTCGTAGTGAATAAAAAAAATAGTATCATATATCGTGTGAAGTATCGATTTAAAAGTAAAATAGAAAAATTCTGGAACAATTCTCGTAAGTACGTTTTTTCAAACAGTTTTGTGCATTTTATTGAAAATTTTCTTAACAAAACCTGTTCTCACTTTTGATATCATTATTTTACATACAGTTACATCAATAGACCATTCGAGATCTATACATTTCAAAAAGGACAAAGAAACTAAGTACGATGCGCATAAAGTATTTATAAAGTTTGTGATTTTATAATTAACAACTATTGAAAAAAGGCAGGATCAATTTCTATCCAATTATGAAGACGAATTTAAGATTATTACGAAAAAAAAAATAAATTAACGAAACGTGGCATAGTATTTACATTTGTCGAGCTGGGGGGGAGGGGGGGGGAGGGGGGGGAGGGGGAAGCCTGTAAAACTTAAAAAGGAATTGTTTGGGGAATATTTCTTTTTCTTGACGCTGTTTGACTGAATTAAAAAATAAAATTTGGAATTTGATACATCTTAAGTGTTTTCTGGATTAATAATTATTGTATTGTAGCATTTGATATTTCGAGAATCTATTCTCCAACTCTGAAATTCATATGGAAGGCACATTTAAATATAATATAATAGGGGTGGACGCTGGTCAGTAAAGTTAGTAAAACAGCTTTTATCTATGGTCAATGAAAGTCAACTTTTTAAAAAATAATTTTAAACGCAATATTTTTGAAATAAATATATAATCTTGATGTTAAGATGCCTAATGATGCCGATAACATTTTATATTCTGAGGGCTTTGGATAGAGACATATTCTGGTTTAGGTTTTATGAGTACAATGACGTTTTACTTTCTTTGATTTGCTGTGAAAATTGCTTGATATATAAAGTGGGCTACAAAATACATTTATAGACACAATTGCGACTAGTGTGTACAAAACCTTTCAAAACAAAGTTAATTTTAATGATTTACTATACTAAAAACGCTAGCTTATTTAACATAGCATACTAATAGGTTACTTAAATGTGCTTATTTAATATTTAAATAGGTCATACAAGTTTCTTCACCTATGGAAATCGTGTGAAGGCTAATTTTGAAATATATTTTTTTCTTTTATTTTTTATCTATTGATTTAGAAATGTTACATATAGCCGATAAACCCTGCTTGCAATGGTTGTCATTAACTTCGATTGTTTTATCAATAAATCACTATTTTTTTTCTGAAAATCAGTGCCCAACCCAATTCGTTTTTTTCGTGTTAATTTAACAGATGAACAGTTATTTGATTTTGAATGGCCATTTCATTTTTTTCCTGGCATTTCATTGTAATCCAATCATCTAATAGACTGTTTTCAAATTATTTAATTTCGAGCAATACATGATTTTGTTGACATATGTCGTAAGGTCAATATCTCAATAATGTATGTGAAGATTTCTCAAATATTTTTATAGTTATATCATATGTAGTGCTAATTCTTTTGTGCTTAACAGTTACTCGCTAAGGAAAATGTAAATTTTAATGTAAAATATTTGAAAAACAATCGAAAAGATAGTTCAATCCAGGGTGAATAGTTTCGGTTGCAGTTTTGCAGTTGGTGTTTCGAATTTTGATAGTTAGGTTCAGTTTTTATTGGACTCTAGAGTGCAGTAGCTTGCAGCATATATAATATGAACCAAAATGGCCGCCATTTCCAGTCATTCATATCAAATATATATATATATATATAGTTTACGATATTTTAGGGTACATTCATTTACTAGCTGAAAGTGACTGTGTAAACAGCGTGTTCAGAATCGGCCATTCTCACATTGGGCGCTCGCTGCGATATCGATTTCTTGAACTGAGTCAAAGGAATATGAAAAACGGTGGAAACAGTTTGATATTCACGTTGTATTTAATGAAACTTAATAATATTTTTCAATATAAAAATAAAACTAAGACTTGTATATATGTATATTCTTTTCTCAATTTTTTATAAGATTCCTGCGATTAAATAAGTTTGTCAATACACAACAGATACGCCATCCATTTCCTTAACTTTCATGTTCGCCGAGCATTTGTACTTCCCTATTCGTGCCCTAGATTCTAATCTTTACCAAAATGTGCGGGGTAGTATGTTAAGTAGTGTATGAGTTGATTGATGGTACATAAAGTAATCTCTTATGTATACAAAATATAAACTGCTGCAACACCCAGCGTAAAATACTTCTTTCAATTTTCTCGTAAAAAACTAGTACGGTGTAAGATACAAAGTAATTAAAAATAGTCAAAAAGGAACTGGGATCGGTATTTTCGTTTGACGGTCCATTATTTAATATTGTGACGTATTTTCATCTAAACAATAATTACTTCCCCAGCGGCATTGCATTTGTCATAAGTTATAGCTGAATATTTTTGTCGCGTATTGCATTTTTAATAATTCTCAAAAAATGCATTATAAGATAAACGCTTATTTCGAAAATTGGTGCTCTGACAAATGACAGCATAATTTCAATTTTTCTTTGTGCTTGAATTCGTTGTGCACTCTGTTATTTGTCGTACTGTTTTCTAGTACTTTTATTATCTCTTGACATTTCAAGACTTCTGTTTAAAGATTTATTAATGATATGACATAATGAATGAAATGTTTCAAACAAATCAAAATTCTCAATATCTAGGAATATATACACACTCATATATATATATATATATATATATATATATATATATATACATATATTATTTCAATTATATCGATATACAAAATTTGTGTCTATTTTGAAAAAAAATCCCATGCCTTTAAGCACCTATGATCAAAGAAAAATAAAAAATATTGTCTTTTAAAATATATTTATTTGTTTTTACATTTTACTGTTTGTTGTTATAAATATGGCAGTTATAACAGTATACAACAGTTTTGAAATTTACATATTTACTATAATACTTTTTTTATAATAGAAAATAAGGTCACTTTTCTATCGTAGGTTATATCTCAACTGGATTCAAATACCTGACATGTACTAACTACATAATTCTACACTCTTTTTATACACTATACTTTTTTAAATTGCGACATCTTTGCGTTTTCTATTAAGAATCAGATAAAGACGTAGAAACACAGTCTCTCATACATATTTTATTCGCTTCCACAAATTATTAAAAAAGTTGTTCGTCATTCGTAAAAAAAAGGAAACTTTACAGTATAACTTCGTGGTCCGTCTGTTTGCCTGTCAACACTCTTTAGTAAGGAACGCCTGGCGGTATCAAGTTGAAATTAATATTGAATACTTCGTTCCAAGGTCCCCAATAAATGAATGCAATAAAAAAAATCCTAAAAAATTTATTCAAAACCTATTGAGTATTTCTCCCTAACTCAGAACCATGAAATTTTAAAAAAGTAAAGTCTCCCAACATAAGTGAAGAAAAATCCCAAAATTGTTAATTTGCAGTTATATTTTCAACTATATCAGATGTTTTACGTTTGTGAAAGATATGGTCGACAATATATTATATTATGTAAATTTTTTTATATTTGTTAATAGTTTAACATGAGAACTATGTATCTTTAAATATTTATAATCATCTATGTGTACGGAACCCTCGGAATGCCAGTTCTGCTCGTGCTTTACATGTTTTCTATCAGAATAAAAATTTAGCTTACAATATATTGACATATTTTACAGTTACTGTTTTGCTAACAATGTGTAAATAATATAAACACAAAAATTAAATATAATTAAAATTTGTTACGCCTGAGTATCCCTCAGAATACAGAAGAAAGACTAAACCATTACACTACTATTAAAGTTAACTACCTAATATAGTTTTATATTATCAGTTCTGAAACAAGTAATTTCAATATTTCAGAATTGTCTACCATTATTTAATTATCGTTAACTTTCGATTATTTTAATTTCACAAAATACATTTAATTTGGCGACACAAACACTTCACACTTATCGATTTCAAATTTATATTCCTTACGCTCGCAAGCAAGCAAGTCTCCCCATTCCCAGTATCCGTTCAGTATGTATTTATGCGCGAAGTGCAAACAATTTTGCAACTTTATGACATTTTTCATATTTATTCCGTCAGTACTGTAGAGTTTTCCTCTAGAGTATTGAAGTCAGAGAATAATTTTAATCATTTCTAAACAAAATTTAAATGCGTTTTCTATAGAATTATAGCTTAAAAATTTTAATTTTGTATAAAAGGAAAAATTAAACCAAATCGTAATTCATTTAAAAAAGGTAACCTTTGCGTTAAATCATACAAAAAATTATTAGAAAATTCAATTTAAAACTTTGGATCAGTTGAAAATGAATGAGAGAAATCTGTATATATATGAGAAGGATTTTATAGTTAAATACAAAGCGTACTTTTAAAATTTTTTAACAAAAATATTGTTACAAAAAATTTCTTCTAATTAGTTAAAATAATGTAACATTTTCGTACATTTGTACGAAATGGTATTAATTCATTTTATTTTTTATTCAATTTTATATTACATTATGAACAAATCGAAAAATAAGCAACATACATTTAATCTATATTTCTAGCGTTGAGCATAAAAAACAAAAAATGTATATAAATAAGTAAGAACAAATGACTTAATAGAGCTTTATTTATAAGTTTACCATTATGTTTGTATTAAACACTGAGGCTAAGGATTCTGAAAAAAACATTTTTTAATTTTGTTTTTGAAAATAAATAATGTATTGAAATTGCCGAAATGAACTAATAATGTAAGGCAACTTTTTTAGAAATTTTAAATTCAGTTATATAAAAATCAGCGGTATTCAAGCTCAGGACCCAATTTTGTTGATTCCTTGGTAGGATGTACTTCTTTAAATGTGGTTGTCAGCCACGAATTAACCTTTCTCTCACTCTCTCTCTCTCTCTATCTATGTATATATATATATATATATATATATATGTGTGTGTGTGTGTGTGTGTATATACTATGCAACCACCTTCATAATTACCTGCCAGTATATTGAAATATAATATTTTCTTGACATATTTATTTATTGTAATTTTTAAAGTATTTAGTTCTCAATACACAACATTTATTTTTGCTCAAGTAATTGTTCATGTATCAATAAGTTACCCCGTAAGTATATTTTATAGCCTTAATTAAACATTTATTTCATTTATTCATTTCATTAGCATGAAATCGAATAAGAAAATTTATTACTCGATTTGTGATGAATGATAAGGTTATAAGGTATTGATAGACAATTATCAATAGAAATTAATGAATTGAAAATGAAATTATTACATTCATTTTATCATATTGTTACAAATTTTATAAAGGCATAAGTAAAGCGTGATGACACTCGACTACTGACAATAACTAAAATATTTCTATCAATCTTTTATTTCCATGACACCAACCACAAATATAATTTATTTTGTAATAAAATTTCAGCAGACGCAAATTATTTGTAAGATTTATCATTGAAAAATTAATGCATTCCTTAAAAAAGGACATTTTTCATTGCGATTGGAAGGCATAGAAAAAAAATAAATTAGCTTTAATATGAACATCTAAAAAAGTTCTCTGAATCCTTTTAGGTATTAGACATTATTAAGTTTCTCTAGGAATTCATATGCTACAGGACGATTTCATATTGCTGCGGAGATAGGAGCCGTATGCTACATGAATAGACGACGACGAAATGACATCCTTTTTATTGCGCAGAACAAATTAGAAAGGTCGAATAAAGAAACGGAATTTGTGAGTGATGTATGTATGTAGTTGCCTGCTATATTACAAAACTAATATATGAAATAAGAAACTAATTAGGATGTTTCGTTCTGTTTAATAACAGCATATTAACTTTTTGACTATAAGCCATTTTATGATAAATATGATTATCCTTATTTACTAAATTTTATAATTTTAGTCGCGTCATTTTTTTGAATCCTTGTGTAGAAGAAACATACAACATTAACTATAAATTAATAAGCGTACGCAAGCGCGCATGCGATATAAATATCTCTGTTAACACAACTTTGCTGTTTAGTTTCTTTAGGTTTAATTAAAAATTTCCCATTACTAATATGTGTGGTATTGACAATTTTTATTTGATAAACTTTATTTTCAATTTTTCCTTTAAGTAAATGCTATAGTAAAAATTAATTATTAACTTGCATTCTAGATTAAAATAAACAGAATGGAAATCATGTTATTAATTAAAGAATATGTATTATAATTACAGAATAATTTTTTGAAAAAGCATCCTTTGAATTCATTTTATTTCGAAGTTTAATTTTTCTGCTAGTTTACCCTTATATAAGAAATAATTGTTAAAGTACAAAAGAAATAGGT
This sequence comes from Druceiella hillmani, assembly GCA_039881145.1. Classification (NCBI taxonomy): domain Eukaryota; kingdom Metazoa; phylum Arthropoda; class Insecta; order Lepidoptera; family Hepialidae; genus Druceiella; species Druceiella hillmani. The sequence continues at coordinate 649,263 of JAYKKI010000090.1, read as the reverse complement.
ATTAAAAAACTAAGAAATATGATTCCATTTTTATTAATAAATATATTTTTTTACTTACGTCTACAAAAACAAAAAGAACTAATAGCTATAAATATATAATATATTTAATACAAAAAGTTGAGATAGCAACCTTTTGAGATGAATATTGAAGTATGTGTAAGAGCCTACTTTGCTGTTAGTCGTATATTTAAAGCAAAATTTTCAAACGTATCAAATTTCAATTTACAATATAGGTTTATGATTATGTATTTATGTACAAGAGGAATTACCACGTAAATATATCATATAACCTAAAAAAAATTACCGTAATGAATTTCGGTATATATTCAGTCTTAAAGGAAATGAATACTTATTTCAACAAATCAACGTCAATTCAACTTTACATAAACTTCTAGTAACCCTCTTGTTAGTATTCCGTCGCAAACTTGCCAAAACGTAACACTAATGAAATCACTTCTGTGTTCGCCCGTTTGTCGATCACAGGCGATTTTCTCCTAATCTCTTCGTCTAAAAACTTTTGCAAAAATTTCACTGAGATGTATAGCAGAAAATATTAAATTTTGATTCTAGAGTTCACAGGATAAATGGGAAAATAAAAAAAATTCCTCTTGAGGTTATCATGAATGGTGACAAATAAAAATTTGTTGAAGTACGAATTCAATCACGGTCACGATTCTTTCAAAAATGGTCCTTATTCCATGCTTAAACTTGCTCCTTCTTTAGATAAGTGGCTAAAAATATTTTCTACGGTTCTTAAACTGTGCATTAAACTATGCCGTGTTTATTTCCAAGTTTTCCAACTAAACCATAGTTAGAAGTGGACTAATTTTTCGTCGTCGTTTATTGCTAAATCGTTTAGGGCAAAAAGCGTTTCCATTAAAGTGTTTATAAACAATTGTATTATTTTGGACTGCATAAATATTTATTGCTTGGTATAGCTTTTACAGGGGAAAGATGTAAATTTTCCAAAAACGATAAGACTTAAAAACGATAAAACCTAATAAGATAATCCCCATATAGAAAAAACATTTTTCAACAATGTTAGTAGTCACATTCAACAAACTCTTTTCTTCTTTTTAGTACAACAGTTTTTAGAATAACGGAAAATTTGGGAATACGAAAGTTTTTTTATAAAACTATAAAAAAACTTTCGTATTCCGTAGATTTTAGGCAGATGCTTGGAGACTCAGTTTTTGTTGGAAGTGTTTGTTCCTACTTGGAGAGATTATTCTGAATTTAAAAGGCCACGAAATTCACAATAAACTTAATGAAAATATAATTGAAACATTTAATAAAAACTTCGTGTTATTATCTCTTAACTTTCAAGTCAACAAATTACATGTAATGTATAATTTTTTTCTGGCAATTTTCCGATAATTGACTGTAAGTTGAGGTACTGTAAATTTATTTTTCTATTTGATACTTAGCAAAAAAACATAACAACCCTTAAATGTGAAACGCGGGCTTAGCTTCATATAGTTACTAAAATTTTAAATATTCATATTAATCATAGGAAACTGTTTAAAATATTTAATAAAATATTGCGCCATGTAAAAGAAGTGTATATACTTATAAACTTAATTGAAGAAGAAAGTAAATAGGTGAACAAACAGAGAAAATCATTCCTTTCGGTTAATCATATGGGTTGTAGAAATAGAGGAGGATAAAAATTATAACTTAATAAAGAGCAAAAAATGTATTTAGTAACAGAAATTAGGATATTTCTCGTTATATTTATTTGGATAGTTCTAAGTCCATGTACTTTATTGCGAGCTAATAAAATATATTAAAAGAGGTAAGAACAAAATACATGAACTTAAAAAAAGGGAGCATAAGTACATTTGCTCTGTCGTGAAAATGGTTGGAACGCTATGAAAGATACCTCTGATATTAAAATATTTCACAGAGAGAGTGAGGTAGTCGTATAATAAGTGACGAAACCGTTTGTGAATAAAATAAAGTTGATGGTAACGAAGAGGTTCGAAAAGTTTTGTTACTTTATTTTTCTTTGTTTTATCATAAAATAAAGTACAGATATTTACTGAAAAGTTTCGCCACGAGATATTTTATTGTCGATGGCATACACCCATGAATCCACTCAATAATTTTTTGGAATATAAATAAAATGATTGCCTTAATATGTAATTCATTTCTATACCAATCACAAATTAATACAATTATTCTATAATTAATCTACAGTAATATTTTGCCACAAAGCATTTTGGCCTGTAAATTGACTCATATGAAAGTTTTCCTTGATCCCATTATCATTGTGAGTTCTCAAAGACAAACGCCGTAAACTTTTAATTTCTATATAGAAATAAAATTGTGGTCTGGCAAAAGTTACTCTTTTAGACATTTGCCTTTACGCTTATCGCCCTGACAATCGAAATGAAACATTTTGATATTTAAGCAAGACTGCTTAATGAATTATTAATTGTAAACTACACCCATCGTCAGGAAATTGACTGAAATAGGGAAACCGTATATTTCCGTATTATTCTTTATATCAAATGGAAAAAGAAAATTGACTAAAATAGAGCAAACGAATACTTCAAATTATGAAATTTTTTAATACACTTCATAGAAATATTATACCAAAAAGTTAGTGAAGGGAATATATTTTTCATCAGTTTTGTTTAAGTGATTTAAAGATGGTTTGTAGGCATATGAATTGGACTTCAAATTTATGTAACAAAACCAAAGAGTTATGAATAGCAGATTATTATGAGATAAATTTCACACAGGTTAAAAAGAAAAGTATTCTTATAACATGTTCAATTCGGATGTCAGAGTTTCCAAACTTTGCCAAGCATGGACAAAATATTTGTCTTTATAATTTAATGCAAAATAAACATTTAATTCTAAATTTGTTCGTTGTTGTACTGTTTTATTAGTAATTTTCTTAAAAAAATATTATGATCCTATTGATGTCATTCAAATTTAGTGTATCAAGATATGAAATATTTTTATTTATTTGAAGCCCGCAGTGGAGTGATAACTTAGTGTTGCTATTTGTTAGTAATTAGCTCTTATCAATTTATATTTCATTTTAAATCTCATTATTATTCTAAAGTGATACTTCTTTTATAACAGATACTTTTTCTAAAGCCATCTATCGGTCAGCTTAGGTACATATATTTATGACTTTGCATGTGACATTTATTGAAAATACTATTAAAAATAGAATGCAAATCGCCTATCATGCTCGCAATTTATATAAGAAAATAATTTTTAATTAATATTCAATCATAAGACTTGGAATACTTTTATGAAAATGTCGAAAACTTTTTCCAAATTAACTGCAACACAAACTTATTGACTCAAGTAGTCGCTATCGGTCATTCTTTTATGCATTTGGAAAGAGCAATATTTTTCCTCATTATTCATAGTTTTGATATATATTATGAAAAAACCTTCAAGTATCAATATATCCTAACTTATTTTCACCTTCAACATCCCCATAAAGATCCTACTCTTATTATTACTCTTAAATTACTTTTTATGTGATGCCACTGAAACTATCAAAAATTTGTCAGGTTAGTCATAACCAAGTCCGAGCAAGTAAAATTTATAATCTAAAAAAATTAAAATTTACGGACATAAAGATATATTTTGCAAAAGAAAGTATAAACTAAAATGGAAAAGTATAAAAAACTGATAATTTTATCTTCAGTTATATGTAAAATTTATATTTTGATTGCTATCTTTTAACGTGTGAGTTTAGCACTTGACTAAACAATTGTATATATAAGGTAAAAAAGAAAGCCAGCCATATATTCCGATAAGAAAGAATATATATCAGTCGAACAGAAAAGTTGTCACATAATTTAATGGCTCCCATTAAATAATGTCTACTGCATTATACACAAATAATGTAACATACATTATTTTAACAATATATCTAACATTAATAGTGTTAGAGTACGCACATATGTCCGTATATCGAGTATATACTGTACGAATTGTTAATTAACTTACCATTACCCGCAAAAATGTTAAAATGTGATGTTAAAATTTCTACGTTGGTGTAAAATGAACTTCGCATAAACATTTCTTGAAAGATATAAGTAGGGAAATAAGTTCCATAGAGGCGTATCAATAAAACGTATATTAATAATTAAAACGCAATGGTAATTACGACGTTTTGATTACTAAAATTTTATGACATCTTTTTATGTTTAATTAGGTAGACTATTTTATATTACGCATACCTGAAGAACACTCCGCTTTAATATCACGAATTTATTAACATGATTTGATTTAACACGAAGTTTGGCATGAAAGTTTCAGAGTTGGTCGATTTCATGCCATACTCCTCAACGGAGTATCGTGAAGATATAAATCAACTTGTGTTATGCCATTTCATTCAGGTATATTTTCGGCACCTGGGTAAATTTTCTTTTAACTTTTAAAATAAAAATAAATCATACATAACCTGAATATAATCATAGCTCAAGACATATTATATAATGCAATAGCGTATTGGTATACAACGAATAAATGAGTGAAGCAGAAGTAATAATTTGAAATGTATATTTTAAATATATAGAAAAATGAAGCCATAAATTATTAATTAATGTTAAAAACGGAATGCCATTACTAATAATGTTGTTAGACGTCTTTTATTTAAATTATCTCTGGAGTTTACTAAAAGAAAATAATTATGGTGACGTCACATAAAAAGTTTGGAAAAAATTAATGATATATGGTATATACGTGTGTTCCAATTATTTAGACTACATATCTTCTTAATCTGCTAATATAGTATCAAGAAGAAAGATCTAATACTGTATTCGACACTGTATGCGATTATACTGTATGCGACGATCTTGTACTGTATGCGACAAAAATGCGAGTTTCGTTTAAAATTGGAACTTTGATACCAAACAGTGGCATCAATTTTTAAGGAAACTCGTGTTATACTTGGACACAGGATTTTTGTCTCATTATATATTTTGCTTAATACGATGACAGAAGCGTGCGGGTTTGATTATTTTTGGCCTAGAACGAAGAATTGGGTCTTGAATTGGGATATGTTAATGGCTAAACGAATAAAAAACTAATGGTGAAAATGTCATAGCTCAGAGCTTTGAATAAATTCTCAAAACTAGAGTGATATTTTAAGGTGACACCTAGACTTTTAATGGTAAAACCAAAACAACAAATATGAAAAGTAAAAAAGAAAATTTAAGTTATTTTCTAAGTCAATAAGTTTTTAAAAATATATATAAAACAGTGCGTATAAGACACAGTCAGAGAATCGCCGATTTCCAGACAAGTTTAAAATGTTTGTTAATAATGCAGTGAGTAATTAAAAAAAATAAAGAATAATACGGATATTTATTTTAAACTGAAATGTTTACGTATGTTGACATATTTTTATTTTAAATATTTATATAAAATTCGCCAAATTATGGTTTTTAGTGATAGAAACGTCAAAAAAATAAAAATAATGATAAATGAAAATAGTCTCTTCCACATTCGTTTTCAATATCTCTACACACATTTATTAAATGTCTCTACTTCATTTTCAATATCTCTATTTAATTTTAATGCCTTTTTATTCATATAAGCAATCATTTGCTGGTAATGGAATATCGTATTAGCATGATATCTGCCATATGATGCCCGTTAATTATCGGTTTGATAAATAAACTATGTGCTATTTTCAAAAGGTACTTAAAAAATTATTGGCGATACCAACTTTGCACAGTTCACACTTCATTTTACACAAGGTACAAATTTCCTGATTTTCAGCAAGCTGAGGTTCAAGACAGACATCAGACAGATTCAGACAGCTGAGTTCATTAGACCTTTCCGTTGTCTGTCAGTAAAATAGATAATAAAAGAAGTTTGATTCACATTACTTAGCTTACATCACCTTAAGAATGGTTTACAATCTAATAAGTTTTTCTCTTCATTTAGCATGAATTTAAATATAATTTACAGGTAAAGTATGTACTCCTATACAGAAGATATAAAGAAGTAAAGACGTTACATTTAAATTATAATTATTGTGATACCACAAGGTTGAAAAATTAATTTATATTTTCATGAGTCATGATCAGGGACGAGCAAATACTTCCGTGAATTGAAATAGTTTTTCTGAAAAATTCAAGTGCCAATACTTTTTGAAAATGTTAACTAAACTTTTAAATTTGCAACTTTAAAAGTTTAGCTAACATTTTCAAAAAGTTGCACTTTTTTTCTTTTGGTATAGAAACTAGTTTTCTAATGAACTATTAAATTAGGTTAGTAATATTATATTTCGGAAAAAATATGTACACCTATATTTCTAAGAAATCAAATACACATGAAATTATTTAAATTTATTTAAATCGTATATTTATCTTTTATTTTGAATCGAACTTTTTTCAATTTTATTTGAAAAAATTACAGTAGCTTATAATTTATTTCTTTACACCACATTTTCATAGCTTTTACAATTCTAAACTTAACATTGTGGAAAGATCTTTGTTGAAATAGATTCTGTCAGAAGAAATTCAACTTAACACGATTTTAATTATGTTTATATTATTTAGCATATTTAATACCTTATAATAATTATTCTCATGAAACATGACAGCGAATTTTTGTCTCCCACTCTGCCTAATATTCTTTGGGCGGTGCATTGAATTGTAATCTCCTTACATCATTTTCTTAGCATGGAGCTCCTTTATGGAAAATTAAATTTTAAAATGGGTTGTAATTAATACTCTTTTTTGGAAAATTAAAACTTAGATGTTCAGTAATTGTTCAACTCGTGCAAAAAATGGAAAACAAATTTCAATGAAACATTTCGATTGAAAATGTTATATTTTATTCGTGAAAATATTTTTACTATAATTGCATTGTTTTGTATAATGGCTATTTTATTTAAAACTGTGTCCTTTATTTACATTATTTTTTCAATTAAGTTTTTAAATTTTTCCCAAAAGTAGTTTGTCGGTTTAGCTGCTATAAAAACAAAGAGCTTTTATACCTTTTTAAATTACAACTTAACTATACTATAGAAAGTTGTCCAAAACGAGAAAGGTTTCTGTTAAATCATTGAGCGTTCATTTTCATGCGACACTCGCTGCTGGAGAATTATTCGTTCATATTGAATAAAAAAGGGTTTTTCACCCCTTTGATCGGGATTCAATTAAATAATATCTCGGTGGGAAAAGTGGGATTGGATCGAATAAATTGAAAGAGTATTAAAGTATTCGGACGCTGGATTCTCAACCCTCGTTGGAGTGATTGAACTTTTAAATTTATCATCGAATTTCAAATTTCGAAAAGACGCTTTTTTTTGTTCGTCGCCTAAATTCAAAATTATCAATACGATGAGGTAAAAGAAATATTTTGGGATTTAATAGTTTATTCATTTAATTCAGATACAAAAAAATATGCGTACGCACGTGCACGCACGCACACATTTACATAATATTAATGGACATAATGGTTCACAATTAAATGAAACTACGTGATATAGTATTATTTCTACTTTCTTTACTTTCTTCACCACGACCTAGGTTTCGTTGTATTTAAGATCAATCTTTGCTAATATCCCACCTGAAGATGTTGTAATACAACGAAACCTAGGTTGTGGTAAAGAAATTAAAGAAAGTAGAAATAATACTACATCACGTAGTTTCATTTAATTGTGAATAATGAATTTCTACAAAATTAACGCCAAATATATTCAAGATATATTGGTATTTTCTTACAAAACAAATATAGACTTAATTGTTTTTTTCTATATAATTGTCTATTTTTAATTATTTCTGAATTAACACAAATGTAGAACTACTTTTGTGACTGTAAAAGTAAATTAAAAATAATTCTTTAGCGATTTTGTAAATTAAACTTTCTTACAGAGAATAAAAAAATAATATTGTTAACAAATGATTTGTAAAATTATATCGAAATACGACAAAAATTTCAATTGCTTGCTTATTCCTATAAAAGTCTGTTAGTTACTAAGTAATAGTACAAATACAGGGTCGTTGGGGGCAGGCGTGCAGGGCGTACACTGCACACGGGCGGCACTTTAAAGGAGGTGGAAAACTCAAAGCTTATTCACATAATTTGCACCTATGATTTCTGTTATCTATGTCATAAAAATGATATCTATTGATCTTTATCGAAAACAAATGCAAATGTCTGCAGGTGCACACCACAGCGGCTTTTCAAAGTGGATACTTTGATATCTTTTTTTCCTGTTTCCCTGTTTTTTTGGAATTTCCTGCTGTCCACTATCGGACGATACTTTTACGTAAGCGCATCTCGAAAGCGCATCTCTTTAAAACTTTTTTTTTTTATTCACTTGTTATCACGTAACGCACAGTACAGGAACTAATAACTTAATCCTACTTATCGATGATGGTGACTGGTTACTTAATTATAATATTACTGCTACCACATATTTGAACGTGAATAATTAATACTAATTACAACTAGTCAAATAGTGCCATACCTGCCACTACTTTTAGTACTACTACTGTTACAACTACCTACCTACATACTTATATTTTTGCATCGTGTAGGTTATACTTAAGTATATCTATCAGTGATTATTTGAAGTGGGAAAAATCGGAAACATGGTAAGTTAGATTTTCATTTAGCAGTCACTAATACAAACGTAGGGAAGATGCAGATACACCAAAAAATAAATAAATTTAAAATAAGGATTATAATTAAAACCATGCGAACGAAGTGGCGGAAAATAGTCTTATATACTCGTATATAAAATTAACCAATGTATGTTTCGTCGTATGCCCCGTATGCGTTCCTTTTTTCCTTATTCATTCAATTGCTGTGAACGTTGATGAGTGGTAGTGTGCGCGCTTGTGAAGTTTTTTATTTAAATTAACCAATGATTACGAATTCATTAGCGTAGTACTCAATTTGATAATTGATTTAAATGTAATAATTTTATGAGCTTCTGTATCTTCTCTGAGCAGATTAAATTAAAATAACTGATGAAATTAAATATTGAAGACCACTTCAACCAAGTCACGGGTAACAGCTAGTAGGTGAAAAATGAATTAAGCTTGGCTTTTTTACCCTATTTTTAAAGATTCCGTTTATTGTTTTTTTTTCCAAGATATTTAGTAAAACTGCAAGTAATCTGTCTGATTTTTTTCCGCGTAGAAAATGTAAAATCATGGGTGCATTTAAATAACATTCTCAAAACTAAGACTATTGTAAATCAAATGCCACTGGGACTATTAGAGTCAGATAAAAAGCAGTAGTGTGGTGTATTAGAAATAATTATTGCCGTAGTCAAGACGTTATCATGTTAATGTCTGGTTTGTCGACATCTTTATCAAAAAAAATATTTGAGTATGATAAGGGAAATTTTTTAAAAGTAATAGAAATGATAGCTTCCTTTGATTCAGTTATGCGGAAACATATTTGCAGAATTGAATTCAAATCAAATTTAAGTTGAAAGGGTATGGTTCATTACTTAGAAGGTCTAATGCAAAATGAAATTATTGAAATATTCGGCACGCTAAAAAAAAATTACACTTTGGACAAAGTTAGAGGATTTAAATATTTTTCCATCATATCAAACTGAACACAGGATGAAATGCGGAGCAAATAACTGTAATAGTTAGATTTATTTATTTACATAATATAAGTAAAATATAGAAGGATGCGAACACTTCATTGATTTTTGTCCAACTGTTAATTCAAATGTTGTTTAATATAGTTTTGCATTTATTTCACAATCAAATCTCGACATTCAAAATTTGAGGGCAAAATTATGAGAATGGTAATAACATGCGTGGAAAACACAATGAGTAGCAAATAAATATTTTGGACATTAACAATTGTACATTATTACGTTTCACGCTCAGCTCATAATAATTTAATAGTCAATGATAGGGCAGATATTACATACAACGTTTCTTTGACAAAATTCATGAAATCTATGTTTTCTTTTCATCGTTTAAAAAAGGTACTCGATCATTTGCAAATATTAACCAGATTTAAAATTAAAAGTTTTGTGTGGTACATTGTGGTCTAGTAGAATTGACGCAATCAAAATGTTACGATTTCAAGTAGAAAAATATTTGATGTTTTTTTGGAAATATATGAAAATACGTCTGAGTGGGATTATAACAAAACTCACAACGCACATTCGCTTGCTTGAAATATTGAAAATTACAAATATATTTATTATATTGTAGTTCTACGAAATTTTCAAGAAAATTAATTCAAAACGATACCAAGTTCTGAAATGAATACTGGTCTATGTATACATATGCTAAATAATTTGATCAATAGGTTCGTAAATTATTGCACGGATGAATACTTTGGAATAGTTTTACAAGAAGCTACCAAAATGGCACATAAATTAAATGTTAAAGTATATTTCCCACCAATGAACAAACTTGTCCAAGAAGAAAATCGACATAATTTCGATATGAACAACGCAATGAAATTATATAAAACTCTAAAAAAATTACAAAGTAGTTTTATTTTAGAATTCTAGATCAGATACTAACTTCTTTAAGAAATATATTTGAAGAATTAAACATTTTTGGCAACGTATTTGGCTTTTTCGGTAGTGCACAATTTAGTAATAGGGAAGTAATTAATTTGTATTAGGGAAATTTAGTAATTTAGTAATAGGGAATAATCAATTTGTGTAATAGGGCAGTAATGATTTATAGTAAAATAGTTGTAATACTTAATAGGGAAGTAATAGTAATTGTTTATATATTAAATATTTATTATTTACTTATTTTAGTTTAGTCATAATAGTATACGTACTTTATTCTCGGATATGTATTAAAGTAGGATTATTATTGTTCAATTGTTTAATTATTGGTATGTATTTTTGCTAATTGTTATAATATTATTTATTGTGTATTAGATTTTAATATATTAAATTTTATAATTAATATTTAAGTTTTATACTTCTTAATAATATATTTCTTAAAATCATTTATATTTTGAAATTATAACCTTTGTTGTAATATTTGTACGCTTGTAATATTATCCTATTCACTAAAATCTGTATCGTATATATATTCTTACAAATAAAGAATATTTATCATTACGTAGAACTTAATATAAGTTGATTAATTATTGAAGCTGTTCCTTTGTACATTTCCACAAGTACCTAACTAAATCCAAATACTTTTCTGGAAGCTAGGAAAAAGAGACAGATGAGGGGCGGTACTGTCAGTTTTGTACACGGGCGCTGATGAATCCAACGGCGGGTATGTATAAGTGTTTGGGTCGATTATGGAAATTACTGTCAAATTTTGTTGGCTTGATTTACAAATTAAATGTGTCAAATACAGGCTTACAAGGTAATAAAAAAGTGAGAAAATAATAATAAAAAGAAACTCACTTTTATGTCCACTGAGTATAAAAAATTTAGGACAAACATAATTCAATCAGAAACTGACTCACATCTAACTAGAGCAAGAAAACGTCATAAAATTAATAAATATCCGTTATTTTTTACTATTATGGTGTACTATGACGACAAATATTACAAAAATTTCCTACAAAAGTAAAATATTGATTAGTTTTTGAGCGTTTTATTAAATTATAACTGTGTACTCCATATAATTACAAAAAGAACTGAATTAAATAACAGCTAATAAAGTTATTGAAATGTAAATAATAAGATATATAATTGAAATCATAGCCGTAAAAGCAATCTCTCACCATATTTCAGAGTTTTACAAATTAGAAAAAAAAATAATTGCATATTTCTCACCATATTGAGAAGAAAATAACTATGCTAGATATGTTTTTTTTGAAGTACCTTTTAAATTAACTATCTATTAATATTTTTAAAATATTTTCGATTATTAATAAAAACCTTTTAAACAAAAATCGATATTTATAAATATAGAATGTAAAATTAGTAAAACTATAACATTCGTAAAGCCTTTTATTACGATTATATAGTATGACTGATCGCTCTTTAATATGTTGTCCAATATTCAGTTTCAATTGTCCAGTATTTGTCCAATATTCACATCAATATTTATATAAGCACATTATTAGTTTATTTGCAAATCATTTAATTTTGAAATAAAAAAAAATCTACTTACTGTTAAACTACAAGCGGTTACTGTTAAGCTACTAAACTATTATAACTTAAAACTACTGACTTTATAACTTATTTTCTCCTCGCATCTTTTCTAAGGAATGTTTCATCTGTCTGTCCCTTCTTGACTTATCTCTTTATTATTTTGTGACCTATTTGAATAAAATTTTACCGACAAAAAGCTTAACAATTTAATAAAATTTTACTTTATAAAATTAAATATTTTCTAATGTTCTTGAAATTAAATTATTGCCGATAATTTCAAGCACATGGGCTCAAAACTGATAAATAAATCTTATCTGGAATAGTACAGGGATCCGGTTTTAAATTTAAGTTAATATGTAAGTTATAATTGATTAGATTTATAAACATGTGGCTGAATTCGATGGAGATGGAATAGAAGGCGGTTAGAAAGTTTTTTTACCAATCGTAATGGCACCATTTTCTACCACGGAGGAGTATATCAGTAAGTAAATCGTTGAGAACAGTTTTGGGGCCTGATGGAAAGTGGTAGTAAAAGTGTGACGATAGCTTTATAGTTCATATTTTCTATTTCTTGCGTCACGAAATTAGTTTTTATGAAAAATAATTTATAATTTAATGGTTATTTTAGAAAAGATAACGTTGGATTGGAATAGGTGAAAGTATATTGTGTGTAATTGTATTAGGTCGGGTTATATTGGATTATGTTGGGTTAAGATAGGTAAGATTAGGTTACGTTGAGTTATGTTAGGTTAAATTGGAATTTATCATGTTGAGATATGTTCGTTAAACTAGTTTTGCGTTAAGTTGAGCTACGCGTTGGACTGGATTGAATTGGGTTCAAATAGATTAGGTTAAGCCAGGATTCATGTTGGATAGATTGGGTTAGGTTTTGTTGAGCTTTTGAAGGTTAGATCAGTTCAGGCTCTGTTCGTATTATGATTGGTAAGATTAGGTTGGATTGCATTTAGCTAGGTTTATATTATTATAAAGCACAGTATTATTATGAAGCATCATATATCGATTGAGTAAAGTATAGAAATTGAAAAGAAAAAAAATGTTTGAACTTAAGTTCAAATTACCACGGAGCGAAGTTTGTACCCGATTGTATTTCTCCTCCTGCCTCCCTATCCATTTCCTGTAGGGCACGTTACAAAATTTTACCATTATTTTTAACGACTTCTGCGAGTAAATTATGGACCTATCTCCCCTCTAGCCTTGTTATCACTATTTTTGGATAAAGATTAAAGCAAATAATTTTTCCAATATCAGCTTCAGCGTTTTCCAGTTTTAGGGTCGGATTTTAGTTGAGCTCTCATGTGTAATTTCCTTATTCGCAGTTTATTTTTATACCTATTATACTCCATTTATATTGAAACATTTGCATAAATATTTTTTAACAATGTTTGCATGAACTATGACGTACATAGAAGAAATTAGTAAAGAAAAGTTCTTAAGTAATAAAACACAAAAGGACGTTTATTAAACAAATATTCAGGTTATGCGATAATCAAACGTATCATGAATAAATAATTACATTATTCCAAACAAAAAATTATGGGCAACATTTTATTTCGAAATACCGAGATTTTGCAACTATAAGATACACAGCGTTTTCATGTAAATCAAGGCATTTTTATATAGGTATAAACAATAACATGGTTTAACTTTTAATAAATTAAAAGTGTAATATTTTTGAAACATTTCATTACAAATTACTTTAGTTCTCATTATTTAACTTGTAAACATAAACAATATCTGATTTATATGCACATTAAACTATACCTTTTCTTTATTTTATTTTTTAAAGCAAATGCAAACAGCATTTGCTTCAAATATCTAGTTACTCGTATATCGTAATGCTTTCTGGACTTGGTTTGAATAAGACAAAGATATTTAGACACAGAGATTATTAGTTTCTGTTAGAATCTATATAAATTAATTAACAGCAGAACCAATATAATACTCCAAGGAGGCATATATTTAATGAGCATAAGAAGTCATAATAAAAACAGAACAGAAATAAATATTCAAAGTTTTAAAAACTTAAATAATACTCACGAAATATCTCGTGCATCTTTAAACGTTTACAAATATTTTGATAGAATAATATAAGTAAATCGACGGAGACTAACCAGTATTCTAATTATCATGACTGTATGCCGATATTTTAGTAAATTAGACGTGACACATTATATATTTTCTAAATATTTATTTTCTAACTCTACATTTTTAATTTAAGTTAAAAATGCAAGAAACCTTAGAGTGCCAATCAGTAAAATAAACTAATAATTGAGGTAATGATGACTCTACCACTTTTCCTGCATTTTTAAGATTCTGCATGTTAAAGGAAATGGGAAAACGGAAATGTTGTAAAACACATATGTATTTGCCCGATAGTGCATCTGTCATAACCGGTTAATCACATACTTTTGAATATATTCACATACTTTTAAAATAATAATATGAATACGGAATAAACCTGCGATGGTTTAATTGTATATTTAAAAAAATAAATTAATTTCCTAAGTATAAAAAAATATTATTAGCAAGGAATTGGTTAGCTGGGTTAAAACAGCTGTACATTCCTTTAACTGTATTTTTGCTCCAGTATTAAATCATTTATCATGTGATTCTTCTTTGTACTTTGCAAGTAAATATTTATATAAAGTACTTAGTAACTCAGTCCGCAACAGTTTCAGATTATTTCAATATGGAATAAGACTTTACTAACCTTAAGGGAGCCACTGTATATCATGATTCTAAAACAGAGTGACTTTCAAATATTAAAATTTCGACTCAGTACGTGCTGGAAGCAATCAACAGAAATGAGAATAATACTTATTATGTTCTAAATTTTACAATGTGTTAGCATATAAACAGAAAAATATATACTAATATTATAAAGTATATGGACTACATGTTGGAAGTATAGTTTGGTTGAAATATTAAAGTTGTAAAATACAAAAATGATTTCGCGAATTCTTCGGCGAGTTTTAAAAATCTTATTCAAGTTTTTCCGAAGATATATCTACCAATTTTTTAAAGTCTACGTTTTGACATGAGCTTATAATTTATAACCTTTGTTCCGTTAATACGACATAAATCTAAACCTTAAATTTGTGACCGCATTTAAACATTTTTTATGATAAGAGGCAAAAAAATATGAAAAAATATTATATACAAGAATGGTATTTTTTCCACAGTGTACCCAATTGTGAACAAGCTTTGTACACTTCAAGAGAGCGTCTTTCTTGCACATAAAAAAGAACATTTAATTTGAGAATAATAATACATAAAGTCGTATTAAGAAAATCAAAAGAAAGATTAGAAGTATTGATTAATTCACGGTGTTTTAAGTATCACTGCAATTAGATTCTCGGTAGAGTACAAAAATCCTTTATATTATATAAAGGAAAACATACAAAATTAACACACGAATATTTTACAAGTGTGTGGGAATAGCCACAGTCGTTACAATTTTTAAAAAAAATTACCCCGGATTGATATTTGATGTAATTAATTAGTATTAGAAATAATTTTAGAATTTAGTTGGTTTGAAGTTAGTATTAAATGTTGGATATTTTCTTGTCAGAACAAAAATGTTTATTGAATATTTGGTAGGCGAAAGGTCAATTACAGTCGTTTTCTTACTTTATGGATATCTAATATAGGTACCTTTTTATAATACCAAGGGTTAATTCCTGAATTTATTGTGAAAGCCAGTTGTCGATACATATTAAACGTTCATAAGTCACGCCTAAGCAACTTTTGGGAAGAGGGCGATGTTGCTGTCTGCCTTTATTAAAATCCTAACCTACAGAGTAAAATAGTGGCAACACTTTATTAAATCCTATCCTACAGAGTGAAATACTGGTGACACTTTTATTTTAGACTTAAGCACTTTTGATACTAACATTACGGATTTAAGCACATTTGAAAACAAACTGCCTCTAGATATAAGCGTTAATGAAAAAACACTATATGACGTAGGCTACTTTGAAGTAATTGTACATAAGTCTTGGCGCGGATAGCCAAACCTAATGTTAAAAGAGGTATTGAATACCATTCTGAAGAAACTCATTATTGCTGAATGTCCCGACAGGGACTCGTCTTCATGCATTTACTATAGTATTTAGACTGGGATCAAGGTAAATGTTTTATTTAATTTTGCCCCTGAAATAAAAGCTATCTAATGGACGAAATTTCATTATGAATTTCTATATAGTTTTTTCTTAGACTGGAAAGTATGATATTTACAGTTTCCTCCTCCTGTTTCTGGTGCGGTTTTTCATGTAACAGCATATCGATTAGAATCATTGTTAATTTTTGAAATGCTACAAAGTTCACCGAGGAACACAGGAACTTTTTGTTAAGCTTTATGTTTAGTAATAAAAAACAGCTTTGAAAATGCGCATCCATTTCTTGCATTATTTCTTTTGGTGTTTTCGTTTAACAGGGGTAGGAGTATGTATTGTAAAATATAATTATCTTGGATTATTTTATTAGGTTTATCATAAAACCTTTTTTGAAAATAAAATGTCTGTTTTGAGTTAATTTTCACATTTATACACGCAATTTTTGTTATGCTGACACTTTGTCTTTTCTAAGAAGATTTCTGCAGAATACCTAAAATCAAAGAAACTTTGAAATAGAAGATAAAAACGTCGATTTACAAAACTTCAGCCGGGTTACTCCATTTTATTTCGGAAAAAGAAGGCAATGGGTATCCTATTTTAATTCTAATCTATAAAGTTTTAGCAAGATCCGAAATTTTCAAGTGTTTATAATACATTGGCATTTATTCACCTTCGCTCGACATTTTCTTTTAATTTGTACTAATTAAATTTTTTTATTTGTTCAAGAAAATTATATATCTATATATATATATATATATATATATATATATATATATATATGTGTGTGTGTGTGTGCGTGTGTGTGTGTGTGTGTGTGTGTGTAAGTTCTGTGTGTGTGTGTGTGTGTGGGGAGGGGGGCGTACGTATCCATGCGTGCACGCGTGTGCGTGTGAGTATGGGTGTGTATGTGTGTGTATTTTTTTGAAGTTTATGATTAACATTTATAAAACTGTTGAAAGATAAATTTTCATCGATGATACATACTAACAAAAAATGTAGTTTTATAACCTCCTTACACATTAACATATAGCTTTATTGCACTAATATTAGACCCTGGGCATTAGCCAAGTCCTTTAACATTTTTTGATAATAATTTGTTTGCTTTTTCTTCTGCGTTTCAAGAGAAAACCAATGTGCTTAGACTATCTCGTCTATAGTTTGTATATCATAGACTTATATTTATTAAGTTACTTTATTTAACCATGTTGATTCAAGGATAGAGAACAGCAGTTAATAAAAGTCATTGAAAACGAAAAAATTTATTTTTATGAAATTAAATTTGTATTTAAAGAGAGATGATAGCACATTGAGTCGATAAATATATTTACTTCGTCCAAAAATGGGAAAATGCTAAAAATTCTATTATTGTATATATTTTAGACGCCGTTATACATTAACCCGCTTAAATATTATTCGAATATAATGGAGAAAATGTTCCGGTTAAGGTAATTGAAGAAAAACATATTAATGGAAATTAAAAATCACTGTTTCAATTTTGCAATAACAAGAAAGGCACTATATCAGCTCCATCTTAAAATATCAAATTAGCCAAACTTACGTAATTCAGAAATGCTTCACACGCTTATTCTGCTGTAGACTCATCCGTACATAACATCGATCTGCTCCTGTCGACCTAAATATTTACCTACGTTTTTTTATTTACTTAAATTGTTAACTTTTATTACATTTTTTTATATCCTAAAATCAAAAACGAAATTACCCTATCAGATCTTAACTCAATTTTCCATTTTGTTAAATAAGAAATAGAATAGTAATTAACTTCCGATTTTGTTTTCGATTATTTTAATTCGTTTTTGTTATTTGCAAAATATATCTAATTGGCATTCAAGTTATTGAACTGCTTACCTGTGATGCAATTGGATACAGATAACTCTATACAGCTTACGCTAATGGCAATTATGTCGTGAACGCTCTCAGGGGTAATCGTGTTTCTAATCGTTATCTAAATAGTGAAGTAAATATTGTTGACCCGTGAATTTCTGCGCAATGACTTTGCGGACATTTTTAAACCACTCGTACTCAAATAAAGTTCTATTCGTATCGTGCGTGTAATAGAAAGTATTTTGGCTTGTTTGAACACTGTATCTACCACTGACCGAATTTTTAAAATGCATATTCAATCCCGTTCAAACAATGAGGAGTATTACAAACGACTGGAACAAATACGGCTATATTTCACACGTAGTACGATATCTCAAGGGCAAAACTGGGTTTACATTAATTAAATGAGTGCGTGATTAGTGATCATACCTGATCAAATTTCGCACAGAAATTTGAAACTCTTTTTCTCCACAAACTTGAATATTCTAATGTGTCATTTAAAGTTATGTCATAAACTATCTGACAAATTTCATATTTACATCGAATATACGCACCGTATTTTTACATATACTGAAGGACTCTTTAAAGGACTCAGAGACAAATCTTGTTTAATCAGCATCGACGACTGCGAATTTAATCTTAGAAAATTTTGATTCTTTTGTGTTCATTAATTTTAAATCTGACCCTATGAAGAAGATGTGTTTTTGCATTGTACCTTAAAAGACGTAATTACGAAGTCAGGGTCCATAATTAAATCTTAATTATTGTTGTGACTGTGGCTAGACTGATAAAACATGTTCTTGCTATCCGAAGAAGCCAAAGCTGAGTAATAATTCTGAAATCAAATATCTGGCAGCAGTAGTAATACTTGTATTGTAGTTGCGATTGGGTTGCACCAAATAAATTTGCTTTCCTAAAAACATATTGGAATCACGTAATAAACAATTATTGCGGAAATACAGGATATTATATTGCATGGTTATCAACAGTGGATATATCAAAGTCTACATAAAAACAGCAGACATTTTGACATATTCTCCTCATCAACCAAAACCTATGCTTTCCACATTGCTAAGATATTTGTAGTGTAGAATTCTTTCGTATTTTTATGTGATCCTGAGCATTAAATTTTATAAACTTATAACAGGAGTAAAGTTTAATATTGCGTCAAATAGAATTTTGTTATCTAGCTTTACATATTATAAACAATCTATTATAAACGATACATGATAAGGTCAACCGACATACAAATAATGCTGCCATTAAAGCTGTTGCAATATCTGAGTCATTTTAATATTGAGTTTAAAATGCGAGTTTCGAATCAAGATTATCAACGATTTTTCACAATATTAGATTTCTTGGGTTACCCTCTATGGCCACTGAAAAGACATACATGAACCTCGTTTGCTCGAATAACTTGTTAAGCTTTTTCTTTTATTCCTTCTAATTAAAGTTTCCCGGTATATATTATGAACTTTTGAGTAGACGGAAATAATTCGATACTACTGATACTTCCATCGACTTTCTTAACCTAATTTTGGATTGTGCTAATACGACTAGTATAGTAATTTTTTAAAAGATAGATTTATACAGGTTATTTCGAAATATTGATTACTTATCAGGTCGCGTCACACTACGATGATGTCATACTGCACACTAATGATGCGTTACGGTATTATTTGTATATACTCGAAATGTGTAGTGGAGATTCTCTCTGCTTCATTCTATGCTATGGACATAAAAACTATATGCCATCGGTGTCAATCCTGCGTCGATGTGCAATGTCGCCATGCAGACCGCTCTCTTTCATTACCCGTAAGAGGCTTTAATATCCTTGAAATAATCATAAATTTGAGATAAAACAATTTTGATGAAATTTTACTTTTGAATGATTATAAAACATTTAAATGGACAATTTTATATGAAAAACAAAACTTTTTTATATTATATGAAATACTTAACTTATTTACATGAAATACTAAACTTTATGAAATAATATACTTATTTATATGAAATACTAAACTTTAGATAAGTGAGTACTAAAGCATTAACAGAATACAAACGCAATATATGAAACTAAATACAATATATAAAAATACTAGAAAGAGTTGTTCAGGAATTAAGTAACGAATACAATGTTGAACCATAAATAAGTAAATTTTAGCGAGGCTAATTTAGACTGGTGTTCTGACTGGCTATAAGATGTTGTTCTCACAGCAATAAGTCCACCATATGTATCAAATGTAGACATTAAAATATTTAAGTAAAGTAAATTTTCTTTCAAAGTCCCTTTAATTCTGACACTAGTTTTTTATGTGGCATGTTATTTAGAGAATAAAAATAATTGTTAATGAAATAGAATTATATATATCTTTTTATGTGCGATCAAGGAAAGAATATTTATTAAGTAAAAATCATATAATACAAATCATATTATTGGTTCTAATTTGATTTTGGAGTTATATATATTTTAAAAGTTGAAAATTTATTATTAAAAATTGTGGTGTTCATTCGTCTCTGTTTTAAATCTAGGGATCTGCATTTATAGTTTAAACTGAAAGTCTATTCTGTCGTTTTACGATGGTTCCATGAAATTTGGCGAATGTTAAAGAATAGTTATAATATGTTAAAGAATAGTATATAATATAAAAAAAACGGAATACATATGGGTAAACATAATTCAACAAATATTTTTTTGAACCGTTTGCCTCAGTCCAGATATAGTCAATACAAAACAATAATGTAGCTTTCATTTATAAATCTACACTCAATTTAAGATAAAATATGCAATATGGAATTCTTTTACGTCATGGTAGGTGACTGTGTTTCAGAACATGGTTACTTATTACAAAAAAACGAAATACTGATTCATCAATTTATAACCTCTTAAATTCTTAAAAAATATTTTAATGAATTCTGATGTTAAGAACCAAGAGGCCTTTTCAAGCAACCACGAAACTTAAACAAATTCCAACTTTTTGGATTATGCCAACTAGGAATTCAGTAATTGGTAATTTATTTTGATGATTACAACCCGAAAGCTAACTTTTGAGAGCATTCGTCACTTTGTTTAAAATGGAGTTTCAAGTCAAATAGTTAAATAGAAGCCATCATCGATAGAAGTAGAAGAAGAAAATATATCTTTCCAACATGTTTAAAATTACAATTCAACAAACCTTGCCGGTGTAGAGATTAATTTTAAAACTTTTATCTTCATTTCTACCTCAAAAAGAGCAATCACTAGAAAGATACAATATGCATCCAATATGACACATATTATATACGGTAACAACAGATATAATAGAGAGAAAGAATTCCAATCCAATATTTTACATAGGAAAATTAATATCATAAATAAAGTAGCTTAATTAAAATTCTTTATTTACGTGTAATATTGGTTAATATATTCTAACACACAAGTATTTTTAAAATTTTTTTTGAGTCTAATTTTTATTTCTATTTTAGTTATTAATAAGATTATAAAAAAAATCCAATCATTCTCTAATCCAGTCTTCAAAATACAAAATCCAATCAGACTTAATGTGTATATTCTGTATATAGCAAAGAGTAGGAATTTCCTGGATCAATTGTTCACATCTCATCGACAAATGGTTGATATATTATACCATGCATCCACTTAATTAAAAACCTATAAGAATTTCGTATTTTAACTCATCAACAGCAGACACAATTTTCTTGGAATACCAAATTTTACCGTTTTTTTATTAGCTCGTTTTTTTATGTTAGTTTTTTTGATTTTCCTCTGCAAGTTTCGCAAAACGATTAAATTTCTAGTTGAGTTAGTGATTTAATAATTAAACATAGATGAGAACTGGAAGATAATGCAATAATAACTGACTTTCTTGTTGTTCTGTATGTTTGTCTTTTCTGCACAAAGGACACCCACACGAGTAACCTTACCTACGCCCACGGCGTATTTTGTCTCACAATGAAGTCCACGTAATTATGTGTCATTTCACATGTTAAAAAATTACAGATTATAAATAATTTTTAAAGACTTTTATGCTCTTTATTATAAATGTTACTAACTCTAGTCGAATTTTTACTTAATTTAATAATAATGAATGGACTATTAATATGTATATGTATATGTATATATATATATATGTATATATATATATATATATATATATATATATATATATATATATATTTATTTATATATATATATATATTTATTTATATATATATATATATAAGGTAATATATCTGAATTAAAAAAAATATTATTATTATCATTGTCAAGATATTTAAAATAGATTGCAAATTTTCACACACACAACAGTAAAAAGCAGTTAAAATTATTTAATTAAAAAAAAATTAATTACCACATTGCCACACTCCTTGCTCCATTAATATTTATAACCCGATACATGTTTTTCTATAAATTTGTGATTGTGCATTTTTAATATCTAGAAAATACTTGTAAGATCTGAAACAAAAAAACGTGGGGTGCATGCAATATATAATAGTAAGGAGTATAGACTAGCTGTCGTTGATAAAACTCACACAACAGGTCATATCATATGTGGTGCAAGAAAATAGTTAGTGACTTAGGTGAACTTGCGCCCTACATTTTTCATTTTAGACCTTACGACGATTTTCACCTATTAAAAATCCATAATCACAAATTTCCAGGACAATATGCATGAGGTTAAAAATCTGTATCGGTTTATGAATCTTTATGTGGCGAGGAGAAATTATTTTAAATTTTCTAATCTATTTAAAAACGTGGTAAATTAAAATATTTTTTATGTAAATAATTATTTACTATTATAATAATTGCATAATAAATTTTATGTCGGCATTGGATAAGTACACCCACTTCACACATATTCTAAATTTAATATCTTATTTAATTTGAAATAAGTTTAAAATTATGGATTCAACCAAATAATTAAACTAATTAGGAATAAATGACCTTTCTAATTTTGTTATTATACATACCTCAAAATAAAAAAATAAACCCTTATAATATCATTTTCACTATCCGTCTGTCCGCCGTCACAGCCATTTTCCTCAAAAGCTATTTTATGTACAAACTTGAAATTTGGCATAATTATAAAGCCTATTAACTCTCATTTGCGAACATGCAAAAAATATGTACACACAGGTTTATAAGTGGGCAAAAGAGACCTTTATTTCAAGCAGTCCATGATTTTGTTTACATATTTCGAGAAGACCATACCTGAAAAAATTATGTGAATATTTCTCAAATATTTTTATAATTATATCATATGCGAGATTAATTCTTTTATACTTAACGACTACGTACTAAAGAAAAAATAAATTGTAATGTTAAAAATTCAAAGAAACAAAAGGTTGTTAAATATAATATTAATTAGATCTCCATTCACCCTATTTATACCTCTGCCATTTACGAAAAATGCTTCACTGTCCAAATAGCAAAAATATGGAATCACCTGGATTCTGACACCAGAAAAAAAACGTCTGTAAATATTTTCAAAGATCGAGTGAAAACGACCTACCTCTATTGAAAACTTTTCCTTTGTGCTCTTGTCCTTTCTTGTCTTTCCGATCCCAAATCATGTCAATAGTTTTTTTATACTTATACTTTTTTTAAATAGTTTTTTGTCTAATGTACCATATATAATTTTTATTGTAAAATCTCTTAAAATCTAACTAAATTTTAATACCAATTATTATGGTTGACGGGAAGAGATTGTTCTTGTAGCAATAAGTCCGCCATACGTACTATGCAGAAAAGTTGATAAATAAATAATAATTAAAAGTGTTCTATGATTGGTCGTATATTTGACGTTGACCATAACATAAAAACGATTAAATATATTGCTGTCTGCAACGTACTTTTATTCAAATAAAAATTACTTTCTAAATGTCATAAACAGATTAGTATTGCATTAGTCATACGCTGTAGCTGAATTTATTTGAAAGTTATTGTATTTTTGTTAATTTTTATTTTAAGAAGACGACATATAACAGCGTCATTACAGTTTTTCTCCGTAGCTTGCATTAGTTGTGTACTTTATTATTTATGTTATTGTTTTCTAGTATTTTTATTATCCCATTTAAAGATTGTGTATTTTGAGATTTAAATTAATTAAGCTTTAATTTTCATTTTAAATGATTTAAGATTTAATAATAATATCACAAAATGCATGAAATATTTCAAACAAATCTGTATATAATATGTTTGAATTTATACATATATACACACACACACATATATGTATATACATATATATATATATATATATATATGTATATATATATATATATATATATATATATGTGTGTGTGTGTGTGTATTTATATATATATATATATATATATATATATATATATACATCCCTAAATATCATTATATAGACACAATACCTAGAATATAAAAAAGAATAAAAATTATTGAGGTACATGGAAATTGGCAACTAGGCAGAGCATTTATGAAAATTGGCCCAATCATTTGAACGAAATGAAACAAAATGATTTACTACATTTTTATATCAGGAAATATGGCTACTTCTCTAGTTTCAGGTTACATTTCAACTAAATAGAATTACCTGGCCAGTACAATCCACATAAAATAGGTGTTCTGGGCAATATTTTAAAGAATCTAGTCCGCCCGTCCTATTTTAATTCCAATTTCCAGATTCCCGTGTATTAGTTAGGGAGCTGGAGCTAGTCTAGCTATGGAGAAAAGTCTGAAGATCTAATAAAAACAAATTGAACATAATTTTGCAATTGCAATATCTTTGCGTTTTCTATTAACAATTAATTAAAGACGTATTAACGAAATCTGTATCTTTTGTTCGATACAATTTATTAAAAAAGTTGTTCGTCAATAACGTTGACATAAATTCAATTTGCACAAATGGATGTCTCTGTTTTAACTAGTAATTTATTTTCAAATATTTTGATGTATCCAAAATTAATCAATTTCTTCAGTCGTTCAATCGTCAGGTCGTCAATCAATCTTATACACAATATTTTTCAGTCACAGAGTTTCCTTTTTATGTATATATATATATATATATATATATATATATATATATATATATATATATCTATTTACAACCATATATATACGTATATACATATATATATCTATATATCTATATCTATATCTATATATATATATATATATATATATATATATATATATATATGTATGTATGTATATAGTTCTATAAATTAAAAGTAAATAACGAATCCTTATAGCATCGCTTCGTTTTCCTTATGACTGTCTATCAAATACCTCTAGTTGAATTGATATCAAATACTTAGCTATGCGGTCAAAAATCAAGCTTTCTTCAATTTTATGATATTTTATCCGGTCAGTATGGTGGAAATATTTAGTTAGTACATAGTATTTTTCATTTCAACTCAAGAGATTTTTCATGTATCATTAAATAACCACGTATATATATATATATATATATATTTTTTTTTTTTTTTTTTGAAAATTTAAATAAAAATTTACTTTTTTGTTTCATTATTACGAAATGAAATAAAAAAAATTTTTACTCAATTTTTGATTGATGAAAATGTTAACAAAATTTCGGAAGACAAGCATCAAAATAAGTTAATGAATTAGAAATAAAATTATTATATTTGTGTTACCACATCGTTACAAATGACATAAAGGAATAAATAAAACAAAGCGTGATAATAATCGACTACTCACAATAATTAAAATATTTTTATAAATCTGTCATTTCCAAAACACCAACCACAGCATAAATATTATTACTCTATATAAATTAATTTGTAACAAAAGTTCGACGGACGCAAAATAATTGTAGGATTTATCATTGACGAATTAATACAGTCTTTAAAAAAAGGACATTTTCCCTTAAATTCAAAGGCACAGAAAAAAATTTATTAGCTTTAATATGAAAATCTGAAAAAGGTCTCTGAATCCTTTTAGGTATTAGACGTTATTAAGCTTCTCTAGGAATTAATATGATACAGGATGCGAAGGTAGGAGCGTATACTACATGACTATATTACGACGTGATGATATCGTTTTTATTGTGCACAAACAATTCGAGAGGCCGTATAACGAAACGGGATTTGTGAGTGATATATTTATATAGTTGCATATTATGATAAAACCAATAAATAAAATGTGAAACTTATTAAGCTCTTTCGTTTTCATTTATTAACAACATATTAACTTTTTGTCCATATGACATTTTATAATATACATGATTATCCTTATTTCCTATGTACCATAATTTAGGTTTCCACTTATGAGTGACTATTGCTATATGATATAATTTTTACGGTAACTTGAGTAGTAGGTTGAAATAAACAGAATTAAAATCCATTTATTAATTAATAAATAAAATGTCAATTTCGTGTAGTATGATGTTTTGAAGCGGTTTGGTTTCAGAGTTTCATTTTCTGCTAGTTTCTTCTTAGGAAGGAAATATTTGTATTAATACCACAAGACAAGATGAATTACCACACTACAAGAGAAATTACCATATGTATATGAAACGGAAATTAAAAAAAAATTAACCATAGTATAATTTTATATGTATCCAGATTGACAAGAAATTAATAAGAAATTATTTCAACAAATTAACGTCAATGAAACTAGAGAAAAATTTCCAGTAATCGACTTTTCAGTATTCCGTTGCAAATTTGCAAAAACGGGACATTAATGGAATCACTTAATTGTACATCTGTCTATCCATCAGAGGTGAATTTCTCGGAAACTATTCGACGTAAAAATTAAGTTTAGCATATAGATAGAGTATAGTAGCTTAATTATAAATGTAAGGCATGAAATGTTAAATCCTGATTCTGGTGGTAAATTTCAAAAGATAAATTGGGCAGTAAAAAAAATTCTTTTGAGGTTTTCGTGAAGAGTGTCAAACAAAAATTTATTGAAGTGCCAATTCAAAAATATATATGACGTATATTTTAAGACATTTCAGTTATGATTTATTTTAAAACATTTTCGGTTATGATTTTATTGAGAATAGTCCTTGTTTAAATTTGCTCCTTTTATAGAAAAGTATCTAAATATATTTTCTACTTTTCTTAAACTGTAAATTAAACTATACAGTATTGTATAAAGTAACGTCTAACTAGGTTTCGTTACGCTTTATTATTTAGTTGATAGAAATTAAGATGAAATTGGGTAATCAGAAATAAAAAAAACATTTTTTAGTAAGGAATTACTATACCAAATTAAAAAGAAATAATGTAAAAAAATGTTTAATAAAATTTCAAATATTCTCTCAAGAAAATACAATGAAACCATTATACAAATTGTGAAAAGTGATTTTATATAAACAAATAACCATAAATTTTCTTAATCTTGGTCTTTCTATTGTTCTTTGCAATGGCTTTGCAACGTATTTGCTATAACATTAGGCAATTTATAGGCATGTCATTACTGGAACGGGTCTTTAAGTGTACTTATTTGGACAATACATAATGTATATATATATATATATATATATATATATATATATATATATATATATATATATATATATGCATATATATATATATATATATATATATATATATATATATATATATGCATATATATATATATATATATATATATATATATATATATATATATATATATATATATATATATATATATATATATATATATAGCACTCCCACATTCATATTTCTCTATAATTTTTCCCTAATAAAAACTAAGATTTATCGTGTATTATTCAACAATATGTCGATATTATACAGATCTAATTAATGAAACAGGTTTAACAACCTATGAAGTGTATATACTCAGCGGTCTTCAGCATCAACGAGCAAATGACCTCGATGTAATACAATTTATTAGTTTCATAGAAAAAAGTAGACTGATCAATAAATCCAAATATATCAAAGATATATATATTTCAAATAAAGTGGTAATTTACCAAGAGGTTGACTCAAAGCAAAGAAAGCTCTTGAAAGGTAAGCCAATAACCTAACAAACAGCTAAGTACTTATCAGAACACGCACAAAATAGTATTCCGCTGTGAGTTCTTGAAATTGTGCTCAGAAGTAAACCGCAGTAATTTTATTTGAAAGATTAGAACATATCCTTTGTACTTAGAAGTTATTATGTTTTTTTTAACTTCATGCATAAAATGTAAAAGGATGAAAAAGATTATATTGTAGTTAATCATTTCGCAACCGGGCCATAAACTGCTAAATGTAAAAACCAAAACACAGTTTTAGTTTAAAAAACCTTTCCAATGATATTCCACTCAGTGGGGAATGCGAAGAAAAAATGTTACCCCCCCTCCATTTAGACCTAACGAACGACATTCGTTTACGCATGCATTTACGATTGCAGAAAACGGTAAGTGTAATAGATGGAAGGAAAAAATACTTAACGAAATTATGAGGGTTCTTGTTTCATCACGGAACTATAAAAATGTAGAAGCTGAAAACACTATTCAGCAATCTACCGGTAGGGAACAAGATTTTAGAGAAAACTTCTTCAGATCTCAGAGACCTACGAAAGATTGCATATATAGAAAGCATTTTATATGCACTGACGTCGCGTTGCGATACGTGATATAAACGTAAATTATTTTAATTATTCGTGGCGTAAACTGCTCATAAGTTATATGAGCAGTTTGCTGTGACACTTAAACATCAAGCAGCTGTCAAGCTATCATTAAGAGGCACCATCAACATTTAATTAAGCAAACTTAAGTGACAGTTTTTTTGGAGGTCCTAACATTCAGTATGGTGACATTTGCGACATGTGCGGCTTATGGCATCCTTCCGAGTGGTGTAGAATTTATGTTATATAATATGTTTATTAATGAAACATGAACTAGATCATTAAAAATAATTTCAAATTCAAACCTAATAAAAGTATTTTCGTGAAAGTAAAAATAATAATTTGTCAGCAGAGGCAATTGGTTTTTCAATAAAAGATTTTTTTTAATAATTTAACGCCGTGCGGAAGCTACTGACGATATGAACGAGAATGAAGCTATATGTTTCGTAAATATGTAACGCAACAAAGACTAAAGTTTTTTCAATCTCTATGTATTATATTTTGGGAAAATTTTCACTATTTTTACCAAATTTTAAAGTATTTTAAGTTTCAATATCATAAAACAGATTATTAAAAAGTGAAAGTGATTTTCTGGAAAGCAATACTTCATTCTAAAATAAATACACTGAGTTCTTTGATATTATAAAAAGTTATCAGTATAAATGTATAGCTTACCTAAAACGATTTTTATGAATTCTAAAGGACACAAAGATGAAATTAAATATGTAAGTGTTATTATATAGATAATCATTTGAATTAAAGTCTTTTAGAAAAATTAAATAACGCTTTGAAAAAATGTTATTATGATGAATGATGAAAATTTTATTATCATCTGTTGAAAGCAGTAGATTACAGTAGATTTCTACCAAATGCATTAAAGCACATGTTAAATAAATTGCCCTAAATATTAATATATAAATATATAAGATATAAATATATTAAAAATAAATTTACTTAATTTCATATCATCAGAGGTTATCGGTATAAATTTATAGGTAACCTAAAACGATTTTTATGAATTCTGAAAGACACAAAGATGAAATTAAATATATAAGTGTTGTACCTCGGTTGTACTTATAAAAATAATGATTTCAATTAAAGTTTAAAAAAATATAGATTTTTATTAGGTAACTTATTCCTTTTTATTAACTGTATTATTTTTATTACATATTTTTTATTAAATGGTTCTAATTTAATATTTCGGTTCACCATAAAGAGCAAATGATTCAATATCCATATCCACTACCGCCTAGTAGCGTCTCTGTAGCTTGTCATTAGGGGGTTCACGTCTGACAAAATTTTGTTTGTCTAACTTATTAATATGTAGGGGCTATTGTACTTTGAACATCATGGGGTTGATTGATGATCGCCATAAAATATAAAAACGAAAGACTCAGTAAGCCTCGATAGCCATTCCACTTTCATCCGTTGAAAACAGTTGGCTTCCAGTGGATTTCTATCAAATGCATTAATGCACATTTCTGCCAATGATAAATTCGATACATGCCCACTGCTACAGATTTCTACCTGCAGTTTTCCTAGGTCGAATCTTTTATTGCAGATCCCCGTTGGTGTTTTTATCATAAGTAATATAAAAATTATTTTTGTATGCCAGGAATATTCTTATTTTATATGTTTTGCTATAAAATTTTAGTGATTGTTCTTCTTCCACTGAAATACTTATGCTAGTAAGATACTAAACCGTAAATACGTCAGTACTCATATGCGTAAATTATCATGTAAAAAGGTTTATTTTATTTTAAGTATTGAGAATGTTTTCAGTTAGCATGCAGGATGTGAGATAATATATTTACACTGCTCAAAAATATAAGCGAAAATGGGTACAATCTAAAAACAAAACTAATATAAATCTATAATAATAAATTAGATGTGGTAAAATACTGCCGATAAATATATGTAATAGTATATTTACGTATAAATCCTATTTATACCTAAAGCTTTATTACAAAATTAAATTATACAATGCTGTATTCAATATTTTAAACTGTTTGCTGTAATACACTTAAATGTTTAACATTTTATTAACTGTATTATATTATTCGCTAAGTATCAAATAGAAAAAAGAATTTACAACACTACTTCAACTTACTGTCAGTTATTTGACACCAATTGTCGATTTGAAAATAATCGATGTTAAGTAACAAGCGTCCCGCATAATTTTTATTAATACGTTTATTAAACAAAAGTTTTGTTGCCTTTATTGACGAGCAAGGCATTGGCAACATTCTGAAATTTTTTTGGCCATTTTTCAATTGGAAAAATAAATTACCTATTTTAAATAGTTCCTTGTAATTAAATAGCTTCGATTTATTATTCAAAAATAATACTGGGAACAAAAAAAAACAACTTTAGTTCTTCGATATAAAATTCTAAGTCTCAAATTTTGTCATTAGCCATGGCTATAAAATATACATTGGCTTTATGTCAAATAGTAGAAGATAAATAACAGCTTTGAGAGATAAATATTTAAATGAGTTGATGAAATGGGTGTTCTTTTTTTATCTTTTGGACATGCTAACATGTCTTTATTTGTATTATGAGATTATGATTATTCTTAAATATACTCTATATTAAACTGATAGCAGTGGAATCTTCACTATATAAAATATTTTATTCGGTTTATCTCGTGATACTCATCTAATTAAATATTATGTTTCCTCATTATTATATTTCTTAAATAAACTATGAATTAAATTTGAAAATATTGTGACATAAAATACCTAAAATCAATTTAATATTACCGTCCGGTATCACATTTTGAGAACTGAGAATATTTTAGGCAATCGTATTAAAATATACTTACTAATTTTTAGATATTTTAAATAATGCATACAGAGATGCCCAAAGTCTAATTATCGTATAGAAAAGAAAACTTAAAATGTAGAAATTTTTTGCTTATTACTCATGTGAAACACAAATTAGTTGCGTACCACTGAAGTGTTATATATATATATATATATATATATATATATATATATATATATGTGTGTGTGTGTGTGTGTGTGTGATATATATATATATATATATATAATATTAATGGTCACTTATATCTAATACTGGTTGAGCAATACAAAATTTCAATAGATTTTTGATATGTCAGTTATGCATTTGTAAGAAGAATTCGAAAATGATACGTGGCCCCTTATTACTAGCTCCGAAAAAAATTCTAAGGCACGTAGAGGGTTATGGAAAAGGCATGACCCTTTCCGAGCTAAAGAAATGGCATAGCTCTTTCTCGGGGTTTCTACACGAAATACGTCACGCAATGAGGAGATCCGTAGGAGAACTAAGATTACCGATAAACTTCATAGGATTGATGAGCAGACCAAGTAAAGTATAGAACGGATCACAGTTGATAAAGATAAGTTCTCGAATGGCGGTCACGTATCGGAAGATGTCGAGTGGGACGGAACCCCGGTAGTTGCAGGGATGACAACGATAAGGGATGGATCGTTGTGAGAATACAAGGGGGAGGCCTATGTGTCGCAGTAGATATCTTTCTGTTGATGATCATGAAAAATAGTTTTTATAATATTATTATTTATAATATTTTTAAAGTTTGAAAAATCAGTGAGAATGGTGGTACTCCATGCTTGGAACATGTGAAAGAAGGGTTGGTTCAGTTGGATCTAATTTGAAACGTAAATTTATGCCAAATTTCAGTTCACTGCCATTTTTTTTCTTGTATAGCAGAGAACCCTGTTTCGTAAGAGATTTGTGATAGAAAATTAATAATTATAATGCGTTCTTAAATCAAAATTTATGGAACTCGGTTTTAATATTATTTGAATTTAATTTTATAATTTTATTTTAAAACTTTAATCGCAGGATAGTTCTATAAAAGATTATTTTTCGGTGTTAGTTAAGGATCTAGGAATTATATGGCTATAAAAGAAAAATTCAAATAGCAATAACAGAATTATTTTAATAGTTGCCTTTAGCCAACGGGAGTAGTGCTTAATGATATTTAATAGAAGACATCAAAGAATCAAAAACTTTAATTAATTGATTCAATGAAGTTATTATAGAAACATATTTACTTAAACCATAAAAGTATTTTTGAACAAAGAATACTATTGATAAAAGAAGGATATTTACGATTCAACCTGATATGTTCCTTTAAAAAAATACATCCTGGTTTCGATATTTAAGAATGTAAAATGCATGAGCGACTATCGTTGCGGAAAATGTTAAATGTAATGAGTTGAGC
This sequence comes from Druceiella hillmani, assembly GCA_039881145.1. Classification (NCBI taxonomy): domain Eukaryota; kingdom Metazoa; phylum Arthropoda; class Insecta; order Lepidoptera; family Hepialidae; genus Druceiella; species Druceiella hillmani. Next base: position 616,450 of record JAYKKI010000090.1, on the reverse strand, counting down.
ACATCACATTTTTTTTGAGTACAATGTGGTTTTTGGTTTATAAATCAGTTCTGTCCACTCTGTTTTGAAAAGTAGGTCTTCTCGCCAGTGTAATTAGCCGTAAGCTGTAAATCTTACTGCATCTAACCAGCAATATTATAATATCCGCTTATTAAGTAACAAAATATAAAAAAGAAGGAGAGAAGTAATTTATGTCTGAAACACCGACGAATGGATTAGACGTCCCCTCCCACAATGGCCTACTTAGGCCTTTATGGGAGGGGACGCCTATACGCCTATAACTAGGAGTTTGTAGCAGTTATAGATTATTTTAGATCTAAGGTAAAATTGAAATCTAAATTAATTTTAATTTGCGAACCTAACTAAACCTAGGAGAAAAATGATTTTTCATTAGATAAAATTTTACTAAATACTCAATTTCGACAACTTTGTAAATTATGATTTTCAGTAACGTCTTTGTAGTTTATGATATTGCCTTAAAATTTTAGTAAAAAACATTACCCAAACTTTCGCGACCGAGAGTTAATCAAATTTATCCAGCTTAAGTTTATAAAATGAGTCCGAAGATGTTTGTTCAAACATTCTCGCTTTTGAAACTTTTAAACTGAGAGCTTTAAGAGATATTAAAGCTACAGTACATTTCTCAAATTTTAAATCAGTTTTAAAGATTAAATTAAGTTTCAAACTTATTTGTGAGATTAAACTTGATTAAATTCGAATTAAATTTAGAGTCTAAGTTAATACTTGTTGATTGAATTAATAATGGTAATCGTGGTATTTACTTTCTTTTTATGAGCCAGATAAAACTACACTTGCACGTATGATGAATATGCCAATATAGAACTGATTCAATACACGTATCTAGTATTTTTTATATGTATTCCACTTCAAGTATTTTTCCCTATCGGATCCGTAGGTACTATCTTAAATGCTTGAGTTGCGACAACGATCTCGGTTCCACCAATCAAAGAATTTCTACATTGTTAACGACATAAGTTCTAGTCTTGAATTTAAGCCATATAATCTAATTCTTATTATAAACCAACAATATTAAATTACGTGCAATTTTATTTCAAGAAAGCAACTATAAATATAACGGAGGGAGGATTTTATTTCTGTTTCAATACGTGGAATATAGTTAAGAAAAACCCCCAAAATGTGTTAAAACTTATTTTTCTCTGGAGAAATAATGCAGTGTTAATCATGAAAGTTGCCACTCAAGGGTGGTCATTAACGAAAAACAACCCTTCATAATTTCCTCATGTTCGTTCTTTCGTCCACCCATCCACCTGTCAAATGTTTGTAATCTTTTATGTTATATACCTATGTGAATTAAATTTTGCAAATACATGCTTTACATGCAAATTTCACTTATCAATTTTAAGCCTCGTTTGAGGTATCGTAGGACAGGTCTCTTAAAATAAGATTAATATTTCATTTGTCATTTTTAAGTTTATTTCGATCTTTTTTTTATGTTTAACGGAAAAGGAACGGCAAATGAACTGCGTGAACAAATTGTCAAGTTTATGATAAATAACTGTGATACTATTTTAAGTTACATCACATAATAGAAACTGTGAATACAACAGATCAAACATGTACTATGTAGATACGTTTTAGCCTGCAACACGTGTGTGTGCGTAGCTGCAATTGGTTCACAAAATTAAACCGTTATCGATGGACCAAGGTACTTACATGAATAAACCCAAGACCTCATGATATATATTCATCTTTATTCACAGATGGCAGTGCGTTTGTGTGATGGCACACCATCGTACCCCGGGTTGAATTTCCGGCAGCTTATTGAACAGTGCTAGTAGGTTGTGAGTTTTGCTTTCGTAGCAATAAATCTGTCACATATATCAATTATGCGTATTGAGGTCTATAAATAAATGAATAAACAAATATTTTATCTTTATCCAAGGAAAATCTAATAATTTACTAATAATTTCTCAGATGTTGCTAATAATTTCCTAAATGTTGCCCATGATAGGCAAGCAAAGTCACGGGCAACATCTAGGAAACCATAAAAGTACGTGATAAAATACTTTCGCAACAACAATACACGAGCCCATATGTTTACCAAAAAATACAAATAAAACCGACAATGAAATTATGGAATACAATAATCATAAAAGGTATACAAAATTGTATTATTTAATAGTGAAAAAGTACTCCAAGGTGCAGAAAATATCTCTGGTTTCCAAAGTATGTGAACTTGTAGTTTATTACTTTTATTACTGATTTTCTAAATAAATAACCACTTTAACTAAAATGTATGTTACTCTGCTATCGGCAACGTATAATCCAACAACAATTAACGGCAACGTAAAATATTTATCAAAAGTAAAAAATCGGTCGAGTTGGCTTCTTCATTATATCTATTTTTATTAAAAAGTTGTTGGTCTTTGCCCCTTGATTTCTTTTTGATGGGCATCAGCATTGTAATTTTTTAATCATTTATATAAAATTAGTTTTTACAACAATATTCTTAGCCATGAAAAGCATATTTTAAAGGAAAATAGAGTTAGGCATAACAACTATGAACTTATCGATAAAAATACGGTTAACGAACAGATAGAATTTTCAGTGCTGAACCAATGAACCGAGTGAAAGTCAGGCGCTTCCTTCAACGCAACAGTTTGGTGCGTTGAAGGAAGTGCCAGACTTTCACTCGGCTTTATATTTTTATAGTCTCATTGTGTACTTATTTCCTGCTGTAATCGAGTTAAATGGCATCACATATTTTGGGGTACGATACAGGTATCCAATGCATAGATTTCTTTTTTACATTTGAATAGAAACATTTCTATTAAAACTTGCATTTTTCTATATTTCTGAAATGTATTCCATTTTAGCATCAATAAATCTGCTTTCAAGTATTTTCCTTTTGGCATTTGAATGTTTTTTGGTCATAATAAAATCCAAATCTTGTTTATAAATTAAGTATTCTCAAAATATACTGTTTAAGACATAAATATTTTGACATCCAACACAATCAAGTTTTTTTGAGAGCATTATTTTTACTATACACAATTACTCTCCACCATATTGGTTCTATGGTAACGTCAAATATGGGAAGTAGATAAGTAGATTATCAAGATGAATTAAATAAAATATTATTTGTTGAAAAGAAGTGAGCACAAAAGGTGTTACGTAGGAAGAGATGAACTTCTACACACATATACAGATAAAATCACACCCCACTTTTTGGTTTCGCCCAATTTTTTTACCTAAAATCTAACTCAGTCTTTTCAAAACTTTTATCTTACATTTTTTAGTACGCTAATTCCGCTATTTTGTTATCCGAATGTTATATTAAAAAAAAATATTTGAAACAAAATCATTTTCGTATTTCAACATTAAGATACTTGATATGGCGATCGTTATGACAAGCTTTGTCGGTTTGACGTTATTTTCTGATGCTGACAATAGTTTTAAATCAATGACTAAAAAAATCTTCATGGAGTTGCCAGTGTAATAGCATTCTAAACTAGAGTCCTTTACATTATATTTACCTATAATATAAAGAGATTAAAATCTTAAAAATTTAACAGCGAAGAAAATAAGGAAAGAGGAGCAAACGCTATATGATACACTATATTCTTTGTGACAAATAACTTAAAGAAATAAACATGAAAATTAAATTCAACTTTCAGGATATTACATAAAGTGTTGGCCACTCGAGATGATTATTTTCGATCAACTTTCAAAAGAAATTTAATCGTAAAAAGGTTGAATAACCAACAAGTCAGGTTAAAAACTTCAACAAGCGTGGGTTAAGTATTTAAGTGTGTTAGGGCCGGTTAAACTTTTACTCTACTCGTTTGAAGTGAGATCTGTTGAACCAAAGGAAACTGAATATAATTAACATTGTTTAAAAGGAGAGAAATTGTTTTGAAATATATATTATTCATTTTTAATATTTAATTTGTTCACCTATATATTAATAATTACGTGAAATTGATGTTACGTAAAGGTTTTAAAAAAAGCTAAAAAAGGTTTTAAAAAAGTTTTTAAAACCTTTTTTAGCTACTCATTTTATAGGTTCGTGAAGAATCTTTTAGTTTTTCTTTTCTTTCCAGGTTAATTATTTTTCAGTTGCAACTATTTATTCTATAAATTCAGAATAAAGAATATTTAATAAAATAGGTAAATTTATGAGAACAAATAATATTATCGTGAATGACACTCTCTATAAGTAAAGCACCATACAATCTTTTTCTTTAGGTAAATTTAAAGCAACACTTAATATTTCTTCTGGCTGTATTAAACATTTTGTGCAGGGTTCTCGTAGTCGGAGAGCTCGTGACTCATATCTTTCGATGTGTTTGATTCAGTTAAGAATTTGGCACATGGATACATTTAGGATAGTTTGCGTAACCCTTTTTTACACTACTGTACTACCTTACGGCGCATAAAGTAATATTGCAAAAAATATGTTTAAGAAAAGCTTTTGATTCACGAGCAAACTATAACTTTATAAAAGCTAAATTAATTTTGAGCAGAAACATAAAATAGGCAGATATTTTGAAAATGTTTAATAATAGGCAAACATAAAAATAAATCTTGCATAGGCTAGAATGAAAAGCGTAACGACCAGAAAATTATATTTTTATACATGTTTTGAATTTGTTATACATGTTTTGAATACAGTCCACTAAATATCCCCTACGAGAAAAATTTTTAATTCCCATATTTATGTCCACTGTTCGGCCCCACGTAGAAGTAATAACGCGTGAAAAACTACTTTCATTTGGATGGAGTATGCTACTTCATCCAACGTACTCTCCAGATTTTTCGCGTCTAACACAAGCACATGTCCTTGTCGATATAGATTTCAACGAGAAAAATAGATATTATGAGCCAAATATATATTTTTTTACAAAAATTAACTGATACCGTGTTTAAAAAAAACGATCATTTTCAAATTATTATGAAAATGCTCATTTATTTTTATTTTAAATGGCTTTTTGCTAAATTGTATTAACATCAATAAATGTTAAGATTTCATTATTAATTGTGACCAACAAGTTGCTTCGTAACTAAGAAACTACATTAGTTAATGGCATCTCGACAGGACTGAGCGCCCTATTATTGTCTTAATATATTTTTGCGTTAAATACTTTCAAATTCGATATTTAAAATTTTCGGTTCAATTCCCAACATGTATTAAGGAAAATAGTTTCTGACCCTAATTAGACTTGAATATGTATTCAATTGCCATTTGATTCAAATGATTATGATTAATATTAAATTAAAATAATTAAACTGAAAAACCGTATTAGAGTCCAATGTTAATATTTTTTTTTTTATATTTAATAATTTGAATACAGGCAATCGCTCAATTAAACAATAATTGGTAAAAAACGTACATCTATCATAAATCAATATAAGATTTGTGATCGTATATCGATCGTTTGTTTTTTTTATTTCATAGTGAAACAATGAACTCTTTTAATTACGTCATATCCATCGGTTCATTTGTCGCAGCTTCACAGTTTCTAATATTTTAAATGAGTGAGCATGAAAATTTTATTTAATTTTTACATGTTTCACATTTATTGAAATAAATATGTAGGAAAATTAAGGAAAATTTATTTATAGATAGGAAATAAAAAAATAAAATATAAAAAAGTCTATTGAAAATCAATGGATGTTCCGTTTACTATATTTTTATTTCTTTCCTTATTCACCTAATTTTAAGATTCAAAATAATAGCCAATATATCATATAACCCGAATTTTGAACCATGCCAAGTCAAGATGACAGCTGCGGAAAGTCATTTTCTTTGTGTTTACACTTTTAATTAATTTTTGTAACTCATGTGACAAAGTCAATATTAATTTAAAATTTGCGATTGGAAAATTAGGATATGGAATGCACATTGTACATTGTTTTGAAGCTTGGTGTTCCATAAACAGGGTTTAAAAATAATAAATGCAGCCTCGACCCATTTTTGAAAGACTTTTTTAATAACATCTTACTTGATTAAGTATACTGTCGTAGTTATTTTTGTGAAAAATTGAATCATGTGAAGTACATTAAAATTTAATAACATTTATGTATTGGATTGTTTAATTCATTTGGGACTTAAATTTTTCCAAAATTTCGAATGTCAATTCCGGCAGTTAATAATGATGGATTCATATTGCGTGTGCTCAGTTCGCGCCTACTATGTATATCGATGTGGTATTGGCCGTAATTTGCCTTAGTATTAAATATACTCACTTGTCGCATAAGATGCTTTTTATTTACTCGTTATTATTCTAATGGACAGTAATAGAATATGGAGGGAATTATACATTTCATATAAATATATTCATGCATGCACGCACACGCACACACGCACGCGTGCGCACACGCACGCGGGTACTCGCACGCGCGAACGCACGCATATACACACGCACCCATGCGTGTGCGCGAGTATCATCATTGCATCATTACTCTACAAAATATTGCTTCCTGGTTTCGAATATTTTTTTTACCTTTAATTTTATTATACCTTTTTTACCGACTGATAATAAGTGTTCTTTAGAAACATCAGTAAAAATGGCAGCTTTGTCATATTTTGATACAGAATTTATATGACCGAAATGTTATCATACAATTTCTTATATTTTGTCTGAAACGCATTGACACATTATTTAATCGTATGTAAAGACAAAATCGATGGATACATATATATACACGGTATCCAAAAATAAGTGTCGGACAAAGAAAAACGCTATTCGTTGTCTATAGAGGAATAAATTGTCATTGATATAAAACGGAAAACACACCCTTTTTTAATTGAGTACAAAAAATATTACATATGACTCTTTTTAACACACCCAATACTTGCCTCTGAGTATTTATCATTAGTTGTTCTTTAGTTTTCGAAGGATATAGATTTACATTTTCATTAATGTAACATAAGGGCAAAAAGGATTTTTGAGCCAAGAATCTTGATGTTTAATTCTGTGCGCTTAATACTTTAAAATAAAAGAAATTTGTAGCCAAAGGGATATTTCTTTTGAGGTTTAAAAGTACCCATGCGTACGCATGAGAGAACAAATTTACGAACGAATACACATACATGTCGACTCCGGTGTTATTTATGCTTATCCACTCATATTGTCCTTGAAAACATCTTTCCGTCACATTCATTAAAATCCCACGGCATTTTGATCGTATTATAAATAATTACGGCCAGACACGAACATTCCGTTTATGCGGACGATGCGGAAAAAAATTATGAATGAAATTAGATACTTGTCTCCTTTTACGTTTTTCATGATAAGTGTATTTGAGCTTATCAATCATGAGTCGAAAATCTACGTAGTTCTCCAATGTAGCTTGTAAGGATTTAGGGGCATTTTCCATTTACAATTGTAAGACATTTATTTAGAAATTACATTGTATACTTAAAAAGAATATCAAATTAGGAGTGTATAAATTAAATTTCTTTAAGATATAAATTGAACACAAAAATATTGTTATTAGAATTTCTGCATGTTTATATGTTTGTATATTTGTATATTTGTTTGAATACTTATTAGATAATAATTACTAACTCAAAGAGATGGAGTTTTGAGTGTGAAAAGCATAGCGCTTGACTTGAAGTCATACTAATTATTTTTCGTCTCAATCCGTCCACTCGACCGGAAAATATATCAATTCAATATTTTAAAAATTAATTTGTACTGCATTAGTACATCGTCAACAAAACGTGCTTAATTACATAAAAGTAATGTGTAACTATGTACACGAATAAAGAATTTTCACTATATATTAAATATCCCCGGATTAATATTACTACAATTTGTGTAATATTTGAATCTATTGTCAATATTTATAATTTAATTACATAATAGTTTTAGTATTGAGTGTATAAATAAGGTAGTTACGTACTATATCGTCTACACAAATAATGAAAATACTGTATATTAACCTTCTTGAATGTTAAACATATTTATGGCAATGATTTAGAAGAACACTTGGATATATAGAAGTGGGGACAAGCATCGTAACCCTCTTCTTCCCCGCATACAATTTTTCCATATTGTGCGTATAGACTTATTGAACTTATAAAGCTTACTTCTATTTCTCAGTTAAACATTTTAATACGTTTTTAATTATTATAATTCTGTTACTTCGTTATGTTTAGTATCAGTCGGTATACATTTTATTATTAATTTCTTTATTGTCTTTACCTATATATATATCTATAATAAAATTTTAAGAGTAAATTTTGTACATTGAAAATATTTAAAAAAATATTGATTTATCCTACATAATAATAAAGGAAGTCAGAAAAACTTTTCTCAGAATTTTTTCTATCTGTCTGTATGTTAATTTGCGCAAATATCACGCAAAATATACTGGACGGATTTTGATTAAATTGGGTATAAAACTAATACATACCCAGGAGCAACATACAATAGAAACAAATGTTTAATCACATGTGAACAAAGTCGTAGGCGCAGCTAGTATATAATGAAACTGCAGAATTGGCATTCCTGAACATCGAAGATTTTATATAAATCAAATTCAGGCCAAGACAATTTTATGTGAACCTGTTTATTTTTACAAGCCAGCAAGAATAGTTCGATAATGAAAATATTTCCACTAAGATTTTTTAGGGTCAGTGAATAAAGGCTTTATTTTTAATACATTATTATTATTTATTTTTATCTCCTAGTAAACTAATGGGATAGGTGTTGTTAAATAATCTTAGTAAAATATAATAATCTCAAAGTAATCTTAATTGATTTAAGATTCTTTGAAATTCGATAGAAATAAGTCGAGGCTAACGAAAAATGACCAAAGTTCTCACTTTATTGAGAAAACTAACTGAGGTTATAATAGTCGTTTGCTTACCCTTCTTATTCAATTCGCCTTTATATACACTATTACAGTGGCCCACATTTCTTCTGTCTCTCCTCACGAAATAAAAATATCAGCGACTTCTAAATTAAAATTCATCCTTTCTATAAAAAAAGCAAAAAATTGGGCTACTTATTTGCTATTTATTAACTTCGCGATTCGTTATTTCGCTTTATCATAAGATATTTTATTTATTGTACAAGAATCATAAATTAATATTTAAATAAACGTAAATATTTTAGAACGATATTAAAAAAGGGAGTTATTATTTACTTAAAGGCAAATAAAAAGTGCGTGGAGCATATGAGGAGCAGCGAAGAAATTGGGAGAAAATTAAACTTTTTAGATATATATTTTTTCCTATGTAAATAAACATATTGAATTCGATATAACAAATCATATGTATACGATGAGCAGCCATATAGATATTATACCTTTATTATCCAATGTTAATAAGGAAGTATTCAAAATTGATTTCAAAATAAAACATTCCGAAAAAATTTAAATTTTGGAAAAAAAGCTCAATGGTATCAATAATGAAACGAGTAATCGTTTAATCATAAAATTGCTGAACTTTAGTTTTTTGGAAAAGAAACAATATTGCTTACGAAGCCACATTAGCTTAGTAAAAATTCAAATTTGATTTCCCCAGCACTTTCACATGAAGTTTATTATAATCTTAATTATATCGTCTGAATCTGAATATCAAAGTTTGCTCTGGGACTAGCTGCTTATTTTACAATTAATTTCTGAAAACTAAAATATATTACATTTAAAGAAATTGTCTTCCAGTCAAAAAAATTTCCCTAAATTAACGATCTCTCTCCACTTCTAAGTCAATATAATGTAAGCATTTTCTTTTTGGTTACTCTATGCAATGACTGTGCGATAATAAAAATTATCTTAGAATAATTTCTAGTCTTGTAGTATCTCATCGTTTCTTTGGCTACGAATTTGGTTATATTTGGACCATGATGTACACGCATAGTTCCCCCTTGCTCTTTTTAAACTACTGTCCTATTTGCTCCCTGAAACTTTTTTTTGTAATTACATACTAATTTATGTATATTTTTTTAGTTATGATTAAAAATTTAGAAAAAGGTATGAAAAAATGATTCAAAAGAACTTTTTTATAAATATGCAACATTATTTTTATTTAAAACTAAAAGTCCTAGGCTTCGACACACCATATTTATGTAATTAATACTTATATTTTAACATTTTGAAACAATTTTAGAAATGAACTAAGCTTTTCTTACAAATACCTTTTTAATGCAATGTTATTTTGTACATTAATAAATATTTTTTTAAATAATCGAATATAAAATTTTACAAATTCCATATTTGCTTGTTTAAAAACAAAGCAGCTCACAAGCTCCAGAACTACTTTGATCAATTCTTTGTATCCAATACTTCGAAACATGTTGCTGTCGGTAACGACCTAATCATATAACTTTTTTGTACCTATATGTCAACATTTAATCTACTGTAATATTTAAAATTATATCATTATTTGTTAGCTTTATCATTTTTATGAACGGTTTCTTGCAGGTTTTTTTAGGTGTATGTACATCAATATGCAGTATTTTCTGAAATTGAAGCGAAAATATTTTTCACTTATAAATAAGTTATTATGTATATAGATATAAAAGTCTTAAACATAACAATTTTTCTTTGGGTTTATATGTAATAAATTTACTATGTAAATTCATTCCTCCATTTTTTTATGGATGATGTGATTAACAGATTTTTAAAGATAAATATCGCAATGGATTTACGTATAGGATACAATATTATTTTAACATTTTATGGATCAATTGGCACTAAATATTGAGAAGCAAAAATCTAAGCAAAGAGAGCTACTTTTATATGTGTATATTAATAAACCTATAATTTCCAGGATATCAAATACAGATTAAACGGCGTTCCAATATAAATGAATGTAATGAATAATAAAAATGCGCCAGACGATTAACATTTTCGAACTTTGCCATAAATAAATCTATGCATTTTTAAAACTAAAACTAATAAGGGCATTTTATATTAGCAAAAATAATGTTATCAAATATAACATTATAATGTAACAAATCGGGAAACTCACTGTGTATATAGTATATGACTTAAATACATAGAATTAACAGAAAAACTTCTTTATCACGAGCGAGTTATTTTCTCTTCGCTGATATGATATTTCAAAGATCGAATATGTATCAAAAACTCGTATTATATACACAAATATTTCTCACATTATTTTCAATCGCATTAAGTTAAAATTTGTTTTGTATCTTTAAGTATAACGAGAAATGAAGGTTAAAATGATAAAAGATTATATGAAAACTTTTTCATCATACGCAAGTTAATTTTCAAGATGTCGAAGAAGGAACACTAGTTACTTGGTTTAAAATAAATCAACCTGTGCTTTTGGGTAGATATTCCCTTGACACTAACATATAAAACCTTATTATTCTGTCATCCCACAACCTTAATGATCATAGTGTTAAAAACTTTTTGTATTTTGATAAAATTATTGATTTACGTATAAGTAATTATCAATTGCCGGTTATTTAGAAACATTTCATACTAATTTCGGATGATAACAAAAAGGCGAAAAATTGAGAAAAAGAAAATTCATCAAGAAATATAAAATTGGGTAAGTTAAATAAAAAAAACCATAAAATGTAACAAATAAATTTAAAAACTTCTTTCTCAATTTCTCCAACTTTATAAAAGAACTGAGCAATAGTTATTTGAGTTTTCTGTTTATTCAGAGAGATTTTGATGATATTGTAGCTTTTATCTTATAAAATCAAATGCTGCTGTACTTGAAGTCTCTATTCTGATTGCAAAGGCCCAAGAGGTCATACAATCCAAAATAATACCAATAAAAAGAAGATTGTTGAAATTAATTATTCTCTTATTATTTATAAATAAATAAATTGTTTGTATTGATCTCATGATAAATTAATTAAATTACTATCGACCTGTTCGTGTCTTACGTAAGCAAAAAGTAGACCATAATTGCATTTTGCTTTAAAGCCTTTTTATATTTTAATTATTTATAGTTACTTCATTAACAACTTTCTCAGCTGTTTACTTATTTATTTTGTGTTAGAAGCGAATATATAAATGTATAAAATCGAATATAAAATAAAATCGAATAAGGCTTGTAACAAATATTTAGGACTAATAAGCCCTAAAAAGCTTTAAACTGTTTTGTGGATTTCATTATAATTTAAAATCATTCATACATAATTTTTAAATAGTTGACGTAAAATAATTCTTTGGTACGATTTGTAGTAAAACTGGATTAAAACAGAAAATATAAACAGTAATTAAAAATAGATACGCCTGGTTTTTTATAGATAGTTAAGGTAATTATTTTATTTATATTATTTTTATATATCCTTTTATTTTAGTTGTAATGGTTTAAACATTTTAATTGAAAAAAATAAGTCACAGTGGATCGTTTGTACCATTTGTCGTCTTTTACTCAAATTAACATTTCGCAATACCCACAGGTACTAAATATTAACCCCATGTCCATCTCGACACGATAAACTATAAAAGATGGTAAACGTCAATCCGAAAAGCCGATTTATACCGCATTTCGAAGAAGAAATAAATAAAAGTTTCATCTTTATGAAACTAGTGTGATAGTATTTATTGACAACATTCAAATATTTTTATAATAGCCAAAAACGTTGCTATTAAATACAAATCTTACGATTTTAATGAACAAAATAAAACATTTCTAAAAAAATATAAATTTGGTTTATTTTAACGTAATAAAAGGTTCGAATTTACATTCATCATTCGAATTTAATTTATTAACCCGCTGTAAAATAAAAGCTTTTGAATAAACTGTAAAGCGTGGAGCAACTAAACTACTTATGGGATATATTACTATATATACTATTCTATTTCACTTTATTTATACATTTTTAAAGAATAGAAAATTACCTACTTTTAATCTTATATCATTTCTCGATGCTTTCTTGCTAACATTCTCCGGCTGATAGCTCGTTCCATGAGCGTCCTTATCTTTCTATGGTCTTCATTTTTTTTTTCTATATTAAACATGGTTATGTTAAAATATATGTTAAATTTTATTTCTTCATGCTAAAAAAGTAGAAACCGTCCCGAAACCGAGTAGCCCATCTATGGAAGAACAAAACATATTAATCAAAATGACCACGGTTATCCAGTGACTAAATCTTTTTTAGAATATTTTGATTAGACGTAAGTTACGGGCACTACGGGGATTCCATATTTTGTATACATCACGTTCTAAAAGCAAGCGAAATAGCCTCAAATAAGCACATAGGGACCTTTAAGTTTGCATAGTATTCCTATTACATTATTTACAAATTTTTTTAACTTGTTTTAATTCAAGTGTCATATAAAAATAAATGGGAATGAAGATACTTAAATCTGCTTACTTTTATTTTTCGGATTTGATAACTACTAAAGTTGATTGATAAATTTCTCATCAAACTTTTCATGAATTTTAATACAACTCGTAAGCTTATAATTAGGCTTAACAGACAAGAAAACAAGTAATTTTTTCATAATACGAATCGCTTCTGATATAAATCGCTAAATAATCAAACTGAATATGCGTTTTTTTATTAAATTTTCAAATTATTTTACATCAATGAGGTTTATTTTAATCATGTTAAACTAACGAACATTTATATAAATAGCTTTAAACTACGCATAAATGAAAAATGTTGAGGCTATTTCGTTCGCTTTTAGCACGTGGTTCTTAAAAAAAATTGTTTATATAATTGTGGGCAATAAATAGAAAAGATTAAAAAATGAGATTATTAAGGCAGTTTCGGGTTTATAAAATCACTCAAGTGTTATTTATATATTACAGAAAACTAATAGAACGTAGTTAAGTTATATAAAACCTAGAACAGTAGACTAGATTTAAATTGATTATTCATATTTTGATTTATTATATCGTCACGTATATTGTTGACGTTCGCAAATTAAATATTTAAAAAAATACAATAGGAATTTCACATAATACTTTTAATATCTGATAAATTTCGATGAAATCAGAAACTAAAGACGTCAAAGTACGTTCAATAAATCCGAACTAATAATATAAACGCAAAATCATCATCATATATATTAATACGCTAAGGTTTTAAGATGTTACACTTCCTTTTTAGAAAAAACCTCACAACTAATCCACATAAATTATAATTATTTTATAGATAATTGCTTGCTCTACCGGCATCCACAACTAAAAAAATTATTATTGCTATTGTTTTTGCAAATTAATTAATTATTAAAATTATATACACAAAACAGCAATGCTGCCATCTAACGGCTCAACGTCAATATGATTGACGGTCGGTAAAATTTTTATTTAATTTCAAATCCACTCACGTATAAATAAAGTGGCGCTTTAACTCCATGCTTTTGATAGTTGCGCCTCTATATGTCAATTTTAGTAAAATATTTGTTTGATCTGTCATCTGAGCTTCATAATGGAATAAATAATGCGAAGACATTGCACGGGTCACGCTAGTTATATTTATTCCTTAAATTTTCACGTCGCAGCGGAGCAACATATGATGCCTTTCTTGCACAAGGATTGCTGGCGGACCGGGAAATGATAGAGGCTGCTTTTTATCTTAGGAAACCTCATTCTAACTAATACTATAATTCTAATATTATAAATGCAAAAGTGTAAAATATATACGTGTTGATTTGTTCTTTTTTCGGGTTGCAATGGAGTAACGGATCGACATGATATTTTAAACGAAAATTACTGCCAGGACAAAAAATGGCAGAAGTTACTTTTATCACAGGAAATTTATTTTTAATTAATGGAATGAATGCAAAAACGCAAAATTCCTTTGATAAAGAAAAGTACACAAACGGAATAACGAAGTAGCGGAGTAACAAATCGACACGACTTTTTCCACAGAGGTAACTGACGGGACGAGAAATGACGTAGGCGACTTTTTAACCGGGGAAACTTCACTCCTTCGGGAAAATACTTCTTGGACACTGAAAAAGCACACAAACGGAATAACGAAGCAAAGTCGCAAAGGAGTAAAAGAGCGACGTGAATTTTTGAAACGCTACATGCGCAAAATAAAGAAATAACAGAATGATTTTCTTTAATCTCTTTTCTGTTTTCATTGTCATTTTTATTATAGAGTCAATGAAATATATATGTTATAATTTCTTCTTTTAAGTTTGTGACTCTAACAACGTGTGAGAAACCGCGAGAAAAATCTAACATGAATCTATATGGACGTATATTTTTTACATTTTAAATAAATGCACGATTAAATAGATTTAAATTGACTTCACATCCGTGATAAGTTTTATTAGTAAATCGATTGGTTTTATTTACGGATCATCTTTCTCAAACACCCTGAGTGTAACGTTTTTCGTAGCTCACTGATCAACTTAGTCTTTTTACGAGGACAACAGTACAAGAAATGACACGCGGAAGTGATACGTGGCAGTAAGAAGCCACGTATCACTTCCGCATGTCATCAGTGACAATAAACTTATTAACGATTTTCATCGTCGAACACTGAGATATTTTAGATTATAAGATATGGTAAAGCTTTTTATAAGCTCTAAAGCTCAGTATGTTATCTCAAAGTTAAATTTACATATTTGTCATAATTAACTATTGGACAATTAGTTTCAGACATAAATAGTGAACAGTATGGTCGACAATAGCGTTTTCTAAATGTACTGGTACAGGCGTGACCTTAAACTGTATAATTATAAAACTTGAAAATATCACGGAAGAAAATGTTGTGTGTAAAATATATTTACTAGAAGTATTTTTAGAATTGCGTATCGTACAAGAAAAAAACAGAACCCTAATATGATAACTTATATATCCGTCCATCTGTTTGTCAGTTATTTCTGTCAAAAATCGTTCGATGTAGAAATATAAGAGCTAGCATACTTAAAAAGCATCCTTACCCTCTATCTATCTCAATAGTTCATTATGAAAAATATTTATATGAATATAATTTGAGTGTCAAATTAAGTTGAAGTTTCTTTTTTATTTTGTTTATTGTGTGGCATATCGACTTATCAATCGAGAAATGCGATTACCAAAATGGTTTTTTTTTCAGAAATGTTTATTAGACACATCTAAAAACGTTGCTGAAAATATCCACAAAAACAATTGCTAATGTCAAATTTATATTTGGTTATTAACCAAACATTTACTGAAAAACTCTTGGGATATTTTTACAGTAAAAATATTAATAATATTTGTAAATATTCCAGTGGAAATACTATATAACCTTAATAGTCTACGAAAGTATGCACGCCAATCCTGCAGTGCGAGTTATACTCTATTTAACAAGTTTTCTTTCAAAAGTAAGACATCCTGCAGTCTTCTACACTGTCACTTATATCAGAAATTTCTTCCGGTATCGAAATTTCTGTGAATGCGTTCATATGCGTGCATGCATGCGTGAATGTATACGCGCCTACGTGCGTGTGTCCGAGCATAAGTGGATGCGAATGCGCAGCCACCTGTGCGTGTTCGCACATCGCAGTGCATTAAGAGAAGAAAAAGAACAGCAATCACTACAAGGAGTGTCAAACGAGTTTAATGAACTTATTCTCTTTTCGTAGCAAATTATTTTAAACGTATTTATGACACTTGACTTTCTATACCGACCACATTTTATGGAAATATTTTTACATTAATCATTTTATTATGTTAAATATATTTGGCGTTAATTTTGCAGAAATTCATTATTCACAATTAAATGAAACTACGTGATGTAGTATTATTTCTACTTTCTTTATCTTCTTCTTTAGCATCTTTGCTAATATTCCACCTGAAGATGTTGTAATACAACGAAACCTAGGTCGTGGTAAAGAAATCAAAGAAATAAGAATAAGAAAGAAGAATACTACATTAGGTAGTTTCATTCATTTTATTATGGTTTCGCTCAATGTGGCCAAAGCATATAGATTACTCAAAAGTATATAAATACTTGTATATTTACGCCTGTCGCCTGGTATTAATTGCAGAAAGTGGCGGTTTCGTGCGTTATAAAATATTCGTAATAGGAAATTGTGTTAATTTATTTTGTATTACGTCCAATTCATTTGAAAAATTAGTTAATATTATTTTAAGTTCGATTTTTAGTTAATTCATTTTGGCTTTCGACTACATCATGGATAACATTTCAGAACAACGTATTTTAAAAAGGTCAATCAGAAAATTTTATTTTGTTAACTTAATTTTTTAAAAGACATGTTAAATTATTTCAGATCGTTGTAACAAATCTTTCAGTTTTTTGGTACTTTAATATTATTTCTTACAACGATATTTTAACATTATTACTAAGGGACTAAATATCCATTTAAGTTTACTAATTTATGCCTATTTTGCATAAATATTTAATCTTCACTGTTACAAAGGCTGAAAAGATATTGTGGATTTTTTTTTATAAATAAATTTTTAATGGCATTTTTGGAGTAAAATTTATAAGCTTGTCACGTCGCCATGTTTTTTACAGCCACAGGATAATTTTTCCATCTATTAATTTTCGTCTATACTTAGAAAGAAAATGAAGATTTTTCACTTATTTCTTGTGAAAAATAAATAAAGTTTCAGGTTGATCTTGAGTTTAATTACTTACACTCATTTTATCGACAGGTCAACATTTTAAACAATTATATTTTAAATCTTATATTTATAAACATAATATTGAAATTATCTATCCTTGCATTATTTAATTAAATATATTTTTTCTGAAATTATTTTACCGTAACATAAAATAATATTCTTGGATTACATCAAAATAACAAAAGCATTTCTGGTATTTATTAAATATATCGTTTTGAAAATCAAATGGCTAAAAGCTAAGATTAATTATTTTTTTGTGTAAAAATTTGTAAACGCCCAATTTCCTAATTTTTTTTTATATTCATAGCGTTCAGAACAATAATGGATTTACATTCAACAATATGTCGAGTATACAGCATAATCTTATCAGTTGGAAGAGTTAATAGGAACGAAGGCAGTGATGGTTATTTAGTTAAATTAAAACACTGTGGATATACAAAGGGAAAATATTATTAAAATAACTACCAAGTAATTAGATTGTTGCACCACAACACGTTTATCTCGTTGAAATATATAATTTGCCTGTCTATAATAAGTCGGATTTATGGGCTCTTGTTAAAATTTCTGCCCAGTGTCTATCGATCATCTTAGAGTTAGTTTGAGTTACTAAAGGATATTTAATTTTCTGTCAAAATTGGAAATGAATGGAGAGTAACCGGTTATTACTTGTCTACTGGAGACTGCATAACTAGTTTGAAACAAGTTTCCACAAGTAGATTTCTATTATTAATCTTAACTAACATTTATATTAAAAATATTATTATTCCAAATGTGCAATACTTTGAAAAGTAAATGAATCGGAATACTAAATCGAATATATTAGTTCGTTTAATGTTTAATGTTGATATACTGGCTTATTCTTTATTTTGAAATATTAAGCTAGTGATATTAACAAGTGACATTAATTTCACATTTATACGGCCATATTGAGTTAAATGAGAATCTTATTTTTTCTTACAGTCACAACAACTTTCATACAGTTATTCAATAAGTAAAAGAGTGTTTTGTGTTGAATACTTATACAATCTGCAATAAAATACCTCTATTTATTTTTAAATTTTTATGTGCTTTTTTCCATTCGTTTGTTGCCTATTTTTTTAAACTGATTTTCGTTTCAAATTTTTCTTTAAATATGGAAAATTAATTTTGGAGAAATTTAACTATTTTGTTATGACTTATTACAAAATAACGTTACTTTATTTTATATCTAATAATGTTTTAACACATAATTATGTGTTAAAACACCGTAGGGTAATAATAAACTTGATAAGAATTCCTTAAATCGCTAATTTTGAATTCGAGTAGGTAATTCATCACTGAAATTATAATAAATAATAATATGGTATATTTCGTATGAAAAAATATTATAAAATGAAAGAGACAAGTATATTTGCAACAGTTTATCAACGAGAGAGCCTTCAGATGACATAATAGTCACTTGCATGTTCCCTTGTGAATGAGGATTAGAGACGCATGACGGCAAGAATTCAATGAAAGCCTTGTGAATGGTAGTTCTATCCATCCAGTTATGAAGTACGCTAATGCTTAACATAGCCGGGGAGTAATAGTTCACGATTCTGCGGGCTTACCTAAAGGGAAGTAGTTATTTCGTGTACTAAAATAAATATCTTTGTAAAATAATACAAGGTATCACATAAGCAATAGAAATTAGATATATTGGTTAATTTATGAAATTCTGGATTACACGTTTTTGAAATTCAAAATTTTATAATTTTACTTTATATGAAATTAACAATATTATTTCTGAAATTTTTTAATAAGCAAATATTGCATAATTTAAATTTACTAGTTTCTAGTGTTATATATTATTATTATGTTGGATCGCATCATCATATTTTATTATTATGTTGGTTCGCAAATAAATTATTCGCAAATAATGTAATAAAAATTACACATATATACATGAATGTTATTGACTCCGGCGTAAATTTTACGTTTTTCTTCTAGGTTAACATTAAAATGGAAATAATTAACTCACAATATTTACTTTAAAATCTTTTTTTAACTTACATCTTTGATCAGAATTTATAATATAAAATTCTGTGTATCAAACACATTATAAAAACTTATCGACCCGTAAGATTTAAAATATGGTGTGCCGATATTCTAAGTTTTTTTTTTCTTCCCTAGAAAACTTTTCGTATAAAACATCTGTAGAATATAATTCTTGGCTTGACATGAAAGACATTTCATATACACAACGAGAAATAATAAAATGAAAAGCAATATTTCAAGTATGAGAATGTGCCATGTTTCCATTTATATTTCTTTATTCTTTTCGACACGAACAATGACGTTGAATATTTGCAAAAGGTATTTTGTTTTCTTCAGTATTTGAAATTTCACTATGTTATACATCGTTATGCCATGAAAAAATTTTGTATTTTCGAGGTAAATATTGAAATGAGGCAACTATTACATTGGAAGCTTTTATTTCATTTAACATTATGCCATTTGTATAGTAAGGTGTTTGGAGATTCGTTTATAATCTGAATTCTATTATAATTAACAATAATATCTAAAGATTGGTTTTGATTAAATTCTTTCTTTTCTGCAAAGAAATATCTAATAGGGCCACACGTCTTGGTTCACGTGACACATAGCAGAATTTGATATACACATACCTTTTTAATTTTTTTATAAAACCGGGATGATGGGTTAATATAAACTTGATTACCGATTCAAAAATTGAGTTCAACATTAAAAAATGATAAAGAAAAATAAAATTGTAACGCCAGCTTTTGGTAAATTCAGGTTTTTAAAAAGTTTTAAACTGATTTACAGCATAAATTTACTTATTATTTTGAAGAGCTATACTAATTTTAAGTCCTTTTATATAAAATATATATAAACAATGTATTGGTGTCACGCTTATACCGTTTAGCTGTTTAGTTTGCCAACAAATTGGGTTTATTGCTATATTGGAAAATCCAGTTTCCCGAGGAAGGCCAATATTCCTTCAGCTATTATTATTATATTTAAGAGAATACTTATATAATAAATAAATCCTAAGAGAATATTCAGTTAATGGTTTGATATTATTTAAAAAAGGTATATTTTTTCGACCATAGTTTGTCTATTCTATAATGTGTCATGTTCCGAATAAAAATGTAAATATTATGCTTCAATAAGTGTCATATAACAAAAAAATAAGTGCATCATTTTTTTTAAACTGTTTAGATTAAAAATATCTTTATCGTTAATTTTTGATTTGCATATCTATTTAAAACATACTTTTAACACAATACAGAGACAGAAGAGTACAATTCTAACCGTAAAAAAAGGAATTTTTTTCTTTACAATTGGGATTTTTGGGGCAATTATGTTGTCGTTTACTAATCTTTCATAACAAAGCGTATCTAGAATATATCGAAGATAACGGATACGGGAAAGTTTAAGATTTTTATTTTACTAGTTTGACATACCAAATTCAAGTTTCAGCTTCTGACTAGGTGATATTAAAATGCTTATTTTAATTCACACCAACCTTGTTTTTACGATTATATGTTTGTCCTATTTTCAGCATTTTGTTATATGTTTGTAATGTAAATACTTACAGCCGCATTAAGTAGAATATTGCGTCGTATGCTCGGTTTATAAAACAAAGTTTGTCAACTATTTCCAAAAGCAAGGAGCTAGATTTTCTGAAGTATTGCAGTAAACTTTCTGACTTGTAAAAAGTACTTTTTACAGTAATCAATGTGAAAACACTAAGAACACACACAGAGATCAGATAAGACATCGATAAATTTTCAGGTAAAACATCGATAAATTTACCTATAACAATTCACAAGGTTTTCATCCAATAAACTTACACTTAACCATTAATATATCATGTAAATATCATCACCTAATTAAAAAAAATTACATGCAGAACTTACGGTATTTACATGAACAATTAATCAATGTACAGTTAGATAAAGAAAAAAGTAATATATTCTAACATTCTGACTGAATGCAATTAATGTATAGTATTAAAATAAAATTGCTTTTTACAGGCATGGTGGTTTATATAAATATATTAGGTTAACACATTATAATGAAATATTTCAAAAGCAGAATTGTAATACTCTAGTGTATGTTTCGAGGGATAATATGAATTAAGAAAGCTATTACTTGTTTTTCTTTGAGTTATAAGGTATTTTACAAATAAACATTTAATTTTTGACAACAATAAACAAGTAGAAGTTCTGAAGTTTTATTCGATATATTTTTTTAATGTGTATAGTATACGTCGTAGTTCAAGAAACTTTGTTAGCAAACGGAATGAAACTGAATTAAATAATCATAATTGAAATCATTTGGTGTTAATTTTATAAAAATTCATTTCAATTTAATTTTTCGCAATTAAATTAAACTATATGAAGAAATAATTTTAAGGGTACATAATAAAATAACAAAACGCAAATATATTATTTTTGGGATTTTTCTGTGTATGTTTATTTGTATGGATGTTTGAAACTCTATAAGTGAAAAAGTACTGACTCAATTCAGATGGAGTTTTTGAAAAATATAGGAGTTGATTTAAAGTAATATTATTTTGATATATTTCATTTAAATTGCAATAATATAACAATAATAAAGACGTCTCTACATGCAAGAATTGTAGTAATGACAGAAGAATATAATGTGTCTGTGTATATCAATAAATGGTGCTATGTTTATTTTTAATCGCGCATGAAAATTTTCCACCCTTACTTAAATCTTACGGGTCTAATGGGTTATAGAAGTGTGTAAAAGAAAAATATTTTGGATCGAATTTGCTTAAATGGAAAATAATCTAGTACACAATAATGGAACAACTATAATAGCTTACTAAGAAGGAATTTATTAACGTGAAATGGTGCGTAAATATTCAACTAAACAAAAACCACGTATTTACGGGCCATACTACGAACCATTCGTAATTACGAACCATATATGCAAATTGTTTTTAACTGATATGAACAAATGAATTGCAAAACACCTTTAATAAAATGCAATTAAAACTATTCAAGTAATTTCAAGGCAGCGTTTTCCAGATGGAAATTGTTTCTATACAGTTCGAGTTAATAAGTAAATTCTTCAGTAGAATTGTTATGGTTGGACAGTTCAGTGAACTTAATTATAACTTATAGTCGAGCCATTAGGCGGGAAGAATTAGACCATGGTCAGTTTAGCAGTTTTATTTTTAATAAACAAATTTTCATTTTAAATAATATTAAGATTGAATTTAAAGATCAAGTCATAATGAAATCTTACAGGATTTGAATTGATATTAATTAAGAAACTGGCGTTTTAATATAATACTCCATATTTATATAAGTTCCTTCAATAATTATTACGTGATTAAGAGGCAATTTGATATGTTCTCGTCATATCAATCCTCATAACATCTCGTGAAAACAACCACAGTATACAAACTTACTACATCTTAAATTAAATAAATATAATGAAAGTGAAACTACAAAAAAGGACAAAGGAAATTATTTAATGTGTCCCCTTATGATTGAAAGTATGAAGGCGAAAATCATAAAATTTTTTTGTCCGTATTTTCGTACCAGTGATAATTTCACTTAACTACCATTGGTATGAAAATTCTAATTTCTTTAAACGCAAAAATTTTCTAAGTTATTATTTCTTAAATTACTACGTAAACCCTAATCTGCTATACTACGTAAAATCAGACCAGTATTTCAGTAAACTAAAATGTTTTATTATCGATTTGAATGACAAGCATATTACTTCTACCCGTACATTGTAAAATAACATTCAAATGTCGTTATAATTAATTGTTTTATCCAAATCTACGAAAAAGCAGTTAAACAAATTCTAGATAGTGAAAAAAAAGTTGTTAAATTGTTTCTCTTCGACATTAAATTTAATTTGCATGCTACAGAGGTTTTCAACAATATTCTAATCACACAAAGAGAATAGTGATATATGGTCACCACATATTTTAAGAATAAGAAATTATATGTAGATATAATTTTTGCCAAATAAATCTAATCTTATAAAATAACATTTTATCACAAGTAGATAAAATGGTGAAAATAAAGAAACGTAAATTTTGTCATTTTGTAACCAACTTTACGTATCTCGCGTTGGACAATTAACAAATAATGTCTAAATTTGACAAAAGAAAAGTTAATTTGCTAAATACACTTATAGAGAAGCCTGTAGAATTGTCACTTCAACTTTATTAGCCCTACTCAAATTTGGTGAATGCGATTTGGCAGAAAATTCCTGCCGAAATCAATGGTTACCAACATTCAAATCAAAAGTTTTATTTTACTTTATTCTTGTGTTAAATAACTTAGGACTTTTATATTCTAGCTATGCCCGCGAATTTTTTTACGTGGATTTATAGAAATTATTATCAAATGTAAGATTAATTCACGTAACACCATCTGTTATAATAATCATAAAAATAAACTTTCCGGTAAAGGCGTTTTCTAATGGAATCTTAATTACCCTATATTATTTTTAGTGGCACTTAAGCTAGTTGTTATCCTAAAGCCAATTGAATCCAATGGTGAAAATTTCATTCAAATCCATAGCACTAGTCTTGTGTGATGTGCGAATAAATAAAGCAACTGAGAGACAAACAAAAAATTAAGAAAAAACAATATTTTGTGTTATATTAATTATATCATGTTAATTAAATTATTGCTATTGACGGATTAAAATTTTAAAGAAAGTGAAGAAACAAAGTTATTGAATTACCGATATTGACGGATTCACTTTTAAAAAAGTGAAGAAACAAAGTAATTGAATTACCGATATTGACGGATTAAAATTTTAAAGAAAGTGAAGAAACAGCATAATGAATTACCGATATTGACGGATTCAAATTTTAAAGAAAGTGAAGAAACAGCATAATGAATTACCGATATTGACGGATTCACTTTTAAAGAAAGTGAAGAAACAAAGTAATTGAATTACCGATATTGACGGATTAAAATTTTAAAGAAAGTGAAGAAACAAAGTAATTGAATTACCGATATTGACAGATTAAAATTTAAAACAAAGTGAAGAAAAAAGTTAGGTTGTTTCTAATACATACAGCATCGAGTAATTTTATGTTCGGAAGACAACCGACAATGACGTTTATCCACATTTCCTTCTTTACGCAAGCACCTACCACTCCCACCTCGCTCTTCCGTGACTCACAACTACAACTTATTGCATCCCTACTTTGCCAATTTATTTCCGGGTGGACAATTTCATTGCGTGATTTCAAATCGAGGTAGCGCCATCCACTAAAGTATGTACGTGCACAATATATATTAACCTACTTACGTACTCTAATGTATAATATATATATATATATATATATATATATATATATATATATATATGGAAATTAATAAAATAAATATTATATCAAGTTTATATCTATGTTCTTTTAAAAACTATTTTCGAATCGGGTTAGTAGTTTTTTATGTAATGCATGTTCCAAAATAAATAAATGAAAAAACAAACAAAAATTAAAAAATCGATTTAATGTATATTGTCACTTATCCTTCATCTGTCTAAATATTTTTAATCTACTGGCACGTAAAGTCAACATGTCATCCTATGTATAGATTATAATGTCACATGAGAGTTAATTTCTATTAATAAATGTATTGATGTTTTCCAATATGTTACAATTCAATAAAAGTAGATAAATATATGTAATTTATAAATAGTTTTATGTAAAATTTTTAAAGATATTACAATAGAAAACATTTTTTTGGCCAATTTGATAAACTAGGTATAGTAAAACCATATTTAATGTTAAATTAAATGAAAAGTGTAATTTCGAAAATGGCTAAAATTGATCTCGGTCGAATCGTTACAAACACCTGAAAAATCATATTGAGATTATGGATTTCTGAAAAGGTGTTAACAGCCGTACTTAAATTTACAATGACAAACATAAAAATTGTTCAAATATTTTAAAGCTGAGATGGATTTAAATATAAATAAGCGACTGCAAGAATGAAAATTGTCATGAAAAAATATTATAAACAAAACGGTTTGGCAAAGTTCTTCAGAAGATTTTTCTTTTATTTTCACATCAGAACTTGTTTTTCATTATATGGGATATTTTTCGTCAAAAGTTTGAAATAATCAAATACAATTACTGTGAAAAGGTTTTCAAACTAGGTTAAATCTTATGCTATTGAATGAAGCCACTGATCAAAAGCTACGCCGGAAATGTTGCGGTATGTCTATGTGTACAATGAAACGCTTATGAAGCATACATTAGAAATAAAAAAACACAGAAAAGAATACATTACATAAAAAGTTACCCACTATACCAACTTTTGAAATAAAGGGCATTACAAGGTTCCTATGGTGAAAATACGTTTCGCCCATATGAACTTGATTTCTTTATATGGTTTACCTCGAGTTTCGATAATAATGTAAAAAATTCTATTTTGATGAATGCATAAAATGTCGTCCCATATCGAAAAAAAGTATATATACTTATTTTCATTAAATATTTTTTATTCTTCTTAACAAGTAATACCCGTAGTTCCTTTTATGTGTTGCATCTTACCATGCCTTAAAACGTATACTTTTCTGAGCAGATTTAGTTTACAAAATAAAGTAAAAAAAATAAATGAAATGAATACTCTCAACAAATACATTAAGTCAAATATATGAAAATAAAATATTTCCTATCGTAATACGACATCAAATCCACGTCAATATCTTCACGTCAAGAGTGCTAATGAATTATTTTTGAAAAGGCATGCTAAGCTTTCCAGGCAATTGTTTCCAGACAATTGGAGCTTTCCAAAAATGTTTCATAAGTAAATTGTTAATATAAAATCTATATATAAAAGATAATGTTATTTAAATAATGATTCGTATGCCTTAACATTTCACAACAAATTTTTCTCGAAAATTAATTTTAGGTGTCTTCAAAATTCATATACACTTCATTAAAAATAATAATAATTCGAGCACTTAATTTTACATAACAATGAAAAATATGAACGTAAAGATTTGAATTAACTTTAGAAAAAGTAAATAGATGGAAAATAATTCATGAGAATGCAGGAAAGAAAAATAATAAGAAAAATAAAGTTTTCGGAGTAAACAACAAAGATGATTAGAAACACAAGATTAATTTTTTTCTGTTAGTAGAAAATCCTTGTATACTTAAAACTAGAATATTTGTTTAATAAAAAACTAGACGACATCAGTATGCATCTGGATCCAGTCAATTCTCTCTGCGAAAAAGTCCCTGATAAGATTGCTATTTGGAATGAGTATAAACTCGAAGATGGAAGTCAGAAGACCGTGGCCGTTTTAATGAAATTCAGGAATCCTTTTAAACTTATTACATTCCAAGTATAAAGTCTCAGGCTACAAAAGACGCAGTGTTGCTTATTGTAATTCATACGTTGTTTACGCTAGTTTCTTGATGATCTGGCGCCAAAAGTTTTCATTCTAAATAGCATTTTTGTCTATGATTTTTCCCGGAGGAAATTGTCTGTATCCGGATATCTAATAAAGTATATATATATATATATATATATATATATATATATATATATATATATATATATATATATATATATATGTATATATATATATATATATATATGTATTATGTGTGATATGGAGAAGTGTATATGGAATCAATTCATTTCTTTTCTACCACAATAAAACACTTATTTAAACTTATTTATCATGAATTACGATATAGGATAACGAACTATAATTAAATTCGAGTAAATGTGATATTTTAAGTGCTGTATGTGATATAGCTATAAATTTTACATGTCCATGCATTGAAAAAATTAAAAAAAATTAATTGGTTGAGAAGTGTGATTGACAGATCCCATTAACTTTTTTTAAATTTTTGTCTCTTTTGTGTGTTTTTGCACATTTAAAAAAAAATCTACTAATCCAATACGTAGGTAGTAAAAAAAACTTGTGGATGGTCGTGTTGGAAGCAATTTAAACATTATAAGAATTTATATGAATTAATGTTAATGAATTGATATTAGATATTGATATTATCTTAATTTAATATTTTCATATTTTATTCTACATTGAATTTGCGTAACAACGAAGAAGAATTATACAGTTACTCTACAGGTAATAATCATGTAAGTGTATTTGTATGAAACTGCAGATAGCGCTACGTGTATTTTAAAAAGAGCTAGTCAATTTTTCATCCAGCCATATATTGACGAAATACATGGCTGGATGCCATATATTTGTGGGAATATTTATTTGCTGATTTTAATGCACACAACTGATACATATAACAGACTTAAAGCTGCGAGAGCCATTTACCATAGCCAAAAAGATAATCAGGGGTTGGGAATTAATACCTGGACCCAAAATGTGCTGCGCTGAGGGGCCACAAGCCTTTGATCAACCCAACGCCCCACGGTGACACAGTTTTTCTGTTTTCTGCATTAAATGAATTCCATCCCTTGATAAAATATTACTATTTCGATTTACATACTGAGATATCAAATTAATTATAATATTAGGTGACATTAACAAATTCCAACTGACATTAACACTCGTAATAGTATTTCAATGAGAGTACCACTGATCTCACACGAGAATATTAGAATGATTTTCATATTCGCATGCGAGGTTTGAAGATAGCTGTAAAAAATATTTGAAATTATCTTTCCATAAACATGGTCTCTCAAAATTCGCGGTAATAACGTAAAATACATTTTGACTAATCTTATTTGTTTTAAACTTCAAAGTATTCATGTCCAGAAAGTTTCAAATTTGTATGAAATCTTAACAAAATATTACGTTCAAAGTTGCTGTAGAAAGAAACAATGAAATTAGAAAACAAACAAACATAAAGTCACCTAACTGCAACATAGTTATACAAAGTGCTCTTGCAGCAGGTATACGGTTATCGAACGACTATATACTATGTTGAGAATCAGTTCATAAATTAAAGCACACTGATTACGCAAAGCGTTATAAACACAGGAATATGTAGTCATTCAGAAGAATGATATAAATTTGGGATGCAAATGATAAAAATGATGAAACTGTTAGAAAGACAAACATAAAGTCACCTAATTACAGTATAGTTGTATTTAGTGCTCTTGTAGCAGGTATACCATTACCGAATAAGTATGTACTATGATGAGAATTAGTTTATAAAAGAAATTATATTGATTCTACATGACGCGATAAACACAACATTCAGGAGATTGACATAAATTGGGATGTGATTAATAGTCGAAAACAGATCTCCCAATTTTGAAATTGTCTTTTTTAAACGTGTTAAAATAGATTGAGGCAAACTTTAGAACTATATAAGCTACTGAGTCTAAAATAGAAAGAAAGCATTTACGTTTTTAAAATATATTTGGGTATATCGTCAAATGTAGAAAGTTATCAGGTATTGAATATCTTTTTTTGGTTCATTTGATATATTGAAACTCAATCCTTAATCAACTATAACTATTTCTGTTGTTGGTATTTCAACCGTTTCTTCGCATACAATTGTTTAGATTTTATTTTTGTTCAGTTAGTTAATATTGTAGGCATATGAGAACATACCGCGCATATCATTAATATTTCGACAGCTACCTGTTAGTTCAATAGTCCTTGTTAATTTTTTTCCTTCTATCATATTCGACCAGCCATAAAGGTTTAATACTTGGTTTGACATTGATTTTATTCAGTTTACGATTACTCTAATATCATATAAATTTACCACTACAATTATCATGAAAACATTCCAATTGAAGAAGTACTTAAGTCGGCTGTTGGTTTGTGTGCGTCGCGGGAATGCCGTGGGGTGCGTGTTAAGCGAATTCGTAAAGAGGCACTGTGAAGGCGCAGAATGGTACGTTTCTCTTATTCATTGAAAGCAAAAGTCAGTGACTAGGGTGGTAATTTTAATGAAACACAAATATATTTCATCGTTAATATATAAGTCAATTTGTTGGCATTCATTTGAAAAATTAAATGTTCATATCATGTGGGTCATTATTTTTTTTTGCATTTCCCTTATAAGCAATTCAATCAATGTAAGGAATGTTATATCTGTTTTCATGGTTCTGCACCATAAACTGAAAAATGGAACTCATATAAGATCTACTAACGTGTCTGTCAGTTCGTTAGTTACAGCCGATTTTCTCAGAAAGTGCGTTACGTGGAAACTTGAAATCCCAAAGAGTAAGACATCTTATTAGCCTTATATGTGTTAATTTTTTTTGCCGTGAATACGTCTTTAAATTTACTATCATACGGGGGCAATCCAAAAAACCTAATGGTAACAAAATGAGGGTGCAGAGTGTGGTGTTGCAGTTTCGAATCTATACTCTATATCAAAAAATAAATTATAACACTAGATAGACTACAACTAAAGGATCAAAGAATTTATTACAATAAGCAAGAACAGTGGCGTATTGCCCGCGGTGGAGGGGGAAGCGCCGCTATTTTGAGGTTATTTTGCTGCGTATCGAGATTTGCAATTAGTATAACTTTTGACTCAGAAAAGCTACGATGTTAATATTATATATATTCCCAAGAACAATCGAATGGTAATAATGAAACACCATATGACCGAGTCAAGCAGTGCCGGGAACGTAAAAGAATGAATGTGGCCGAGAGGATCAACAACGGTGCCAGTACATCTGCAGCTGGGGCGGTTGAAATTATGCAAGTGGATGATGAAATCGCTTCGTTACATAGACGTATTCACATACAACACACGGCCGTGTCCATTGCTTGATATCAACTTGATTTCACTCATTATCAACATGTAAGTTGCGAGCGCCCCATGTCTTTTTTTAAGTGAAAGTAAATTTTTGATCATCAGAGACATCTTTTGGCTCTTGACCAAAACTTTCAAGTTTTAAAGATTATTTCTTTTTGTTCTTTTTAAATATTGCAATATTTCGCCATAAAAACCTTCCGTTAACTATAATTTTTTCTGCATTTTTTTCATTTCTTTTAAATGTTGTGTTGTCATAGGTTCTTACCATAACACCAAGCCAGCCTCGTTCGACGAACGTCCGGGAATCGAACCCGGGTACGCCGTATCGTCTGGAACCGTATGCCTTGTGATCAACCCAATACACCACGGGGACCCAGTGCGAATTAATATCTTGCGTGCGAAATCAAAACAGCATATTTGAAGACAAAGAACACAAAATTTTGTTCGTTTTTTCTTTTCACTGGTTATATACATATATATATATATATGTATATATATATATATATATATATATATATATATATATATATTGAGTTTCGAAATTTAATTTTAGGCCAAATGATTAAAAATGTGTCAGCAAATTATACGATATGCGACGGTTCAGCAAGGCTTATACTGAGTATTGAGTGCGTGCTTTTAAAAGTGTGATGTTAATATATGACGTTATGTGCAATATGTAAATAATTTTCAATAAAATATAAATTGAACTAATAAAATTAAAAATTAATAATAAGTACCCCCAGAAAAATATGATATATTATTCCAATATCGCCTCTAGTTATTGATTTACATCTCTTCCTCAAAATCTATAGTTTCATTCAATAGTTACTCATTTTAAAAACATAACATTATACATCTACGAAACAGTTCAAAAATTTACTAAATACATTTTATGGCAATTTCATGCAAAATACAACCGGGAAAGTTTTAATAATACAATGTAACTAAAGCGCGCCCGCGATAAAAAATTTGTGTTAAAATTTTAGAAAGCAAAAATCAGAATTAAAATTAATAAAATGTTTCGTACAATTAAATAGGACAGTTTTTAAATGGTCATTAATAAACATTAATAGCGGTAATAATTTATTAATTGACTTTAACATATGTCGAGTTGTTCGTGTGAGAACAGAACAAAAATAAGTTAGATGCATAGACTCTTGTAATAAGCCGAATTCCACTTTATAAATTAAAAAAGAATAGGTAAATTATGTAACAAAAATTATTATTCGCAGTTTTATAAAAGTGTTAACAATGCTTCTCTATGATATTTCAACATCTTGGGTACTGACAATTATAAAATTCCGACCCTTGTTAATAATATATGGTAAACTTCGCTATATTTAAAATATATTTTCCTTCAATGTTTCTACTATTAAGATTTTTACTGCATATGAGATAGCATTTCCAAAGGGACATTTTTCATACGAATATAATACACTTAAACTCGCGACATGCGATCGCAAAAAAACGTTAAAAATAATATGAAAACTTTTTGAATTATCATAGATACTGTGCGTTCGTGTAACAATAAACGACGGGGTTGTATTTGGAATAAAAAATGACGAGCCAACGGACTGCAAAACACAGAGCTGGCCACCGGTCGGTGTGAACCTGACCAAAACAAAAGTCATTCACAGATAATATCAAGACCTGTGAACGTCGGTAATGCATCAAAGTTGTTCAAGAGTACATATGTATATCTGGGAAAAATGATTCAGCTAGATAGAAAGAACTTTGACAAAGAAGCTAATAAAAAATTCTTTTGGGCTGGGAGTATCTGGAATATTTGGTCGGATTTTCACATCGCCGATACCGTAATCGCTGAATAAAAGATGTTTATAATTAGTCATTTCTATCTGTAACATTTATTTTATAGATGTGACATAACGTTATTTGACATTAACTCGAACGGATAGTCAGTTCAAGTAATTAGATGATTTAAGTTTATGAACAATTGTCAAATTATTCTAATATTGCAAGAGTACAAAACGGAACACTTGCTGCTATGCAGGGAAAACATTGTGAATCTATACATGTCATTTTGGTAATATTAAAAACATATGCATATTTTGTAGCTGTAAATAAAACTTTTCTGGTTAAGATTTATCTCCACTTTGTTACTCCTAGACAAAGACGTCAGTCCAAAGGTTTGTTTATATTTGAAAAGATATCTCCTTAGCAAATTCAACTGATTTAATTATCCATTAATTCGTCGGAAAATGTATTATTCTTTAAATAAAACAAGCTAAGTATTTTCTTTTAATTCTTTAAGCGCGATTTATAGATAAACCTGAGCATAATCCAAAAGTAATTAACGACTAACCATTAACATATAGAAAGCGACATACAAATATTTAAACTTGTTTAAATAGAGTTCAACTCCAATAACTAGATAAACTGTTTGTTCTATTATAAATTTCTGTTGGCAACAGTAATGTAAATGGAAGTTAACGTCATTTAAAATGTCTAAAACTTGTTTAATAGATCATAAAATGGTGTCAAGATTTCAAAGAATATTACATTAGCTCATTAAAAATATGTTTAAAATTATTTCCTATTTTGGCAATACGAGATTACACTGAAAATCCCAATTAATTTAGATTTTACTTTTGGTGCACAAATTATTGTCTGTTCACTACAGTATTAAGATATGTCTTATATAATTTATAAAACAACTTAGTTTTCTATCAATAACGTTCGTCTTCCGTAAATTATTTTTTTATTTTTCCTTTTCATAGATCATGAAATAATACAAAAACAATATTATTCACAAAGTCATACAGTTTTATCTGCCACAATATCAATGAAATCAAACTGCGCAAAAATATTCACACACAGTGCTTTCTGACTGTTATTTATAGCGCAGTAATTACCGTATTCATAGTCGTACTATCACTTGCTTGATGGAAGCACGTAACATCGATAAATAATAATGATTTATATACAGAGAGAAATATTTTCGCTACACAAATGCTCCAGCGTTGAATTGAACAGAAAAATAAATAAGTATTCTTGTTTATTTCACGGGGCTAGCGTATCGGAAAAACTTAGAAAAATATGCAAGCCACTTCGTTTCATACAGCGGCCCATATTCATGGAATGTAAATAACAAAATTATATTTAATTCGGATATTCATCATTTTAAAGTTTGATTTTTTCCTCATTTTTCTCGGCCTTAATCGATTCTGCATATTAATCAGATTATGATTACTTTAATTAAACGAATGCGCATGTGTTAATATATTAAATTAAGCGACGTAAATATACCAGATATAATGAGGATTGTTTTGCAGAAAATATTATCTAATGATTGTTCATGACCAGTTATGCAAATTTAAAATTTGTGTTAATTCGGATAATAAATTACTTTAGACTGGTACTCTGAACTGGTTACTGATGGTTGATCTGCGCTTAAATCGAACAATACTGATTAAAATCGTTGGCAATCAAAGAACATATATGCCGTGTTTTAGATAATACTACAAAGAAGAAATAAAATCCCTGGTTTGTTTTGGGGATTACCCTATTATTTTGGAAATTATTGTGTTATTATGAAGGTAATCTTGTTATTGTGGATGCTTTTGTTTTTGAAGCGTAAACTTATTAGAATGACAGTTTACTGCCAACATACGAAGTATTGAACTTATATTGCCCTGACGATATACGCAACTGTTGGTTGGAAAATTAGATTGAAAATACTAACTAAAAATCATGGGAATTTAATTACCTGAGCTGTTTTTTGTCTCTCTTTGGAATAATACACACATATTCTAAGACAGTTGCGCAATAAAAATATTTCGAATTGTTAAAAAAGTTGTGGAAAAGTAAATATATTTTTGAAGCTCCTATAAAATGCCTCAAAATATATACTTGGTACTCTAATGGATGCACTATAATAGTATTTAAAAATAGTTTAAACGATATATTCTATACTTCCGTACTGGGATAGTTAAATTCTTTCAATGAACTTTCTCAATTTATGACTTACGTCACCGTTTGTTATTTCGGCATACCCCGGCATTTAGAAAAGAAAAATTATAGACAGCCAAAACTATCAAGTAATT
This sequence comes from Druceiella hillmani, assembly GCA_039881145.1. Classification (NCBI taxonomy): domain Eukaryota; kingdom Metazoa; phylum Arthropoda; class Insecta; order Lepidoptera; family Hepialidae; genus Druceiella; species Druceiella hillmani. The sequence continues at coordinate 582,159 of JAYKKI010000090.1, read as the reverse complement.
AAAAATGAAAGTAAAACAGTTTAATTGAAGTCATTACGTCCAGTGATTACTATTTACTGTGCATGCTGCGGGCATGATGCCTTCAAACAAACCATGTTATTTTAACGTTGTAGTAACTCGATAGATAGTTTTGGCTGTCGATAATATCAATATCATTAAAGTGTCTGTTCCTTGAAGGTTAAATACGAGATTCCGATCCAATATTCTGAAAAAATCCTTATTGATAAAATATCTAAATAACATCAGGATATCAGCAAAGAACAAACCATAATGGGCTAATTAATCATTTGAAACAAATAATACGAAGTTACAAAATGTGGTTTAATTTATTAACTAATCTATTTAAAATATTCTTATTGAAGTTTTAAAGTGCTATTTCTTTTAGCTAATGGTTTTATTAAACTATTTCTAGCGATGGTGTAAAATGCTTATTTCTTAGATTTATTAATTTTTTAGATTAATTATCTTAACTCCTCGAGTGCACAGGTTACTTTCACGTAACATCCGCGCCATGTCGATAAAATAATGAGTAATTCCAAAATTTTCTTCTATTTATTTTTTCATAGGTAGAGAATATATATGGTTACAATATAGTCAAAGCACCATATTTATATAGTTCTGAGTTTAAAAGTAAGGAGTAAAAGAAAAAAAAAATTCAATATTATGAAGAAAAAGTTTTGATAAGTATAAGTTTTTGTAACTAATATATAAAAGTGTAAATAATAATTAAACCTAAACATAAAAAAAATCGCTTATCCCTGAAAAAATTGTTCCTATCGCAAAGTTTCAAACCAAAATACACTCAACCATTTTCGAAAAATCATAGCGGTCAAAATTACTGTACTCTACAGATATCTATAATATCGTTTGATTTGTTATTTGCTTCTCTTTCCTAAAGCATATAATAGTTTATATATTTTTCTCATTTTAACCTGACCATTTACCGTAAGACTTTACAAGTAACATGCTCGATCGAGGAGTTAACAAAATATTCTATTTTTTCATATTGCAAATTTTGCATCCCATAAATATAGACAGTATTAACTAAAGATTGTTTCAAGATTAAATGTTCATTTCAGATTCAAAGTATGGCCACCTCTCTTTGTTAAATTCAACAAATTTCATTTGACATTTCATTAGAATACGGTATGAAATATCGAGGCAAAATACTTGTGAGTGAAAAAAATCGTATTTCACACAAAAGTATTACACATGTCGCACATACGTCACAAATAAATCGTATATGAGGCGTTAAAATCTATCTTTAAAATGAAGAGCATTTAAAGAGTGAGAACTTTATATTTTATTTTGTTAAAAATTGTTACTTTTCGATTTTGAAAATAATTTATTATTCAAATCATAGAATATAATTGTACCAAATGTTTACGTCATATCTCTTTTATATTATTTGTTTATTTTTTGAAGATCTCATGGCTGACTTAAAAATTTACTCGAAGCCTTGAACATGTGGAAACGTCGTTAGTCGTAAGAGCAAATGGTCATAAAATGTAGTGCAAACAGTAGAAAATGAAACGGCAAATATATATCAATTTGAATAAACATCACTCTAACTAGAGATAAGTCGGGAACCATTAAGAAACTCTATAACATTATAAGTGAAGCAAAGAATATTAACTATGACTGAAGCGAGCAATGAGGCAGAAAATAACATTGAAATTATATGTATTTTTTAGCATCGTGTTGAACAACATGAGTGCAAAAAATACATGTGAACGCTGAAGAATATTCATACATAATAAAATTAGTTATGACATCGTCCTCTAATGCAATAGCCAGGAGCAGACTGATGATTTATAATTAAGAAAAAAACAATATCGCAAGCAATTGCTGTAGGAATTAAATAGAATGACGTCCGGCTATGCCCCTTGTAAAATGTGGAAAATGTAAATAAGGAAAAGGTGTCGACATTTCGTAATACAAAAACCTGCTACTTCTTTTAAGTTCTCTTCAGTTTGAAAATAGAAGTTTCGTATGTTGGTCAAATCGCAGGGTTTGTTCCATAGAGGTAACGTTGTATGTTGCATTATACTATAAAACCGTTTAAAACCTTGATACAAATTAAAATTATTGTTTCATATTAAATATTTTCCTTACCTTTTTTCAATTAATTTAAAAAAAGATAACAGTTTTTTGATCTCTATATTGCTATTTAACTCTTTATAGGTTCAGAACATTTCAGCTATATAATTTTTTAAAATTTTTAATAAACATTTTTGATTTTAAATGTTTTTTTCCACATACAGCGAATTATACTTATTACAAAAATATGAATTGAAAATGAAGATATTTTAAAAAAATTTCACAATCTTTCTGGCATTTTACTCTAACGTAAGGGAAACTATGTTCATTTTGTCCTTATATACAATTTAAATTGTTTTTCAATTCCCACATTAAGATTTTCTTGTCAATTGCTACATTTCACGAAGATATGAAAAAGTGTTAAATATCATCGATCATTCAGAATCGGAATGTACATTTTGTGGCTAAATTTGTGATCTTAATTTTTACCTTTTTACCATATTGTAAATTTTTTACCACTTCAGCGAAATACATGAATCTAAATTTATAAAAATACAGTAATGAAAAGTACTGTGCTAATTTGGAAAATATTTAACTTTATCTGCTAAATTATTTTCAACTCAAATCATTACGTCAAAATGTCCATGTATTATTCCATATTGAATAAAGATGCGTTTTGGAAAATATTTCTGTAAAAAATATAAAAATTTCGATACCCTGTGACAAATGGACCCAAATACAAACTACGATGAAAGCTCAATCTGTCACCGAATAATTGTAATTAGTACCATGGATCAGTTTATATATATATATATATATATATATTTTTTTTTTTTTTTAAACACACCCACGCACACCCGATAATTTTTGTCAATGGAACAAGCAAACAAAAAATTCTCCCTCACTTTATTTGTGAGGACTTTTGAAGAATTTTTAATATACTGCTACGACGTAATTCATATCTGCCTGTTTTGAAAAAAATTAAAAATATAAGTCTAGAATGGTGGAAACTATACAGCTAGGACAGAATGTAATGAAATTAAAAGCAGTTTTTATTTTTACTACGGAACCCTGAAAAGAAAAATAAAAAGAGGTAGCTCATTTTCCGATTCTCTCTTCCTTGAAGTCGGAGGATAAAACCGACTATCGTTTCAAAATAATTTTGTGCATCTATTGTGTAACTAAAACTATTAAAAGTTAAGACTTTAATACACACTAAGACTAAAATGGAGTTGAAGACATTTCTATTTATTTCAGTGCCTTAAGGGAAATGGATTAACAACAAACTATTTTAATTTGCTGCTGAGTGATAAAATGATGCAAGCTATATTTTACTTATAAAATTATGTAGACACCTAGTAAAATCACATAATTTATTTTAAAAATACACCACTGTTGGATATAAAAGTGACACATAATAATGAGGTCGTACGTATATATGAAAATTTAGAATCAAGATAATCAAAATGTAGCAGAAAATAAATCGTATGTTAGTTACAGCACAAAACAGTGGACGTAGACTGTAACTCGATGTTCACTAAATTACACGTTACAGTGAATATTTTAATTCTGAAGCAAAATTCGAATAACTGCTTTTTATTCTCATCGTACATGATTTTTTTCATCGCGTGAAATCAGTTGGTTACCTGTTACAACCATCATTGTCATTTTTTTCGGCAAATGGCAATTTCTGACAGTTTCTCTAGTGAAGAATATTTTTTAAATCCACAATTTTCAATTTTGATTTTATTACATATATTTAACTGTGGAATATGCATAAGCTCACAATAAAGTCATTAAATATTATTATAAAAATTGCTATAAAAAACATTAACTAGGATTCATAAGTTTTCTGCTAGTAATCAGGATCCTAACATTAATTTGTTTTGTGGGAAAAAATAAATTTTATAACTTACTATTGACTTTTTAGGTTTAACGTTCATAAGAAATATACATTTGTTCATTTTATTTTTATGGAAACTAAAATTATATTAATCAAATATGAGGATAATTTCAATTTATTGAAAGTTTATTTACATTTTACAGTCTACAATAATGTAAATCATTATATACAAGTATTTAAGTATTAAATACATTTAACCAGGAACTCTTTCCAACAAAATTATTGAAACAATAATTCTTAAACATTCTACACTAAGTGAACAATTATTCCAGTACATGAACGCTACTCATATTTTAATTGTTAAAATTTCATAAATGACAATCTTAAAAATTAATTAAAATTCATAAAGTAACCTTTCAACCGTTTTAGTTCATCGGTAACAACGCTCAGTTCTGAAATAAAGTTCTTTTCGTTAATATGGATGTGCAGATTTGTGTTGTCTAGATTTTAATGAATAATTTTATAACTAAGTAGGTAGCATTAATTAAAAGCTTCTAAATCCATTATATATATATTTTGCCTTTGAAAAAAATTATACACCTATTTTAAATTTAGATCAAAGAACAATTTGATGATTATTCGTGACCGCTGCCATCTTTTTTTGCTACTTTATACTATTTTAAGCAATTCAAGTAGATTTAACTTCTGACAGACACACGAATTATATACTTATTATTGAATCTAGATTTAATAAATCTTCATACCTTTCTAATGCTATGAATATTTAATTTCCATTTACGCTGCTAAACTATGGAAAATATTGAATTACACGATCTGTTTTATTATTAATAGAAAACAATAAATTACTGGTATTTTTGATATTTCTGGAAAATAATATTCGTATTACTCAATACTTAAACGCCAATTAGAGGATATTTGGACAACGTTATACAAGAGTGGTAATACAGGGTCATGAAGTCATGGAAAAGAGGAAATTGATATGTAATATCTTACATATCCGGGCTAATTATCTAATCGGGCCAGTAATATCGGGGAAATTCTCTTTATTCTGAGGGAATTCTCTTTTTCAGAGAAATAAATGATATTGATGTGCATATATTTCAATTAATTCAAAAAATTTCAATAGACCAACCATTTTTTTTTAAATTTCATATTTCTCGTAAGGTAGCAAATTAAACTTACTTTCAATTATTTTTGTAACGTTTATGCACATATTTTTATAATGTGTGCAAAAAGTACGCGTCCTCCCATCTGTAAATATGTGCAAAAAGTACGCTTCCTCCCATCTTTGAAACCATAGGAATCAACATTATGAAAATAACGTTACCAGAAATTTACTGCTGTTTACAAGAAAGTTTATTACAGTTTACAGGAAAATCATTGCTATATTATTTTAAATCTCATTGTTTTTGAGGAATTAATTCTATTTTACACTTGTGAAAGATATATTAAGCAGTTTATTTAAGTGTGAAAAATAGTAACAGTAATTTTATAAATGATTTAATGGCAATTAATTTAAAAGGAACATGTGTCCTTTTCATAAGTTCCTATTTTGTTATGGAACCTTTATAATACAGGTTGTATTCTTGTTCAAAATATTTATCAACGTTTTCCTCCCAACAGATCAATTTAAGCCCTTTTTCGGATATTTTTATAACATTATTTATTACTAAATTTTTTTTTAATAATACATCAAAGATATAATAAATAAATTAATTCTCACCACACTTGTGTTTACTTTTCGTAATTTCAAAAAGTTTTTTTCAGTCTGATGTTAATTTAATGATACGAAAATCATCAAAAAATATTACAGCTCTGTCTAACGTTAATTAAGTTAAAAAAGTTCGTATCACTATAGCAATTCTTTATTTATTAAAGAATAACTTAATTTTTAATTTTAATGGAAAAATGATAGTGAAAAATATAAATTGTAAAATTTTACTCTGATCTTTGTAAATTGAAAGTTTCCCATTTTTTAAAGTGCAAAAGAGTAATCGAAATACTTTTAATAATAATTCTTATTCCTTTATGCCATCGGGAATGAAAAAAACAATTGTGTAATATTTCTGAATTTCTTTAAAAACTTTAAATGGAATAGTGTAGAAAAAATTAAAAAATACAGGCTTCCAAATTACGAATTCTGCTTATTTATGAATGAAAATAAACCAAAAACGTTATATATCTCTAGTTCAGCATAAAGTTACGTTTTAAACAATGTTTAAAAAATACGTTGTATAGAGAAAATAAACCAAATAACAATTCAAAAATAAATATAATTTTACTGGAGATGGCCGCAAAATTTTACATACGTCAAACTAATATATAAAATTATAAATAATTACTATTGCAATTAAAAATAAATTATTTTTCCATCTTCGTAACGATTTTTTCATTCAAATATGCATAAATAAATAATGTTACGAACATTTTTCGTATACAAAAGTGAGGGTTTTCCCTACCGTCGTGCATTTTGTCAGTTTTAGAAAAAAAGACATTATTCATTACATAAATAAAACAATATGTATATAGACATTACACCAATAATAACTACGCATCGATGTACTCGGCACGTTTAGGTGGTATTCGCGAACAACCCAGATATAGGTCATGGATGCCCGAGGGTTACCAATAGATCATATAACGTATAAGAATTATTCTCGAGGCGAATTTTTAATTTAATGTGATAATAAAATATTACGGTATAAAAATGAAGTGAGAAATAGTTTCTTTTACAGTTTTGTTTATTTATTGCAGCAAATGAATTAAAAATTAATTTAAGTAAATTTAGTTTTAGTAAACGCATTTCGAACAATACATACAAGGTAGTATATTTTACACCAAATCAACAATCACTCTCACCTTTATTGTGATGATTGGTAACATTTTTTAGTTAGAACTTTTTGTGGTCTACTTAACAGTTTTAAACCATTTCCTTTTGAATATATAAAATGAAGATGAAATTAAAGGAAAAACGAATTTCTTGCCACTAATAATTGCGTAGTCGAAATTACACTCGAATACTTCATCATAATAAATAGAACCTTAATGGACAGAAAAAAAACTTAATAAAAACTATGAACTACAAAAAAAAATAAATTACCGGTATAATCGATATCAATTTTCTTACTACTTAATACTCAAATGCCAATAAGAAATTATTTGAAGACGTTAAGCAAGAGTGGTAACGCCTAAAGTCATAACTTTTAATTTGAGTTTTCCTATTTTTTAAGTTTCTGTATCAGTTTTGAATAAAACGTAAAAAGGAATCTTTAAATAAAATTTAAATATGAAGATGTAGAAAAAAATTCCCGCAATTCAATACACGTCACAATCGAAACTTCTTTGACCGGCTAAACCTCGATGTGTAAGTATATAGAAAAGGATTAAACTACAGAAAGAAAGAGAGAGAAGAGAGAAGAGAGAGAGAGAGAGGGGAATTTAAGGACAAGGTTAATATGTTGAGTTAAATATTAAAAAAAACATATTAAGTATAAGTCCATAGATAGGGTATTAAATGCCATTGAAAAGATTTTAATACCTTGAATTCAGACAAATTCATCAAATCAAGATAGGCATTCAATAAAATTTTCGTGTAAATTTACTGAGACAATGGTTAATTAAAAAAATAGCCGCGATACCAGTACTCGAATAAAACTATTGCTACCAAAGAAAGTCGGAATAAATTGCTCTTGTTTTAAATTTTATATCTATATGTGCAGATTCATTGCGGATTTATAAATAAATTAATTACATTTATTGTTAGTCTTGTAACGGATTATGAATATTCAAAATTAATAATAAATTAATTATAAACAAATAATTAAAACGACAAAGTTTTGACAGTTTACTTTTGATACATAAAACCAACAAAACATCAGTAGTGATCTCCACTTTTGTTTATTTTTTCGCATAGGTACATTTCTTGTATTATCTTATCGCGATCCTCTATCTCGCTCGGTTGTAAAATATACCTGTTTTTAGTTCTTTTCCATAGATTGGTTACATTCAAACCTTACAAGTTTGCAAAACTTGGTATGAAGAACGTTGCGAACTTAACATTTTACACTTATCGCGCCAAAACAAGTTCCATTTAAACTATAAAATATAAAAAAATGTTAAAATGGTGTTATAAACTTTCGTATTTCATGTCATTATTCTACAATAACCCATTTAGTGCTGTAGGTTCTCCATTGAAGTAGCCAACGTCGCAATGTTCATTTTATAGAAAAAAAGTTATACAATTTTGAGATATTGACCATAATGCTAAAACGTTGTGCAAGCCAAAATCATATTGCAATAAAGTCTTAACAACAAACATAAAGGCTTGCCATTCCATTGCTTTATAAAATGAATTTAACCCATAGGTATCTTATATTTGATTTTTTAAAATCTAATTTAATATTATTTCCTCGATGATTTTCCGTCTTTGTGCACTCGTCATAAAAAAATAAAATCCTCAGAATTTTTCTAATGACGGAAATATGTTGTTATTATAAAATCCCGTCATATAACTATTAAACCGATATTTTAATGCGCCGTATGTATACCTAGGATTATATAATCTAAAAATACACAGTTCATAACTTTGTTTGGAGTTAAAAATAATATTACGATAGAGATCCGGCCGTTCTAGCTATACGTAAACAAGTAATTTATAGTTTCCTCAATAGACACATAGCCACATACACTAAAATTTATATTTTGTTATTAGAACCAGGTCTCATCAGTTCATCATCGGTTTACTTTGTAATCTTTACTTCGATCATACTTTTCTTTGATCGTAATAATTAACACAAAGCTTTCAACACCTCACGTTACATGCAAAGGAACCGTTCAAACGTTCTATTCTGTTTTACTTAAAACATCCATTAGCCGGTTGCCTGTTGAAAGACGATAAATATTCAACGGTGCAAAGTACTTGCGTAAATTTCTAAAGAACTCTGATCTTGATGGTTAAACCATCTTCTTATGTCTAGCATTCTAAATTCTACCGGAATTGAGTATCTTTATTCTATAATATGATAAGGCGTAAACTTTAAACGACCGTCATCTGATTTAATGAGAATCATTATATATTCATAGCTTGAAAAATGTTTTGAATACGAAAATATGTAGATTTCTAAATGAATTCGTTTCATGTATTTGTATTTTCTTTTAGTATGGAGAGCTATCGTGAAAAAGTGTTTTCTTTTTGTTTTCTTTTTTTAAATTCAGAAAATCTGAATGCTTTGCATGTTACAGGTTTAGTTATTTTATATAAACTATTCTTCCCTAAAAGGAAAATAACATCGAGGGCTGACATCGGTCAGAAAGGTGAATTTTGTAAAGTGGAATTTTGTAGACTACATTGCATTATTGTAAATAAAAATATAATAATTTAAAACAATGTATGATGCACAATAGCTTTTAGTTCATCCAAAAGGCCACTTTTGAATTACCATTTTCATTTGTGACAATTTCTAGAAAATAGTTTCCTTTTTTATGCACTCGTCATTTGAAAAATTTATAGAGAAAACTTAAGTAGTTTATTAAATACAATTTATATTTGATTGTATTATATTAAAAAATAAAGCAATTGTTTAAAATATCTTCATGAAAGTCATGAAGATATTTCGGTTATATTTATATTTTTTTTCGATATATGCGGTTATATTTTTTGTGACATTTTTCACATGGTTATTTTATGTAGATTACTCTTGAGTTACATTACTCAAAACAATGTAAGTATCTTATTATTTGCGAAAAAATAAATATAACTACTATTTCCAAATTAGGGTAATCAGTAGATTCTAAACAAAGCCAAAAATTGTAGTGAATTATAACTTCAGCAATTGAATTAAATAGTACAAACCAATTAGTATTATCCATCGTAAATACTAACCGCGATGGAATTCAGTTAGTGGAGTTATCTTTTAATAGAGTTTTTGCCCATATTCAGAATCTTAAACGAACAAAGTTGCGAATGATGGCTTCTGTGCAGTATGCGCATTAGATTTAATATTTACGATAAAATAAGCTTGCATCTCAAATTTTATTGTGAGCCAGAAGTTATAACTTTCATAAAAATTTCCCGATCATAATATGAAGCGTTGCATGTAATACAATTTTAGCCATACTAGTTTCACACAGCCCTCAGCATGTTGCCAACATTCCGTAATGTGCAATGAATAGAACTCATGAAAACTAAACATTGAGCACATATTCGACCGATCCTTTTATTTCCATCATTAGATAAGACTGAAGTTTTCTAATCAAATAAAATAAACCCAAACTTGATAGTCTATTAAAAAAGATTGAGGAATTTTAGAACCAACCTTCCCAATCCTTCATCAGCTGATCTTTATGCATGGTTCCTCTAGTTTTTTGGCTCTAATCAACAAAGTGTTTCTGGAGGTCATGGAAAAAAATAACTTTTTTCAAAACACTAGGATATTACTGGTAGGTAATGTGCCTGCAAGAGAGAAAGCTAACTCCCAGGATTAAAGTTTATTTTTTTCTATTGTAACTCGAAACAATACTTTGCTTGAAGAGAAATTGTACAACGATATTTGTACGGTGTGATTTACATTTCGTGAAAGTTTAGTTAGGTGTAATTTTCGCCAGGTTCAATTAACCGTTATTAAGAATAATTTAAAAAATCAGATTTTTTGCACCCAATATTTAGCATAATACAAAGCGTACACACCTGCGATTTTATACAGTAACAATTACGATATTGTTTTTATATTGCTTAAATTTTCAACATAATTACCTAAATAGGAACATTTACGACATACATAATGATGTGTGGACAATTAACATTTTGCCATTATGAAGGTTATTTTTAAACTCTATTGCAGAAAATTGTATATATTTGATAATAATTATTTAATACTATCTTATATGTTATACAAGAAAAACGACAGACTTCCAAAAAAAGTAATTATATGAAAATATTTTTAATAATCAAACTCATCAAAGTTTCATTTGAGGTCTGCCGTTCTTTGAAAATAGCGTATATTCATATTTAATGAATTTTTAAATATATATAAATTTGAATGTCTTATAGGAATAATTATACTCTAATTTTACAAAATAACTATAATCCATAAGAAACAACTAGATCTACTCTAATACAAAGGAATTGGTACCCATATCACATTTTAAAAGTACAAAATTGACTTTTAAAAATACGATTAAATAAATTATATTTTTTGGCAGGTAGATATATTCTCGGAGGCTGAAATTTTATCTAACCTAATAATTTCCTGATTGAGCTATAATATCTGGGTTAGGAAATAATTTTAACAATAAAATTAGGCGTATAACATGGCTACCACCCTCTATCTTTCGTATTTCAGATATTTTGTGCGCAAAACTACATGTACGATAAATTTTTACCTTAGTTCATATCCACATTCAATTCTGGTAAGAGCTGTGGTAAATAACTAAATTCATAGACCATTATATAATTTGAATGTGATAAGCTGTTTGCATTTATGTAATTATAATATTATCAATAAATCCTTTTTCTAGCATTTATTTAAACTTCATAAAACTTCACTCACATATATAGTTTTAAATTTATGGAAACGAAAGTATTGCGCAAATATTTTTAAACACATGTGATATATTACTGAAATTAAACAAGTATTGACAATAATATATTTAGAGAAAGTATTGGAATAAAACACTATAGAGTATAAGAATAAAAATCTCTTGAAGTCGGAAGACGTCACCCAGTATAATTTGCAAAATCGATTTTTGTTACCTTGATCCTTGACAGAAAATGGTGATCAATGATTTATCATCTTTTTATTTAAGGCCATGTTAAAAAGATTTATGATCCCCATAATTTTTTACTACGTTAGTAGTTCTATTTTTAGGATTTTTAGAACTGCTAATTAATAATATTTAAACTACCTCTCGTCAATATAAGCGTTTTGGTAATAAACCATAAAAAATATAAAACGAGTTTCTATGAATATTTTGATTATTAATTAGTAATTCTCACAAATATAGATATATTTGGAATAAAGTTTCCCATAATAACGAAACTACTCATCAGAAAAAATAATTCGATATGACCACAAAAATGTATTTAAAAAATGGAGCTTATGAAAATAATATAGTTCAAATATATTTCACGTCAAATAAACAACTTTTTCCACGTTAATGAGAAAGTTCTATAACTAAATGGGTAGCTACAACTCGTATTGGAAATTGAACTTAAAAGTTTTCAAATTTAAGTTAAAAGTTAAAAAAAATATTTTAGCGGTAATCTTTACGAGACTAAAACAGGCTACGGACCAGTTTAGACAAGTTCGTAAATAAATCGAAAGTGATAATTGTCCATTCGAAGTAAACTATAGCGGTCGTGTAGATGTAACGTTATAGGTGAAAAGTGTTTTGTCAAATTTCCACTGAAGTAATATTTTTTTGCTTAAGCTATCTCATTATTTTCCTTGTTGTAAGTAATCCAATACATATTTTATTTTCTCCCGCTCTCGTTTACTTTATATCGAAACGCATTATTTATAAATGCATTTACTAATTGACGAAATGTATATATATAAATGAAAAATTATTGCGTGATAATGCTATGTATACGCACGTTAGAAATTTAAATTCTGTATTGCTTGCTCTTGTGTATAGGCGAACGAGTTCATACACGTTTAATTTTTGTTCGTAACTCGCCCATATAATATACACATGTATAGAAAAAAGGAGTAGTATGAGATTTAAGGTGAGAATGTAATATGAATTTAAAGAAATCTATATGTGTTTAACATGTATTAAAAAACCTGTTTACACAAAAGTGCATCGCAACGGAGACATCTGTTGGCGTCTGTGTGTCCATTAGAGATAAATGTTTTTTCATATTATTTAAATTAAGAATATACTTTAAATTAGGAATATTTATAATTTAAACGTATATTAATGTTACTCAATCCTGACTAATATTTTTCTTATCTGAAAACACAAACACTTCACCGATATAAAGAGCACAACTTGACTTTAATAGCATACAACCTTTGTAATGAAATTGTATATTTTTATTCTTGGTAAAAAGGAAACTTTTTTTATTTTAAATGCACATAATGTACCTACAGCCATATAAGTTATAAGTAGATGGAGCATGGGGTTGGGAAAATGGAACCATTTTCATATCCCAACGTCATATTTTACCTACTATTCTGTGTTATCCATTAGCAGATGGTGTTAGGATTGCTCTAATATAGAAATAACATTATACATCACACGATAGTTTTAGTGCCAGTCTGATTTTCATCTTTCCTAAATAGTTTGTTGCACTTCCAGACCTTTATAACTAAATTTAACTCGTAATTGAAATTTGAAAATTTAACATACTCATGGAATTTATTAATTAATTCTTTTTATTGAGAAATACGCAGTTACGGTAGAACGTTTAATCTATATGAAACCTGTAGAGTTGACAAAATCATGCATATGAAAGGACGAAGTCGATAAAACATTTAGAGTGCAAAAAAAGGTGTACTGTATATTCGAAATTTCTACATATTTTGACACTTACTGTTAATTTATAAATTGGTGAAAAATACGAGTATAATCTATTATCTTAAATATAATAATATCGTTATTATCCTTTTTCCAAAAATAAACTGATTGCGCTTTAGTGTTATATTAGTAAATATTCCGGTTAAAATTGTTATTTATTCTAATTTTGATGATTATTTTGTTCATATTGTAAACGAATTCGTTCCGATATTTAGACAATCGTATGCATAATTGCTTTATACATAACATGAAGAAAAATAAATATTAGGAGACAACACACAAATATATCGAATATGAGATAATTTCTTTATTGTAAAAGAAAATCATAAAACATTGCGATTAGAAATAATTAACTAGTTTTAAAAGTAAGAACAATTGACCAAATCAATAACGATTTACATTGTCTAAGTCTTATAATTTGGGATGAAAGCTAATAAACACTTGTGACTATCTGGTCAAAATAGTATGGCGTATACACATAATACATTTATAATATTTTTATTTGAGTTCAATAAGAAAATATAGATTAACTCTATAAGTTTGTTGGAAGGTCAAGTAGGAAAATAAGTCACTTTAAGAATTTGGCATGTAATAAAATGTAGTAAAATTTAGTTCTGGAGTAGTATAAACCAAAAAATTATTTTTCAAGAGGAATATTAGTACCCAGATACTTCTGTGCAAGTCGCAAGTATCTCGGTACTTTATTTTTAATGATTGAGTGTTGCTTCAGAATGACGTAAATTATATCTTATGATAAGCAACAAGCTTCATTTTAATGTAAGTAATGGTAAAATTATTTTCATTGTTCTTGTATCATACCATCCTTAATCACTTAACACTTTGAACAACTGTAAGTTTTATTCGTGTTACCAATGTTTGAGATTCAAGTGTTAAGAGTTTATTACACATTAATATATGAAAATTAGTTATGGAGATATATTTTTCTCCGGAGTTTTATGATATTTATAAAATACACTTTGGTAATAATAGGGAAATTAACTCATACATTTAAACTACTATAATTAGATTAGGCAAAATAAAAGAAAGTATTACTATAATTATTAATATACAGTTAACATTTTATACACACTGTACAAAGATTTTATATTAAATGCTAGACACTTCGTAATTTATAGCAACAAAAATCCAATGTATATTTTTCCATAAATTCATAAACAGCTTAAATTTGTAAACATTTTAATGAACTTTTGATGTTTCTACCATATATATTAGGATTACATACCTCAAAAGAACATCAAAAAATTATTATATCACTAAACAAATGGTTTCTTTTATAAGTTCACCCAGATCTCCCCCTTGTAAGTTCACTCAGTCCGTTTTTCTTCAAAATGGTTTGATATAGAAATTTTAAAGTTGGCATAAAAATATACTATAATATAATATATATATATAATATAACTATATATATATATATATATATATATATATATATATATATATATATATATATATAAATATAAATATATATTAAAGAAGTGAATTTATTGGTTCAAAAAATTCAGACGGAACGACAGGCTGATAGGCAATAACAAATTATATATAGATATATTACTAGTAACGACAGGATATGATAGAGACGAGGAAAAAAAATGAATGAGATGCCATTTTGAAGCGTACATGAACAAAGTATTTCATATGTCAGAACCTAATGTGTACTCCAATTCTGAAGCATGAACTATATCACCTGAGGTCGTAAATCTGGAACTAAACTATAAATGACGGTTACTAATACTGATTTGTTTATTATCTATGTCAACAGCCTGTCTTTCTATCTATTCACTTATAACTCATATTTGCTGGATTTATTTTGACACACTTTTGATTAGGTCGTTTATTTCTGAAAGTTTAACTCTATGTAACATATATATATATTACCCCGGGATATTGATTTATAGTGAGATTCGTGAAGCAATTTAGGGAAAGGGCGATAGATTGCTTCCCATTTTAGCTTATGATTCCTGAACTGTAGAGAAAAAGATAATTTTTAACAGAATTATAGCTTTGATATACCTTCATATCAATTCTGCTGCAGCACATATTTGTCTATGATCTCTTGTAAGGAATATATGGCAGTAATTTTTTTTTCAGTTTAGTAGTAATGTAAGGCAATGTAAAGATATTTCTTTGTAGTTTAAATAATGATATTATTGAAAGGTATTCCACGCGTAATATATAAAGTACATGTTTTATATTATAAAAATTAAAATTTATTACCAGATAAATTCACTTAATTTTAATAAATCAAAAAATGTAAAGTTATAATTAAATTTTATAATTTTAATAACAAATTTTAAATAATTTAAAGGTTTTTTTCTAATAGTGAATATATTTGGCGTTAATTTTGTAGAAATTCATTATTCACAATTAAATGAAGCTACGTGATGTAGTATTATTTCTACTTTTTTTAAGTTTTTATCACGACCTAGGTTTCGTTTCATTACAACAGTTTTTGCCAATAAAGGCCGTGGTAAAGAACTTAAAAAAAGTAGTAATAATACTACATCACGTAGTTTCATTTAATTGCGAAGCTTTTTTCTCTAAATTACCACGAATAAATCAAAATTTTCTTATTATTTTTCAAAAGCTAACTATAGAAATGATACGAGATTTAACTTAGTAACATGTGCGAGTTAAAGCTTTACAACGTGAAATATATACTATAAGCTAACAAAATAAAGCCTCTCGGGTAATGCCAATGGTAATCACGTGCTTAGAAAGCGCTGGCTTCAATTGCCTCTTGTTGAGCGTTTCAGCTCAAACCTTGACGGCGAAGTGATTACCTCAACATGACGCACCCCTCACATACTGACGGCCGGATACTTTTATGGGGCTTGTTAGATAAAAGAGAAATTAGTATAAACATAATAGTGACAGAGGTGTGGGCGTATAAAATCAACTCCTACATAAAAACCACATTTTATTATAAATATTTTTCTGGTTAAAATGGAGACCGATGAGAATAAACTTGGCGATGTCGAAATAGAATGTAATTACAAAAAATGAAATGGAACGTTTTATGACATGAAAGAAAATCTAAAAAAATTCAATGTTCAACATCCGGCAAAAGTGAAAAATAAAATACAATTTGTAACCTTTATACAAATGAACAGAGCTGTTTTCCTAAAGGCGAATACACTTTGTTTTTAATGTATCAAGAATTATTAACAAGAAATAAAAACAATTAAAATTTAATGAAATATATAAAGACTTTTTCATAAACGATTACAAAACATATTCGATATTGCTCGCTTTTTTTTAAATTTCGGAAAGTGATAAAACTATCTTCATACTCTGAACTTAAATATATAATGAAATATTTTATTCATAACGCACAAAAAGAAAATTAACAAAGACAGTTTGAATATGATGTCTTCAAAAATTCGTGGAAAATCCGAAATGCTTAATGTCAACTTAAATCTGATTTTGCAATAATTTTCACTTTAAAATATAAATTGTTTGTATTTTGAATGTCCGTTTTTGATTATCAAATATTTGAACGGTTTAAAATACTTTTAAACATTTAACACCTCATTTGATTTTTTCACAAAATTTGTATTCACAAGTAAATAAAACGACGTGATGTAGTATTATTTCTACTTTATTTAAATTCTTTACTACGTCTAGGTCATGGTACTTTGTATGACGACAGGTTCAGGTGGGTAATTTGTAAAGATTGGCTTGTAATAAATTCCAACAGAATTTAAATATTATACAAAACAATAGCGGAAGTGTGGTTTGCGCGGGTTTCTCACTGTTTACGTTCGTGAGTTTATTGTAGGGTAGCAGTGTATTTATCATTATATTTTCGAAAGTTACACAATGTACAAGTATTTTAGTGAGCATAATAAATTAGATTGATGTGATTATTTGTATACAATACAAATGTTCAGGTGTATATTATTAGTGTATTATAATACAAATGTTCAGGTGTGTATTTTTGTTTTCTTTTGTGATGTCTTCTTAGATGTGTAACGGGGCGGAAACAATTTTAAGTATACTACAATATCAGAGCTGAATAACTGTATTATTTCTATAAGATATTAATTATTGGTATTGAGTTGTTCATTTAATATATTTACGTTGGTGTCACTTTTACGTCTGTTTATTTCTGTTTCTTGGACGTTGAATTTGTTATCTTTTGTATTAATTTGTAATACATAGGGAGCATTTTTGGTATAACGGTGATGGTTATTTTCTATAAGAAATTTTTCAAAATGAGATGTGTCCCCTTTGTTATTTTGTCAGCTAGCATTGTGTTCTTTGTATCTAGTAGTAAAACTTCTTTCAGTTTGACCTACATATGTGTGTATATTACAGTCGTTGCGTTTAAGTTAATAGGTACTATTCTTTTTACATTTATCTATGTTTTCTTTGTTATTAATACCTAACCCTGGTTTTACCCAAATTATTTTAAAGTACTGTAGGCACATTTCTTTATATTTATATTTTTATTATTAGTTGTAATAAACGTTAATATTATTTATTACTACAAGTCATATTTCTTGTATTAGTATTTTTCGTGATTTTTTCTGATACAGTCGTGTAACAATCGATGGGTTATAATAACTGTTTACTGCGATTTGTTTTACAGTTTTTATTTATTTACGCAAATTAGAATTTTCTAGTGAGATGGTCAAAGCTTTTATTCATAACGTACAAAAAGAAAATTAACAAACACAGTTTGAATATGATATCTTCGAAAAATTCGTGGAAAATCCGAAACGCTTAATGTCCACCTAAATCTGATTTTGCAATAATTTCTCTCTGAATATCTCTGTGAATCATCGAATGCAATTCTGCTAATTTATGTGATCAACGGTTTTGTGAATGAATATTAATTATGGAGTGGACAAATGTGTTTTTTCTAAATATACTTAATTTATGTTTTATTGTTTTAGCGTTTTAACATCATATTCGAAAAGTTAAGTTAAGTTAATTGTGGGATTTTACTTCTAAAGAGAATTCTAAATTACGATGCAGGGAGTTGGCAAAGTTGACAAACCGGTCTAATTCTTGCTATGTACCTTTCCAGCAGATGAGGACATCGTCTACGTTTCCATAATAATATAGTTTATTGGTTGCTAATTTAGTGTTTAAGAGATTGGTTTCTAGATTTTTCATGAATATCTCGGCTAAGAGGAAACTGAGTGGGGAACCTATTGCGAGGCCATTCATTTGTTTAAAGAATCAAATAGGAAATAATTTTTGTTCATACATAATTTACACATGTCTTAAATTTCCTTTGCTTCAACGGGGTTTAACCGTTTCCTTTCTAAGCTATCTGAAATAATATCCAGAGTCTTGAACAGTAGAAAAAATATCAGAAAGAGATTCACCATATCGAGTGATACTAATTTACTATTGGCTGTTAGGTACAGGGTAAACTTCCCGCATTGCAAATTTAAAATGTCAGCAGAAAACGAAGCTACGTAGAACCTTTTTAGAGTGTATGGTTGAAATAAAAAATGTGAAAATTAGCATTGTTTTGAGCATAAGATAGCCTTCACTCTTTTTCGTTTCTCCAAAACCTTGCTTATAATTTGAAATTAAATGACAAAATTTTATTGAAATATAAATTTAAATCAATATTCCGTTTCAAAAGTTTTTAAACCAGTTTGAGATTTCAGAATGTATCACTAATCGCAGAATGTATGACAAATGTGGTGGTACAGCTTGACTATTACGTAACTTCCAATAAAAAATGCTATCAATTCAACTTCTACATATTTTGAGTTACTCTTACTTATTCATAACTTATGAGCGGATTTATTTTGGATTTATTTATTGGAATATCAAGAGAATTAAATCGTTATTCGGTTTCAAAAGTTTTTAATCCAGTTAATTTTTTTACGTTAAAATCCCAAAATAAATCACCAATATGTTGGTACACGTTGATTTAAAACGTAATTTCCTTTTTTTTTGAACATAAAGGAGCAAAACTGCGATACTTTAAATGGGGTATAGGTGAGATTAAAATACTTCAAAAAGACCTTTACAATATTTAAAATATCCAAATTATTAACTATAATTATTACATTGTTTCAGTAACGTAAATAATAAAAGCAATCAAAACAGGTCGAGAAACAAACTGTAGATCAGAATCATATAAAACTAAAAGTCAATTGTTTCTCAATATGATCAATCTTTTAAAAATGAAAACGTGTAAGTCTCATTTCAGTAAAATATTTTATTTTTCTATTTCGTACTTCCTATTATTGCTGAAAATTAAAGCCAGTAGTCCTAATTTGACTTGAAATTTCATTTTTATTCCCTCTTCAAATTTTAGCCTAAAATTAGTTGTAGAAAATAGTAGACTATAACAAATCAGAATGAAAGTTCCACGCGATTTGCCCATCTATTATTTACTAATATATTCTAATATTCATGAATTAGGCCCATATTTTATATCAATAAAACAACACTAATTTCAATAAAAATCTTTTTAAATCCCATTTAGACGGGCACTTAGAAATACAGTGAATATCTTTTAGAGTTGCTTGCAATAAAATATATCCTGTGATGATATTTTCTTGTCTAAGTCATATTGACTTTAAAGGTTCATTATTGTTTAAAGTAGTTATCGCATAAAATGCATTGTCGACAAAATTTGCTAAATTTTTGATATATCATTTAAACTATAAATATCTAACTTATTATAAAATTTAAAAATTATTTGCAGTTTAGTTTCGGTAAAAATCGATCTCCGTTGAACAATTAACAATAAGGGGAAAATAACGTAATTTTTTTTAAAAGCGATTTGTCAAAAAACTAAGTCAATGCATAAGGATATTATATTAATAGTTCTTTTATAGATTTCAATGTAGTTTAAAATTAAATACATTATACAGTTAGTTATTTTATTTGTTATTATGTATACATTATACGAAATATGTATTTCTAGCGGTGAAAGAGGGTAGGTAGTGCAAATGTTTGGGCATACTTTGAATTAATAAAAATGAATGAAATTAATAATGAATATAATTGATAATAAAACAAAATATTTTAAAATTAGGACGAAATAATTGAAGTTAAAAAATTGAGTTAGTATAATTTATCATAGATATACTCAAGACACACTAGACTATAATTGTTCAATGTTGAAGTTTTTGAGTAATGTGACTGTCAATAAGTGTGTAAGTTTAAAACGATGAATTTCAAGTTCCAAAAGAAACCACAGATCAAGGATGTTCATTTACCTTGCTACTTATAATTAGTATATTGCCCGGAGCAAAAAATCCAAGTACGACGGGTACTTATAAATTTAGAAGGGATGATAAATACGTTTATATCTCAGAGATTTCAATAGTTTATTGCGCTAATATAAAACACGACTCCATTTATGTCATGTGATAATGCATAAAAAGATGTGAGTAGCATACATAATATAAATTGTGTATACGTGTGTGTGTGTGTGTGCGAGCGTGTGTGTATATATTATTTGCCATTATTGAAAATTAAAAAGAAAAATTGTAAAGCAAATATTGGAAAAAGAGGTTCAGGTAATATGGGGAATAAGTACAGTAGATTTATTAAATTAAGCATTAAGAGATATACTGGAAAATATGCCGAAAAGTCGCCTTAAGTATTCATAAGCACAAGAGTGTTGGTGATGCCGACATTATATGAAAAGTTTTTTGTAAAAATAAACGGGAAGGCTAATTAATATGAAGGTGATACCTTTGGAGAAATAATTTGAGGGTAGGTGATAAGGGTGAAACTGATAAGGGTTGATAAAGGTGAAACAAAATGGGGTGCAGTTACGAAAATCAATATTTATATATTGAAATGGTCTAAGAATATGAGACGAAGAAACAATGAGCAACTTGCAAAAAAGATAACATGTATACACAGGCAACAAAATTTAATAGACTAGAGACGCAACAAACGATGAATAAGCCATTTTAAACATAGTAGGTCCTTGAACTGTATTAAATGAATTAATTCATGTCCTGAAGTATGATTACGACGAGTTTTTAAAAGAAATTAATAATTGTTTAACAAAAGAAAACCAAACTAATTCCGTTGTTTCTTTATATTACTATACACAATAAAAAAAACAAAGTAAAAATAGACATATATGATCATTTTATTAAAATTGTTGTTAAAATATAATTAGGTTCCTCATAGAAAAATGGTATTCAAAATTTTCTAAAAAGTAATTTTTTAAAATTAATAACAGAGCTTAATTAAACTTAACCTTAAATAAATATAACGAGATTTTTATATATTTTCGTGATGTATAATGAACAGAAAACTTTTCAAAATCGGATTACAAATTATTCTGTATTACTGCTTAAGTTCTATAAATTTTATTACAAAATATCAATATCAATAAGTATATTGTTAAAAGTTATTAACGCTCCTTGAAGCTAGACATAACCCTTTATGCGAGATATCCACGGAAACTTTTGACTTAATATTTAATCGATTTCAAACTAGTTAGGGCATAAATAAGAATATAATTATTAGCACTTGCAACTACAGAGATAAAGAGAATTGAACTTTTAATAATTAGGAAAAAAAAGTAATTATTTAGGAGAAAAAAGTAAAATAAATTATTTTAAAATAACACCTTTTTAATTCTCTGTATTACACTTTGTTTTATTCATTGTGGATATATTTTTTCCAAAAAGGGAACCTGTATCCTTATTCATGTGTATATTGAAATTCTACGAGTGAAAACGAAAAAATAGGTCTGGATATGACTGTCTATTATTAATTTAAATATAAATAATATTAAAATAACTTTATTTTTTTATAAACAATTATTGGAAAATTTTCCGCTAACTGCAATGAAAGAAACAAACAAGTTGAATAATTGAAAGAACATACAATAAAACAAGGCATGCAATGGTTCTTTCTAGCTATATTTAGCTGCATAATCTGGAATTTCCGAAAACCACTTGAAAGTCTTCCCTTTTTTATGTTTCATAATTCGAAAGGAAAACGAAACTCTTAAGAGATCACTCACGTTTCTGTATGTCTGTCACAATTTATTTTCTCGGAAAGCGTTTAGCGCAGAAACTTAGAATTTGGCAAAAAAAATCAACATATTAATCCGCATATTGCAGTAGCTAATACTCTCAAATATTTATACGGTAATCTTAGAGGTAACGAAATAAGAACTCGAACATATTATTCTGTATTTAAATATCCTGTACGATAAGGCATTATTTTTTTTTTTTCAGAATTTAAGTGCCATATACTCAGAGATACACCAAATTTTTCATAAAGGTCCCAAAAATATTGAACCAGCATCTCGAGAAAAGCTGTAGTAGTCGTATTTTCAAAGAAAATTATTATATTCATTATTATTATTTGTAATTTAATTTGATATATTATTTGTAATTTATGAAAACCAAAATTTGGTTTCCAAATTATGTTATCCAGCAATAACTTAATTTCAAACGAACTGAATGAAAGGAACGATTAACATTGGGACGAGGCCTTTAAAATTATCTCATTTTTTATCTTTATCCAACTCTGCAAGCAAAGGGCGATATTTCATTGGTGAATAACTTAATTGAAATACTACGTAAAATAAGCAAGAATAATTTATTGAATCAAAACATCGTTCGGCTTATCTATTAGGATTTTGTATTTTTATGGGTACATAATGCATTTTCCAAGGATGTGGATAAAAATAAAAAAAGTTTATATTTTAGTTCTATAGATATAGAATCAGAATTATATATGATAGCTGTTTTAGTTCACTCGTATACATTCATGTCGATTTATATATATTATACAATATCTTATCCAGCAGGTAAATATAACATATAATCAAACACTTTTGAAGGATTATGAGGGTATGTTAATTTTAACTCGTGGATTTTTTTCAAATTAACGCTATTACACTCAAATTCTTGACCGAAGTAACAAAAGAAAATAACTTTAAATTTTTAGTTCAAAGAATACGTCACACAAAAATGTTTTTGAAGTGAAAACATCTTGCATGGGCGCTAACATGGCACCTTTGCACTACACTTTGAAGTGAAAAATTATTCTTAGGTGTAAACTAAGCTGAGTTGACGCTCGCTCGGGTCAGTGATGCTTGTCCGGGGCAGTGAACTCGCAATGCATTCTTTCAAGAGTTACATTCTATTATTAAACACTATTTTATGTGAGTATAATTTAATATAATATGCTTATGTTATTTTTCCGACTAATTCCCCATTCGACCAGTTTTGTTGTATTGTCAACTCTCTCCGACTTGATTCAACCAGCTCGTTTATATCGGTATATTACTTTAAATTATTTTGAAACGTAAAACGTTAAAAAAAATATATGAATATAGTGATAAAGTCGGTTCATCCGGGATTGGAATCCGGGACCTCTCGCATCCGAAGCGATAATTGTACCATTATTTTTGAGTATAAAATATGTTTGCCAATGTTTTTAAATAGATGGCGCTATACTCAAACCATGGTTCAAATCTTTATTTACGTTACACAAAAGTAAATCACACAAAAGTCTTTGTATATAACATATGACTTTGCTACAATGCATCTGTTGAACCACACAAATAAAACAGGGAGTGTATATTTAAATTTATATATGTTTACGTGTACACTTTTGGGTAATATATTTTCGGGGGTATCGTGAGGGTATTCATGCCTAAGAGTCAGTCTTTCAATAAACCATATTTTTCTTTTTTAATGTGCACCACATTAAAAACGAAAAATATGGACTATTGGAACACTGACCCTTAAGCATAGATAGCCTCGCGACGCGCCCGGAAACACACCCATATTATGGAAAAGTTATGTCCCCAGAGTAAATGTAAAAATGTCAGCATCAATTACTGTGTACAAATATCTAACACATGAAAATTTATCTGTTTATATAGTCAGTCAACCTGTTTATATAAACAGCAGATATTGTCTTTATGATAAAACGTATTTTCGAATGATTTTCAAAACAATTTTCGCGCTCCTTTTAGTAACAATAATAATTTGTGAACATTCTCTTAAATTTATTATTCAGACTTTCAGCATTATCCCGGTTTGCCAGCATTTTAATTTATTTCAAATGTGATTAGGCTATATTACAGATTTTATTTATTAAACTTTTGTTCTAGAACTCGTCCCTCATCTTTTCACTGAAAGTAATGGCAGAATTTGAGAAATTTTCTTGAAATATAAACTTCTTTAGATGCAATTTTTTAGATATCAAGTGAATTACTTTTTATTTCAGCGAAATTTAATATAATACGTGTATGTCATTTTATTTTAAAATAATAATCCACATTGTTCCTGATTCGCCGAACCAATATCCATCGTATAACATCAATGTAATTGTTCTACACATATATATATATATATATATATATATTTATATATATATATATATATATATATATATATATATATATATATATATTAGACATTTTCACTTTTATCTTGTGGTCATAAGGACGCAACAGAATTTTATTTCCTTCGTGCTCTTTTTAGACACCATTGTTATCATACATTCTAACTGTTACAATCACTCGAATATAAAAGCATTATCGCAAGCAAAATTTATATACAACTCATATTACCTTTTAAAACTTTATAGTATTTTTACTAAGTTTTTTTCATATTCTATAAATAATTACGTGAAAAAGTTAATTATAAATAAATATGTGAGAAAGAGATTTCAGATAATTCCTTGTCAAAGTATCATAATTTAAAATAAAATAAATGCAATGTCAAAGAATCTGTAAATAGACTAAATAAATAGTTAACAGGCTATTAAATTTAAGGGTAAATGAATTGTTTGTCAACCAAGGTTGTATTTTAATGATAAATTAATTGTTTTGTGATAGAATACGTATTGCTAAAGCTATCTATGGTTAAAAAGGGTGGTGACTGCGAAATTAGTTGAAAAGAAATAAAATTTAATTCTTCAGTTTTAGTATTAACTTTCGACTGTTATGGGGCATTTCTGATGTTTAAATTCTAATCACATTATACATTTAAACGGCTGTTTTTATTTCATTACGATTTGAATTTCGATTTGAATTCATTGCTGTAGCCTGATGCATATGTAGGTAATCAAACGGATGGACAAGTTTTGTTTAAAGTACAAAAACGATGTAATTTTAAATAAGACTTGTCACTGAAATTATGATTCTTCGCAAAATTAAAATATTTTTACAATTGGAAAACTTCATGGAAAACATGCAGATTTCATAATCTTTAATGTCTCGATTAATGGTAATAGAAGTAAAAGATCAAGTAAATACAAAAAATAACGTTTCGTTTTCGCTAATGAATACAACTTAAGGGGAGCTTCTACCTCTTTATAAAAATAGTAAATAAGGACATCGTTGAAAAAAGTAAACAAATTTTCTAAAAAAAAAAAATCAACCTGATTAAGATAATTTTTTCTCGGGCTCGAATTAATCCTTATTTGGTGTTCTGCCCGTAATTTTAAGCAATCTCATTACAACGGGAATCGCAGTACCTGCTAGACGTGTAGTGCTGTAGCGTCTGACCGGATGGAAGTATATGTTTGCTGAATGCTGAATTTTCATCCCAATTTCGCACCAGGATAGGACCAAGTATTCAAATAAGATGTGGAGTAAAATTGATCGCTTTTTCGTAGCACAAGAGTTTTGTCGAGTGATGAAGCTGTAGGCGCTGGTCTTACAAAAATTATCTTGCAGAAATGTCATAAGAATTCGTTGCAATCTGAGTGACGTTAAAAAACAGTAAATCTGTTACAAACTTTTTAAAATATATTTGTATAGACAAACAACTCGAGTATTTTATGTGAAAAGTAAAAGATTACTAAGTAATACCAGACGTACCTTATACTTAATTTGTGTAATTTGAACGATAGCAAAAAAGTTGAGAAAAAATAAGAGATCCTAATCATCTGGTAATTATCACTAAATACTGAAAAATAAATGTAAATGATTTAGTTATTAATTTCTTTACATAAACGTGCCAAATTTGTAAGTAGTATTTAGAATATCTTTATAACTATCCGTATGTCGTATTAACATTTGGTCTGCGCAACAGACCAGTCCATTTTCACTCAAGGCTACGAAGGACTATAGAGCGTCTATACTGCCGCTTGAAATATTAGTGACTATAGGGCCCTATAAATCCAATGATAGTCGATTTTGGTACGATTTTAAGTCATTCATATAACATTTTCTTGGATACCAATTGATCTAGACGTCACGTCTATAGAATGCTTTCTTTGGAAACAGAATTTTGACTCACAGTTACGGAAGTATTGAATCTCCGATCCCAAAAGTCGGTGATACATCATTTTCATAAACTAACGGAATTATGTAGATTTCTAGTTATTATAACTGGATTTTAGAGTACTAATTGTTGGCCTTAAATTCAATTTTAACATAACGTTATTTTAATGACAGCCTAATTATTTGCAGTTAACTGCTTTAAGTTAATAAGAAAATGCTGAAAACGAGCAGTTAACCGAATTAAATGATTATTATTGTTTTATAAAAGAAGACTGGCTTACTTTTAATTTTAATTAGAATTTATTTTCAGTGACTAGGTGTATTAAATAATTAAATGTTAAATCGTCATTTCATAATAAAAAAAATCGGAACTATGATGAAATTATTTTTCAGGAAGTTTTGACGATATTTTTAAAGGATATGCAATTCAACCGCTTAATACTGTTGGGAAAATTATTAGAAATCTCACACCAACATTTGCATTTCACACCAACTGGTCTATCGTCCTTTATAATGTAAAAAAATTATGACTACAAAATGCGGAGAATACTAGGCACATTTGTGAATATACCTACCGGACAAAGTCATTAGTTTCAAACTTCTGAAGTAACAAGAGAATGGAGTATGAAGATCAAACAACTTTACCTGTCCTTTTTCGCGTGATATCCATACTCTCGTAAATTGTGAAAATTTTAAAAATATACTCGGGCAGCAGGTTGGCAATACTATTCTTACAATTTACGAATAGCGTCGACAGCGGTATTTTGTTTACCGGTTGAGACGTCGATACGAATATTTTCTTATTTTCTCTTGTGCTCTGACGTCAACCCTAGAAATTTTACTTTTCTGCACAAAATATTTTCCACACCTATTTGAATAAGGTTTTCATTGTCTTGCGTAAATTTGTTTGTGGAATTTAAACTTTTAGATCCTATTAGACAGATAAAATATTTACTTCAATTACTTGGATTCTGTACTTCACAGTGTTCAAGTTTACATATATAATATAGTATTTGATTCAGTGAGATGTTTTGAAAGATCACAAAAAATACTATATATGATTTGACTTCAAAACGATCAACAAAGTTTGAAGTAAATTAGAAATGGTATATTTTGTGAATTTATATTTCTGGAACACAATTTTTTTAAACTTTAAACTTTATGCAGGCAAAGAATTTTTGATTGTTGTGATATTAAAATTTTCTCGAAAATTTTACCGAATACTGTTTAAATAGAATTAGGTTTATAATCTTCACATTTATTACCTGTAACATTTTTATAGATAGAAATTACCTTCATAATATTAAAAAAATGAAGAAAAACGCCCGGAAGGGAAATTTTATTTTATTTGAAATTATAAATGTATTGAGAAACGTAATGGCCGTTTTTACTAGTTATTTTCTGAACTATAGTGGCAAAATGCGTATTCATAAATCAAATTAACCCTCATTTGTTTTAATTCTTTTCAATTTCAGATATGTAGCATGGGAAAAAACTGTTTTTAGTACTATTTTTAAATAAATATTCTAAGAGATAATATTAAAAATATCTGTAAAAAATGTCCCTCACTCAATCACCAAAAGGAGTAAAAACATGAAATAACTACTTTCACATATAAAATTATTTATTTTGCTGGTAGAAATAGTTCATAGATCCTTATTAAAAATTGAAGCCTTTGAAAAATTAAATAGCAAAGATGCTAATATGCGATATAAATTTACGATTTTTTTAAACGTAATAATTATCGAATCTCCAGTATGTATATATACATAAGTTTTTAATTATATTATCAGGCGTTATTAACGATTTATGAATTAGTTAATTAAAATTAGTTCTTTCTGTTTAGTTGAAATATCCCGTCAAATTGGACATTCCAGAAAGCGTTTGCTCGCTATTCTAGAAAGTGTTGCTCGAGCCTAAAATGAGGTCCAAATGAGTCAAAAATGAGGAATGAAAAAGTTATATCATTAGGATTTGCTTTCTTTCTGAAGTACGAAATTCTAAAAACACCAGACTCGCCAATGAATAAAATTTTTATATATATTAGAAGCTCACTTTTAATTAAAACTATATATCGATTCGTTTGAGTTTTTAAAATTTCATTTGAAGTTCGGTTATGTTTCCATACCTCAAAAGGACCTTAAAAACAGATTCCTTTTAAGGAAATTTAAGATAATTTATTTTGTAAATCGATTGATGCAGAAATTTCAAAGACACATCACGAAATGTGTATTTGAAAGGCACATCGCATGATGTGCCTTGTGCATGAAATGTATATATTTCCATAGTTAAAAATAAAATATTTAGAGTGAATTTAGGAGAATGTAGTAAATTTTCTTTTGTTGTTATTTCGTGCTTTATGAATAACACAGATTTTAAATTACACAGAAATATCAAGTAACAAATATTCCAAAATAATTAATTTTAAATTTCGTATACAATAATTCCAGAGCCATTGTTGGAAATGTCCACAAAAATAGATCCAACGGCAAAATTTTGTCTGATAAGTTACTCTACTGAGAACAACAACGTTATATTCCCAAATAAACAACCTACAACCACACCGTTGTTCATCTATTCCGAACTGCAACAGATAATTTAATAGCTTTCCGTATCTCAAACCACCAACAAGGTAGTTGGCAGATACCAGCTGGCCAGAGAGCCCAACTAACAAGTATTCCAAAGGCCGACGATCAGACGCGCGCATACCGAGACCCTCGATAATTCAAATCCGAGTGAGCAATCTTGAACCTTGACAGTTATTTCAACGTTGTGGTCCATCTATAGTGTTTTAATTTAAATTAATAACCAGCACTTATCTTTCTTATCACTGGCGTCATTAATTAATAAAATTGCGTGAATCACTCGCCGTTGGGGCTATACAAATTTGCGATTGTTTCGTACGTAATAATTATCGGAACTCCAGTGTGTATATACACATAAACACTTAAGTGTTTAAATACATTTTCAAATGTAATTAATGATATTGTGAACCAGTTAATTAAAACTAGTCTTTTCTTTTTATTTTAAATATCCCGTCAAATTGATATTCCTGAAAGCGTTTGCGTGCTGCTTGATAAAATATACAATTGGTAAGACTGTCAGTCACTTATATTTTACTAGTTTTTTATTATTCCGTAACTCAAAGTAAAAGAAAACGGGACCATTATGAGATAAACTCAGGTGTTTGTCCGTTTTTCTCAGAAATTGCTTGACGTCAAAACTTGAAATTTTCCATGACAGTAAACTATACTAATCTGAATATAATTCAATAATTTACCCCAAAAAATATTGACCTGGAAATTATTAACCCCAACTTTAGTTCTTTTATGAATATTCAAATTAAGAATTAGCTTTTTTAATTCCGTTTATAATGTGAAATATCGTTTGATGGGACTAGTTTTAAGGACATGAAAATTTTTTTTTAAAATATTTTAAGTATCATATCTTCAGGGGGGGGGGGGTGGATTATCCTTTTTGCGTGCTGACAAATACGCAAAAAAGGATACACCCCTCCCCTTTACTTTCCATGACTACTGGAACAAAAATTATGAAAAAATAGGGGTTTTTAGAAGCCCACGCAACGGTTGTAGGAGAACTATGCAGATGCTAAGCTAAATGACATAATTTTTTTAAATATACACTATAGTTTTACACTTATTGAAAATTTAGTAGGCAATGTATTTAGGTTTTTACATATTCTGCAACGAATTTTTTAGAAACCATGGGATGCAGAAACTTGAAATTGGCATAATAATACATCTTATTAACCCATATATTTCGTGTTAAATTTTTTTAAATATTCGTGGAAAAAAATTATGTTGAGGAGAACCAAGACTTTAATTATTTTATTTAATATATCTTATAAGTGTCATTTCATTAAAAAAGTAAACATATTTTTATAAGTAAACATATATTCCAAAAGTATGAGAAATTTTAGCAGTACCCCTTATTTCCAAAAGTACTTAATATATTTACGTGCTATATAACTACCTAAATTTGTACCAAACTCTCGTAGTACAGGTTCTACTCGTGTTTTACAAGTTTTTATGTATTGTGTGTAAATGCGTGTACATGTTAAAGTTTTAAATTAAATCTACCTTAGTCATTTAGGAGTTATAATGGTAGAAAAATTAATCTGATTCTAATTATAACTAGTTTCGATTTCATTCCACTTATTTCACTATTTGAAGTATTTCATTTATTCGTTCCAGTAAATAATTTTAATGAGTAAAATTAACTATTCTGTTATTTTGTCCATTTTATTGTTAGTTTGTTTCGAATTTTCAACCAAGGTAACATTCCAAAATAATGCTAATTTCTTCAAAGATGGTCGACAAAGGTTTTAAAAGAAGAATCCGTTTAAACAGAAAATAAGTACTAATTAAATTTGTACAAACCATGGTTTAGTTCATAATCAAAAGAATAATTTCGGAGGCAGCTTTATTTCTTGTACTGCAAATATATAGGAGAAAATAGAGTTAACTTTTCTCGCCAAAGTTTTTATAGTGAACATTATGCAGTTGCATGAATGCGTTTTAAAACGGACTATTTTACGCATAAATTTATTTCTAAGATAGACGCTGAAACGAAAGAAGTTAGAAATATTTTGAAAAAGTCTCAATGACTAGACATTGTAAAGGAATCAAAAAAGGAATAACGTGTTTCATATCAAAACACACTCTATGATGAGAGCTGTCAAAAACCAGATATGATTGACGGAGTATACGATGAAACAAAAGAAGTGTTTCTAAAAGAATTGGATTTGACCCTCGATCAATGGTGTGAGCTCGAGGACAATACAATCCAATAAAGTACTAGCCCACTTTATTCAGTTAGCATAGTCTAAAGTTATTAACAGCTTCTTGGTTTGCCAAAGTGTGCAAAGGATATGTAATACAGAAAGAGAATACAATAAAGCTATACATTTCATATTTATGAAATGTATATCTTTAGTTAAACAGATTTTATACAGGAACGGCTTGGACTATGTGCAACCAATAAAACATGAAAAAAATAATGAATACACTGCACTCAGAAGTTAGCAACACTTTTACATATCAACATTGAGGAGTGTGATTTATTATTGATAATATTTTTTTTTCCAGTAGCCACACCATACGCTTAACACAAATGGCAGTATAGAAATTAAGTGGCCATCATCTAGCTTGAATTTTCATCTTGATGAAGCAATAAAATAAAAAAAAATGAGTTTTGGAGGTACGACTTTAGTAAAATTAATATCGAGTAAAAGAATTCATAGTTTTATAAAATACATGGTTAGCTTCGTATCATTAGCCACGATGTCTGCTGTTTGTATTCTGGGAGGCACTTATAAATGGAAAAATTGCAAAAAACATGAACCCCTTGATTTTTGATATTATGCAAACCTAAAATTATGAAAAACTATTGTTATTATATAAGACTGTGTAAAAATTGTCGGAAAACTGCAGTGATTTTTCTATATGTCATACTTTTTTTAATCAAGGTTTTATGCCTGAAAAGAATATAGTAGCCAATATATTTTAATATATTTTATATTAAGTTAGGATTTGTAAATAGTTGAAGCGTACGGCACACACGCGTGCACACACGGACACACACACACACGTATTTGATAACCTTAATATAACATCTGTAGCTGTAAACAAAAGTCGTCGACCTTTTGTCTACATCTACCTATGTTAAGTTATTGTGTTGGACTATAAACAACAATTATTTAGTACGAGAATTATTTACTAAAAAATTAATATTTGCTTATTTGAGATAAAAGAACTTATTTTAGAGATTATATAGAGTAGTTCCTAATTTAAAATTCTGAAATTTGGTAAACAATATTTCCGTGCTGTAGCCGGATAAGCTTTTGTATCTTAAAAAGATAAATCACAAGGCAGAAAAATTTAATTTTCATTGCGCAATTTATCACTTGAATTCGATTCCTTGCAGGCCGGTTTATATTTTTATTATCAGGGTAACTTTTTAAGTTTTGTAAAAAGTTTAAAAAATACTCTTAATTAATTCTAAAAAATCGTCATTCAATTATATAAGATACTAGCTACCCACCCCAGTTATTCCCTGGTGAATAGTTATAATAGCTGCACTTCTTTTTGTTCGCTTCTTTTATATAATAATTATGTACGGTTAGCGATTTTTAATTTTATGTCCTCTCGATTCAGGATAATTTATATTTATTATACTAATTTATTTATTATACTAAATTCATTTGATTTATCACATATTTTTCCTTACTAAAACTAAACCTAATCAATGCCCCTTGATGCCTCTAGCTATTCTTGGCACTGCCTCCATCATTACCGAGACAAATTGAATTTAGCACCGGAAGAGGCTACGCGAACCGCGTCCACAAGTTAAAACGATACTATAGTTGCCTCGAGCGAAGGAAATGTGGGGAATTTGTTAGTAATTTATCAAAGTACCATTACTTAGCGACGAATAAAATACTTATCTACTATTGGATTGTTCCCCAAAGTAAAAGCATATAATTATAAAATATCACTATGTTCACTTATTTAAAAACTATTTAGTTCGGTTGAAGAGAGATATATACACAGAATAAAAAATCTATTTTAAAATATAATTAACGGAATTTTTTGCAATTGAACCAAAAAAGTATCCTGTCAATATTTTAATAATTTCTAAATATTTTATCATTCTATTTATTTATATCTTAATAATTTCTAAATATATTTTGATCAATATCTAAATGTTTTCTTTTCAAAAAGCTAAATCGCCTTCAAATATAAGAATATTCTCATTAACATCAAAATTGTGTTACTTTTCCGTATTCAAAGAAAAACAAATTTTAAAAGAATAATTTTTTATGGCGGCGAAAGGGAAGTAAAATTAGTATGAAATAACAATAAACTATAATACAAAAATGTGTAGTCTTTAATAAATTAGTTTTCATTTTTTTATAAAAATTATTATTTGATAAATGAATATTAGAAAAAATAGCAATACTTTTATTTTTTCAGTAAACAATTCCTTTAATGCATCCATAAGTAATTAATTAAAAATTAATCTATTAAACGTATTTGAAAATGACAGGATTGTAATTGAAAATAAAAAATATACTAAGCCATCTGCTATTTCGATTTTTTTAAATCATTAAAATATATTTATTTATATACGTATATATATATACATATATATATATATATATATACATGTGTGTGTGTGTGTATTTATGTGAAATGCAAAGAAGCTTCTACTAAAATCATACTAAAAAGTTATAATTTATTTATATTTTTTTCATTATATATTTACTGGTTCAATGTAGAATTTCGAATCAATCCATCAATTATGATTACCTCAAAATAAACACTTTCAGATGGATTTGCCATACACTTATTGCAGAGATCTCCAGATACCAAAGTCGAGATCAAAATATATGTTAACTTTGGAGATGGACAAAATTAGTGCAATGGTTCTAACAATTGATAATGGTTGAAAAATTGCTTTCGGGTCAAAATTTTGAAAAATTTTAAAAATGCACAAATTATGTATGGTTAAAAATTACTAGAATATATTACGTCTATCGTTTCACAAAATAAAACCTAATATTTATTTCCCTATATTTTAATTGCTTTTCCGGAAGTAACTTATTTGATCACATCAATGAATTACACAATAAATCTTCCAAGAAATTTAAATATATTTTCACGTGCGGTTCTAGAACGAATCACATTTCACTGCAAACTTCTTTCCGGAACTAATAAAAAATTTCCCCCAAATCGAACCCGAATCGCCTGAGAGATTGCTGAAATGATTTATTAAATGCAAAGCCATAATGCAATATTGTAATTATACTCTATCTTACGATCGACCAATGAAAACAGAGAGTAATTAAACGTTCACTCGGTTCAACTCCTGTAATCTCGGCTACTGGGATTTACGTAAGAGCTCGGAACTATTATGACTGCAATCTAAACTTAGGTGAATAGTATTAGAAGTTTCCCAAGTGGAAAATGAATGTGTGTTCAAAACTGCAAGAGTCCTACATTCGGCAGTAAAATGAAAGGATATTTAGAAACAATTGAAATGTTAAGAGCACTTCTTTACGTATTATTGCACTAATATATTTATTGGATATTAAACACTGGATGTTGAATGTGTAAGTTAATGTAATGTTTGGGTATACGGTTATTTCCATTTACTACCTTGATAAAATAGATTTTATTCTTTACAACTAAGAGAAAAAAATATGATTTTGCATTTTTTTTCTATTGTTAAACCGAATTTTTTTAATACCTCTGTTGTTAAGAACTTTTTGAAATAGAACATTTATTAAAAAACAAGATCTAGAACCAAATTATATCGAATTTCTCCACCACTACGGTTGCACTGGAATATAATTTGTTTACGAGTAAAAGAAATATTGAAAGTTATAACATATTGTGAAAAATATTAATTTATTTTAAAAAGAAAACATTTTATTAAAAAATATCATAGTGGTAATTGTAACATTCCTTCTTTTTCAATTAACATTATCGGCTTTTAACATGGCCGTAGTAGCTTTTTGTCCAAAAATAGGAATTTTTTTTTAAAACTGCATTGAAACTTCCATTTCTGCTGAGTTCATTGTGGATTTCTGTGTGGAGACAAAAATGAAGAGAAATTAATACTTCTATTCAATTGAATATAGACAAAAATTAAGTGATTTTTATAATATATTTAGATTATAAATTTACGAAAGAAAGTCTATATAATATATTTAGTTTTTTGCAAAGCTTTTAATGTTTATTTATGTATATATTTCAATTTGTTCGACTTTTTGCACCTATCTGGTTTTCAATATTTATGTTTTAAGCTAATAATTCTCATTCAAAGCAATTGATTGCTCGCATGTAGTAATAAACCCTTACAAGGATATCGCGGTCATCGTGATGAATAATAATAATAATATTGGTTAGATGTTGTTTATACTAAATTCTGATATGGGGGGATCGTTCTTGGTTAGCATTTTCAAGTCACCCGTAAAAATTTAATTTCTATAATGCTTTCTAATTTTCCTTATCTCCTTTTAACTCACAAGGAGTTCAATTCTCGTGGTTAACTATTTCTTCCTGTCTCGAGTATTTGGATTTATTTCTTATTGGTTAGAACTAAAACTTTTTTAATCTATTTTGCCTCCAGTATTTCTGAATTTATTCGTCATCGAGAACGATGACACAACAAAGTAAAAAAATATAAATATGCGTACTTGAATTTTTGCTTTTGCATAGTAAAGTTGTTATTTAACTGCCATCTACATTAGATAATTGAAAACGCCTGATGAAAATCGTTACGTGATTTCTACTTAGTCATCATTCACACATTTCATTAACACATTAACACATTTCATCGTGTTGTCACCGCAAAGAAAATAGGCGATTTTACCGAAGAAAAAAGTCGATATGAATTTTAGCCAATATTTCTTCGCGGACGAAGATATATTTTATGGAAACGAAATTTCATGACATGCAATAATACATACACAAATATATTAGAAACGGAGTTCACCAATATTCTAATGCATAAATATTAGTTAATCATTTGTAATCATATTCTGTTACGGAACATTGGTCATTTCAATGAGACATTTTCAGAAAAAAAAATTTGTATTTGATTTCATCCATCTCTTTCCTTCGAAGGGCTAATATTTGTATAATTTTGACATTCATTTATAGTAATTTACTTTTAAGTACAATGATCCTTTGATTTTTTGTGTAATTTCTTTATCAATTAACGCTACTAATGTTTTAATACTAATGAACAACTTACGTAAAAACGGACTCCAATCATATGGAATTGTCTAAACAAGCACCTTTTGAATTATTATTTTCGTATATACGGACAATATCAGTTTATTAAAATATATACTTTTTACCCCATTTAAAGTGTTCAATCAAATTTAATAAAAAAATTAAAACTCACCGAAGATTAATTGAACTGCAGTATCTTCAGAATCTTCTTTAAGTTTTAATTTTAATATAAACAGACATACAGAACAAAGCCTTAATACAAATTTCTAACACTTTCAGAGAGTTAAAGTTCATCCAACTCTTCTGCAGACATTTCTCTAGTATTTATAAAATATAAAATAGGTTACACGCCGTGAAAAGGAATATATTTTAAGCCGAAAATCCTATTTTAAATTTAAACTATTCTAATAGACAACGTGCCCAAGAAACCATATTTGGTGTTTAGTTTTAACATGCTTTCAGGCTAAAGAAATTTATTATGAAAGCAAATTTTCTTTTATTAAAAGGACATTGCCTTTTTTAAATTAAGCTGGTATTTAATTTGAACTACGGTGAATTTTTCTATATAAAAGAAACATAAAATCAAAGATTTTTAATTTTATAATGTATATAAATAGTTTCATTATAAATAGTTATGTTTGGGAATTTGAATTATAATATTCGATTAATTAAATTTAACGTCATGAAAACACGGAAGAAGGTTTAAAATAAGCATGAACTATTGAAATAAAGTTTTTCATAAGGCAATATTTTCATGTAGTAATTATTGACCTAAAATCTTAAAAAAATTCGTAAACGATCTTTTCCCTGCATTATTTCAATGAGATATTATAACATATAGCCTACATGTTATTTCCTTCGAAGTTTAAGGAAAGCTTACGAGATAACTTCCAATTTACTTATAGATTAAAGTATGCACAAACGTGGCCAAAAATATGACATTTCAATCAATTCATATTATATCGAGATTTTAATATATTTTATTAACTCTCTTATTAGGTTGTCCTACAGGAAAAAGTTACAACTAAAGAACTAACTAAATGTGTAATGGAATAGACAAAACTAAATTTTATGCGCTCCTGATTGTTACATAACCGAAAAATTTGGCAGTTTTGTGTAGTATTGATGAATATACGATAAATTGGTACCTTCAGGTTGATTCAATGGAACAGTACCGGTTAGGCACTGAGCTAGAGAATGGAAGAACGTATCACAACTGTGTTTGTGCTTCTAATTGTTGTGTAATCGTGAAACTTGGCAGTGGTGTGTCGTTCTAATGACAACATAAACAATTGTACCATTCAACCTATTCAGTGAAATGGAACCGGAAATTAGTTACTGAATTTATAACGAAAGAACGTATCCAACCGTTTTCGGGCTTTTAATTGTTGCATCCGAAGTGGTCTACTCAGGATCGCTAAATTTTGCACCTGGGCAAGTATACTTAGTTCTAAGAGCTCAAAATTACTTTGTTGACTAAGACTGAACCGAAGAATTGGTTTCTTTCAAGTTTACTGAAACGTCGTCTTGTAATATCGATGCTTTGGCGGAGATGGAGAAGGTGTGCGCTCAGACAACCACAACAGATAACCACTTTCCTTTAATATAAGACTATAAAAGGAAAAATAAATTAAGAGTTTAACACATATAAATTTTTCATAAATACTGTACTATAAAGCAAAAAAAATATTATTGATTCTCTTTACTCTGACTACTCCGTAAGAATTTTAGTGAAAGCTATGTTTATTATTAAGTACCTTACTTAAAAGAACAGTTTGCTTTCCAAATTAATATTACACAGTTATATTTTAAGACAAAGCAAAACCTAGTTTAAACTAGAGTCCTTAAAGAGTAAACAGAGAAAATAAGTACGATAATCGTTTTAGTGATACGAGTTTAAAAATAAATTTATATGTACACACATATTTATGTGTACACACACACACACACACATATATATATATATATATATATATACATATATATATATATATATATATATATATATATATGTATATGTATATATATATATATATATATATATATATATATATATATATATATATATAGTCTTTACAGCAGAGGCGTGCTTCAGCACTGTCTTCTTCATTATCAAGGCAGACCTCATTTATAATCGAAGAGGCGTTGACGGTTCGTGGCACCGTCAAACGTTAAAAAATAAATAATATGCCAAAGGCCGTGGCGGACTTAAAGCTTAGAATTATGAAAACATGTTTACCGATTCGGAGTTCCGCTTCGTCTAAAATAAAAATATGTTTTTTTTTAAAGAATGACTTCTCTCGTTTTTTTTATCAATCGGTAAATCATTTTACGGGTCTTAGATTATTAATAAAAGCAGAGAAAATTATTATCAAAAATTATTTTGCTACAGAAAAGTAGAATAAAGATAAACATAAGAACACGATGTCCATATGAAAATAAATAAATGGATTAAAAAAATGTATTTAAAAAACAATTGAATTCTTTGCTATCAACATTCTATAACGTTTGAATGAGCTTAAAGTCTATGTTATAATAAATTCATAAATATTTGAAATATAAATTTTTTTAAATGTTTTTGTGATTTTCCGTATTGGTATTAGCATCACGCGTTGTCTTGTTCTGACACCGATACCGCAACAATGCGCTGGAAACAATATTTTCCGATTTTTTCCACTAATATCTTAAAAGGTAACAGAATGGGATGAAGCACTTTGTGCGGTTTTTTAATATCATTAAAGAAATTATGTCCCGTTTTTAGATACATATTTTTGTGTCACATTAGCTTTCATTTCATGTATTAAATTACGTTTGATGACTGAAACATTTTAGCTCCCATATAGTTTTAGGTCATCGAACTCTCCAATATGCCAAAATTTAAGTTTTCTAAATCATACGATATAAAGTTTAGAAGACTGTGATAGAACATTCCACTTAAAAACATATTATATATTTTTTTCTATTACGTATTAGAACATTGTCCTACGATTCTCAGCATCACAATATACATATGGAAAGATATTACGAAACAAAGTATTCAAACTTAATTATAATATAGAACGAATATTCCTAATGGGGTCAATAAAGTAAAGAAAAAAAAATTACTTAAAATTTGCCTATTTGTGTAACCAAAATTTATTATGTCTAAATATTGTGTTCTCAACACAATATTAAATTTAAACAAGATTTTAATTGATCAGATACATACTTCGGAAAAATTACCAGTTAAACCCGTTCATATTAAAACCCATGCACATAAATGATACACGGATAAATAAAGCTTTAGATTCGAACGTTCTTGTTATCTCTTTTCTCAAATTTTAAATGTTTGCCCCTTTTTCATATTTTCATATGGCATAACATGACCGCACGAAATTAGCATAGTACACTATCAAATTATTCACTAACAAAAATGAAGATAAGTTATAAATTGGACATAATTTTAAGATAACTTAACGACTTGAATTTTTTAAATAAATTATAAATTAGACATACATTTTAGTAGAACGACTTGGATTTTTTAAAATATGTAAAATTGAAAATTAAAAAATTAAATCATCCATAAAAAGTATTTGAACTGTCATGATCTTAGAATGAACTGTTTGTTTATAATTCAACTTTTAAGAAATTTTACAACGCATAGGTTATTTTAGGAAACAATTTACTAATAATATCTGAATATTCGTTTTTACACTCAACATAAATAAAATATTTGAGGACAATATCTCATTACAAGTTAATATTCGGGATTCAAAAACTCCTGTTTGTGGAGACACGCTTTCAAAATCAGCAAATGTCTTTCCTGTATTACATTTTATTTTTATTGGCATTAAATAGTAAAATGAGGGTTTCAAAATTCGATTGCAATGCAAGGGTATGTATGAGGATTAAATGTTGAAAAATATTAGTTTATGCTTACCTGAAATATTCTTATTCATAGGTAATATTTATATAAATGTTATTAAGTCAAATCCAACATCGTTGAAAATGTCAATGACTGATGTTGTCACAGTGTGATAATATCAACTAATGGAGAGAAAAGAATTGCAGCCGAATGTGATCATATATATTTGACAAATATATTGTTATAAATAACTCCATAAAGAGACAGAAAAATTACCTAAGTTTTCTTTAAATTTAAGCATATCAAAATATCGAGCTAAATACAAAATCGGTAAAGGTTGTCAAATTTAAAAATATAAATCCCAAAATTAAAAATATAAATCTAAAAAAAAACGATATTTGAGATAAGTCCCGTAGAAAATAAACCGTTAAAATTTTATGGTCATAGTTTATCTTGTAAAAATAATAAGGTAATTAGAAAACTTTTTATTGTTTTAATCCGAATTCAAATAAATAACAATGTTTCAAATAAAATTTAAAAAAGCAATCTTGATTTTTTGTTTAATTATCTTTTATTAATTACAGGTGTCTTAGAAAAATACCTTCTGTTACACAATTTGTCTTTTTTTATTGTTTGCTATACTGTATTTATTAT
Source organism: Druceiella hillmani (assembly GCA_039881145.1). NCBI lineage: Eukaryota > Metazoa > Arthropoda > Insecta > Lepidoptera > Hepialidae > Druceiella > Druceiella hillmani. The sequence goes on along the minus strand of JAYKKI010000090.1, from coordinate 541,252 downwards.
AATTTTGAATATCAGACAATTCAAATCATATCATGGTACCTTCAATGTTAACATTTTTTAATGCAAGATTAAATATATTAATAACCATAAAATTGACTAAAAAAATATACAAGTTTCACAACCATAGCACACACACAAACACACAAACAAAATCTATCATATATACTTCATCCGTAAACTATGCGATGTAACCCATGCAAAATTTAAAAAAACTTCGAATGTAACATAAAATTTCGAAAATTACTTTGCAAGTAGTCTAATCAATAGGAAAACTATCTAAATTAATGGAGGTTGAATTTAGAAAATTTTAATTTACAATATTTGTACATAATTTCAGTGGCTAGTTATATAAGTGATAGGTAGCTTGCATCTATTAAAGTATGTCTAGACAAATTTAGAAAAAAATAAATCTATATGTACGTGAAAATATTAGAAAGTAATGAGTTACAATAAGAAAAAAAAATATTACAAAGATAAAATCATTATAATGAAATCAACCACAGGCGTTACACAGATTTTCAGTGTGTTTTTAATCCAAGCTTGTGGGGATTAAAAACAGGACGGCGGGTGGGTGGAATTATGTATATTTGGTAGGGGAAGATATATACATTTGGCTTTTCCAAAATTTTACTTATAAATATTAATTCTCCGAATATAAGCCACTAATAGTCTGTACGTATTATATAATGCAATCAATTCATGCCTTCATATTACTTTTTGTCGGATTAGGGGTAAATAAGTTTTAATGCATAAATTATTTAAAATATAAGACGAAATTATGTTTCATATCGTGACGTGGATGTTGGCAAAATGTTTAAATGACAATTCCGAAAATCACGCACTTATCTAAAATATCGTCTCCTCATACCACCGACCTCAATCGCCTTTCTATTATTTCCACCTCCGTCCACGCGATTACGACATCGCTCATCTCGTAAATGACGACACTTGCTGACGACACCTTGCGGACAAGTGATCGATGGCAATTTCATTCCAGTTGTTTGTTATGAAACTTTAAATCGTTTCTCCCTAAAAGTGCTTCTTTGAAAAGGGAGTGGTGACTTACGTAACACACGACGACTACCTACGTATTTTATGAGAGATTATCTTGTGTCATAATATATAGCAATCACTCGAAGCAGTTTGTTATAATGGAAGAAATTTACTGTTGCGTTCAACGAACTAGAAAGTTTCATTTCCTATTTTTCTAGTGTTTAGGATAAAGAGGGTTTATCTGATTTGATCCGCATTTGCATTATTGTATTGCTTATAGTCTCCAAATTGATATAGGTTATAAAGTAATGTTTTCTGTATACGTCCTTAGTATTGTTTCTTGCATAAGGCTGCACGTCTAGCAAACTATCTCATTCACTTCAAATATTATGAATATAATATGAGGTTTAATTAAAATTTTCGCTTGTTAATTTCTGACATTTAGCAAAAGAACGTAACGTCATTGAGGATGGTCCAGTAGTTCTGCTTAGACACTTAAATGCTTAAGAATTGTTACATTAAAATTATATACGAAAATTTCGTTCACAAGATAAAATTTCTTTAAAAAATACTACAAAATGTAGATACTTAATTAATCATAAATAATTTATTATGAGTGTTTTCATTACACAAGATAGAAAATCATAGTTTTATAAACATTGAAGGCAATAATTAAATAGTCGAATAAATCTCAGCTCTTGAACTATTTGAAACATAATTAATAAAATTAGCTCTAACTCTAAATATGATAATCAATAAAAAAATTAAGTCTTGATCTTTTATGTGCGGATCAAGGCAGAACGGGTCCTAATTTAATTGTTAATTGTATATCTATATGTAAAATATGTTGAAAAATAGAGAAATTATTGAATGAAATATGGAGAATTTTTTAAATTTATAATTTGGTACAACAGGTTTCTATTCTTTGCAACTTAGAAGAGATAGAATGTTTATTAGTATAATATAGAATGTTTTTCACTTTTTGCTATACCAACCTCTAAAACTGTATTATACCGAAATTTGTAAGTTTTCCACGGCATCCACGTCGTGGTTGCACCAGAGTGTGGTTTGTTTATGATGAGTGGAAGTATATTTGTGGAAAGCTGACGTCATTATCTCTTACAATTTCGCTATAATTATGTGTTCAAATTGCATTATATCATCTTGCCTTTCTGTTAGATCCATTAAATCGTTGATTTTTGTCCAACATATAAGTTTTGTTAAGCAATTGCTTCTTTATAATTAAGAATCAGTTATCCGTAATATATCAGTAAATGTGTGGTGAATAAATAAATAAAAATGGTAAGCTTCTCTATTTCAACAACCTAGTCGTGGAAATAAATATAATCAAGTCGCCTAATTTAACGTTCGGTATATATAACTCGTCCGGGTATACTAGGTCCGTCCTTGAATATATGAGAGCGTGATGCAGACGTGCAGTTTTTATGCGAGTGCAAACAATGCTATACTCGTCCTCTCTACCTTCCTTCAATTTATTCGGACTTGACCTACCGTCGAGTACATCCATATTTTATTACCATTAGTTTATGATGGTAATAAACAAGTAAAAACAAAATTTATGAAATATTTCTGTAGTGTGAAATTGAAATAATACCAAAATCGACTTCAATAGATAATATAACAAACAAAAATGTATAATTTCGTACACTAATCGAAATCCTGTCATATTTCTAATACAACATGTAACCAATGCGAAAAATGTATCAAAATTGAATTACAAAAACTTTACGAGTATTTTGAGCTTCAAACTTTTGTTTAACTTAATATTTTCCAAAGACCTCCACATGAACGAGGTCACGGGCATAGCCGTTCGCTAATATTTTTATTTGTTAAATAAAATAAGAAAACAGTGGTATACATCAAAACTGAAATTTTAAACAACCTCACTGTGTAAAGCGTTCAGTAAAGGTTTTGCAAAGCTCTGCTAGCAGGTATTTTGTAAATATACAAAAAAAAACGTATACAAAGAACCAAAAAGTATTTTGTCACGTAACATTTACATATATATATATATATATATATATATATATATATATATATATATATGACGATCCTAAAAAGTTTCGTTTTTTCATACATAGGTACAGAACTAGACAAATAAAAAACAAACCATTAAGTTCATTATCAATTTCACGGAGTTGTTGCGACGCCGAATAATGAGTATTTTTATACTCATTACTAAATAATGCAATAAGTATGTATATAAAACATGACTCGATCTCAATTCTTCTATTGTACTATATAAATACAGCAGAGAATGTATCTATACATTTATATATGTTTACGTGTATACGTTCGGATAATATTTTTTCCAACCGCTGAACATTAAAAAAGAAAAATATGGTTTATTGAAACACGTGACTTACTCACGGGTATCCGCGCGACGCGCCCGAAAACACACCCACGTTATGGAGAAGTTATGTCCCCAGAGCAAATGTCAAAATCTCAGCATCAATTACTGTGTACAAATATCAAACACATGAAAATTTATCTGTTTATATCTGTAAATATATCTGTTTATATAATCAGCCTTGAACAGCAGATAAAGCCATTATGATGACACGTCTTTTAAAATGAGTCTCGCAAACTTTTCGCGCTCCTTTTAGTAACAGCAAGTATTCGTGAACATCCTCTTAACTTTATATTATGGAGATTTTCAGCCTTTATTTCCTTTCCCCACTCTTTTAATTTATTTCAGTCATTATTAGTAATTATAGACAAACCTTATTTCCTGTAATATTTTTTTCGGAATTCGTCTTTCATTTTTGCATTGAAAATGCCCAGTATTTCAGAAAATATCGTCGTCATGTTCGGGTCAGTGACAGTGAATCGGGTAAACTCGGCTCCCTACAGCATCGGCTAATTGAACTAGTTCTTCAGGTGTTCATGCAGGTACTTAAAGTAAAATATAAATCAAGCGCACCGCTCGATTAATATTATATTTCAGTAAAATTAATGTAATACGCCTATTAATTTTAAAATATTAGTTTTGTATTTTTTTTGATTCTTTGAACTAGATACATATATATATATATATATATATATATATATATATATATATATATATATATATGTATATACATATATATATATATATATATATGTATATATATGTATGTGTATATATATATATATATATATATATATATATATATATATATATATGTGGGTGTGTGTGTATGTGTGTGAGTGTATGGGTGTATATATAGATGAGCATTAGAAGTTTTCACTACTATCGTGTGGTTTTATCCCCACAACAGAATTTTTTTTTATTTTCTAAATCGTGTTCTTTTTAGACACATATTGAAAGATAATAAATATTCGATTATACTTGTTGCCATCATTCGAATACATAAGCATAATCGCAAGCAAAGTTTATATACAACCTATATTGTTTTATAAAACTTTTTTTTTTTTTATAACATTTTAACAAACATTTCTTCTCACATTCTATAAATAAATACGAGAAAAAGTGAGACAGTGATATGAAGACATTGGTAATTCCTAACTAAAGTAATATAAATTTAATTAAAATAAATGCAATATTTTAAAAGCCCTAAAGAAAAAATCAATAATTAATTGGCAATTAGTTTTAAGGATAAATTAATTGTTTTGTAATAGAAGACTTATTGCCAGTCATCCAGAAATAAAAAGGGTAGCCGACGCAAAATTAATTGGAAATAAATAGGACATAATTCTTCAGTTTGACCATTCATTTTCGGCTGTTATGGGGCATTGCTGATGTTTAATTTCTAATCACATTATACATTTAAACATGTGTTTATTTCATTGCGATTTGAATTGTAGAAGGATAAACTCATCTATGCCAATGTAAATTGAGAAAGAAATAATTTTTTCTTGTTTATTGTTCCAGCCTGATGCGTAAATCAAACGGACGAATAAGATATTTTGAAAGTACCACACCGATGTAATGTTAAATAAAACTTGTCGCTGAAATTATGATTTTTCACGTAAATAGAATATATACAATTGAAAACCGACATGGAAAACATGTTATGAAGATTATATAATTTCCAATATCTCGACTAATTGTAAAAGGGATACAAGATCATTTAAATTCAAAAAACATCGTTTTAACTTTTTACAACTTAAGGAAAAGAGTTAGAGTTTCTACTTTGTTGGCATGAAAAACTGGCTATATATTGCAAAATACCGCGGAAATTATTGACGAGTGGTGGAATTTTTAAAGCATTAAAAAGTCTTCTAAAAGAAAAAGAGACAAGAAGCAAAACCTAAAGAAAAGCAAGAAACAGCAGTAATTTTGTACAAAAAAAAAGATTATTTTACTTTCGTTATAAATTATTCACATACACATACACAGATTATATAAAAAATTTACTTTTTACAGATATTTTCCAAGCTAGAATTACCACCACACCCCACTTTATCGAATTCCTTTGTTCATTCAATAACTTGCTAAATAGTGAATTTTTACTATTTTTAATAATTCCTTTCTATAAAAACAAGTAAAAACCTTTTTTTATAGAAAATATAAAAAAAAAACTTAAAAGTAATATTACATATATACACGTAAAATGATTATTATGATGTATTGAAATTAATAACTGAACATTTATCTACCAACGAAACTAAAACTAAAAATTACTTAGTGTCCGAAGGTAAAAAAAGGAGATACATGAAGAATATGTTTTTTTTGTTGTAGAAATTTACTACATATTTATTTTTTTTAACAAAAAATTTTCATGTCAGGAAACACCCCCCCACCCACCTTCCATGTCGGATAAAATCAACAATGCGTTGCTGTTTTGCATAACACATTATTCGTAAAATGATAGGTGAATAAAGTATTTTTTATGATTGACAATAATATAAGCAGTTATACAATAATATAAGCAGTATAACTAATTTAAAGGAACAGCTAAGAGTGCTGATTTTCATATTTATGAAAATGTAACAAGAAATAAGATATGTAACACATAAGTAACAAAAAAATTAACTAAATTGAAGAAATGATTCTGATTTTCTGATTTTTAAAAAAAATTAAGAAATCCAACAAAGAAAGTATGAAAGACCATATAATATGAAGGAAGAGGGAAAGTGAAGGATTGCAATACGGAAATAGAATAGCTTGAGACTGTTTTTAATGCCGGCTTAGGAGGTGAAGTATCAATGTCAGAAACAGGACCAGTAATAATCTAACGAGGAGCGCAAGGCTGCTTTATGGATAGTTTTGGGCTGAGTGTAATTAAAGTGAAAAAATGAGCAAATCGTATGTGTTCGTCTGTCCACATACATTTTGAATTAGCAAATACCAAAAAAGAAATTTCAAAAATGGAATGAAATGCGCAAACAAAAAGATGTACCTTATATTCAGTTTTATGAATGTGATTTTGTTTGCATGCCGGTGTATAACGAGAGTATGTATATGCGTGTCTGTAAATCTTTATATATATATATATATATATATATATATATATATATATATATATATATGTGTATATATATATATATATATATATATATATATATATATATATATATATATATATATATATGTTCTGTTACGTAACATTAGAAAGAATTAATTGTCGTAACACCTATTTTTGATCTATTTTACAAAAACACGTTTGCCGGGATTTGTTAGTATCAATTAATCTTACGCTCATATTTAACCAATTTAGACACAATTGTGGCAATAGGTGGAATATTAGCAAAGATGCTACAAATATTTGCTAATATCCCACCTGAATATGTTGTAATACAACGAAACCTAGGTCGTGGTAAAGAAATTAAAGAAAGTAGAAATAATACTACATCACGTAGTTTCATTTAATTGTAATCTCATTACGTTCCAAATCACGTGCTAGATGTGCACTGCTGTAGTATCTGCCTGGATGGAGGTAGATATTTTCTGACTGCTGAAATTTCCCCCATTAATTTTGCATATCAATAGGGTCGAGTATTCAAAAAAGCTTTGGAGTGAAATTTATATCTTTGTTTAGCACAAGCGATTTTATCGAGTGATGAAGCTGTAGGAGCTGGTCTTACAGAAATTATTTTACAGAAATATCCTTATAAGATTTCGTTGTTATTTGAGTGACGGTAAAAAGGCGGTAAATCTGTCACAAACTTTTTCAAAATATATTTGTTGTGCAGATCATCACTTGAGTATTGTATGTAAAAACTAAAAAGATTATTAAATAATACTAGACGTACGTCATACATAATTTGTGTTATTTGAACGATAGCAAAAATTTTGAGAAAAAAATAGAAATCCTAATCATCTCGAAATTATTATTAAATACTAAAAAATATATTCAAATTATATATTTATTAATTTCTTTACATACGTGCGATACGAGTTAAATGTTAAACGAACGCGGTAAGTGGTGTTTAGATCGTTTTTGTAACTATCCGTACGTCGCGGTAATATTTCGACTACGCAACAGATCAGCCCATTTCCGGTCAAGTCTTCGAAGAACTATGCATCGCCGATTGAAATATCGGTGACTATAAAGTTCCTGTGTTGATAATCGAGTTGCAGCCTTTGTTGTTAGGATTCTAAGTGTCATTATTTAGGTTGTTCATTGGCCTAGACATCATATCTGTAGAATACATTTTTGAACACAAAATTTTGATTCATATGGACGTTTTGAATCACCATTCCTCAAGATCGGTGATACAATATTTTCATAAAGTAACATAATTACGTTCTGTTTCTTTTAAGTTAAAACCATTGGTAATAACTAGTTTTTATGGTACTAATCGTTGGCTTCAGAACGCTGAAGAATCATATTTTAACCGTAACGTTATTCTAATGAAGGAATAATTATTTACTAATAAGAAAATTACAACGCAACGCTAATACGCTTTTAATTAATAAGAAAATTATGAAAATGAGCAGTCTATATAATTAAATGAATATTGTCGTTTTATGAGAGAAAACTGGTTTACTTTTATTTTAAACGAGAATTTATTTTCAGTAACGAGGTATATTAAAGCTTTAAAACGATAAATCATTATTTTAAAATAAAAAATTAGGAAATAACATAAAAAAATTATTTCCTCAATCACAAATTTTTAACGTCATTTTTAACGGCTAATTAATTTTTTTTTTTAAATTTTTAACGGTATAATTCAATCATTTCACACTCTTGGGTAAATTATTAAAAAATCTCACGCTGTAACAGAAAAAAACTGTTTGATATTTTAGTCAAACTGCATTTCAAACTAACTGATCTTTCACCAAGTCTGGTGTTATGTTTATGGCTTTACAAAATGAGACAGTGTTATCCACATTTTTATAAGTATGCACATTTTTGGTATTTTGGTAAATATATTTTATATTTTGGTAAATATATGCACGGATTAGCCATAATTTTCAAATTCCTAAAATTCTCCCCAGAAGGGTTTCGATTATGAAGATCAAGTATAAATCTCACTGTCTTTTTTCGCAAGATGTCCATACTCTAGTTAGCTATGAAAATGTGCAAAGTATACCACCCGGATAGAAGATTTGCAACAGAAATCTTGCACTTTACGAATGACGTTGACGGCGCAACTTTGTTTACTGCCTAAGATGTCGATATAAAAATTCCACTTTATCCTGTGGTTTAATGTTTTAGAAATTTAACTTTCTATAAAAAATTAAAGACATTCACCCTTATTTTTATATAATTTTCTTTGCGTTGCGTAAATTTTTTAATAAAATATTAGGGATGGAATTTAAACATTCAGAATCCTATACGAAATATATTCTTGGTTTCTTTTTGTCAAATACAATTATAAAAGTTTTAATTCCTTTCCTCCTTTTCTCGCGTTTTTCTCAAAATAGCAAAAGGAAATTTTCAAAGAGGCAAATTAAACAGTGTGTGGAAAAAACCTTTTTCAAAATCATTTAGTATATGAGTATTTTAGAGATAAAACTAAGAGTATACATAAAAATATTCCTTTCAACCCCTCACACAAAGAGGAAATGGTACATATTAACTCGTTTACTGGTTAAAAAAGTTTACTTGTTCTTATTAAAAATTCAAGACTTTGTTGAAATTAAATATCAGTGAGCTGGCATTGCAAAGGCATAAATCAAGATGGTTTTACCAAGTCTAATATATGGACCAAGAAAAACTAATAAAATAGAAATATAATTTTGAAGCAAGTAAAGAAATAATACATGGAAAACATAATGCAAAAAGCTCTTAAAAAATTTTTTTTTATGTTATTCTGAAAAAAATGAATTAAGTAAATGTTTTTACTACAAAATCAAATAAATTTTAGAAAATATGCTTTGAAAATATCGAACTACCTAAGTTTTTCATTCTCGACTAATTTTTTTATTACTCAAAAAATATTCAGGTTTCCCTGAAACAGTTTCGGTTTTCTCAGAAAAAGTTATATCATTTTCAGAAGTCATAGTTTTCTCAGAAAAAATTAGGTGACCGATAATAATTAGGTACTTCAGAAAGAATTTACAATAAATTCATATATCAGCAGAGGATTATTTATTTTTTTAGGGTAGGTTATAAGAGGTGGCAGTTTAATAGCCAATGTATGCCATGAAATGAAGCTAATGTTAGCATGACGAAATGTAACTGCCTTGTTATATCAATACTCGTTGGCTTAAAACACACTGCGGCTCCCTAATAAATTTCGTAATTTAACGGTATCATATAAAAGGCGCGTCATCAAAGGAAGATACGATCCTTTTTACATTATAGCTAAGACGATTTCGCCATGATGTCATTGATATTGAAAAATATTTATGGAGATTTTAACGTCTGCCTAGTTGTTTTAAACTGTGGGACCAAATTTATTCATTATACGAGTAAATATGTTTGAGTAATAAGTACAAATTTTTTCCGTTCAATTTTCAATACTGATAGTATTTTTTTCAAAAACTGTTGATTGTTTTCCCTAGGTGCCTTAACATTTTCTGCTCAGTGGGATGCAGAGAATCGCTTGCATAAATAATAGACACTTTCTTGGTTACAGCTTGCATATATATATATATATATATATATATATATATATATATATATATATATATATATATATCTTACAGTAAATGCCAATTTTAAACCATATTTTGGTTTAGTAAATATTTTCCTTTTCTCATTTTATTGCGTAATCAAAATAGTTTTTTAATAAAATTAAAGAAGAGGAAATGAAAATGTGTTTCCTTTTTTCAAATTTGTAAATATAATTGCTTGGAAAGATTTAAATGAACGATCAGCACCCCTCATGCTCCTCGGTGGTGCCTATAATCAAAAGCGAAATTGAACTGGTTATCTGGATGGCTGTAAGAGATTACTCTAATGGCAATAAGTCCGCCATATGTATCAGTTAGGTACATTAAAGTATATAAATATAAAATAAAATAAATAAATTCACTTTTCAAATATTTTTAAACTCACTTTTTAAATAAAGTCATCTGTACACAAGATTTTTCGGTTCATCTACTTTTTCAAAATTTTATATTAAGTTTAGTTAGGATTCTATAGCTCAGAAAGATCTCAAAAATAGAGGTTTTTTAAGTAATTTTAAGACCAATTAGGTTTACATCCACTTTTCTGTCGGTTGAAGCAATTTTTTTTATAAAAAGTTTGCTACAAAAATTTTAAAGGTATATTCATGGAATGTATATATTTAAGTGGTTAAAGCTATAATAATTAGCAAAAATTTTGGGGAATAACATTACTAAAGTTAAGTAGTACTTTGTAAGACTTTATTTTTGGAACAAAGCAATTAAAAATTAAATAGAAATATCAAATTATAATTATTGAATATATTTGGCGTTAATTTTGTAGAAATTCATTGTTCGCAATTAAATGAAACTACGTGATGTAGTATTATTTCTACTTTCTTTAAGTTCTTTATCACAACCTAGGTTTCGTTGTATTACAACATCTTTAGGTGGGCTATAAGCAAAGATTAATCCTTAGGAACAACCAACAAAATTTATATATTACAAAACAATAGCGGAAGCCGGGTTTTTGTGAGTTTTCCCACTGCTTACGTTAGTGAGTTTATTGTAGGGGAGTGGTGAAGGTTTTATTCTACTTTCGAGAGTTATACGATATACCAGTATTTTAGTGAGGGTAATAAAATAAATTGATGTTAATCTACGCGATTATATAATGCAAACATTCCGGTGTATGTAATAAAATGAAATGGGTATTATTCTCTGTAACATATTTACACAATAGAAAGGGTATCTGATGGTTAGAACAAGGTTATACCACTAATTATACATATCTCCCGTTTTATATATTTATTTATTTTTTTTATAGTAGAAATAATACTACATCATGTAGTTTAATTTAATTGTGAAATTATAAATACTCCAAAATAATCTATTTGAATTTTAAATTTCACTTAAGATTATTCCAGAATTATTGTTTGAATTTTCTACTTTTTTTGTATTTAGATATATATATATATATATATATATATATATATATATATATATATATATATATATATAAATATATATGTAAATATGTTGCACGATAAACTTTCCGTAACAAATTAATAAATTATTCTACATAGCAATTGGTTTGTAAGTAACATTATATTTCCAAAAAAGTAACTAGTTGTTGCTCATCAACTTTAAATTTTGACAGATGCTCGTAATTTAACAGCTTTCAACATCTCAAAATATCAACAAAGTAGTTGGCAGACACCAGCTGTGCAGACAACCCAACTAACGGATATCCTCAAGGCAGATTAATCAGACCCATGCGTGGTAGTCCTCAATAACTCAAACAGTGCGGCAATCTTAAAGCATAACTATTATTTTAACACCGTGGTTCGCCTATAGAGCTTTAATTTAAATGAATAACCAGCACCGTCTTCCTCCTCATAGGGGTCTTTAATTAATAAGATTTTATGAATCAGTCGCCATTTGGGCAATGCAAATTTATGAATATTTCGAATGTAATTATTGGATCTCTAATATGTATATATACATATATTTGGGGTTAATTCCATTATAATGAGTATTTATTAATATTGTGGATTCGTTAATTGAAACAGATACTCCCTATTTCTGTGAAATACCCCGTCAAATTGAACATTCTAGACAGCGTTTGCATGCAGCAGAAAAAACACACACAATTGGCAAGACTGGAAGTTTCCTATTATTCACTATATCATTAGACTTCCGTACCTCAAAAGGAAAAAAAGGAAACCTTATAATGTAAACTATATATTATATTACTGTCTATTATATTACGTTTACCCGTTGCATTTGTTTTTCTCAGAAAGTGCTTGCCATAATCAATTTGCTATATTCCACATTATTATTTCTACATATTTCAATAACTATCCTCCAAATATTTACATGGGAATTTCCGAAGGGAGAGTCAAGTTAAGAACTGAATTATTTTTTAAATTCCGTATGTAGTGTGTAGCACCATTTGAAAGGCTATATATAAATATTGTTTTAATAATTTTAAATATTTCAGAAATATACTCCGTCATAATTCCGAGTCTAATAACCCATAAATTATGAATAAATAGGGGTTTTTGAAGCCAACATAAACGTCGCGGTAAAACCGTATTGATGATTCTAGTTGCCATAATTTTAATGTATTTTTACGCCTGTTAAAGATATAGCAGGCAAAATTATTACCTTTCTCAATATTCTCAACCGATTTTCTCAAAATTATGTGACGTAGAAACTTGAAATTGGTATGGAAATACATATTATTATTAATTTTTTTAGTATTCATGAAATAATTAAAGTCGGGGTAAATAAGGGTATACATTTTTATTTTATGTATCATATGCTTATCATTTTATTATAGATACACACAAGTATTTCTGTAACTTTAAATTGTATTTTGAAAATATTTCAAAATAAAGTGAATTTTTTGTATTATCACTTATTTTTGAAAGTACTCAAAACATATACAATACGAAAAATTAATATTTGCAAATAGTTTCACAGAAATACTGTGCATCCGTAAATGTTTATAACTGCCTAAATGTGTACGGAACCCTCGTAGTATGGGTTTTACTCGTTCTTCACTAGTTTTTATGTGTTTTATGTAAATACTTGTACATTATATAATTTTAAAGTATGTCTACCGAAATTATTAAAGAGTTATTTGATACACAAATTAGTCTCAATCAAATTAAAACTAGTTTCGATTTCATTCCATTTATTTGAAAATATAATAAAATGCATTTCATTTATTCATTGCAGTAAAATAATTCAGTAAGTAAAATTAGCTACTTCATTCATTTTGTTATTTTGTTTGATATTTTCAAACAAGGTATCATTCAAGGATAATATGAATTCCAAAGTGGGGATACATAACCAACTGAAAGAAGCATCGTTTTATTAGGAAACAAATACCAATTATACTAATACACATTGTAGTTTAGTTAAGTAGGCTTTATGCGTCTGCAGTAATATGGGCTGTTTGCAAAATTGGATGCATAAATTTATTTCCAAAACAGATGCTAGTTCTAAAATAAAGTAATAAGAAATATTTTGTCGATTTTTTAATGACTAAAAATTCTAAAAGAATAAAAAAATAATTTCGAATGCCATGTCAAAAGACTCTTACTACGGTAAGGTCTATTAAAAACCGAGTATAATTGAAGAAATATACATCGAAGCAAAAAAGCGTTCTTAAGAAAATTGAAATTAACCCTTGGTCTGCGATATGACCAGAGCGGAATAAAGTCCAAAAAAGTGCTATTTCACTTTAGTTGGAGCGCAGGTGGAATTTATTAGTAGCTTCTTTATGTGCCAAAGTGTGAAAAAGATGTTAAAATAAATTGTATTTCATTAGTAAAACAGCTTTTATACGGGAATGATTTAGACTACGTGCAAACAATAAAATGTGAAATAAACAATGAATATACTTATAATATAGAAATACTATATGAGTACAATTTCAGTTATTAAAGCGATACGTAAGTATCGACATTGAGGAGTGCGATTTATTGTTTGATAATGAATTTTCTTTTGTAGGAGCCAGACCATATGCCCAATACATAGACGTCAGTACAAAACTTAAGTGACCATTATATTCTTTTCAATTTGCACTAAGACGAAGAAATAAAACAAAAATGGAGTTATGAAAATGCTATTGTTTTAAAATTAATACCAATAAAAAGCATCCATGGTTTTATTAAACACAAGGTCAGCTTCGTTTTACGACATATCACAACGGTCACGACGTCTGCCTGTATCAGGACACAATGTCCGTTAACGGACTAGACGGTACTAATAAATGGAAATATGCATTTATTGCAAAAGATGATCATATTTAGAAAGATAACATGAAATCAAATTTAATGAAATTTTATCAAAACTCTTCGCTTCTAAAATTGGTGGATCTTCGACAATGAAATTAACTAAAGTGAGTACTGAATAAGAAGAAGTTATTGTAACAAATACCACCAAATTTAAAATAAAGTTTTTTAAAGATATTTTTAATTGGAATTATAAATTTTCGCGCTTTATCAGACATGTTATATAGAGTAATTGAACCAGTTTTTACGCGTTGGGAAGATAAATATGATTTCGTATATGTGATGGTGTACATATATATATATATATATATACATATATTTTTTTTGTAATTACAAATTTTCGTGCTTCTTCAACAAATATCTTGAGAAATTTATGCAATTTCTGCTCATTGAGAAGTTGAATACGAAAGCCCTTTCAATTCACACATGTGTGAATGGAAAAATGTTAGTTGGTATCTCTAGTAATTAGTATTTTTTATAATTTTTTGTAATTAGTAGTGATCTTGTCGTTGATATTGTTGGTGAAAATCAAGGTCATCAATTGATTTCAACTACTACCTAGATAATTCCGCAAGTGGAAGATAAATCATTGCACACAGCCATTCTAACTAACCTGGTCAGTGGATGGAACCGGAATTAAAAATGGAAAAATACTAATGTTTGTTATTGTTGTAACCATGTTATTTTAAAAAACCCAATAAATAAAATAGAATTGGGAACATTTATTATACTAAATTAATTCTATCTTTTATATTCTATTATTTCCACTTTAGTAATAATGTATGCAATCAAGTTAATGTGCACAGGTTTGTTGCACAACAACAGTTGGCATCGCTGTGCATGAATAAGTGATTATACGACTAGTAATATCCATCGACGAGATTTTGTAACTACGTCCTAAAAATTGCCGCACTGGGAGTCATTTGAAATATCCGGGGTGTCAATTGTACGTGCATGATCGGTCGGCCTTGGGATGCTCATTAGTCCAGGGGATACGAATTAATTTCCAATATATGACGGAGTATTGTCTGAAAAGTTTTCTGATATGAACTTCAGAAATTTTTTTTTATAATTTTAAATGTTACGTCTTTAGAGATATATTGAAAAACAAGCAAAAATATTTCGCCTCTCAAATTATGAAAATGTGTATGTACAGAAAAACTTGTGTAAATAATCGAGACGTCTTTGTTACAGTCTATATATAGATATATATATATATATATATATATATATATATATATATATATATATATATATCTATACACTAAACTATGAACTCTTCCTTCAAATTGCAACTTTCATAGTAATTTTTAGGTTATTTTTCAATTTAAAAATTCTGAAAATTTATAAATGATCCTTTACCTGCTATTGTTGGATAAGCTTTTGTATTTTAAAAAAGTTCAATCATAAAATAGAAGAAATAACTACATGAATTAAATCTTCGGTGCGTAAATTACAACTAGATTTTTTTGCTCCAAGACTGGTTTACATTTTTATTATTCGCTTCAATTGTTAAGTTTCGCCTTTTTTCAAAATGTAATTTTTATGTATTAAAAACTCTGATTAATTATGAAATGTTTAACTATTGCATGTATGTTTTAACATCTAATCAGTCATGAAAAACCGTCAATCAATTATATAAAATACTAGATTCCCATCCCACTTTGTCCCCGCAAAATAGGTAAAATAGTTGCATTTCGTTTCGTTCACTTTTTTTATATAATAATTTGGTACGGTTAGCAATTTTCCGAAAATGCTGAAATACGTCTTTACGTCAATCTCAGATTTAAAAAAATTGGTCCATTTTGTTTCGCTCTGTTCTGAATAATAATTAATTAAATGTTGAGATTATTTATTATACTAAATTAATTTTATTTTTTACAAAATGTTTCTAAATAAAACTAAACCTATTCAATGCTGCTTGATGTTTATAGCTATTCTTGGCACTGCCGCCCTCATTACCGAAACAAATTCAATTTAGCACCGAAAGCGCTACGCAGACCGCGTTGACAAATACAAATGATTCTGTAGTCGCCTCGAGCGACGGATATGCGGGGAATTTGTTAGTAATTTATCAAAGTACCAGTATGATATGGAGGTGACTTAACGACAAATAAAATGCTTACGTACAATTGGATGATTCGTGAAGATAAACACATATAGTTATAAAATATAACTAGGTTTACTTATTTGCAAAGCCATATAGTTAGGTTGAAAAAAGATATATTTAGTTAGTAAAAAATCCATCCGTTAGTTAATGTTATTATGGCGTGATTTTTGGGAATCGAGTCAGACCTGATATTATATTTATTGTAGTTGGACTTTCTTGGCAACTCTATGTATACAGTAGGCTGGGTCAAAAAATATTTTTTTTAAATATTATTTATAATGGCGATAGTTAGTTATCATTTGATGCTGGTATGACGTGTATAAAATATTATTGCAATCGGTGAAGTATAACTGCCTCCGGATCAGGTTTAAACTTTCGATATTTTTAATACAAATGCTGATGTTTCAAAGAAATCATAATAATAAATATATACCTTTCATACTCTCAAAATTACTTTTGTTCATATTATAATGATGTCTACTGTTATAAACGATATCAAAAACATAAACATTTGTGGGTACTTACATATAATACTTTTGTTTACTTTTGTAGCCGCAAAGTAATTCGTTTAGTCATTCAGTTGAGCTGTTTTACTTGCTACAATAAAGGTGTGTTTCTGTGATTTTTAAAATGAATCGTACTCGAAAAGCTTTTAAATATCCTATATTTGGTGTGACATGTGACTTAAAAGATAATATGTTTCCGACTTACAAAGGAATATTATAGTGCTGCGAGTGGACGAGATTTGAAATTAAAATCACTAGTAACACCGAAAAGGAACCAAATTTTCAAGAAGTTGCCGATATGGTCACCAAAAAAATAGAAAACGTATGGAAGAAAGCATCACCGCCAATTTTATCACATTTAAGAGTGCAACAAATGCTTAAAGCTTATTACCTAAAATTTTAAAATATTTTAAAATCTCGTCCCAAAATACCTAAAAAGCGTTTAGATGAGTTTCTTACTTCTAAAAAAATTTCATTTGATATTTCTTCCTGTGAGTGCTCAGATTTTTTAAAATGGCAAGGGCCTAAAGAAAATAAAGTTCCATTTAGTGAGCAAAGTTTGCTCATTGACCAAAGATCTGCAAGAAATATGTTAATAGGAAATACAGACGTTGCAACAACAAGAAAAATCAAAAATGTCTGAAAGGGGAAATTTCAAAGAAAACTCGCACAAATCCCAGGATCAAAGCCATAACTACCATTGTTCACGAAGAAGTCAGTAGCACATCATCTTATGTATCTAATACATCCAGCGAAAGCAAAGATTTTTAACTAACAAAAATAAGAATATTAAAGGTGGAAACTCGTGTCTCTCTGAACTATTCCACGTTATCCCAAGCCTACGATCGGTATGGGGTATGAGACAGAGCAGCCGCAGCTATAGCTTCTGTTATGTTACATAAAAATTACATGCTTATTATTGATAAAAATAAATTGAGGAAAGATAGAAAGAAAACTAGAAAACACATAATTGAGAAACAAAATCTTCGTCTAATGTCTGCGCCTTACTTTGACGGTAGAATAGATAAAACGTTGATTACCAAGAAAATAGGTGGAAAACTCTATGAGGAAATCATAATTGAGGAACATATTTCATTAATTAAAGAACCAAATAGCATCTATTTAGGCTATATCACTTCCGCTATATCACTTCACAGCTGGAACTGCTAAATTTATAGAAAGAGAAATCTATAATTTTCTTTTGACTGAAAATATATCTAGACCAACTGATTGCTATTGAATGTGATGGCACCAATGTCAATGTTGGAAAACTCGGTGGTATTATTAGATATATAGAAAAAAAGATTTAGCAAACCTTTACAATGGTTTATTTGCTTGCTGCGTATGAATGAATTGCCGTTTCGACATTTATTTTACGAACTTTTGCAGATAAAATCATAAAAGCTATAGACAATTGTGAAGTAAAAGATTGTTGCCAGATTTAAAAATATTCTAGGTCAAATGCTACCGATAGATACGAAAAATCTCAGTACTGACAAATTGCATTCGCACAGGTTAGTATCGGCTGTTATATCTAGGGAATGTCCTGAAGATTTAGTTCACAAATACCCTGGAAAGATATCTCATGCTAGATGGCTACTGACAGAATTGTTCGCCTCTATATCGAAACATTAGATCCATCTGATATACATGTTAGCAACCTATGTCGTCAAAGTATTTGCACCGGCATGATTTGACATTAAAAAGAATCCAAGTTGTATAGATGGATTAAGTCATTTATGGCAGTTAATCTCAAGGTCTTGTTACTTAACGCTAGAGTTAAAGTTCATTTTTGATCCGGTAATACAATACAGTTATTTCATTCATCCCAAAAATCTACTGCTAGCAATGTTATCAGACAGTGAAAAACACATAAGAGAATTAGCACTGCGTCGTATTTTGAGGGCACGTATAGAAAAATTCCAAAAAATGAGGCTGTTTCAATTTGCGAAAGTAAAGATGGATGTAAAAGCTTATTATGACCATATTAACTGGCAAAATCAAGTTACAAAACCACCTATCCTGAAGCAAATCTCTACCTAAGAACTAGAATCTCTCATTGCTCGCGGAGAGGACAATAAAATAGATTTTTTGCGTTTACCTTGCCATACTCAAGCCGTTGAGAGGTCAATAAAAATTATAACTGAAGCTTCAGGAAGTCTTTGCTCAAAATCATCTCGTGAGGGTTCCATCAAAGCCAAGATTGAGTCTCGTAAACTTATCCCAAAATTTGATACTAAAAAGGATTTTTGTGTAAAGTAAAAAACACTTTGTAATTGAAAAAAACTTATTTAATTAAGCTTGTATCTCAATAACTCATAAAAATGCAGTTTTAATGTTAAGTTTCATTATTTACATCTATCCAACAATAAAACAATAAAAATTTTAAAAGTTTAAAAAACACATGAATTTCATAAAATTTTGAAGTCGATTCGGAGGCAGAAGATGTTATCCGGTTGTCACAAAATTTTCTGTGTTAGTTCTTACAATCATGCGACATATTTTTATTGCTATTGCATGCCAAAAGAGAAACATTTTTTTTCTCCAATCAAAAGTGACCCACCCTGGTATATAGATTTCTGTCAATATCTTAATAAATTGAGACATTATTTTTCTATCGATTTCCAAATTTTATATTTTTGCGTTAAATCTCTTTCAAATATATAAATATTCTAAGTAACGTTAAGATTCCCTGAATTTATTCAAATATGTATTCAAAGAAAATAAAAATATTTTAATAGGAGCTACAAACAAAGAAAATTGGTATCAAATGCCAATAAACTATAATACATAAATGTGTAGTTTTAATAATATGAATTTATATTTTATCATTAAAATTATTAATTGAAAAGAATATTAAAATACTGACAATACTTTTTATTTATTCGGTAATTGTTTATATTTTGGCTTCCATAAGTCATTAATTTAAAATTAATCTGTTAGACAGATTTCAAAATATAAAGTGCTAAATAATAAAATTTTATTAAAATAACATTCGTTAATACTTCCTAGCCATGCGCTTATTTAAAAAGGTAAATATTACATTTGGCTATCTGCATTCGTCGTGTGTTTTCAAGTCATAATACTGTATTGTATGTATATATATATATATATATATATATATATATATATATATATATATATGTGTGTGTATATATTACTATTTCATATTTTTAATGCTAAGATCTTTTTGAAAACGTTCGCCTTCTTAATTAAATAGACCAGGGTGGATAATTTTTGAAACCAAACAAAATCGTAGTAGAATGAAACCTCTTGGAAAATGTTGAGAATATTACAAAAATGAAAGGAAAAATAAATTACGGTCGATTCGAGGTCGGGAAGTGGGAGAGGGTGGGTTTTTAAAGGTTAAAATCGGTTTAACTCGATTTCCGGCAAAACTACAAGTCTTATGGAAAAAAGTTGAATAACAAAGTTGTAGGTAATAAAAAGATCTACAACTTTTATATTTACACTTTTTTCTCATAACCTCAAAATTCACATGAAAAACTCAAAAAACCACATTTTTGGTTTTTTATTTTGATCTTTTACAAAAATATTTTTTTTTTCATGAAATTTGGTGAGAACTTACCTTTGTATATACCAAACACACAAGAATTTTTTGGATTTGAAAAATTAATTTTTTCTCCTTATTTTTATTCAATACCGAAAAAGCACCCTAATTTTCAATCGAAAATTCACGCGTCAAAATATTAGCTTTTTTAAAAAAGTTGGTGGGCTTTTTATTCGTTGGAATCTTTACTTTCTGATAGTGTAATAAAAAATATACGTCACAATGGAAAATATTATCAAAAAATTTAAAAAACCAAAAAAACTCGAATAGTAAAATTATTTTTCTATCATTATGTACAAATTTGAGCTATTTATTAATATTAATGCTATAATTACTCATATAACGTATGATTCTAAGTTACATTGATGAACAAACAAATTTTCAATTAAAAGATACTACTATAATTAACAAACAACTAAGTTAATAATGTATATATTTGATAAAACATCTACAATATTATAAGAAAGTCATTAAATTTTCTTTAAATTAAATGCGTAGATGCTTATTATATTTATTGTCGATTGTTTTCTTGCTGGAGATGACTAAACGGTTCAAAGCTGTTTTTTTTATTTCACACATCGGCTTATCATCTGCCTTATTGCAGATTATACAAACAGATTCATCCATACTGATAATCTGAAAAGACAAAATCAAATTAATAATGCCTTCACAGTTTTATCATAAGTATAATTAAATTTGTTTGTGCAAAATAAATAAAATTATTATATTTTAATCTTGTACTAAATTATCATTTGATTTTAATTTTGTAGGTTATGTTACGGTAAATACGCTATTTATGAGAGAAAATATTACTATTTTTATCTTAGAGCTGATTGATATAGATTAAAATACAAGTAATATTTACCTTGCTATGTAGATTCCAATAGTTTCGTTTAAAGTAAATTTGTCACAATTTTCTAAAACAAAACCTGCACGTGTATTTTTATAAATGATGTTGTTCACTGCTCTGTATCTTGTATACTAGCAATACTAATGGTTCTTACAGCTGCTACGAAAGAAGAGGTATAGTAATAAGTCCGACCCTCCTAGTCCCTTCCCCACTTCTTTACGAAATATCTATGCATGGACTAAAATTTTCTGAAGGTCACTCAGGTATAAAAATTATCTTCAAATAGTAATAAATAAGAATAACTAATAAATAACATTTCAATTAGGAAGACGAAAGTTTTCTTAAAGATCTTGGGTAATAAACAAAAACAGAAAAAGTAATAAAACCTAATATTTTTTTTTCACGCGCGGTAACAAAAATTAAAAAAGTTATATCTCTGAAATTTTTAGACCTAGAAACATAAAATTTATTGTTTCGTATGTGTAATGTCCCCCTCTACCATTGACATTTCTTTGGTCTACACTTATTGCGAAGATCTCGATGGACACCAATTTCGGGATAAAAATCTAGGTTAACTTCAAAGATGGACAAAATTGGTGCAATGGTTGAAAATGGTTTCCGGTCGAAACTTAAAAAAATTTAAAAGTTCACATGCTATGCATAGTCAAAAATGAAACTAATTGTGATATATATTACACCTATTGTTTCACAAAATACTACAACGCAATATTAGTTTCCCTGTGTTTCCATTGCTGTTCAGGAAGTAACTTTTTATTCACATCAGTAAATTGCATAATTCTTCCAAGGATTTGAAATATATTTTCGGTTCCGGGGTGTTATTGTTGAAATTATTTTTCACATGGAAGGCTGTAAAGTAAAATTGGAAAATACTCTCGTTTACTATCCACCAACGAAAACAGAAAGTACTAAAACGTTCTCTCGGTTCAACTCCATCGGTAATCTTGCTACTGCGGTTTACGTAAGAGCTCGGAACTGTTATGGCTACAATAAACACTTTAGAAAATTGTATTAGAAATTTCCCAAGTGGAAAAAGAATGGGTGTTGAAATTTGCAAGAGTCCTACATTTTGCAGTAAAATGAGATGGTGTTTAGAAATAATTCACAAGTTCAGGCCACTTGCATACCTATTATGACACTAATGTACTTGTTGAATATTAAACATTGAAAGTTATATATTCAGACTGTGTGAATTAATTTAATGTTTCTTTGTACGGTTATTCTCACTTCCTTTTTTTTTCTACATTCAATAGCTTTTCATTCTTTACAACATAGAGGAAATATTTCATTATGAAATTTATTTTTCTTCTATTAAGTGGAAATTTTTATGATCTTTGTTGTTAAGACCTTCCTAAGCTCAGACAGTCAGATATTTTTATAAAAGCGAGATCAAGAATCAAATTGTATTGGATTTTTCTACCACTAAGATTGCATTGGAATGTGGTTTGTTTCCTAGGTTTAAACAAATTACTGAAATATATTATATATTTTGACATACATTATGTAAAGTAATGTTTTGTTTTATAATATCAGAGTCGTTACTGAAACATTCCTTCTTTTTCAAATAATTTTTTCAGTTTTTTATAAAAGTATAGGAATTTTTTAAGGACCACAATAAAACTTACATATCTGCTGAGTACAATGCGTAGAGAAAACATGACGAGAATTTAAATTACTATTCAATTTTATTTGGATAAAAACTAAGTAATTTTTATAACATTTCTAAATTATGAATTTACAAGAGGATGTTCTACAATATATTTATTTTTTTGCGTAGATATTAATATTTATTTGTGAACGTGTTTCAATTTACTCTTTAAAATTGATGCCACTTTAAATATTCAAGTTTTCAGTTAATTTTTTTCATTGCTAGTTATTGATTACATCCCTTGTTACAGACGGCACGATCATCATGATGAATAACGACAATAATACTGACCAAATGTAATTAATACTAAATTATAATATAGCGGGGACATTCTTGATTCGTATTTTCAAGTCACTTGTCAAAGTTATCTTTTTCTAATCCTCTCTAATCTAATTTATCTCCTATATGTATACTCCTAATCTTTATAACTTTTTTTCTGATCGTCTCTAATACTCCTTTTGATAATGAATATTTAGAATTCAAAGCTTTTATAGTCTATTTTACCTTAAATCCTTCTTGCATACTCACTATTAGTCATGGGAAAATAATTATCTAATGAGATTTTCAAGTCACATACATTTCATTTCATTTCGTTAATCCTTTCTAATTTTTGTCATCTCCTATACTTACGTGCTTAATTCTTGCACGCAATAGCTTCCATTTTCTTCTCGTCTTTAGCATTTGAATTTGTTTATTAGTGACCAAAAACTAAACTTTCTCCATTTACTTTATCTCTAGTTTTTCTGATGTATTCAGCATCGGTGACTATGTGTTAAGTAAGTAAAAAAATATATAAGTGTAGGTACTTCAATTTGGTTTTTGAACAGTGAAGATCTTGTTTAATCCTTTTAAAATATTTATAACATCCACTTGCCATCTGCAATAAATAATGAAAAAGGTCTGTTGAAAATCGTTACCAGATTTTTGATTAGTTAGTCACCATCAAACATCTTTTTGCTTTGAAACATTTTCATAATATCTTTAGTTTTTGAATCCTAATGAACAATTTACTTAAAAATCGCCTCCAGATATTTGCGATTTTCTAAGCAACTATTATGCAACTTACTATTAAGTATATACGTATACCAGATTATTAAAATATATAATTTTTACCTTGTTTCAAGTGTTAAGTCAAACGCAACCAAAAATATAAATTCATCAAGGATTAATGGAATTTCATAGTCTGCAGAGGCATTTTAGGATATCTTCCTTTAGTTTTATCTTAAAAACATAACAGAATAAAACCTTAATACAGTTTTTTACACATTTAGAAAGTTCATCCACCTTAACTTAAGTATTTATACAATTATATGAAATATTTATACTGTGCTCGTAATTTTCTAAATCATCATAGTTTTTTCTCAAGTAATTGAAACTTAGTTTAGTTATTTATTTAAGAGAATAAGAAAATTAAGTCGTTTTAAATAATGAAAAAATAATGAATGTCTAAAAAATAATAATAAATACGTAAAAATATTTACCAATTCACAAATAAAACAGGCGAAACAAAACATAAGAACATCGTGGCTTAAAAAAAGAACACGTATTTTTATTTAAGCCAACGCGGAGCTCCGAACCTGCAAATATGTTGTCATCATTTCATACTGTGCGTATGTCCGTTACGAACAACTTGTCGCCAGCTGCTGATGAAAATGTGGGCCGTCAAGGCGGTTACGGGAAAATTCTGGTTTGACGGTGCTTCAGCAATGATCATGTTTTCGACGCATGTGCCGACGCTAAATCGGGTTTCTCCTGATAATGTGGAAGACAGCGCTGAAGCACGACTCTGCATTAAATGAGTAAATATATTTATCACCGAACGTATTTGGTCGATCCATCTAGCTGGGCTCCGCCCCTTTGGGGTTTGCCATCCACCTTGCCGGTGTTCATCAACTGTTCCAGGTTATATCCATCCTTCCATCCTTCCGTGCGGTATGAGACGTGTAAAGAAATCCAAATATGAGGAAGAATACGACATTTTCCAGACTCCAAATGCGGTTTGGATTTGAAAAATAAGATATTAAGTACAAAGATTTAGAAAAATAAATTAATAGTTTAAAAAAGTAAAAAAAACGTGATTTCTTAAATACTGCACTAAAAAGCAAAAAATAATTTTCGAACTGTTTTCTCTGTCTATTCTGCAAGGACTATAGTGAGAGGTATGTTTGTTATTGATTATAATATTGGAGTGTAAAAATATCGGGTGCCTTGTATTAAAAACGAACTGAATTATTATTTGCATAATAATCATTTGAAAAGAAAAATGATCTTTTCAGAAAAAGCCCCTCACACTTTTACACACAAATATTATATTTGATAACAAACATGGCTTACACTAAATTTTTTAGAGATTAGACAGAGAAAACTGGTCAGACAGTAATTTTTTTTGCTTTTTAGTGCGGAATATATTTTTAGTTTTTTAAACTTCTAATTTTTAGTTTTACATTAAAAGGAATAATATTTTTCTGAACTTACTATATATTATATTTATTTTTACAAACATTAACACTTTTTTAAAAAAATTCTACAGAATTCAAATTAACAGAGCAGCATAGTTGATTAGGTCGAGATGTCTCTTTTTAATTCTGTGTCAATGGTCTACTGAGCGCATGTCCTCCCTATTTCTGTCAAAGCATTCGTGTTACAAGGCGTCTTTCCGGGAAGGTTGGAACAATCTGTTTTTTGATACAAAATCCACAAATAATTTTACGCTCCTTAGGACTGAGTACGCTTGCTCGGAAACAAAAATTTCCTGATCCTAAATATACCACTGAGTGTGCAATGTTTAAAAGCGAAAAAAATGGTTAGGATACGTTGTTTCGTTATCGAGCTCAGTATCTAACTTCTGGTTCTATTCCAATGAAATAATCCAACGGTATTATTTTATTGTATTTTTATCAGAACAACACAATACTGCCAAGTTTTAGATTGACATAACAATCAGAAGCGCATGAAATTTTATTTCGTCGATTTTATTAATGATTTAGTTGGTTCTTTAATTAGATATAGGTCGACCTAATAAAAGCGGGCTAATATAAAATATTATAATCCCGATATAATATATACATTAATAGAATAATTTAATTTTTTGCCACGTTTGTGGGTAATTTCCATTATACATTATAAAAATTACAGTCTCACACCGTGAGTAAAGGAAACAATCCGAGAATCCTTAAATTGTAGTTATTTAATTTCAAATCAAAGGACATAAAATAATATATTATATTATTATTATAAAGTGTGTATTAAAAAAAACAAAAATATATGTATATATATATATATATATATATACATATATATATATATATATATATATATATATATATATTTAAATATGCGCCTACGTAAGGTGAGGTAGGCAATATATTTTCATTTTAAAATATTAAAATATTTAAAGTAGTTTTATAGGGATATTAAGTAACATTAAATGTTTATAAATATCTAAATGTGTACGAAACCTTCGTAGTGCGAGTTCCGCTTCTGATTGACAAGTTTTGAAATATTAGGATTTGCGTCAGTCACTATTTTGTTGCAAACACCGATATCACAACAACACACCGGAAATAATGTTTTCCAATTGTTGGTACCAATATTTGAAAAGATAACGGAATGGGTCTTGTTTAGTTTCATTGAACAAATTATTAAATTCCTTTAGAATTAAATGATTTTTGCATTACATTAGTTTTCTTTTATATCAAATTATTTTTGAGGATCAAATAATTATTTATAGCGAAGTAGTTTTAGGCCACTGAACTCTATAAGAAGCCCAAATTTCAGGTTTCTACATCAAACTATGTATACTTTGCAAGACTATGATATTATACCATCCACCCATACATTCAAAATATTTTTATTCAATTACGTATTAGATAATTCTCCTACGATTCACAGTATCAACCAAAACATTGATGTACTCATAGACACATCATAGATATGAAAAAATATTACCAAATAAAAAAATAAAATCTAATAAAAATCTTGGACAAATGTTCTCATCAAGTCAGTAACATGAATAAAAAAATTGTCCAAGGTTTGCCTGCTTGGGGCACACAAAATTAATAAATGTTGGTATAGATCTTACTTTACGCTGAGATATTAAATTTAAACAAAATTCAAGTTGAGAAGAGGGATCTTTTCAGAGGAATGACCAGTCAAACGCGTTCAGATTAAAACTCATGCTCATAAATTATATGCAGATAAGTAAAGTTTTATATAAAAATGTCCCTGATGTCTATCTTCTTAAATTTAAAATGTTTGCCTCTTTTTTAAATTTTCGTATAACATGACGTGACTATTCCAAATAATAAAAGAAAATTTATTATAAGTTTGACATAGTTATTAGGTGAACTTAATAATTTGGAAGAGTTAAAATGTGTTAAATTGAGATTTAAAAATTAAATCAGCATCAAGTCCAAAAAAATATTTGCACTGTCGTGATCTTAGAACAGCTTTTTGCTGATTATTGTACTTTTAAGGAATTTTACGGTGTATATTTCATTCTGCAAAAATTTGGGATTCCTATCTTAAATTTGTTCCTATACCCAACATAATTCTTTTTGGGAAAATACCTTATTATAAATTATATTTTATAATTAAAAAAACAATTTTTTTGGAGACACGCTATCTGAATTTGCAATAGCCTTGACATCAGACTAAAAATTCCAGGGTATGTTAAGGAGCTAAGTATCAAAGAAAATTAGTCTATGCTTATCAAAAATAAAACAATGTATGCATCCTTTGCATTGAGTGATTTTATCACATTCGTAATTCGTAATATATACTGACGAAGAAAGAAATAATTGTAACCGTATTAAATCAAAACTAATTACAATTGAATGAAACTACGTGATGTAGTATTATTTCTACTTTCTTTAATTACTTCACCACGACCTAGATTTCGTTGTCTTACAACATCTTCAGGTGGGATATTAGCAAAGATTTTGCTATACACATGCTATACACCAGATTTTGCTATACCCACACTCGTAATGTAACTTCGAATTCTTGGTGAGTTAGAAATAGCTGAATCTAAAATTATGAAAAAAACAGAGTTTTAGTAACGTACGTAAAGTTTGTAGGTAAACTGTAGTGACGATTCTAAATGTCATATTTTTAGAAATATGACATTTAGAATCTTTGCTAATATCCCACCTGAAGATGTTGTAATACAACGAAACCTAGGTCGTGGTAAAGAAATTAAAGAAAGTAGAAATAATACTACATCATGTAGTTTAATTTAATTGTGAATAATGAATTTCTACAAAATTAACGCCAAATGTATTCAATATTTAAAAAATAATCGATAAATGTATTATAATGAAAAGTTTTAGAAAGACTTATACCACAGGTAATTATACACACAAGTGATTCTTTTTCACAAAAAAATGTGAAGAAATGTACAAGTTATTTTATTCATGAACAGACAAAATTACTACTTAAGTTTCCTTTAAATTTAAATCTACCAAAAATACTGAACTAAATATAAAATTGATACGTTAAGGTATTGATACGTTCTAACTTTTAAAGGAACATATCTCGGAATTTTAACGATATTTGAGATAAGTTTGAAACATGATTGTAGAAAATAAATCGATATATCGGGATTTCACACATAAGTAGGAAAGTTAATATTTTATGGTAATTTTTATCTTCTTATTATAAATAAGTAACCATAAACCTTTTTATTTCATAATCCACCTTCAAGTAAATGATCGACTTCCACATAAAGTGTAATAAATAAGCTATCCTCTGATTTTTTTCGCTTCAATTATTTTTCGTTCATACCTATGGTCTTTGAAAAATAGGTTCCATTAAAAAACTTGTATTTTTTAACGTACTGTATTCATTACAATAATTGCCAACGAAGAATTCAAATCGAACCAAGGTACATTAAATGTTAAAATTATTTTATGCCAGGTTTAACAAACTAGTAATTAAAATCAACTAGCAAAATATGCCAATTCAATAACCATACACACGCTCAATCTAACATATCAAGTTCATTCGAGAATTAACATGACTATTACCACCTAAATAAATTACGAATGTAATATAGAACTAGGGAAATTACTTTGGAAGTTAACTAGTCCAGGGGAAATCTATTTAACTTAACGGAGTTTACGGTTATAAAAATCATTTTAGTAGGCTAGTTATACATGTATGACAGAGAGCTTGCATCTTTTAAAAAATATTCTGGAAAATTTAAAAAAATTAGATCTTTGCATACTTTTTTTCACAATGGATGGAAACATTAAAAAGTAAAAATGTTTAAGTGTAATCGGTTTTTTTTCTTAAATTTTATACAAAAAATTATAAACATAGAATAACTAAAATAATATAGAACATCTCGTATTATAATCTGAGTTTTAACAAGGAAAGATATTTACATTTTTCCTTCCCAAGAAGTTTTAATTAAAACAGTATAAATTTATGTACATAAGTTGCTAAAGAATCGGCACATATTATGTAATGTAATAAGTTCATAATTTTTTGTTACTTCTTGTCGTATGTGATCAATCGAATTAGGAAAAAATAAGTTTCAACTTAGAAACAATCAGAAATATGAGGCGAGGTTATGTTTGATATTGTAATGTGAATGTTGACAAAACGTTTAAGTGCAAACTTCAAAATCATGTATGTACAAACATCAAAAATTTCGTTTCCACTACTACCGACTTCACTCGCCTTTCTACTATTTCCACCTCCGTCCCCGCGATGACGACATCGCTCGTCTCGTAAATGACGACACTTGCCGACGACACCTTGCGGGCAAGTGATCGATGGCAATTTCATCTGAGTTTGTTATGAAACTTTAAATCGTTTCTCCCCACGAGAGCTCATTTGAGACGCGGGTGTTGACTTACGTAATATACGACGGCTATGTACTACACGCCGGCGTATTTTATGGGAGATGGTCTTATGTCACAATATATAGTAAATGTAGTAATCATTTGTAGCAGTTTGGTATTATAGAAGATATTTGCTATTGGAGTTCAACGAACTGGCAAATAGATCTCAGGGCCGAGATTCGTTCTAAGTTAAACTTATTTTTTGCCTCAGGATGTAAATAGTTTACGATGACGTCACGAAGGTGTGTAACAAAAATAACTACTCGGATGAGGAAATAGTATGTTATGGTCTTGTTGATATATACATATGTCAAATGTGTATGCGTTTCTTAAATGGAATCCAGAAAATATTATTATCCGGTTGACATAACACTTTCATTATTGTATTGTTCATAATGTCCACGTGGATAATGGTTATAAAGTATTGTTTCTTGCATAACGAAGAGTAATTGTCTATGAAAAAAAATCGAAGTTTACCAAGTGTGTTTTGGGTTAGGCTGTACGTCTAGTATACCGTCTTATTCAATACAAATATTATGAATATAATATAAGGTTTAATGTGAACCTTTGCATGTTAATTCCTAACATTTAGCAAAGGGACGTACCGTCATTGAGTATGGTTCACTAGATCTCCTAAGACTATTACACTTTTAAAACATTATGGCTATATTATACTAATATATGAAGATTTGGTCGAAAACATCAAATTTTCCAAAAAAATTACAGAATGCAGATAACTAATTAATTAAAAAAATTTCATTATCTCTTTTGATTACAAAAGTTTGAACATCATAGTTTTATAATTATTAAAAGCAATAATTGAAGCGTTGGATAAATCAACTGTTGAACTAATTGAAATACTATTAAAAAAATTTACTGTGACAGTAAATATGAAAAAATTAAGTCATGACCTTATTTGTGTGGTTCAAATTAGAGCGGGTACCTAATTTAACTAATAATTGTATATTTAAATGTGAAGTACGTTTAAACATATCGAAAATGCTGAAAGAAACATGGAAACAATTTTTTTATTATATAGTGTAACAAGGTTACATTCTTCACAACTCTGAAAAGAGAGAGTTTTTGAAATTTATTTTTCAAATTTCAAAAAGGAAAATCCTGTGCACCGTGTTGTTGAGTATACTTTCATTCGTTGCACCTAATAATTTCCTGCGCGCATGCATCAATTACTTTTTGCTACACCACCCTTTAAAATTTAAATATACCAAAATTCTCAAGTTTCTACGACATTCAACTGCTCGATCACATCACGGTTATACCAGAGCATCGCTTTTTTATGATTAGTCCATGTCAATTTGTGTTCAGGTTGGTTTACATGTTCAGATCGGATTATATTTTTTTGCCTTTCTTTTCGGTCGATTAAATTGTTGTATTTTGTCTAACGTAAAAATTTTAATTTTATTAAGCAATTTCTTTTGTACAGTTAAGAATCAGTTATCTATATCATTAAATGTATGATCAATAAATAAAAGAAAAAAAAAATATAAACTTTTCTTTTTAACAACCTAGTCTCGCAAATAAATGTAAGCAAGTTTTATAATGAAACGTTTGGTACAAAGAATGATTTAGTAATCTACACGAATGTTTTTCCTGTATTACATTTTGTATTAATTTGTAATAAAAAGTTAGCAAAATAAGTTTCAATTATGTATGTATATCTACACACACATACTCACGCACGCATGCACGCACGAACACACGCACTCACGCACGCACGCACGCACACGCACACGCACACGCACGAACGGACGCACGCACGGACGTAGGCACGGACGCACGCACGGACGCACGCACACACAGATATGCATATATATATATATATATATATATATATATATATATATATATATATATATATGGCAATTTGAAATTTTCTTCACGGTTTAAATGTTGCCAATAAGGTGGGAGATTTTGAAGAATAAATAAAAAATAACTGGCAAAAAACCTAGTGCAATTTGCGTGGAATTACAAGAGTTTTCTGAATTTATAAGTGTCTAGGTGAGATTAAAAAATAGTAAGAACACTTCTGTTAGATTTTTTTGTTTCATTTCTGCGTGCAGTACAAGAAATAAATCGTAATGGACAAATAATTAACCAATAGGAGAATTTAATACAACGAGGATGTATATCAAAGATTTTGGATCCAAAAATTTTAAAAATGCAAAAATTATAACTTTACAAGTAATTATGAACTACCCATAGGTTCACGGAGACACGTGAACAAACCAAAACAATGCAGTGCACATTTGACTTATCGTATTTATTTACCTTGAGTATGATATTTACATAAATAAATATTAATGTACAATTCAATTTTAAAAGACAATTCAATTTTTACAATACACAATTCAATTTTTTTTTGCGCTCAATTCAATTTTAAAAGTTATGCAATAAATAAAAAATACACCGCATATACGACCACAAACGACCAATACTACCTTTCTCTTATTTAAATGCACTCGAATTACGGCCGATTCCACCCAAAGCTAGTCGAACCGTTCGGCTGTACTCGGCTTACCGCCGAATATACCCGAAGCGCATCACGCTCATATGTGACGCGAACTCCTAAATATTTTTCATATAATAAAACTTAACAAAGTGGGGCAAAACAGTTTTCTCTTCGAAAATTTAAATAACTTTTGAGGGTAATTTTGAGAAAAGTGTCTGCCAAAACAATATTTGATTGTGGAGAAAATTCAATAATATGAAGTAAGCTTCGATAAGTCTGTCCTCATCTTCAAAATTAACCATAATAAGAATGCAAATATTTTTAAGGTTCATTGAAATAAGTTAGACATTGAGAATATCCTGTGAACATTTCCCTCCTTCGTCATTATATCCACCCAGATATACAATGTATAACTAAGGGATTCATTAATACAAGTTAATCGAGCCCGAACTTGAAGAGCTCACTTTTAGCCATTGAAGATTTCCTGTGGTCATTTCTCTCTTCCATAATCATATCAGCTCAATGGTACCATATTATTGTATTTTCATATGAATTGTGTAAATTTGCAAAGTTGCAAATCGATAACACAATTAGAAGTGAGAGAAAAACGACTTGCTATTTATGTACATAGCTATAAATAATTGAAGGTAAAGTAAGGTGATATTTCGGGATTGTTTTGCTATAAAACGGTATAAGGCCACATAAACAAGAAAATCTACACTCGAGCATTTTTTGAAGGAATAATATATAATTTATGCCCATTAATTGGGTAATTGACTAATTTTTTTTTATTTCATTAATAGTAATTTCAAGGTACAAGCAGATGAATAGTGAAAAAAAGGGTGCGTGTACTTATGTACGCGAGTGAGAAGTTATACTTGTTTGGCATCATTAAAAAATAGTTTTTTTTTTAATTGTATACAAATAATAAATTACAATAAAATAATAAAAGGACTGGAAAAGGATAGTCAACACAGTCAATAAAGTTCAGTTTAAATTTGAAAAATTAAATATATAAAATATAAATAATATTTATTTTCTTAAATTAAGGGTAACACAAATTCTTCCATTATCCGAATGTTATTTTTAAATTATGTCCACTGCCATAGCATCTTCCGGTAATGACTGAATCGGAACTTCAGTTATCAGTGACTTATAATAACTAAAATATGATACAAAAAGTCTTGTATTAACAGCGTTGAGATATCGTACAAATACAGCATCTATGGTAGTGCCATGTCGTGTTGTCGAAACCAGAGGATTATTATTCATGGCTAGATTCAAGTCATTTTGGAGGAAATCAATAAGTGGACGTTGAAGTCCCCACTTAAAATTATCGGTAACTTGTCTTCTCCTCTACCAAGATATTCTCCTCCAGCTGTTGTATATGGCCATAATAATCTTTTTAAGAAATTAATGATGTCGTCCATTTTTTTATTTGGAGTAATGTAAATTACCATTAAAACAATTTTGTTGCCATCTTCCATTTTGCATTCAGCTGCACAAAACTCACCAACTGATGTTACTGTTGAACTTGCAAATTCCGCCTGTCTTACAGTCATATCAATGTTTGGAGTAATGATATTGATAGTGTCGTGCATATTCTGATAAATGGCAACTCCTCCAGCTCGAACGTTTGATCGTTTATATTGTATTATACAATTGAAATTTGGTATACTAATCGACTCATCATTGGCTAACCAGGTTTCATTTATTTATTATAGAAATAATTATAATTGTCTAAATTTAATATTTAATAATTCATAATAAATTTAAAAAATTGTAAATTAATAATTTAATTATATATATATATATATATATATATATATATATATATGTATATATATATATGTGTATATATATATATATATATATATATATATATATATACATATATGTACAATTATTAAAAATAAAATGTAGAGAATAATAAATATATAGGACATAAATTGTACTAAATTATTAAAAGATTCTTAATTTTAAATGTTTATTATTGATTATTTAATATTTTCAAAATAAAGAAATAAATTTTATAAAACATTTAATAAAAAATTTGTGATAAAAATTAAAATTAAACATCAAATTAAAATATTAATTGTCAATATTTATTATTAAATTGAATAAATGAAAATATTAAATATTTATAAAAATAAATGTACAAATTTGATGAAAACTTTTTGATTAAAATGAAAAGTGAATATTAAAGTAAGAAAATGATAACAATATTTAAAAAATGAATAAACTTAAATTCAATGAATTCAAATTGAATTTATTATTAAATTTATTTATTTACTTTTAAAATATTGAATAACCAATAATAAATATTTAACATTAATAATTTAATAATATTTAGTATTAATTATTTTAAATAATAATATTTTAATTTATATTAATAAATAATACATACGGATAGATAACCTCAATTATATTGGAGCACTTGAAAAAGTCTATAAACACAATTTTTTCACTAATATTTACGAATAGTAAATATATTAATCAAAATATTGAATTTAAATCATTACTGAATATAATTTATCAGCACATATATAAATCGCACTTATATGAAACTAAAACACGTGTGTGAATGTAGACACTTGAAACATGTGGAAAATAAATACTATGAATATGAAAACAGTGAACAGAGGCGACGATGGTGCCAACTTGCGCGACTAATAGAGGTACTATTTCTATTTTGTTTGTAGCTTTTGTTTCGAGACTGCAACCGCTGCAACTTCATACTGTAACTTTTGTGTGACGAATCTTAAAATTTCACTCTCATCATTTTTTCATGACGCGCCTAAAGAAGTATAACTTCAAAAATTATTTAATAATCTTAAAAATTGACCAAGTTATAAAAGTTTAAATTTAACCTATATAGAAGAACGGCAATACTGTGTTGTATGGTCATTTTTAATATTGCACATTATATTCTACGAGAGGAAAAGAGACAAGTATGTACCCAACTCTATCCGTATCTTCAAATTTAGAAACCTTCAACTGGCTTATTTTTCGATAAATTTTTGAATTTTTTTCAAGACTGGTTTTTAATTAATTTATATTTCATAATATTGTACGAAAAATATCAAAATTTAGAATGAGTCAACTACCATATGAAGAATATAAATAAAAACGATGAGGATATTGTATGTTTTTGGTTACTCATTTTGTTAATGACCCCCTTAGTTACGCAGAAAATTAATATATAGTGTGTAATTTTGTATAACAAATATCTTTCGCAAGATCTGTTCTTTCTAAGACGTGTTAGGAATATGAATTTCCTTTGTTGGCAGTATTACATTTCTTTATTGCACGTTCCTCGGATTTTAGATCCTTAAACAATACAAAATATACTTCGTTACATATTTCGTATTTTATTGTACTAAAATATCATACATCTAAATGACCTAAGTCTTATGACTTCAAGCAATAATATAAAAATCAATTTGAATATAAAACACATACAAACAAAGCGCAGTCAAAATTTCGCGACTTATGATTTGCGAAATATTAATTTACAAGTTTGTTACTTGAAAGTTCTCAAGTCGTTTAGAAAATAAATTTTGCTAAATTTTATGGCGATCATTATTTTGCCGCCTTGTTGAAAATTTTGTATGTCTCCAAAATTCTTAACTTATTAACTAAACAATTCATAATCAATTTTAGTAACCTACTAACCTTGAAAAAGTAAGGCTAAAATACATTTTCAAATTCCGAGGTTTATTAACAACTTTGACAAAATCGCTTTGCTCAAGTCAGAAAATTTTGACATTGAATGCAAAGAAAAGTTAAACGTATTCTCTGAGGAATATTAATAAAAAAACAAATATATACAAAAAAATGAATTTGTATGTTGAAAAAAAAATAAATGCGCTGCATAAGCGTTACCAAATAAATTAATTTTATTTGAAATTTCTGCTGTGAAATGAATCAAAATTGATTACATTGTCACAAATTTATAAACACCTTCAATTTATGGTAACCCGCCTTCGTATGAAATTCTAAGAAAACTACTAAGCGCATGTCGGTATATTTATTGTTTGACAATTTTTACTTGAAAGTTGTAATATATTTATCTCTTGCAAGATTTTAGATACGTAAGTTTGAAACTCTAGTCATAAGATGGAGATAGACGAACGGACGTATTTAACTAAGTTAGAAGAGTACCTTTTTATTATAAGAAATTCAAAAAGTAAATTATATGAAATATTTTGGTAGTTTAGAATGACATTCTCAATTTTTCCTTTTTTCTGGGTCTACTCAAAGATGCATTCATATGCCTTGCTGTACACCTAAATTCTTGGTGGTGATATTAGTAGCATAGTATTGATATTTTTCTCATGTTGTTTAAATAAAACACAAATAATTTATTAAGATTTAACTTCATAAAAAAGAAACTCTGACGCAAAGTTTCACGTGAAAAACCACGATGCCGTCATTTATAGGTTTTAGAATTACTGACAGAAAACATGGAGAAAAATATGCGAGTGTGCATTCTGTATGGTCCGTCTTGAATATTTATGAAGCCTGCCATCTTTTTTGGAAAATTATATGCATGTTCCTCACAAAACTAAATGCTGGACGAGGTTCTCCCACAATGTATTGAGATATAGATTTTAATGTCAGTATGTGAAGTGTAAAGATTTGAAGATTTGAATTTGAAGTTTAAGAAGCAATGTCATATTATTTTAACTATTCCGTTAGAAATTTAAGATTAGCATTTATCAATATAAAATTAGAACGGAAAAAAATGAGACGAGAAAATAATGATTCAGAAAATGCAAAAAATATACAGGTGGTTTAAAAATATTTACAGCACCATACGAGTAAGTGATAAGACAAAAAACTTTTAGCAGAAGTTTGTAAACATCATTACATTATTTTTGTTTTAAGCCACGGATAAAATACATTATTAGTAATTTATTAATTATGAAACGGTACTAGCAACAAGTACGAGTCTGTATGTGAATCATAGAGTCAATATCTAAACTAGAATAGAACAAAAGTAGATTTTTTAACAATTGCAATATTTTATTCATTATTAATATCTCTTTATAAAAAAACCACTGACAAAAGGATATTATTATCAAATCTATATTACAAAGAAAAAAATCTGGCCGGATAAGTACACGAAAATGGTAGTTTGATTTTGATAAATGAAGTACCAATTTTGGTCATCTAACACTGCCATTTTACTTTGAGCATTTTGTATCTCGACTTTCTTCAAAATTTATCGATGTAGTCGAGACAGCTTAAATTTTTTTCCACGACTTCATAAGTATGAGTTTTTTTATTAACACGACAGTGCGGTACGTGATTTTAGATACGTTACGCCACACCGATACTAAAGGAAAACTTTTGTACTGATTTCAGTCCGATTTAATTTTATTTTTATTTCTTTTACATTTATCACATTTAATGTCT
Organism: Druceiella hillmani; assembly: GCA_039881145.1. Taxonomy (NCBI): domain Eukaryota; kingdom Metazoa; phylum Arthropoda; class Insecta; order Lepidoptera; family Hepialidae; genus Druceiella; species Druceiella hillmani. The sequence goes on along the minus strand of JAYKKI010000090.1, from coordinate 503,545 downwards.
AAAAAAAATCGAAATAGACTGGTTAGACTCCGTTTGTCCCTCCAAATGAGATTATTGAATAACCTCTTTATAACTAATAAAATATCATTCAAATAAATAACCAGAAAAATTCATTTTCCCGTTTAAAATATTGTTAAAAAAGTACCTTCATCTTCAAAATTACCTTCTTTATGACTAGACATACACTTACTATATAATGTTTTTCGGAGATCTGTTGAATTTCGTTCGCCAAAAGCGGTCACGAATTTCCTGCAGTGCTCATCTCGTTTTCAGTCACTTTAACTGATAACCACAGTATCGCCAAATAAGCCCAATATTGGATTTGTTTTCTTGTTCCATCGACTGACTTCGGAGTTGCTTGATAATCCATGTTTAATAATTTTTTTAAAATTTTGTGTTAAATTTGATTTAATGTGAGTTTCTCTGTTTTATTAATTATAGTTTAACTTGTATTTTGAAGTATTGTATTTTCGTATTTAGACGCAAGTATACTTGTAAGTTAGACGTATGTTCTTAAACAAATACATAATTGAATGGGATTGAGATTTAAAAACCAGCCATAAAATAGTTTAGGGTGCGGTTTGATAAATTAGACACGTTGGAAAAATTTCTTATTGACAAAAGCAAATTTCGTTTAATTTCTCTTTGTGAGAATATCATAAAAACTACTGAATATATTCAAGTGGAACTTTTAAACGATGAAGCTTGAATTTTGAACAGAAATCTGGAATAATGTATTTCGTTTTTATCAACCTTCAATATACAAAAGAGATTCATATGTCTCCTTATTACGAGAGTAATCTCTTATAACCAATCAAAGCACTAACAACGTTATGAATAGGATTGTGATGTTTTGCTATATATTATGATATTAGATAATACCAAAATATAAAAAAAACATATATAAATATTTATATATACATTTGTACCTCAAAAAGTAAAAGTATTCGCTAATTATTTTAAATATCATTGTTAAGAAGGAACTTACTTCTGATATAACACACATTACTTTTTTAATTTCTTTCATTATTTCCTGAATTTTTTCATATGACTGTTAAATTTAACTGGAAAGAGAGGCTGGACTAAAAAAATAACCCCCATATTGATTACTACCGACTTTATTTTTAATTACATGGGACACATAATAAATATATTTATATAATTAATGTTACACTACTACCTCCATTATTGAGTGAGTACAATTTTAAGACGTTATGACATTTTACTTGATTAGTGCGAGTTTCAAATGTTACAACATGAATAATGTGATTAACTGGTGAGTTTTTTTTACAGAATCGAATCGGTATACTCTACCAGTTAATTATTGTGCGGGATAATTCGCCATTGAACTATGTTTAAACCAAACATAACATAAGCCTGATATGAAAATCGCTACCGATTATACAAATAATATCCAGTAGAAATATTTAATTTTGTGTATAAAAACTAAAAATACGCTTTGCTAACGAAGAAATCATTCATTTACGCCAAATTATCTCAAACTCGATGGGTGTACTGTTAGTCCCATGACTACCTCTGTCTTCCACTATCAGATTCTTCCGGTCACAATACGTAACCAATGGGCTCTTTGAAATAAGTAAACATGCCCAAACTCGATATGTTTCCTATTAGTTATTGAGAAGTTCCGATGACTACCTCCCGCTCCTCAACAGTTCAAATCGATAAAGTTATCATACTATTGTACTAATTGTACTACATGGCGTTGTCCGAGTAAAATTATATCACATCCCTTATTATTTGGGTTATGAATGTACAAATTATCAGGTGATGCATCTCGTGAGCACGCTGTTTTTAATTAAACGTGTGAAAAGCGTGACTCCTCTACGTTAATACCATAGTACCGGAATGTTTGACCTTGTGCTTTGTTGATGTAAGCCAACTTTATTGGGTATTACAATCTTTGAAACTGAATGGTAAATTGGGCGAAATTAAAGATGTTGATGAGTTGGTGTAATTTTTGGCAATATTTGAATATATTTCATTAAATAGTTGTTCCAGTGTTTCCAAAATTTTACGCAACTCACTTGTAAATAGGATTGGGTCAGAATTTTCGTCAGTTGAATCGGTACTTCCTCTTATTTGTAGGAGTTTATCGGCAAATACTTGCGCTTTTTGATGTCCCGAGATTCACGTTCTCATACAAATATGAGTTAATTTGATTATTTTTACGTACTGCCCGATAAACGAATTTTTATAAAAAATCCTTTATTCGTCCGCAGGCATCGACTTCAGAATAACGGGCAGCGTCAGACGAAAATTACCGATAATACTAGTATTGCTCCTCCCATTAGGTTGACATTGCCTCGTAAGTCTTGGAGTGTTCATTCAGTGCCTTAAAGGACTTTTTATAAGCCATTGTGCATTTGTCCCATCTAATGGCCTTGCACTATTTCAATGTCCACGTGCTGACGATTTTGAGACATTACGTATCAAGAATTCATATTTGGCTACATTTAATAATAATTTAAACGCAGAATGTGCTGTTTGTTCATCATCATAAGGTAGCCGCTTTTCCTAATAATGCCGGGTAAGTACTATTTCCTTGTTTGCGTGAATTTCAGTTAGTATTAAGTTAATTAAAAACGTTTTTTCTGTACTATGAGGTGAATGCAATAATATTATTCCACCTTGTTATTTTGTGTAATAATACTTTATTGTGTCATATAATTGTTTTTGACTTTGAATCAATAAGGGTTTGTTGTGATGAATGTAGCGTAGCAATTTGTCAATGTTGTAATTAAACTGTGTTACACGATTTTGGTACCCGTTAAACTGATAGCTGGAATGAATAGGTAATGAGTCACAGATAAAATGGTCCAAATATATGTGGTATCCATCACGTCTAGTTTTCGAGGTACATGTCAATCATTATTTTAAATACTCTCACTTCAGGCGTATAAGAAACAGTTGAGGTTTTCGATGTGTTATACTTTTTTATTGTTTTGTTTTATTCATAAATCGTTTCTATTCGATAACCTCGATATCTCTAAACATATTTATTTAAAAATCCAACATGAATACTGAACTAAGTGGCCGTCGCAACTGCAAAAATGAACCAAATAAGTTTTGTGACGTTTGTGGACAGTACATTGTGAAATCACAAACAAAAAATGTTTCCGAAAAAGTGAGAAGTGCATATTTACTTTATTTTGGACGTGTTATTAATCAAGATAAACCATGGATACCACAATTTTTTTGTGTTTCGATCTATGCTACTCTCATATCTTGGTTAAATGGAAACAAGACGTCAATGCCATTTACCGTACCAGCTTTATGGCGTGAACCTAGTAATCATTTTAATGATTGCTACTTTTGCATGACTGACATACGTGGCTTTTCAAAGAAAATCAAGCACAACATTCAGTATCCTGACATTCCTTCAACGTCGAAACCAGTACCTCACAGGGAAGAAATGCCTCATCCATTACCTCCTACCAAAAATGAAATTGAGATTTCGGAAGCGCCAGCTTTGCCAAATATTGTAGAATATAATGACGACAGCAGCAAAGTTCCTGACTTTTTACCTTCTACAAGTTCTCTGGGCCGTCAACATCTGATAAATCAAAATGAATTGAATGATTTGATACGAGACTTAGATTTATCAATTCGGCAAGCGGAATTACTAGGATCTAGATTAAAAGAGTGGAAGTTATTGGCTCCTAACACAAAAGTATCTGTGCAACGGAATCGTAATAAAGAAATATCTTCATTTTATTAAAATTTTGAAAACATATGTTACTGTAACGATATAGAAACATTAATGAGTAAGTTGAACATTCCTTATGTAACACAAGACTGGCGTTTATTCATTGATGGTTCAAAAACAAGTCTGAAGGCGGTATTGTTGCACAATGGTAACAAGTATGTGTAGCAAGTATGTGTACCAATAGCATATTCAACCGTTTTAAAAGAAACATATGAAAATATTAAATTAATACTAGATTTGATAAAATTCAAAGACTTTAGATGGAAAGTATGCGCTGATTTCAAAGTTGTAGCTATTTTACTCGGACTACAGGGCGGATTTACTAAATACTGTTGTTTTCTTTCTTTGTGGGAAAGCCGAGCCACTGAAAAGCAACTATACTACAAAAGTATGGCCTGAAAGGTCAGAGTTTATTTGCGGAAAAGCTAATGTGAAACATGCACCATTAGTAGACCCTAAAAATATAATTTTACCACCACTTCACATTAAACTTGGTCTGATGAAAAATTTTGTCAAGGCTATGAACAAGGAGGGAGATGGATTTTTATATTTAAAGACGGTATTTTCAAAGTTAAGTCACGCAAAACTCACAGAAGGGATATTCGTGGGATCACAAATACGCACATTGATGAAAGATCCGAATTTTGACAAAAAGCTTACTGACAAGGAATTCGATCCCTGGTTATCACTGAAAACAGTTGTAAAAGAGTTTTTAGGGAACCATAGAGCCGAAAATGCGGAACAGCTAGTTAACAACGTGTTAAAAGCATATGAAAAGTTGGGTTGTAGAATGTCGTTAAAAATTCACTTTCTTCATTCCCACTTTTCTTTTTTTCCATCTAATCTTGGTGCTTTCAGTGATGAGCAGGGCGAGAGGTTCCATCAAGATATAAAGAAGCTTGAAGAACGATTTCAAGGCCGTTGGGACACAACTATGCTAGGCGATTACTGTTGGCGTCTAAAACGAGAAGATCCTTCAAAACACAAAAGACAAAGTTAAAATTAAAGGTATTCTGGGTTTAAATTGTATGCATTGATTTTTCTTGTATTTTTTATGCCAAAATGATAAAAAATAAACTCGATTAATGAAAAAAAATCAGGTACGTTTTATTAGATTTCTTTATATTATGTTTGAATATTTAAATTTTTAACATAATTTGTCATATCCTCACGGAAAAAAATGAGACGTCATGGAAAGAAAATATGTATGTATTCTTACTAAACGATAGGAATAAATAGGAAAACATGACATTTCAAAGCGGGTACTTAATTTTTTTTTTCATTTGTAACGCAGTGTTATTTTCCGTTAATAATCCACGGTTGGTAGTATTAAATTCACTGCGTCACGATAACTCCCAGTTTTAATTGATTAGATGTAGCTTAATATTTATCCTCCAGCAATATCAGGATTTTGTTATAAATTTTCTTATTGAAATTGATTTTTAAATCCAGATTACGTTGTCGCAGTTTAGTCAGGATATCGTCGTTCATACTTCCTCGATATTTTAGCCATTGTCGATTCGGATTTGATGGATGACACATCATTAATATAATGGCCAATATTCCTGAATTTGATCTGCTCTTGCTGTTTGCACTGCCTCCCTCTTAGAAAATTCCTAGTGATTGTCATTCTCTAATAGACCCAATCGTTGACATGCTTGTCAATACGTTTTATAAATGTAGAAATTGATAGTACTTAAGTTATCAAAACTAGTAGTAGTTTTTGTTGGTTTCCACTCCTATATATGGTTTGACTTGTTGAATGTTGAAGTAATAACAGTCTATGCATGGCCAAAATAATAGAGGATATTGCAGCGCATCATAACTACGATTTGTTTCAGCAATATGTTGCAGTTTATTGTTTAGACGTTAAATAATGATATCACACTGGCTATATTTGTATTCAACAAATACCACTACTACTTCATCTACTTGAGGCGCATTAAATTTTCGTGAATGTCTACCGACCGTTCTTTTATTTACCCAAATATTGATCTTATAGTTGTCTGAGATCATTTGTTCTAGAGAAGTCTTTAATACGTTAATAATTTGATTATGACTGTGGAGTAGACGCTATAACTGCTGAAAGATTTCTGTTCGTTGATCCTGAATGTTACCCATTCTGAATCCAACGCTGAGCTCTTTTAAGTTTTTCATGGCCAGAAAAATATATTTTTAAGAATTTCTCTTCTTAATTTGGCTTTATTGGTCTAAATGAGCCTACTATAATAAATTTTTATCTACTACTTTACATCGTTTGGATTTTTTATGATATTTTGTTTGTAAAAGAAATTGAAAAATAAATAAAAATGAATATAGAGATTTATATAAAATAAAATAAAAGTTAGCATACGAACATTTATTATTTTTTTAAAAGAGTTAAAATTACTACTCAAGTATTTACTTCGAAACTTCATGCATTACTTTTTTCGATCTGACCTTTTTTTTTTGCTAAAATATTATTGATGAGCGCGTCCCACACTTTACCTAATTTACCTAGGAATAACGAAATTTCCCGAATATGGCATCTACACTTTACAAATCTAAATCTTTCTAGAATATTAAAATACTTTTGATTTCGAACATTGATGAAATTTGACAAGAATTATGTATCTTTTAGAATCAGAGTTTCTAGTGTTAAGCATTCACAATTTTCGTTTCACTCAGACAGGGTTGAAGAAGAAGAATGAAAACGGTTTAAAAAAATGTGAACAATTTTAAAACTTAATAGGCCAAATATAAAACTTAACTTTAAAACTTAGTTTTTCGGGAACTTGTAGAAAATTCTATCAAATTTTTAAATTTTCTGGAACATTTTTAAATAAATTTGTTTGTAAAATATCATTCTTTTATTCATAAAAAGTAAAATAAATGAATGTATTAAACAATGAGATAACAAACAAGTTGTAAAATAAATTTATGTTAGTAAATAAATTTTAACACAATTATATTTGTCAAAAACTACAAAGAATTTAAAAATTCAGGGAAATTCCGAAAAATCCAGTCCAGTATCTACATTCATTCAGTGATACCTTATTCCCACCTTTTTACCCGGGTTGTCTAGGGCCTCTCCTGGGACCCGTAACTACCCACCTCATATACAAGAGGGGACCATTGAAGGTCCCCTAATAGTGTCCTGTATCAACAATCACAGCGCTTGCTTCCAACAGGGTTTGTCCTTTTCCTTTCATGAATCATTTAGTACCCATTTTTTCGAGAACGCTTTTCGCGGACGCTCTAAATGACTCAAACATCTATCCATTCCCAACCAAGTCTCGATGACTAAAGATACCACGTTCTAAGTTTCCGTCTGATTCTACATTACTATCTAGATGCATGCTGCCTAACAAAACTCTACGCACTTCGTCGTGCTCACTGCAGGGAACCAAAACATAATTCATGTCCTGCGTCTCAAATCCGCAGACACACGCCAGACTATCTGGAAGTAGAGCAAATCTAAACAAACTGGCACAATATTACTAGTGTATAGTATATTGAGATTACTAGTGTATCGGGAAAACAATTCTAAATTTCTTTCCTTAATGGCATGGAGCTACACTGGCGATAATTAAAACTAAAAATTAAATTCAGCCTGTATAGTGCAAGAAATATATAGCCGATGAGTAAAAAAAATGAATTGTGTTATACTTGTGGTTTAGGGACTACACTTTTGTATTAAATAGAGCTTGGGGTCAATCAGTGGGTAACGCATCACTTATTTTTGGATACATTGATATGCTTCATTAGCATTTGGTCAAATAAAGGAATAACAAATAATTTTTCGCGTTTTCAACTTTTTAACAGTTTTCACTATTTAAGTAACATAAAAAGTGTGTTCAAACATCTTATTCCTATATTTTACTATATAATAGTGCCCAGAGTCGTCGATAATTTGCTTCACAGATGTATAAAGCATCTTTAATATAAAGCAATCTCTTTAGCGTTGAAATATATCGCAATTTAAATGGCAGTGAAAAATATTACCTTCAATATTTTTATAATAATTTAATTGAATATATTTGGCGTTACTTTTGTAGAAATCCATTATTGCTTAATTTTGATTGAAACTAAATATAATACATCACGTAGTTTACGTGATGTATCATTGTTTCTACTTTATTACTATTCTTAACCGCGACCTAGGTTTCGTTGTATCACAACATCTTCAGGTGGGCAATTTGTAAAGATGTTGTCATACAATGAAACCTAGGTCGTGGTTAAGAATTTAAATAAAGTAGAAATAATACTACATCACGTAGATTAATGTAGTTGTGAATAAAAACTAAGTAATATTACGTTGCATTGTCCGCTTTTTTAATATACTCCTTACGTATCAAAGTTTCATTACCAAAATTAATCCAATTTATAAGTTTCATTGAATGATCGTATACGTACGTATTTGTTGAAAGCAGTTCATACGTATTTCTTACCACTTAACGGATATGCGAAGCTATGTCATACGATGCCTTTGTATCAAGTTAAGACAACCCATGAGCGGTAGTTTGACAGAGAATCTACCGCGATCCGATAAGTTGGGACGAACATATCACGAATGTCACGCGAGCCATGCATACTATGCAAATTAACCTAAGTTTCTCTTTGTGTTTTGGATATATTCCAAAGCACAATGTATGCATACATTAAGGTAGTTGTTGTATAAAAGGCGTTGTCGATGAACTTCTCTGAATTTTTGATATATTATTTAAACTATATACACATAACTTATTTTAAAATTTAAAAAAAAAATTACTTTGAAATAATTTTAGTTTTGCTAAAAATCCCTGTTAAAAATTGAACAATTAACATTACGGGAAAAGTAATTACTTTACAGATCTTTTAATTTTATTTAAAAAAAACAGTCGAGCAATTTGTAAAAAAATGGAAGTCAATGTAAAATGATGTTATATTTATATTTTAAAAAATAAAACAAATTTCATTTAGTTTTGTTAAAAGTAGCTCTCAAAAATTATACGATAAACTTTACAGGTACATGCAAAATTAGTAATTGCACTACACTTTTCTTTTTATTTAAAAACGGATCGTGCGATATGTCTGAAAAACTAAGTTAATGTGAAATTATGTTATACTGACATTTTGAAAAAGTACAAAAATTATATACATTTTAGTTTTGGTAAAAATCGCTCTCAAAATTAGTACATTTAATATCACAGAAAAGTATTGATTTCACCATAATTATTTTTTTTTAAAAACGAGTCTAGCGATTTGTCGAAAAACTAATCGAATTGTAAAGAAATTAAAACAAAACAACAAGTGAAAGAAACTTCCTCCGTTACTTGGAGATTAAGAAATACTCTCATTTTCGATACCGTTTAGAAAAATGATGTCATTAATAACCTATTCATCCAAAAATTACGAGGAAATACGTACTTTGCCTTTTTTATAAATTTTATTTTCCTGGAATTATAAAAATTCTACTTGCCCTATAATTATAAATCGTTTTCATGTTATAAACATAATTCAAATTAAATTCCATTCATATTTTAAACAATATTTCTTGACTTCTTGAGTGTTTCTTGCTGATCAATAAAACTCAAGACGTCATGAAACTCAAGTAAATGGAATTGCCGCCGAAATACCTCGTTAGAGCGGAATTGATTTTAGAGAGTCTAATTGGGGATTATATTAGGCAATTTATATATGAATTACAAACAGTGTTAAAAATATTCATGGTAAGCCAAGATAATTTAATTTTGTTTACCTTCCAGCGAGATTACAAATGGACAAATTATTGTAAGTAAGAAATCGTGATAAATATTGTCATATACCTTTTTCATTTTATATTATAACTTTTATATTATAAGTTCATTTTATATATAATATAAATTAAACATTGAGTTTTCCAAATACTTCTTGAACGATTCTAACTTAGTAAATAATACTAACTTAAATGTTAATAATGTCTCTATTAGTGGTTACCACCAATATCAGCAATACCAAAAAATTGGAATAAAACTAGGTTCATACCAAATTGCAATTTTCGTATATTGAAAGTTGCAGTTTCATTCATTGATTTCGCTTTTTAGTCAATTTGATGCAGGACATATGAATATGTATATCGAGAAATTTATGTCAAGTTTTGTTTCCATCAGGAACTCTCGGGACAAGCTAATTTTCTCCACACATTTATTTTTAGATATATATCTTGCAGCCAATCCTTTAGTCTTAAACGTCTGTCTTTCAGTACTTATTTTTCCATTAACTTAATATTTCCTCTGTGATCATGTCCGGTAGTTACTCTGGGCGAAGGTCAATTTTATTCGATTTTCTGCCTAAACGAAATTCTTTTTTTTTGTAATGGATAAGAAACGTAATGAATTACCATAAGCAACCTTTCAGTGTTGATTGACTTCTATTGGAGATTTCTCTTCTTTAGTAAGAAATATAATCACAGTGTGCAACTTAATTTTCAGAATTTAGAATTTCACTTGAGTTTAGTTGGCAGTATCTGTCAAGGCCAATTAAATCATTTTGGAATATATTTATGAATATTTAATAAATAGTTTTCATCAACTTTCCAATGATAACAAAACCATCACTCATTAGATTCACCAAATAACTATTTTTATGAGATTGCCGATAGCATTGTTTTTAAAGAACTCATATTCTAAATTAGAAATAGAACAATGATCGAGAATAGTAATCCTTCTTCGAGCTATCAGGACTCACTGCAATAGTGTCATTCTTATTATTTGACAATTTTTAGATTTCCGCACATATAACTGAAAAATGGCAATTTTATAAGATCACCTGTCAGTATTTCATTCTATCTATCACAGCCAATTTTCTCAGAAACCTCGTCTATATTGTCCCTTCCATCTAAATTTCTGAGTCAATGTGAGGGAATTTCTGTTGGTCCTTTCCGTTTGAATTACTTTAGAGTAAAACTGTGATTAAATGTTTGTATTCATACAGCTTATTAAGTAAAATTTTTAAAGTTTTCTTTTTTATTATATCTACGTAAACGAGATATATATTCGGCCTTTTATCTGGGCTTTTTTTCGTATTTCAGCTTGCAAAATTAAAAAAAAAATTACCAACTACAAGTCTGGGTCCCATATCAGCATTGCGTATTCCGTTTGAAATTAAATTACCTTGTCATAACTTTTTACAATGAATTTTAAATGATTTTGTACAACATTTATAAATATCATAGTACACCATAAAATATTACATATATGTTAGAATCACCGTTATGGTAGTCCTATAACCTTTGCAAAGGTTTCTAAAAACTTTTTTTTTCTATGAAGTATTCCGGTTCAATACAGTAATTCCGGAAACAAGGGGAAACGTATTCTTTTTCCATATATCTCTGAAGATTTACTAGTAAAATAATAAAAAATATATTTATTTGAGACCTTTATAAACAAGCATCGTAAATAGCTCCAAACTTCACGTGGAAGCAAAAAAAAATTCAGAAACATAATTTGTAAATATCTTTTAACGTTTGTTCTTGAACAGGTTTCATATTGTTATTCTTTGCTACAATACCAAATTTAAATTTTCTACATCAAAGTTTTCCTGAGAAAAATGGCTGTGATAGGCGGACAAACTTAACTATGAATTAATTTTTGAGCGTGAAACGCCCACAAAGAATACTTACATTTTCCATTTGAATTACGGAAACTTAAATTTTTTACTTCTCTCAAATATTTTAATGATTTAATTTTAAAACTAATGCGATTAAATTTTTCTTAATGTTAAATAATTTGTCCTAATTATTTCATCAAATGTATTTAATAAACAAATTGCATCTTAGTTTTCTTTTTAGCGTTTCGAGTTTCTGTTCCAAATGTGTATCTTTAAGAACTTAATATCCTATATTGTTTGGTCGTTTTAAGCAACAACCTTTTTTATTAATGAAACTTGTCTCCTGCTGTGACTAAAAAATATGCAGCAATGGAATTATATATACTTTTTAAATAATGGAACTCGACTACTTGTGCTGTGACTAAAATATGCAGCAATGGAAATGTACATAAAAATCTTTATTTTGTGTATTATTTTTGAAATATTTTTTGTAAATTCTTTGTTTTGCAATATTTTTTATAATACAATGTTATTTTTAAAACGCAAAACTTCTTTTATTAGTGTTGCCTCGGTGTCAATAAATAATTACTATTACTAATTTATTTTTCTAATTTTCAACTAAAATAGTTGGATAGCTTTGAGATACTTCTATGTTCATGGTAGTTTTTGAGGTATTTATAAATACACAACAAATGTTTTATATTCGTACAGATCCAAGTTTATCTCTGTATCTAATAATAATTTTATTATCTAATAATATATTATCTAAACAATACTTTTAGTAACTGAAATTTAATAAAAAAAAAAACATTTATTTATTTTGGTATGTGCACCGTAAATTAAAAATAATTTTAAAATGTAATTATTTGTTTGAATTTAGATTTTACCGTATTTATATTCATGCTCCAGTCCCCTTGTTGTTTTACTTCTATTAATTATTTGTCTATTAACAGAATTTATTCTTGTATTATACCAAAGAAGTACAACTTTTAACGCACCTACAGAAATATAAACACAATGATATATATATATATATATATATATATATATATATATACACACAAACACATACACATGTATATATAAATGTAAATATGTACGTATATTTATATATATATATATATATATATAATACATAATGTGAGTAACAATGGAAAATAACATCGTAAAATATATATCTCACAAAGTTTTTCTTTATTTAAAAAAAAAATTAGTTCATTTCGTTACAATAAAAGTACCTTGCGAAAATACCATAAAACATGTTAACTAGACATGTCATATAAAAACTCAAAAATATACATTTGCAGATCTCAAGAATATTTCCATAATTTTAGGTATTATATCTTCAGAGATATACTGAAAAACATAAGCATATTTGGAAACCTACGTAAAGATTATAGAAAAACTATAGCGATGATTTTATAAATCATAATTTCTAAAATATGCACCATATCTTTATGACTAGTCAAAATAAAATAGACAACGTATTTACTTTCCTCCATATTTAATTATATGCCAATTTTCGTAGAAACCATTAGACTTAGAAACTTTAGTCTTAGCGTGTAGTACATCTTTTTAACCTATGTGTTTCGGAAAAGCTTTTTTTTTAATATTAATATAAATGAAAAATGTATTAAATAAAGGCCTTAACAAACATATTTACTAATTTATTTACGTCCCGTGAAGTACCTGTTATGAAAAATACAAAAATATTTTTTCCTAATTTTAAAATGTATATTTAAAGAGACATTACACAAAATTAGCGAAAATATATCATTTTTTCCATATTTCAGAAACTACCGGAAGAAAAATCGTGAAAACCATGTTGGTAAAATCTGACTAGAAGATTACGGAGGAACTATAATGATTATCCTAGATCTTATCACATACACCGTAATTTTATGTCCATGAAAGACATAGTGGGCAATGTATTTACTTTGTGAGAAATTAATATTTCTAAAAACTATAATGGGATTACCAGATGCTCTTAAATGTTTATAAATATCTAATGTGACAGGAACTTTCACTGTGCGGCTTGTACTGGTGCGTGGCAAGTGTATTCCTATACCCTTTTTTGCCAAAAATGTAACAAAGGAAGTCAGTGTATATTGTGAACACGTGTTTGTATTTCAAAAAGGAAAGTATTGTTTATAATTTATTAACATTTCTTAAACTTTAAACCGTGTTTAGAAATATAGTTGTGTAACAATGAAATAACTCACATATTGAACGTAGGTACTACAAACAGTAAAGAGGATTGATAAATAAATGTGAATCGTTAAATAATTCAACATATGTTTTATTCCTTGAAACAATAAAAATTATGTTAGCTCAAATATTTATATTTAATATATCCACGGCATCCTCGACTAAGGGTAAGGGAGTTCTAAGTAATGAGTAAACAGCTCAGGTTTTAGAGACTCGACGTATTGGGTATCATACTCTTTATTGATGAGTTGCACCTATAATAAATTGCGTATCTTTTTGATGTTTTCTTGAGGTATATAATTGGCAAGTTATTAAATTTGAAAGGAACTAGTTAAAACAAGTTGAAATACAGAAAACATTTGTGATGTTCTTAGGATAAATTGAGTTGTAACGGTATGATACTATTTTATCACTTCTTTACGTAACATATATATGTGATACAGGGTATTATTGAATTTTTACAGCAACATGCCACTGCGGTTCGACGTTGCTGCGTACCAGATCAGATGATTAAATTTAAAAATTAATTTTTCATATCTTATCCTGCTATCGAAATACACTATTTCCAGGTCACCACATGTGTTAGGTATTCTGCAGTACTGCACGTCGAGTGCCTTGCGGCGGTTGGTGATCAACAACGCAAGGTACCTAACACCTTATTCGACTTTGATAAGTGAGTGAAAATTATGCAAGAAGAAATGTTGATTGTACATTTCTTTCTGTGTTATCCTTATTTTTTAATATAGGTTCTGTTGTAATAATGATAAATTTGAGCGTAATTATGGTTCAGAAAATATTAGAAATAAAAGGTATTATATTAATGAAAAATAAGATGTGACTTCGTTGTAGGAAATGGTGAAACATTTATTTTATACCATTCAATGCAAAATTTAAAAAAAGTAAATTCATTTTCCTTAACTAAAATCGACTCATTTATTTTGTTAATACGTGTTTAAAATTATACTTTTCCTTCTCAGCAAGCACCTAATATTTGTAACTTAAAGTAAATCTATATAATAACATATTTATTACATTAAAAAAAAACGATTCACGGTTAATACATACTTGTCAAATGTAAGTTAACTATCCGTGATAACTTCAAGATAGCTAGTAACGGATTTTTTTTATTTATTTAGTACGCAATTATCAATACGTCAGTACGCAATTATCAATACGTCAGTACGCAATTATCAATACGTATTGTCAGTATGTAACAATATAGAAGCAAGTAGCAAGATAAAAACAAAAATATATGGATTTAATTATTATTGCAACTCAGCGGAGCGATCCAATATTAATCATGTTACTTTTGTTTTTTTTTATATGGAAATATAATGGATATTTGAAATAGAAACATGTAAAGATGAAAGAAATTATTTATAAATATGCTTGATGAAATTTTTTGGAATCTTTTAATTTATGCAAAATAATTAGAAGTTTTTTTTTATAAAAATGTTTATTTAAAAAATTGTTTTAATGCTACAAATAAACTTAATAGTCATATGATAATTGACTGTCGCGTCTATTAAAATCTTACTAATAATCTAAATATACTTACTTTACAAATTATATATTGATTTTAAGCTTGACATCGGCCGTCAAAATAGAGCGGGCAAACTTTTCAAAATTATTCTATAATTTATCTTTAGAACAAATTTGTCTTTAAAATAATTTTGACTCTCAAAAAATATGCGGTTTTATAAATACAAAATATTATTACGATATTACCCCAATTTGTGAACCAAAATTTAAAGAAAAACTGTATAAAGTTGTATAACTTTAAAAGGCGTGCTCCCCAATGCCTGTTCGCATGCAAATTATCGCAAGGTATATATATCACGGTACTTGTAGACGACGTGTGTAAGATAAAAAGCTTGATGAATTAATATCATTTTGCTAACAAATGAATTCATTTTAATAACGCTATTTACGAGACGCTAGGTTGAAACACGGAAAGGAGAAAACGACTGCTTACTGCTGATAAAATAATTTGAATGATGAGAAAATTAAGTTGACATTAAGTAGCTACTGCTAGGCCACATTGAAAGTGAGTGAGTGGAGAACGACTTTAGTGATAAATAATTTACGTGCTTTAAACTGAATTTCCGTTATGCTAAATGTTCAAGTAGGTTTTAAAAAAAGTCATTGTAAACGTGCTTCTTATTACATAAAAGTGAGTCTGTGCATAAATTAACAATAGAAATGAGGATAGTGTTCAACGTCTCGTGTACAAGCCAGTGTTGTGCACAAACTTTTCAGGTAGTTTTGTTAATAGAATATTAAGGTAATAATATGCACCCTTTTATTCTACATCATGAAGTAAAAATTTATGCATTTTGATTATTATACTTCTGTAGTCAAATAAGAGTTCGGCTCCTATAATTTCGTCATATCCGTGTGTGTTCGTCTGTATATTACATTATCGCATAGTTTCAAAAGTTTTAGAACTGCGTGCAATGGTTTTAAATGTGGGCTTTAGATGAATTTCTCCATTAACGTGTAAATATTTGTTTTGTATGTTAAATACCTTTCCTGACTACGTAACTTTAATTTAAGGAACTCTACGAAGATATATAAATAGCCCCTCTAAATAATAATAAACTACAGTTAAATTTTTTGCCCCCACTTAACTTGACTTATCCGCGTCCTGCTTTTTTATTTTTGAGGTATGGAACTCTAAAAAATTTTCAATTTAGTATGTTAAAACACCTATTAAATACGAGTTGAACTTGATTTGGTCCCATATATTATTTACATTCATATTTAAATTACTATTTATAACCTGATGCCGTACATGCTTTTCATTATAATTTTAAAGGTTATTCACCGGGATAAAATGTTTTCATTAATTTATGTAAAAATGTAAAAATTATTTGAACCCGTTTTACTCGTATATATTGCCTCCTATATCTATCCCAGGTATAACAATATCGTGAATTTCTTTATAACTATAGGAGCTAAGAGAATCGTAAGAACTTTCACGTAAAATTGTAGCCAGATTTTATTGCAATAATTTTGGAAATAAGAATGGGGGGTGTAATGCGGTTTTTTACATATTCACCAAAATATTTTTGAAAAAGTTAGAACTTTCAAGATATATATAAAACAAAAAAAAAACTTCGATAATAAGATTTAACCCCTTTAAAATTAAGACATAAATATTTTCTAGCGTTTTCTACTGAATAATTTGAGAAATGATATGATCTTTCATTAATCGACTGTGATCTACAGACATGTATGATGATTAGGTTTTTCTTTCGAGGGATAATATAATAATTCAAATACTTTTCCTTTATATTAATTAGAAAAAAAAAATTATTTTAACATCTTAATCTATTGTTCTACAACGCATTAATACTAAGTTAGCGTAAAAATGATAAAATATTAAGTTAGCGTAACTCGATGAACCATACCTCTAAAAGTATAAATTCTAGTTATTAAATGAATATGTGTAACCTCAGATTAGTTTTGCATTAGGCAGGGAAATATATTAGATTTTAAAATATTAAGATATATTATAATGGGATTATTGTAACATTATTAAAAAATGTACTAGCATTGTTATGTAGATAGTATAACTGTAATATTAATTTATTTTAAACAAATAATTTTATTAACAATTAGTTATTAAGGCCATAGATACTAGTTGTTAATTAGTGTTGGAAAAAGTTTAAAATAATATTAATTATTGTGCGCAGTTTCGCTCCTATAGAATAAGTAATGTTAGCGTTTAGAATGCATCTGGTTAAACGAAAATTTGCATGTTGAGAAATTATATAAAACGCTATAGAATGAAAAATGTTATATGAATTTATCCTATGAGTTACTTTATGACAAACTGTGTTGATATTATGAATTTTATAAAATATTAATTAACATATATTTCAAAAACTTCTTAACAACAAAGTTTGGTTGTGTACTTAGTACAGTAAAGTGGTTTTATCACTGTATTCATCGTTACAAGCTGAGTTTTAATAAAAGTGTATATTTTTCAAATTACAAATCTTCAATTAAAAGCTAAAACTTGAATTTTCTAGTGTTTTTTTTAAAATAATAGGTTTATTAAGAGACGAGTTTTTCATTCCGTTTGGTTGTCTAAGTTTCTCTGCTTACTCATGCATATTTATAACAGATTTTCTTCGTTGTGTTATAACTGTATAATTCTAAAAGTATTGTTCACTATGGTTTGAATTCCTGACAATTATTAAAACTAGAAAAAATTAAAACCTTAATAATTCGCTTACTACAGTATTAGGAAACTTATTACAATATTGAATCTTTTTACAATATTAGGAAACTGGAATGTAAGCATTTCGAAAATATGAAAAATCTTATAATGCATAGACCTCAATGAGAAATACCTCGTGTAAAAGCTTATGTATTCAAAAAATATTTTGTATTCACATGTATATTTTATGTCTTAATTCACGATCATATGTTATATGTCTGTATTTCAAATATTTAATTTTTGAAGCAATATATATTTGGCTTCTACATTTAATATAACATACAAATATACAAACGTTAAATCAAGCGAAGTAAAGAAAAAACAGGCACATGACATCGGATTTAATGTAATAATTTTCAATTAGCAAATTGACATTTCTACTCCACTCAAAGCGGAGAATTATTTTCTATCGAATATAATAGCTTTCGCTAGTGATTATCCCCGAAAAGGGGTCGTCGAATTCCATTATTGCATTAATCAATCCGGATCCCGTTACTCCCATCAAAGAGCCAGCATTCGGTTAATGAACTGTAAGCTGATCACGTTTATGACCTATGAAGGATTACTCGGTTAGCATTATATCTCACATTTATATAACATTGATTCATGGACGCTATTATATTTCATTCCATTCCAAAAGAGAATGTTTGTAAACAAATCAATTTACTGTTCAGGTATTGTAAACCTTTATCTTGTAAATACAAGTTAGTGTTATAATATGGATTTAATTTGGTATTTGTGATTAAAAAATATATACTAATTCACGCCAATTATAGATTGCTCATTGTAATTATTTGACTCTAATACATTATAAAATAAATACGTGTATGGTGAGCATATATTAGCCTAGATTTTATATGCGTCGAAATTTCGAATATATTTTTACCCTTGAGATTGTTCATTTTTCCTTTCAAATATTACAATATAAGTTAGTAAAGTAATGGTACAATACTTAATATTTACAATATTATTTAGCGTGGTAGTTTATAAAATAATATATTATTAAATTAATACAATGACTACAGTATATAGTTTAATAATATTGTAGGTGAAAAGAAATTAGTTTAGCAAATATTCTTCATCTGACTGAATCCAATTAGAGAATAAAAATATGTGCCAATCATATTTTTATTCTCTAATTGGTTTGTTTACGAACGCTCGTTTGTGAAATGAAATGGAATATAGGTAATAAAATAATATCTTTAGTATTAAACAGGGGATCTTTTAAAAATAAAGCTGTCATTCGTTTCATAAATTTTGAGTTGAAAAGTGTGTGAACGTAGAAATACTTCACGGACATACCTAGAAGCATGGAGATTATAAATTAAAGCAAAAAATTTCAAAGAAAGTTTTAAGCAGGGTATTGGAATATTTTTCATTCTGTGAAATCCTTTACTTAAATTTGTTAATAACATTTGTGCTGAAATCTCAAAGAGGGATACGTTTTGTGTTTATATGTAAGTGTACGAAAATAACTTAGAAATTACAATTTTATAAAGATTATATTAATCTTATATTCATATATATAATTCATATATATATATATACATATATATATATATATATATATATATATATATATGTATATATATATATATATATATATATATCTCAACATAAATATTAAATACACAAATATCATATATTCAGAGCGCAGCCATAGGGTAGTCGATATATGTTTCTACAGTGCAATTTTAAAATTCATTTTAAATCGTCATATCGTTTTAAACTCTTAAACTACATAAAAATACTAATAAAACAATGAACTTGAAGTTATTATTCTCCTATTGTACTCTGTACTAAAACTTCCAAATGATAACGCAAAGGTATATTCAACATGCGCTAAATTCGAAGGTTGAAATTCAACTACTCCCTATTAATTGCTGAAGCTTTGTGAAGTTTTGAATAAAAATCATTATATCGCTATTACATTTTAAGCTAAATAATAAAAGTATTAAATATGAAGTTCCAAAGAGGCGAATGTGATGCTGCGCTATATGAGAAAGATCCAATCATTTGCAGCTCTTGCACTAAGTCGTATCACTTTTTGGAGAGGATTTCTTAAAAAGTGTCATACAATAAATAAAAGGAAATGATGACTCTGCAAAATAAGACTTGAACTGTCAAAAGCACAGAAGCTAAATTTTATCGACAGCTCAAAGAATATGGGTTTAAAACAGATTAGGGAAACTCAGCATTGACAGGATAGAATTAAAAGTTTTGAAATTTGAAATTATGACGCTAAATGACCATTTAGAAAAGCTTGAATAAGAAGTAAATTCCTGAGCTTGCAAAGTGAATGATTTTGGTTACAAAATTCTAAATATTGAAGGAAAAATTACGGAAGTCGAAGTCAAATACAGTTATTTATAAAGCAAAAAGAATAACTTTTCGATAAATATTGCTGCCTTTTAAATGTCTACCATGTCTTTACGATACGACTGAGGAAGTGGAAAATTGTATCATAGACTTACGGAAAATTACATCTTGGGGACTTGATGGATTTGATACATTTTTTTTAAGTAAGTGTGTAATGAGATTGAAAACATTTTTACTTAAATTTACTATTTAAGTATGGGAATTTGTATTCTGTAATATACTTGGGAATTGGCCCAACTTTATTACAGAATATGCATCGAACTAATAGTTACAGAATGTAACATGATGGACCCTAACAACTACAGATCAATTTCTTGCTAGACTTATTAAGCGAAAGACTTGAAAAACGTGTGAATACCAGACCGTTCAAAATTTTAGAGAACAGAAATTTCTCTAACAAACAATAAGGCTTTATGAAAAAGGAAGGAACAAGTGAGGTCTAAGGACAATTATTTATTACATAGTCGAACACATAGATGAAAATAATAAATATATATTTTTTTCCTTTAATCTAAATAGTTTATGACTTTATGTCACAAGAGCTGCACAGTACACGAATATATATGATGGTAGGTCAAATTTATTTAGTAAGTATTGGAAAGACAGAATACATGCAGATTTGACAATAAAAACTTATTGGAATCTAAGCAAAGTAAAACTAAATGACAACCTATTGGTACTGAGTACTATGAAGAGCAAATACGTTTAATTCAGCATTTATTAGCAACAGTATCCTACTAACCAAATCATAACAATTCATGATTGTATGGCGATATACCGTGTGCGTGCAAACCGTTCGATAGTACATGAAACGCAAAATGTTTATATTTCTACTGTTTTCGGTAATGGAATGTTCATATTTAAAAAATTTCTACACAACAAATGAGACTTATGTCCATTTTCAAAAATATATGCAACGTGCTTAATTCGCGTTCTCTGATGAATATAATATGGAGTAGTACAACCGAATATGATTCAAGGTGTACCTACTTAGAGAAACTTGTAACGACAATAATTAATTCTCTCTTGTAAGCTCAAAAGTGTTTTATAAGAGTGACAATTAATATACCACATCGCTATTCCATTGATTTATTACTCATGATTTCCCCGGTACTTGACATTCGCAAATCAATTATTGAATCCGTGCTTCACTTTTACATGATTGAAGAAGATCACAAACCGGTCCATTGGAAATACAGGATTCGAGCACCTCACTATGCTATTCAACAACCACAGAATTATCCATGGACGAAGACATTATGCATTTCTTGCCCCAGAAATTTATATCGTATTCAATTTTGGCCTCAAAAAATTTAAATATTAGACGCGTTCTTTACACATATTCACACAAAAATATAGAAAAAAATTATACATAAGTTTATATAGATAATATATACATATATATATATATATATATATATATATACATATATATATATATATGTATATATATATATATATATATATATATATATATACATATATATACATATATGGCGTTTGTGTGTGTATGTGGTTAATACCAAGGTTTATTACATTTTTTCATAAAAGTTTAAATTTTTTCAATATTTTCGAAATTTCAAAGTTATTTTGATAAGCTGTTTTTTTATATTAATACAGGAAAGTAAATACTTATAGAATAACATTCTATTTCTGTTTTTAATTTCAATATTATTAGAAATAGGACTTCTTACTTTAAAATCTATTTCACATTTTTGAAAAGATATCAATATTATTGCAAGTGTACTGAGAAGAATCAAATTACTTTTTTATCGAAATATTATAATGATATTACGTTAATTATTCGCTGTTTAATTATGTATTAAGTAGTTTGTATTCGACCACATGTTATTAAACCAGCAAGAATACTTGAAAAAAAAACAAAATATTAATGAAAAATACTTAATTCAGTCGGAAATATAAATCGCAAAGTTTCCGACTTGAATTTACTGTTATTTCAAATTGGAAGAAAAAATATTAAAAACTATACGAATATATGCTTAAAGCCTCAGAATAAATCCAATTCACTTAGATTCTCTTTGAAATGTATGTATAAAAAATATATGTATAAAAAATATAGCATGCTCGAGTTTCCGGCTTTGCCTGAAGTCTTTTCTTTATTTTCTGCCACACCTTTGCTAGTCGTTGCTACCGCACGTGTTAACGCTTATGTCAGGTCATATCTCGAGTCCTTGAAATGTGTTAAAAATATCCTTACAATCAAAAGAAAAACTGTGGCATAGGTTATTTGAGTTAAAGTGTAATTCATATTACGTTTTCGAGTTTCTGAATCTCATAAGGAATAACTTTGTAATAATGAACAATTTTCGTTTTGGGTGTCCGATAACTTCTTCAAATAGTTGTCACCTCATGATATTAACAGTGTCATGCCGTTACTAAAAATCACGGATTGTAAACAAATTCAAATTGAAAAAAGGTTATTTATGTTGCAATCATTTCAATTTCGATACCAGCTTAGTTTACCTACATAAGATATAAAGTCAATGGTTATAACTTTCAAGGTAATTTCAAGTACTTATTTATTTATAAATTGTTGAAGATGGTAGTGAGCGTTTATTAAAAAAAACTAAAGTATAATTCTCAATTGTTTATAAGTGAAACATTTTTGACCAACGTGCATATAAATAAACAAAACAAATCACGGCAACCGAAACACAAAAATGCCAGAAACACTTGTTACTTCCCTGTATACCTGCAGTTCTACGATTTACAAAATTTAATATCCAATGAAAACCTTTGCAATATTTTTAATGATATCTGTGCAAATAAACATACATACAGACGAAAATTGTAAGAAGTCTCAACGAGAAAACTTTTTTATTTTTATTCTTTCATTTTAGCTGTTATATAAATTAAAATGAGTACTTTAGTTTATACCGCTGTTTCAAGTCAACATCAAACTACACAAATATAAAGTTACTTAAATCCTTTACGGTGGCAGATGTATTTAATTATACTTAAAGACTATTCCACATAGAAATAATTAAGATTTAAGTAATGTTTATATCGGTGCGTGTTGATTATTTATACATTTATTTACTTCAACTTCAATTATATTAGGTGGATTTATTACTGCTTTAGCAATCTCGTCCAACAACCGATAACAGTAAGTTTGAAAAAATTTGTGGATATGATGTAAAGATTTTACTAAAAGTAATTTTTAAGAAGAGAAGTTACAAAATTATAATACAAACTATCAATATGAGTTAAGATGTGAAACAGAAATGACCAAATTGGAAAAGAAAAAGAATCCAGGAGAAAAAGGACTTTTTCACTCGAACTATGAAAATATTCATGGAGGTAATTTATTTGGTGATTTGGTGGTAAAGGATTTTTTGTAAGAGATAGTATTATGATTGGAAATAAGTAGGGTCAGTTAGCTTTCAGAACATAATGCGAGGCCACCAGCAGACAAATCTTTAAATTTGCAGTAAATTAATTTGGACTGAGGATTTTTTTAATAAATGAACGAGCAGTTTAATTATATTATTTGAGAAGTTATCTATGTTCAGAAATATGATTACATTTTCTGAGATCAAATTTGTTTTGATATTCTTCATTAAGATGAGGATAGTACATAGCTCTATAATTAATTAGTGGTGATGAGATTTTGGCAAAGGTAGATTTTATATACCGAAAGGTTCATATTTAACAGCTTTTTTTTATTTGGGGTTGATTAACCCCAAATACTCCTGACGAATGAAGATGTAAATATTAATCTAGTTACATTTTTGTTATTCCGCTGCTTTTAATTAAATTAAAATTGGACATTTCCCTTCCCAGTATCATTTAATCACTAGTCATATGAATTTTCGATTCATTTTGGTTTTGTATAGAGCTAGAAACTAAGAGTTATACAGTAGCTGCAAATCAACGGATTCTTTTATTATTATGCTGACATGTAGCCTTAATTACAGGCCGTATAAATGATAAATTTGGAAAATACCATTTTTCTTTAACGTAAATGCCTAATAGGAAATGTTCTTATTTATTCCACGTCATAATATGGAAATCGATAATATTAAGTTTTAATTCTCACACACTCTTCTTAAAATTTAATTATACAAATTACATACGTTGTTTAACCCTACATAACCATTTCATCTCATTCAGATAATTAATTCATTAATATTTATATATCGGTTAAAGAAAGTTTTAAAAAGGTCCATAAACTTGTACAAAAACACGATGCTACCTAGATACCAAATTTAATTTCATTATTGCTATGATTAATTATACTTAAAAATAATTTTAGGTTAAATATTAATTTTTGATGTGATTATTTTATAATATATATTCATCTAATTTTTTAATAGTTTAGGTATGATGAAAGAGTAGATAATTGAAAGAGCGTTTTTTTCATATTCTAAAATGGTAGTGGAGAAAGAGAATTAATCTGTGTTTTTTTATAAAACAAAAATGTCCGGAAACCATTGGTCATGTTTACATTCAAAAGAAAAGCACATCAGACGCAAAGCGTCATCAATTAGAATATATTGATAATATTTAATTAACCTCAAATTCACCATTTAAATATTAATAAATATTTGTCTTATTTGATTCAGTCTTCATGAAAATATTTTTTTACGAAATACCAAGAAGGATCATTGATACATTCCTAAATGAATAGTTGTTCATAAAGACGTCACGGATGGGACGAATTTACCTCTCAGCGATTTTTAATTTGTTACTTTCACGTTCCATGTTTTATTTTTTTCCCCAAAATTTTCTTTTATACCTAGATCACCCTCCACAATATTTCTATATTGTACATATAGAGAGAACAAGAAACAGACAATTTAATATGTTGCGTGAAAGGCATTTTGCTATGGAGTCATAAATCATCATTACAAGGGAATTATTTTCAATAATATTTTTTTAGATATTGAGATGTTACAATTATATATAATATGAATGAATGATTTTTGCGCATATATAAAATTATTGTAGCCTTATTTTCATCTAAACTAAGTACATCCTTTTTCTGGGGTTGTGGAAGATACTCCATTAAAGAAAAAGTAACAGTACCAATCAAATCCGCTTAATAACTATTGTAATTTTTTTATCATTATATCTGTACATGGAAACAAACTTGTCCAAAGTTTTCGTTGGAGAAGTATTATACATTTTAGGAAATAAACTCCATATTAAGAACAAAATAATGAATGAAAACCGTGTGAAAGAAATATTTTTATTTAAATAAAACTGAAGATATTCTAAGAAATTTTTAAGATTTAAATTTTTGTTACATAAATACAACAAAAATTTGATAATGAAACATTGCTTTGCGCGGGCGTAATCAGGTGAGATTGCGGAACATTATTGCATAGACCCTTTGTCAGCAAAGTTCAAACCCTGCTTTTAAAAACGTTCTTCACAACAAACGTAAAGGTTTAATTGTTTTATGTAGAAAGCTACATTTCTTAAATATGCATTCCCTGATTTGCTTACTACTTAGCATTATTTGATAAAGATATATATATATATATATATATATATATATATATATATATACATATTTCTGACATCATTACGTCCAACTTTGAAACATGACTTTAACGCTTAGTATATTTTTAGCAATAATCGTAAGTCCAAGGATGTATCGTCTTAATATCATTTGCATATTAGTATTACCTGCCTTTTCCCGAAGCTACGAGATGTTTACAAATTTTAAGCTCCCAAAATACGTGAGCAGAACTTTTGATATTTGCGACACTCTAAATTATCGATTAATATGTTGCATTATCGAGTTTTGTCCTACATAAATTACATTATTTCTGAAATGACAAAATAATTTACATGTTAAAGTTTTAAACTAAGTATATTTTTAGCAATAGTTGTAATTCAAGGATATATTGTATTAATATCGTTTGCAAATTTTATTACCTGCCTTTCCCCGATGATACGAGATATACGCAGATTTCAAGCTCCCAAGACACGTCAGCAAAATATTTAATGCTTGCGCCATTTTGACCCATCCAATAACAGGTTGCATTATGCAATACCGAGTTTCATTTTACATGAAATTTCATTAATACCGAAATGATAAAAAACAACAATATATATTATTTTTAATGATGAACTATATCAGAAACATCCAAAGGCAAATTTCGTGACATCACAATAGTAATGTAGTCTATGTGAGGAGTGACTAATTGAGTAAAGTTGTATAGTAAAAAAATAAGTAGAGACCATTTGTAAACACCGGTGTAATAGTTTGGAAGTTTATTTCTAACGCTAGATGTTGAATAATTAATACCCTATCAATTTGTAAAACGTACATATTAGCCAAATAAAGTAGTGAGTTTTATCAACTCACCAAAAACTTTATACTGCGAAAAAGAAATTTCCATCAAACTACTGTGTCATGAAAGAAATTACTTTATCTCTTTTTTTTCCTTTAAGTTTGATTTTTGTAGGACAGCTGATGTTATTAAATTGTTTTTTTTAGATTAAACTTTTTTGCGACATCTAAATCGTTGTGTTACGTTAAATTTGTGTAACCCTTGATAAAACAAATGACGAATGTATCCGACCAGCCGTGGAACCGGATAAAAGCTAATAATTTGAAGGTCGAGAATATGAAAAAAAAATAATCCAACACAAATTCATCGCTGAAGCGGCAGGTCATCACCGATTTTCACACATTTAATCTTGCATTTAATTTTGTATAGAGTATAATTAAAAAGAAATAAGTCGGGCTGTTATCATAATTTTTTGCGTTGAATGAAAATTTATTAAGCGTAAGTATTATTAAAAATTGCTGAAAATATTATTTAGTTCAGAACATTTATATAAATAATGATTATTATTAATTATTAACCAACATGAACTCTTTAAAAAATCCCCTATACCTATGATTTTATTTGGTAAAGCTCACCATTTTCCATTTGTAAGCTTATTAAATATACATATATATATATATATATATATATATATAAATATGTATATATATGTATATATACATATATAAATATATATATATATATAAATATATATATATATATATATATATATATATATATATATATATATATATATATGTATATATATATATATATATATATATATATTTACTATTTAAGCAATTTCTGAGACGACGTCAAAGAAGCATGTAAATGTTTTTTCTCACTAATTTGGATGGGCTTAGATTATTAATTATCGAAATAAAGTTATTTGCATGAGATTAAATGTTTAAGAAATTTTTCGAGCTTTATGTATTTTTAAAGATCCATATTTTAGTTAAATATTGTTTTTATTTCGTAAATGCGTTGAAAATATTGTATATAAGAAGTACGAGAGTTATGAAACAATATTTTTTAATTCTGTAACTTTAACCCATGACAATTGAATTAATCAATGAGTTTGTGTGGACTGCAGTGAAGTTATGAACATTTATAAGAAAAACAATTATGAATTAAATTTTAAATTAATTGATAATTTTTTTTTCTTAAAATTATCAATTAAATTGCAAATGTAAAGCTGAAAAGTAAGTTAGGTTTGAAAGAAATCATTAAAATCTTCAACTTGCGCAGTATTTATAACATATGACAGATCGGTTTTATTGTTATATCGAATGTGCAAATCTGAAAAGAAATGAATTATTTTAGAATCTGGTATGACACGAATGTTGTTGAAGACCTCAAAATTGGAAAAAATATTTCAACTTAATTTTTAGGGTTCCATGCCTCAAAAGGAATAACGCAACTCTTATAAGATTGCTTATGTGTTCCTTTGTCCTTCGGTTACAGTCGTTTGTATTATAAACCACCTATGGAGGGATTTCAAATTTGGTGGAGTAATAGCGTGTAACATATAGAGTAAATATTCAAAAATAATTATACCAATATTTTAAGTGAGAGGGGAGAGTAAATTAGATACCCGAAAAAGAATTAAAGTTTCCATATACAGTAGGGGATATCGATTGAAAAGACTGATTATAAGGGTCTCGATAATATTTTATGTAATTTATGTAGATCATATACATTCAGAGATATATTGAAAAATAAATATATTAGGTTGTACACCTTCAGAAATATATTGAAAATGATATCACCTCCTCCCCTCTTATTTACGAAACAACTGTACATAAAATTATGATAAAATTGAATCTTTGGAAAGCACGCAAAAGTTTTAGAAAAACTATAACAATGATTCTAGATGTTATAGTTTTTGAAATATTTACCATTATATGTAACTCTGCTTTAATTGACAACATTAGGTCTCATTAAATATTTATGAAAGCCCGTCATTAGTAATGGCTTTTGATAACTAACGTAAATACAGGACAAAAATCGATCCGGTAGACAAATTTATGATTTTATAAATCTACAAAAACTTTGGAAAAATTATTGTGTCACAAGATATTGACGCAAAAAATCTATAAAATAAAGATATTTTTAGAAACAATCAATTTCGTGTGAATCGAATGCAAAGAAAAAGTCGTACACCTTGTACAAATATAATCGACCATTTTTTATACTTTTATTTACCTCTTACATTATTGTTTTATGTACTTGCACTAAAGCTAACGAATTGAAATAATTTCCAGTATCATTTGGCTTTAGATTTAATACAGAGAATTAAATACGTAATTTTGCAATGTAAATTTTAATGAACATAATTTCGAGAAACTTAATCAACAAGCTAATTAAATAAACTTACCTTATATGTCGATGAGGGAATTTGTAATCAAGAGAAATATAATTTTAAAAAGGATAATTATTTAAACCCGTAAATGATTGCGACCACGCTTTTTTCGATATTTATGTACGTAAATTTTACCTGTAGGTTAACCGTTAATGGTGCAGTTGAGACGAAGTTAACTATATATCTTTACGTAAATTTATTTCATAAAACGTAATATCTTTTCAACCACATGTGATTTGTTCGTATTTATAGCAAATTATGTGCGGAAAGACTAGTTGTAGCTTACTTTTTAAATCCTAATGGAGCGATAACCGTAAATATATGAGTTTAATTTTAAAATATTGTAATCAAAAATATTTATACTTTATCTCATTCTACCTTATCAACATTCTACCTTAGCCATATTGTATAGATAAAACATGCGTAACAAAAAGACGTTTCACACGACTGAGGCAACAAAAAACCAGACCAACAGATAATTTTCTTCTTGCGTTTCTCAAAATGGCAGGAAACGTATCTACGTGAAGCTCGCGTTACGCGTCAGGCCTAATGGCATGCTCATTACGTTTTTATTAACCTAATGCGGTTGAAATGCAACGTTTAAATGTCAATGTAATATACGTGGCAGACGCAACGTGAATCTTGCTAACATCGTGGTAACAGATTAATCGTGGTAACAGAAAGTTATCACTCTTTTATTTCCCGAATTTATGTTACGGATTTATGAGGCGGCATAACGTTTTAATACTCCCCGACGACAGGTTTGTTTCGTCTACACTTGCATGAAACACGAAGAGACTCGTGCATGCTGCTGAGATATGGCGACTTTTATGAGACGAGTGAATGAACCTTGAAATAGACTTGATTACAATAGTGTGCCTAAATTCCATGATGGGTATTGAGCTGTGGTGAAAATTACTGGGCTGTTATTCTATATGTAAGTAGATAGGGTATATAGGATATATAAGATAATAATAGCTACCCGCGTGTTCGGATTTGTGTGTGTGTGTGTGTGTGTGTGTGTGTGTGCGCGTGTGCCTGTGCGTGCGTATCCGTGTATATGCATACGTGTGTGTGTATGTGTGAGAGTGCGTGTGCGTGAGTGTGCGTACGTGCGTGCGTGTACGAGTACGAGAACGCGTGCGTGTGCGCGTGCGTGTGCGCGTGGGCGTGCGCGTGTGTGTATATATGTGGTATATATTTGTGTAGCCTTGTTACCGGTTTCTTCAAAACAATTTCCTTTCTAATAATATAGAACATTTTGTCGCTTTAATTTTGAAGTTGGTATTATATTTCAAAATTGTAATAAATTTTGTTTAATTAATGTATTACCGTTACTTCATTAAAATTATTTTTAGTGATGGAACGGTAATGAAAAGACAATTTTCTTGTGCTCATTGACTAAATATCATGATATGGTTAATGAAAAATGCCAAGTTGTAATGGTTCGTCCTCGAGGATCATTCCAAATGGTTCACCAGGAGTAAAAGAAAAGGAGAATTCTCTTTTTTATACAAATAATCGAAAATAAATCGATTAATTCAAGTTGTGCTAAATGGAAATCCGCGGTACATGAATATTTTCAAAATAAACACCATTTCTTTCTTATTTTAGTTAGTTTACTCAAGTATCTAGTGAAAAAATCGAGACTATTCGAGTTTTAGCTGTGGTCTTGTTATCTTCGGTCGCCAAAATGTTCACATTTAGTCCATGTCTTCCAAAACTCGGTTATCTTGTTTAGTTTTATATATCTAAATTTTAGTATTTCACAAAGATTTAAAATACAGATATAGAAGTTTATACTTCATTCCACTTAAAAAGCGTTTTATTATTAATATTTTAGAACAATATGACAACAAGAGTTCTTGTTTGATTTTTGAAGACACAAGATTAAGAATAAAGAAATTACGATTTTTAGTTTTTACAGCGGTTTTCTTTGTGATTCTAATAGCAAATCTGTTTTCTGTGTTTCTAGATATCTGTTACTTGCTTACAGTACCGATATCTGTTACTTGCTTGCAGTACTGATATTATTATTTTTTTATTAGACTTTGGTTGACCTATATTTTAAACTGGAGAAAGAGGGCCATCTCTTTCTTGTTAAAGCAGTTTAAAATCGTACTAATGCCTGTCTCAGCAGATCACATCTTTTAACTGTGGATTATTTTTACTCCTAAACTATTTTTATTGGATGATATCGTTATTAAGCTTACGAAAACATAGATAAATTGAAAAGGCTTCAAACCAAGCTTCTAATATAAAACGTTCTTACGGAAAATCTACAAGTTGTGCGGATTCACAAACGGAAGCTAATGTTGAGGTTCACATGGAAATTTCTTCAGATTTTGAATGTATTCGAGCAGTATACCAAATTAAATTGTGTATGTTCACTTTGTTGCTATGACAACTTACGCTAAATATATGTATATTTAGGAGCATAATTTTTCAGGAAAAAAGCTTTTTTACACCTCTCTGACCATGCACTTGAGAAGAATATTTAACTGAGCATACGATCGTATTGTATCATACAATACGATTATTATAAAACTATTGAGGGATAGGTCCAACCGCGCCATAGTTTTTTGTAATTCAAAAATCTATTTAAAGTTGCAATTTTAAGAAACTAATCACTGTAGTAATAATATGGTATACGGGAAGTTCAAATGAAAAATTTCGTAATTTCTTTAGAATGTATGCAAGATGGTTTTTGATTTGTGCCGGAATATATGGGTTGCTACCTCTTGAAGAAACTTAAAAGCCATCAAAAATTAATTCTCATCATATCATATGCTTTGTAATATCGAATACTTTATTAAGTAGAATAAATAGTAATGAAGGAACGATTTACATATTAAAAGTAGGCGCTTCTCTTTATATATCCAAAAATAGCAATTACTTTTTTCAAAAGTACGGTTTCAGATAAGGTTTCATTCATCCTCCACAAAATATGGCAGTTTGTCCAAACCGTGTCTGATGGCGTTTAACCAGGTAGTCATAATATTATAGTTATTAACTAACCATTCAAAAATACCATTCTCAGAAATAGCTATTAACAGACCCGTTATTTTTTTCACTAGTTTTACGGGCAAAATGTTCTTTTTTTCATAGGCACAGAATTCAAAAGTAATTTGAACTAGATTTTTAGGATATAAAACAAGAAATACCTCGTGCTGTTAGGGCTACTCAATTGACTACGTAAGTGACGAATAGTTCTAGAAAAGAAATGTGTCAATGAGTAGTAGAAACAAAAAAACGTTAGTGTGAAAAGACAATTTGAACTACTGTCTCAGTAGTATTAAATCTCATTATTAGTAACAAGATAGCGCTAATAACGCTCTAGTTAATGCTTTCAGAGTATTCTTAGCATCAACGAATTAGTAGTTAATATTTTGAAGAAAATCCAGAATATAAAAAAAGGACTAAGCGTGAGTCTGACTCGCGCATGAAAGGTTCCATAGCACCAAAATATATTAAATTTATAGGTTTGTATTTTTCAAAGACTCTGTGAAAAATAAAATAGTGTTGCTGTTGGTGCAGAAAATATCTTATACCTCAAAAATTACATAACATATTTTATTCAAACCACTTTTTGTTGAAACTTTATTTCAATTTCTAATACTTTACATTTTTTTCTAAACTTTGCAGAACTAAAGTTATAGAGGTGGAACTACTTTTTTAGACTTTAAAAGCGGATATCTCACCAATTATGGATTTAATTAAAAAAGGTATTTTAGAACCTCTATATAATTTTAAGACCTAACTAACGAAGTTACGATTAGACCAGACTAGTAACGATAAGACCAGACTAGTAACGATAAGACCAGACTAGTAACGATAAGACCAGACTAGTAACGATAAGACCAGACTAGTAACGATAAGACCAGATTAGTAACGTTAAGACCAGACTAGTAACGATAATACCAGACTAGTAACGATAAGACCTAATAACGAGACACACGTCCATGTGCACTGTGTTTTAATTTCATAGTCAAGTGTTAAAAATGGAACACTTATAATTTCGTCCTGTCTATTTGCCAACTGGATATATAAATATTGAATGGTAGGAGACCTATGAGATGCAATGAAACATTAAAATTATATATGGCATCCTCTATATGTAAATGAAGAATTAAAAAATCTATTATTCTCTTGCATAAAGAAGATGGTAAGTCCATCGCTTATGTAAATATCGTCATACGAAATAAGACTCATGAAAATTTTGTAACTATTTATTTAGAATTTTATTTACCTAGATTTGTTTATCTACATATTTTCCAAAGTAGACGTTGCAAAATATCATGTAATACTAAGTGCTGATGTTACTTCTCGCCATTTTGCGAGGATCCTGTTCTCGCAGGAGAAACTTTTTCCTTTAATTCTGAGATGCGGTAAATTAAGTTAAAAAATAAATCAAAAAATAAAGTATCGTCAGTAATTAGTATTTATTGAACCGATTTGTTTTATCGAACTGACCTGTTAGGGCGACATGTCAACACGCGTCCTATAAATCTCCATCGTTATATTGGAAATTTTTTTCTATTTAAAAAATTTATCTTTTGATTTCATGGCATTCATCTTCATATAATGTTTTATCCAATAGTTTGCTGCCCATGTTCGTAAAAAGTTATTTAAAAAATCTTAAGTCCAAATCGTCCGCTTTAGCAATTCTAGTAATTAATTTATTATAAGAATTACAACTGAACGTCATAAAGATTTGGAATACAGAGTACAGTAATAACATAGTCTTTTGTTGTTCACTTTTTAACACGAATAATGTATAAAAAGTTAGTAGATCATTTTATATTTACACTAAAACGAAAATTTGGGAAGAAATATTGGAAAGAAAAATCGAGTATACATGATCAATCAAATACTGGACCTACTGAACCAGAATAGATTGAACTCTTTGGGGTTTTATCTAAATAGCTTATCATAATCAAAGGCGGCTACCGCACTACAGATTATGCTATAAAGAAGATAATTGAAAACATAGATGTCGTCCAAAAATATATTAGATACTAATCAAACAGTAGTTATATGATTCCATACAGGAACATTTTTAGACTTGTACCTCCATTACATATACAGTATGGGCTAAACGACCCATTAATGTGGATACCACAGCCCAAAAAGTAATAGTCTGTACCCATGCTACAAGGAATCCAATATCAACATCCTTATAACTTCGGTCCATGCTTCACGCTTCACGGAATCACGAAGAAACAAAAACTAAGCTGGTGTCAGTATTACTATCTATAACCTATATTATGTGTTAAATCTATCAATCCAATAATCAAAACATTCTACAGTTTTTGAGTTAAATGCGGTCAGATGGCGAGACAAATAATTATCTTTTTTATAATTGGATTTTGGTAGAAATCGAACATGCAAATGGAAAATTATTTAAAATCTGATAAATCGAAAATATTAAACACATTTTATGATAATTATTAATTTTATCTATTAGATACAAAATAAATTACGGGTGGGGAAAAACAGATTTAAACACGAAATTTTTATAAAAAATGCATTGAAAACTTCGATTAGAATTCCAGAAAAGGAGCAAGGTATGGGAAATGTGACACCGTATTATCGTTACTCATTTTACTTCAGCACAAAATCAAGGTTCCGAGTTATTTCTCCGAGAAAATTCAACTCCTAATTTCAAACACGAAAGAAATGTCAAAAGTTTTTCACTTGCAAATCGTACTTTCCGTATCATCGTATAAACAGTATACAAATTCATTTACGATGTAAATGGCAAAAGTTTACCTTCTTATCACAAATTGCTTTTTTTAACTATAAAGTTATGTTGTCAACCGTTTCGTCTTTTCTCTGCATTTGCCTCGGCACGTGTTATCAACATAAATAAGCCAGCAAATATGTATGCGATCTTTGAGCACTGACAAATATTTAGGTAAGGGATTTAGTTAAATTTTACCCATTCTTGAAACTGTTTAGTTGGATATTTTCGGTAACAATATGTTGTATAATTTGTGAATGCTAGTGTGAACCCTAATATGTTTTAATTAGTCGAAGCATTAAATTATACGAATTTTGAAAAGATTCAGAACACAATAAGACACATATAAATATTTAATACTAAATATATTACTTAGTATATCTTTAACAGGTGCAAAAACATCTAAATTTCCATAAAATAGACCATTCTTAGAAATATTTATATTATTTGTTTTCGTGTAAACATATATATATATATATATATATATACATATATATATATATATATATATATACGTATGTATGTACATATAATGCTACTTATTTCTCATCGTGACGGCAGCTATTTAAAAGATTGAACTTATGGACAATTTCAACAGTTTCAATCTGATCTATATTTTATATTTCTGCGTCACTTTCTGATAAACAAGCTTTTTACAGACGGACAAACGGATGAATATGTGGATAAAAAAATATTAGTATTTTTATTAGGTAATAATTACAAAATCATAAATTGTGAATGATACATTTTCGCTCGATTGCTACACTCACAATCTGTTCAAAGTAAGAACTACATAAGAAGTTCTACATAAGAACCGTGATAATGAGGAACCATAGAAAATAAATTAGTTTCAATTTCTTAGAACTACGCCTCTCAAAAAATGTTTAATTTTCTAGAAAATTATCAACTGTTAAACATGAATTTATTTTCAAGTTCTGCATCCAAATTCAAAAGACTAATTGTTTAGGTAATTAAACAATATCCGCTTGGTTATTTATCTGCAGGTACTAAATCTATATAAAAAGAACCTACCATTGTAAAAGTGAAATTGGAAAAAACTAAATTAGCGAAATAATTATTTCAGACACCAAACGAATAGAGACGGTATGTTTTCTTCTATATCATCTATATGAGTGTAACGTGTAATTTAATAAGCATTTGGATGCTATTTATTTAGACCGCAAATTTTTTTCTGAGAATATGTCCAAAATCTCACTAGATCCTTCTTCTTCTGAAGCCACCAAAGTAAAACTATTTTTTTATATCCATATACATATGACAATATATACAAATCTATCTATCTGTATCCCTGCTTCTTTGTATGCTAGCTAGAATTACGAAACTGTAATGTAAAAGAAAGATTCTATTTTAGTTATAACCAGGAAAAAGTAGATTGTCACTTCAAATAGCCGTAGTCATTAAAGAAAATACTAAATATTTGCATTTTTGCTTACAACTCAAAATTTGTTTTAACAAGGCAAAATATCTTATAATATTGACGATTATGTAATATATCCAATACTCTCCATTTTTGTTGACAAAATTTAAAAGAAAAATGTGACTGAACACTGACATAGCAAAAAATTGACGCTACAGATAATCAATTTTAAAATTACCATATAGCATAAAATTTACATCAATTTCAGATGTTTAATTCATATATCTAATCATAGTAATATCATTTTAAAACCTTTACAAATAAATAAAAAAAAGAAAATGTTACTTTAAAAAATCCGGCTAAGGGCGAATCTAACTAGGGCATCGAGAGTGTCAGTGCAATCAATAAAGAGGAAGTGCCATCAAAGTTTAATAATAATTTACAGGTGACCGAGTTTTTGTATTTAATTTCAAACAAAATATTGCGTACACCTTACAGGGGCTTGAACGTTTATTTCGTTATTTGATTGTTACATAACGCAATATCCAAATACCAAAGTAATTTACAACAAGCAGTTTAGACTAAAATAAAAACATTTTACGTATTTATGTAGTATTTATATTAAACTTCTTAAAAATATAAATACATATTTTTTTAATAAATAAATACATCACCCATTGCATTTCACAGGTTTTACGGTTTTTGGTTACTGGCGTAAAATCACCGTTTCAGATTCAATTTTTCAGACACTAAACTATTGAGGAACTGTGATTTTTCTGTAACATTTTAGTCAGATTTTACCAAATCCATTTTTTCATAATATTGGTTCTGTAGTTTTAAAAATAAGGCTATGAAAAGAGGGGATATGCATTTTTTGTGAACAGCTCTTTTAAATGATAACCCAAAAGTTATATAAAAATAATGAAAATATATTTTTCCGGTACTTAATTATTCCCCTCTGATCTTACAAAAATATTTGGAAGTATTAGCAAAATAAGAAATTAATACGGTCTATTACTACCCTAAACTTCAAGTTTTTACATAATATGGTCACTAACAAAAGGGACTGTGACCAACATACAAACACACACATGATAGACCTTACAAGAATCCCATTATGTCTTTGCAATATACCATAAAATTGAAGAAAAGCTACCAAAGTAACACGGTAATAATATTTGTCTATGTGTGTTTGTTTGAATACACATCACGTAAAAACTACTGACTCCATTGGATGAAAATTTCTTAAAAAAAAACAGGAAGATTGATTAGAAGTCATATTTAGTTTAACCCAATCAGAAGATATGTGAATTTGATGTTTAATTGCATTTTCATAACATTAGTACAATAACAAAAGGGAAATATCGAGCTCCAGAAATATATAACTTACTTATAATTATACAAATATATAGTGTGTTCATGTAAATCAGAAACTGACGCCATATGCATTAAATCGCGCAAATTTTCTACCTGAATATAATTATATGTGCGAAGTAAGCATGGCTAGATTTGAAGAAAAAGGAAGGCGGGAAAGGGGTAAGTGCTTAAGGGAGCGAATGAGGGCAGATTTAGTTTTTAAACAAAGAGTTAACCAACTTTAGGAACTGCATAAAGTGCTGTATAATCAATTAGAAAATATATGGACGTTCAAAATAATATAATAAATAAAATCAAAATAATCAAAAAACCGTGATTGCACCACAAAGAAAAGAAACTAATAAGGCCTAAAATTAAGAGAGGCAAATACATAAGGTTCTGCATTTGACCTAATTTGATAAAATTTGCCTTTGATCAGCTTGTGCCACTAACCTTTAGAACAATAATATTACAAGAATTTTCTAAGATAATGACGACATACAATGGTGTTATTATATTAAAAGTAGCAATTTCCTAATTACGTTAATAGCACCGCGTGAATTCCATTGAAATAATTTAGCAGTAATAATGTAAAAATAAGGTTATTGCTGATACATAATGCGCAAGCTTTTGAAGAAATTGGCCATTGACCAAGTATGTATTTTATTTTTGTGGTGGAGTTTTCTCCAGTAATAACGTTTTCAAAGGACTCTTGACCAAAATAAAGTAACGTAAAATTTATAAACGTACTAATCGATTTTACTGAGAGAGACGGGGTGGGAAGAAAAATGTGGTGAAGCTCGCCCCTCCCACATAGCCTGCTATGTGATAAAATTCACTTTTTTAAATTTTCATACTGCACTCCATGAAAATACTATATTTAGTAACAATATTGCACTCGACATCAATGTAAACCTAACTTAACCATTCTAATCTAATATAATGTAAACCAGAATGACTTAAACTCATTTAACCAAAATATGCACAATAACAAAGGAAACATAACTTAACTCAATTTTATCCAACCCAAACTAATTCAATTTAATCCAGCATAACATAACATATTCAGTCCTAAACTAACTTTACCCAACACATTGTATCCTTACTCAGTCTAACATAACCTAAACCAGCCTTACTCAACATAACCCAAATTGACCCAACTCAACAAAACCTAAATAATCAAACAACTTATTCCAGCCTGACCGATCTTAATCCAATTTAACTTAACCCAATTGAACCTAATCTTACTTAAGCCAACCTGAGCAAACCTTTTCAAAATCTAATCAGTTTAACACAATATAATCCAACCTAACCCAATTTAAACCAACTTAATTCAATTTAAACAATCGAAATTTAACTCATCTTTACCTAATTTAAGTTAACCTAACCCACGATAACCTTACTTAACTATATATAAACTAAGGCAATCAAATCCAATATAACCTAGACTAATAAAATCTGACTATACCTAAAGAAACCCAAATAACCCAACTTAATTCCACCTAGCATATTCTAACTAAAAAATCTTAAACTAATCTTACCTTGCCCAATTTAAACCATTCTAGTTAACCGAAACTAACCTAATTGAAATTGAATTAGGTTAGTTTCGGTTAACTAGAATGGTTTAAATTATTATTACACAAGAGAACCCAATTTAAACCAATATGATCTAACCTAACCAATAATAACTTAATCCAACCTAACCGAACCTATAACCCGCCATAATCTAGCTCAGCCTAATCAACCTAATCCACTCTAACTCAATATAACCCAATTTAATCTAATCTGACTTAATCCAAACTAACCCAATATTACATAACTTAATTTTTTTATTAAAAATTAATATTCTGGCATGAAGGACTCAAAAATTGTACCTTTCAGTAATTCCCTTTTACTTCCATTTTCAGTCAGTATCCAAAAGTGTTATGAGTAAATATATATTAAACCTAAATGTATATTGATGAGATCCCATATATCTTTACGGAAATATTTATAATAAAACTGATTAACTACAAGTTTACTACTAGTAATTAAAGGAATAATAGTCACATATTCTGTTTCTCATATTCATATAATCCGACCACGATGATATGATGGTTATGATTTAACAGTCAATGTATGTACGAGTATGTGGATAAACATGTTCCATCCTAGGGACCAAACTGACGGAACGATTTCAATAAAGCAATTCATTCTAATATTAGGAACTTTACAGACTTTTTAACATTACAATTATATTTTATTTTAATAATTTTAAAAATTATATTAAACGTTTGTGACACATTTAAAAAAAAAATACAAAAGCATAGCAAATTGCAAAATATGTTTCCTAAATTTTCATGCCATTGTAGTCGGATTTATTATTCTTGATAGACATAACATGTTGCTTCTTACGAATCACGATATATTTTGCAGTATTTAAATAAGATGTGATTCTAACACAAAAATATATATAACACACACATACACAAACCCAGGCACGCACGCACGCGCTCGCACTCGTATACATACACACACGTGTATATATATATATATATATATATATATATATACTATTATTTTTGTGTATACATATACGCATATAACTTGGTCTCTCACTTTATTCATTTTGCAAAAAAACACCACCCAATATATTTGCTATGAGCAAAAATATGAGCTTATAATATTGATAAGATTAAGTTAAGACTGACTTATGGAGATAAGAGTTTGCTTATTTCCATAGTATGAATATTAGTTACGTAGTTCATTTAGATTGAGCAATAAAAGAATGTACGTTTATAAAATAAATAGACAACAAATAAAAAAGTAAATTTCAGCTTTTTCCTGGGAAAGTGCCCTAATAAAACAGAATAGCGTAACTGTTTCCTTTTTTTTGGGCAGTGAAATTGAAATATACAGCCTGTTTATACCGTAACAGCGGAGTGGATTCTCGTAAGGTCGAACAAAAAAAAGGCTACGGTGTTAGCCTTTTTCTTACTTGCAATAAAAGGTTAATTTGCGAATATTTTTTTAGTGATAGCATATTACTTCGTATCTTTTTACTAAATTCATTTCGCCATTTTATTTTCTTTTTCTTTCAAAGAGAAAACACATTGCATTACGCCCAGAAAAACTTTTTATCAACAATAATAAAAACAAACGTAGTGGAACTAATACAATATTCTTTCTCTTATTCTATTGCTACGTAAAATATATTATTGTTTCGTCTCGTAATACTTAATTAAGAAATAAATGTGTTTTAAATTTCATATAAACAAAAAACATAAATATAAGAAACAACAATATAGAACATTGGATGTCGAAAAAATATATATCCCTTTGACATAAAGTGCTCTCGTGAAATACACAATTTATTTCAATAAGTGGAAAACCTACAATAGTGAAATGAAATTAATATTAGGGTTCATTCCTTAATGGTGCTCTTTGATTTATATATATATATATATATATATATAAATATATATATATATATTTATATGTATATAATTTTAGGTTTTAATGTATTTTATGCATTTTCTGTGTGATTGGTATTATAATTTGTTTATTATTATATTATTATACGATTAAGGTCATTTACGTGAGAGTTACTTCATAGGATATGGTAATCCATCGGTGACATATTTTACGGTAGCACAAAAGATGTCAAAGAGCGATCAACGAAGGCTTTTAGACCAACTACGTAGACTTTTGAAGGAAGTAGCAATGTAAATGTTGTGACAGGCGTAACAATATTTTGTGTAGAATGTGTCCTTTATTGGCTAATGAAAAAGTATTTTAAGAAAATTCAAATATTATTATAGCTCATTTAAATTACATTTTTCAAATAATAAGAAGTTCTTCGACATAATCGTCATATGTAACTTTCCACTTCTATTAGTCATTAATATTTTCATTACGTTTTGTATAGTTCCTAATTAGCATTACTTAGCTAAATAATTACATGTAGCTAAGAGATGTACGTCGAGCGGATTGCAGTCATTTGTCTGGAATGAAAATGTACTGCGACCTACAATATTAATTGTAATACAATAGAACAAATGTTTTGGGCATTAGTAGATAACAAAAGTTTATTTCACAGATAGATGTCTGAGTTATATTAGGTTATGATAGTTTTATTTGATGGCTATCGAATTATTATCGGTACAAAGCATGTCGAAAAATAAGAAAGTTGACGAGCATACAATTTTTGAAATGTCTGATTTTTCTAGTTCAATAGTTCACACAATTTATGAGGAAGGCAACATCTTTATTATTACGTTCTGTATTATTATATTTCCAATCTATTGATATATGTCAATGGGTTGGAAATATGTTTAAGAGGGTATGTCAACCATAACTAGTTATAATTAGGGGATAACCCAATTGAATATAATATGTTCGTATTGTTGTTATAAGAATGTCCGCTTTTAGCACCATCACTAAAAAAACATGATGAAAATATTGTCTTCTCGTCTCCGTATATAATACACATTCTAAAAAAATAAGAACGAATTGTAATAAAAATGTGAAAAAAATTATGTCGTTATAGCTAAACATATAATTTCTTTATTGTCTAATCTACACAAATCATAATAATGTATATATCATGACATTAAGCATAATGTTATGGAAAATTTAAAAGTTGCCTTAATAAAGACGAAGATTACATTTTTTCTCAAACTTTCCGATCGACATCTACAAGTGTTTGTGAGTATCAAAAAGTAAATATTATGCTAGAAATGCTTAACATAATCCGTAAATAATTATCCCATCGTAACGAACGAATTTAATAAGTTTGTTAGAGAAATATCGTTTTGGTTTTCATTGTATAATTTTGACTTAATTATTATTTCCAATAGAAAGCTCACATGTCAGATGTAAATGTATCTGTTTTTAATTATATGTGATGTTTAGCGAACAACTTGAATTAAAAAAATAAGTGATATGTGTATATATATATATATATATATATATATATATATATATATATGTGTATATATATATATATATATATATATATATATATATATGTATATATATATATATATATATATATATATATATGTATTTATTTACCTGTTGTTTATATATGTATATAACATGGCATATATTATATTTTGTTATATTCTTAATAAAGTAAAATGAATAAAATTATCCTGTTAGTAAATTCCTATTAAACATTGGTTTCCTATTAAATTAATGCCAGAAGTAATCATTTAGCATTTAAAAAAAATTATATGATATGTTATAATATTAGTCTCCAGTCACATTCTTAATGGTATGTGATAAACATTTGTCGATTGAATAGTATTATTATAGATATATAAAATTATTATACTTAATGATAAAAAATCTTTTACAGCTAACAAGGAGCACGGTATGGGAAATTATGTCTGGTCAACTTTTACCTGGTGATAGAATACTCCAAAGGTAATTATTTGTGAAAGTATAAAGATCTCCTAGCAAGTCAATGAGAAATAAGCTTGTAAAATATCACTTAAACTAATAATTTCGTGAAGTATCGTGTAGTACTGTATGGTATCGCGTAAAACCGGAAAGTCAGACTTCGAGTATCACTGTCATGATCTCTTTTTTAAATTTTAAGTTATTTTGTTAATATCAAAATGATGTCCCT
Organism: Druceiella hillmani; assembly: GCA_039881145.1. Classification (NCBI taxonomy): domain Eukaryota; kingdom Metazoa; phylum Arthropoda; class Insecta; order Lepidoptera; family Hepialidae; genus Druceiella; species Druceiella hillmani. The sequence goes on along the minus strand of JAYKKI010000090.1, from coordinate 460,694 downwards.
AGAAAAGCTTTTATCTTTTATTGGTTAAAAAATTACACTGTATTTACTTGTTTAAATGAGTTTCTAAGTATTCAGAAATTATGACAAAAGGCCAACTTAATTTTGAAAGTTATAACTCCTAACGGTACATCCTTATTTCAGACTTGCAATCTTTATTTTCCATAAAAGTTAAAAATTGTTCTATTAAAGCTAATATACAACAAATAAAATATATCCTGATATAAACGAATAGAACAGCGAAATTAATTTTATTTTATAATTACACATTTAGTCATTCATTATTAATTCCTAAATTCCGTAATGTGAATCAATATGCTTTGTATGCTGCTAAATTATCCAATAAAAGAGAAATATTTGTAAATGTAAGAGTATACTACTTACGAGAATTCCCATTAATTTTTCTCAAAAGATATAAAAAGGTGTCACAATTTTTGTGCACATTGTGGAAAAATCTTCTATTACATATATTTCAGGACAATCTTTTCCGCTTCCTGCATATAAAGAAAACAAAAAATAAGTAAAATATATTAAATTACAATATTTTTATTGCGTACATTTTTCTGTAAAAATCTATTTTTATAATAAGTGAATTGTTTTCAAATACATTTAAATTTTCCTCAATGTCACTATCCGTAAAATTCTATCTTATACGAAAATATAATTTTCCGACAATTTTTAATATTACACTGCTTCATAAGCTCGCTCTCAAATGAAACAAATCATGAAACACTTTGTTGGCCTCAAATCAGAATTCTATTTACTATCCTGGTAAATACAGAATTCAATCGGGTAAAAAAATAAATGGAAAATACGACATAATATCCTGTAATAAAATTAATAACAAAATTTTAATTCCCGGTATTTCTATTAACTTTGTAGATGAAAACACGTTAATTAATCAGTACAAGAGTTTCGCGATATAATGCTGATCTATAGTCTGAAGACAATGCGATAACCTAAAGTCAACAAGAAGCCACATCAATTTTGCACCATAGGCAATTCTAATATAATTATATCTGTTTATGAGACATTGGTGTTATTACTCATTTTTATTTCCTACCTGTTTCTTCCTGAATTTAAACGACATGCAACTGAGGAAAAATGTTGCTTGAATAAAATGTGCTCGTGTATTTCAGGTTAAAAGAATGTTAAAGAACGATTTTTTTTGTACAACGATTTATTTTTCTTAGAACTTATTCTTTTTATGCGATTACCACGATACTTAATTTTTTTTATATAACCAAAATTTAGAACAGGATATATCCAATTTTCTATATTTTTTAACCAACTTCAAATATGATTTATTATGCGGCTAGTTTCGAATATCAGTACATATTTAAAAAATAAATCTCGAATATCGGTATAAAATTACTACCATGAAGTACATGGTAATGATGTATGAAGGAAGGTGGCGCCAGACTTGCATATCGACGGTAAAAAGTTTCAGAGAATATTGTTCTTCAAGTACCATCCCTCCTTTATCACTGATGATAACGATAACACCCTATTCGAAACCGAGTGAGTTCATTTCAATACGATCCACCTGTCAGTGAGTGGTATATCCGAACCAACGCAAAAATACTAGCAAAACAAGAAGACCAGAAAAATTATTAGCATGTAGGTATAGAGACCGCAGTTGTAGTGACGCGTTAACATTTCTATAAATTTCACCTGTTTGTTATACGTTATCAAATAATATAAAAAACATTTTTAATCGATTGAACGCATTAGCACAGATGAAATGTTTTTTAATTGTAAATAGTTAACATATTTTAAAGTATGTACATTATAGATGATAAATTAATCTCATTGGACTAAAAGCTAAAATAGATTGTAAACTCGATTTCAGTGTCTAAAATTTAGATAAGCTCTTGTAATTATGCAATAAACAAAGAACACTAAATTTAATAAATATGAACCACAAAATTAGTTCACATTGAGGAGGAAGTTTCAAACATGTGGGTTTTTTCGCTTGTTTGAAGAAAAAATCAGAAATTATTCATGGAAAAGAGGGAAAAGAAATGAAAGAAATATTATTTTCAGCAGTTTTCACTAAAATCATGAGTAACATAATGAAAGAAATGGTTTGTGCATGTACATTTCTTTTAGGAAAATAATGACTTAAGTAACCGAAAAACTTAGCAACTGAAGGCTTTGATAAAATTATTTAATAGTTTTAACAAAATCTTCGTCTATTGTTAGTTTTACATTGGTGATATAGAGAAAATATAGTTTGTTACAAGATTAAAAACGTTTTTAAAGTTTCAAAATTTACGGGAAAAAAGATAATTATAGAATAAAATAAACCTTTCTATCACGAGAGAAACTTGCACTACTAGGGTTCCTTACGCATTTCAGTGCTTAAAAACATTTAATGACTCAGTGTATTACTATTAAACTATCTATAAAATTTTAATTTTTGAAAACGGAATATATTAATATAATTCAAAATATATTTAGAAAGTATTGTTTTTTGAATTTTATCCTCGACCTGTGGTACACCACAGGTAGAGAGGTCCTCCCATTATGCCAACTTTCAAGATTATAGGTCGACCTGAAGTACCCGACCTGAAGTAGTTTTGACGATCAGTGTATAAGACTATGGTAAAAAGAAAGAAAAAATAATATTTTAAAGTATCGTATCTTTTTATTGCGTTAACCAAAAAACCTAAATTTAAAAAACAATATTAGGCTGTAGACCTCTGTATACAATATTACGTATTAGGAATCAACTGGATATTTAAATTTCAGTCATTTCGTTTATGAGAAAAAGGGTTTCGATAGAAAGACAGACGGATGGTCGGACAACCGAGTGATTCTAAAATAGTTCAATTTATTCATTTTTAACGGCGGAACGCTAAAAACGTTTATCTTTTTTTTAAAGTTGTACTTCTTTAGGTGCGTTATGAAAGAATAATGAGAGTGAAATTTAAAAAGTACATGATGAAGTTAGCCATGATGTAACTCAAAAATAACACCATTAAGTTGCTTACTAAATATTTATATTTTATCGATTAACTTATTGGCAATACTAGGCACATATGAGTACGCAATGGTTTAAATAATAGTGTCATACAGCGATTATTTGATAGTCAAAAATTATACTGTGACTGCATTTGTTCGAATTATCGTAGCTACCAGACGATCGTGAATTGGCAAGAGAAAAAATGCGTATTTCTTTCATAAGGTGAATGTATAGTTTATTTTACAATTGACTTTCTATCGTAAGAAAATCAGACACCAGACCACTTTGAATTCGGTATGTATTTGTTTCCATTATAAATGATAAATTATTAAATACTTAAAGTTAATAAGTTAAAATAATTAAATGAAACTAGGTGATGTAGTAATATTTCTACTTTCTTCAAGTTATTTACCGCGACCTAGGTTTCATTGTATTACAACATCTTCAGGTGTAAAGATAGGTCGTGGTAAAGAACTTAAAGAAAGTATAAATACGTAGTTTCATTTAATTGTGAATAATGAATTTCTACACAATTAACGCCAAATATATTCAAATTAAAATAAATTTTAAGCACATTCATTTAACTTCATTATTTATAAACTTTATTTAGTTAGCAATTCAATCCTCTCATTTAACACGGCGACATGTCCTTAACGTCCACCATCTTATTTTTCTGCTGGCTTTCCATTACTTGTGAATGAACTGCTAGACCGTTTCCAAATTATCATATTATCATATTAATCACTATTAACTTCACCACAATAAAAAAACTTTCAACAAAATAATTAATACTTCCAACGCGCGTATATAAATACACATGATTTTTTATTTTTAATGTTATATTATTTTTACTTCTATATTTTTTAGAATCGTAATATATTTATTATAATCCGAAACTTAAATATTTTAGTAAGAAGAGCAACTAAATTAAATAACGGAAAAAAATTAATTGTAAAAGAGCAAGGTTTGAGTAGAAGAAAAGCGTGAGTGAAGATGAGGACAAAAAGGAGTAGAAATGTAATTAAGCAACCACTTTTAATTAAATTGCCATTTTTCGGAAAAGAAGACAAATTCAAAAAGTACCATATTGAAACATCGACAAACAATTTATTGAAGTACGAAATTCGTTGGCCATCTCCGGAAAAAGAGCAAATGGACATGCATATGACGCTTTTCTATGGCACAATGTTGAGTTTGTTATCCTCTTGAGTCGCAGTCGGTCATCGGTATTCATACATAAAAATTATATCGTGTCCTGAAAACTTCTCTTTGTGAATTAATGTCCATCGGTATTCTAAGCAAATTATAACCCTAAAATTTTAATGGCATGTGCGATAGGAACAATAGAATATCCAACTAGTACAACTATCAATGGACCAGTAAACATGATAAACAATAATTATACATACATACATATATATATATATATATATATATATATATATATATATATATATATATATATTTATGTATGTATACACACACACCCACATATATATATATATATATATATATATATTATATAATATATTAATTTTAAGTTCCGTTTCAAAAGTTTTGATAACAAAAAAGAAATATTTGTCAGTATCAAGTTTATTATACAATTACCTTGTCATTTGACTTTGAGGTAATTTTTACTAACAAAAAGTCCCAGTACAGACTGAGAGCACGAATTCTCATTCTATTAACAAGTAGTGTCATAAAATTATTTAAAAATTTAAAAATTATAGGACAAATTGGCGTCCCGGGAAAAGGCGTTTTATATTACCGAAATTAAAATTTCAGTTTTATATTCGTAGTCATAAAGTCTGGAAACAATTAAGAACTACTTCAAAAAGTTTTCCTTCGTATTCAAACCTACTCGTGAAATAAAATTGTAATCCCCATGTGAGCGATTAGAACAAAAATAAAAGCTAATAATTATTAAACACAAAAGTAACTATCCTGAATTTCTTTCAATAAAACTAAATTTATAGTGTTTTTAATGTTTGCTTTCAAAATTTTCCACTTAATTTTTCGTTCTGACTAAAGCATTGTCGAAGGAAAAATATGTACTCCATCTTGCAAATAAAGGTTTTGTGTATGTAGTGTCTGAAAATATTTTCTAAGTAAGGAAATTTTAAGCTTCTGCTAAATGTAATTTAATTTCGTGACCGCATATTGATTAATTGTAGGGAAACATTTAATCTCTCATCATAATTATTAATGCGTCATCTGGGTGGGTCGGTGAGTGGATCATGATATATTTATTTATGTAGTGAAATAAAAGTATTCATGCTTACATTCATTATTTATTGCGTCCACCTGACGTATGTGTGCCGAAAATGTTAGCTAAATGGTGACATTCAAGATAAATTTTTCGCCAGATTAAGTAATTATTTGTTAATATTAATAGTAATTTACAGCGAAAAGGTATTAGTTTTTTTCTTATTTGTATAACATACAATTTTTTTATTTGTATAATATGGAAAGTAGTTTCAAATAATATAAATTTCTATTTGGCATATCATGCGTCAGAATTGAAAAATATTTATATTGAATTATTTAGCCCCTCTCTCACAAACCCAAACACGTTTAAAATAACGTATTATAACCATTTCCCTAAAAACCATTGTTCGGTATATATAACGTATTATAACCATTTCCCTAAAAACCATTATTCGGTATATAAACCTTATAGTTACGCCAAATTTAGCTTTCTAATTGATACTGTTTAGACTTAAAAAGCTGTAAAATAAGTTGAGCTAATAGCAAACACGTTTTTACCTTCGGTGTGGAACAAAAAAAATATCTTTTGTATATATGTCTACTAATGATAACTGAAAAAAAAAATATATTATTGATATGAAATATCAGTCTAAACGTACAAGTATTAACGGCAAACTTCTCCCGTTCTTTGGGAGTGCATATAACTACGTGAACGCAATCTCAAACAAATGATGGTTCAACATATTTCCGTAACAATGTTTGCGGACGACACGCATGTGGGCGGATAGAGTGATAGGCCATTGTGTTCCTGAGATATAAAGTCTGTCTTTATAGGTGATTGATTGTAGCCATATTGGATGGATAGGGCGAGCGAGTTATTATTTGAAAAGATGATATCCATTTTCTATAGAAATTGGCATAGATTGGTTTATATGAATTAAATCAGAGTGCCACTGAGTATACATTGATTGAAATATTTTGGATGACTTACAGTTTATTATTGGGATGTAAATTTAATTAAAGATAAGAATTTATTTATAACGGTTTTGATCATTTAATGCCTCCAAAAATCAAAATGGTGATTTTATAACACATTACGTTAATTGTATTAACAAAGATATTTATGTTAATATGTTATTTCCCTGATAGCGTAACCAAAAAATGAAAACTAGTAAAAAGGTTGTAAGCAAAAGTAAATGATTTTTCAAGAAAGGTGTTTTTATTACTAACGAAATTTAATTATATACATTCATCGTCCATCTAGGAGTATCTTGGACTTCTATTGTTATATTTTATTTGCTGAAAAATTGTTTCTCTTCAACTTAACCCTTTATATCTGCTACTAAGCTAACTAAAATTATGAAGGGTCTGTTCCCTCCTTTCCCACCCGAATTGTCTCAGGGTCCTTCCTGAGATCCATAACATCCCCTCTAATACAAAAAAAAGAACCTTTGAAGGTCCCCTTATAATGTCCTGTATATTCTGTTTCAACGCTTCCACTTAATAGGGTCAAGCACTCTTCCTACTCATTGAGCCATTCAATATCCCTATTTTTAATAGAACCCTTTTTGCAAACACTATCAACGCCTCAAAGATCGGTCTACATTCAAGTAGGTTGTGGGCGGTAAACCTATCTATCGTTTTGCGTGCGTCTACTCTACTACTATACAGAAGTATGATCTCAAACAAAACTCTGTGCTCCTCGTCATGCTCACTACAATCGGACAATACATAATTCGAGTCCTGCGTATCAAAAGTGCATAGTGTAGGGCTCTTTATTAAAGTAATGAACGCTAATAAGCAAATTTTTAAATTTTTAAACATCGCTCAGAAACATCGGGGAAGAATAACCTAGTATTTTCACCTTTGAAATAAAAGGAGATCAATTTAGATTGCCAGTGAACAGTGATAACCAAAATGTGTCCCTTTCTAGTCAACAAGGGTTCTTTTTAAACAAATTCGAAACTTAACGGACTCGCAACGAAATTCTTACATCTAGTCAAAATAAAGTTTACCATTCGTTCCAGGATCGCAAGGTCGGCAGGTAAAAGACCCGCCAAAACAGGCAAAACATGTGTTGAGCAGGTTCTGTAAGCCTTGGTCAGGGCCATAAGTACGTGCGTCACGTTGCGACCTAAGTATATAAGTACCACCTTACCCGTTGCACCCCGACGTACTTCGAAGTCCACACGGCTCGAGCATATGCCAATATACCAAGGCATATTTCCGTATACATCAGCTTGAGAGTATACATTAGCCGGGCTATAGCATGGTCCTCTACTGTCGAAACTTTTTGAAACACTTTCGAGTATATTAATAAAATTAAAGCACAAGAACCTGTACCATTACTTTTGTTACAACAACCTATTATATGGCGTTATTTGATAAACTATGGAACCAGATTATGTCAAATTTTGCCATTTTCTCAATTCTATAAAAAATTAAAAACAATAGTACAATTATTCCTATACCATTAAGTTTCAATAAATGCAGTTCTAAACTTTACAATTATAACACTGTATACTATACACATATAACTGAGAGTAGAGTACCAGTTCATTTCTTCATTAATTTTTTACAATACTTCAAACCATTTTTTTATAAATAAATTGAAAAAGCAAGGTATATCGATTTCAAAAATATTGTTTTAAAAATTTCACATAAAATGTTTCAAGTTTATTTGCTCAAAATACCCACAAAAAATATGTGGTTCTCTACCCTTACTAATCTCCAAAAACTTTAAATTTAAAATTGATATAAACCACAGAGTTATTAGCAATTTATCTAAGCTTTACAGAAAAATAGCAACAATGATTTCACACCTCACATTTTTTGAAGAATTTACGATATTTTTGCGCCGCTAAATTACGTAATGAAAAATAATTTCCATATATGTGAATAGCTTAACAGAAATACGTAGTACATACCTTTACGTCCGAATTCGTCACCAGATTAAGTAATTATTTAGTCACAATTAAATGAAACTACGTGATGTAGTATTATTTCTACTTTCTTTAATTTCTTTACCACGACCTAGGTTTCATTGTATTACATCTTCAGGTGGGATATTAGCTAAGATAATATCCCACCTGAAGATGTTGTAATACGACGAAACCTAGGTCGTGGTAAAGAAATTAAAGAAAGTAGAAATAATACTACATCACGTAGTTTCATTTAATTGTGAATAATGAATTTCTACAAAATTAACGCCAAATATTTTCAATAATTATTTATTAATATTAATAGTATTTTACAGCGAAAAGGTATCAGATTGCTGAGTTCTCTGCTTGTAAGCCAACTACATGGAAGTTTATCCTTCAAGAAAAAAAAAATTCATAATACTACATAAAAAAACTTCAAACTGAAACAAATATTGATTGAAATATTTTTTTCTGTGTTTCGATGAAAACATATCTGTTATTTTGTTTTTCATTGCCAAAAATAATTTAATTCTTGTTGCGATTAAACAATAATTTGTTAATATTATATACATAGCAAAATTGATAAAATTGTCCATAGATTTCCTTTCTTTGATTCCTTACATATTGACGTAGTAGATTTTTTATTTTCTTTATCAATATTTTAGAATATTAAGTTATTTAGCAGAAGTTATTTAGTAGAATATTAAGTTATTTTATAGTAGCAAATTTGTTAAATTAATTTAATTTCTGTTTATTTCTTATTTGTATTACACACAATTTTTTTTTATTTGCATAATATAGAAAGTAATTCTAAATAATATAAATTTCTATTTGGCATATCATGCGTCAGAATTGAAAAATATTTAAATTGAATCATTTTTTCCCTCTCTCACTAACCCAAACACGTTTAAAATAATGTATTATAACTATTTCCCCAAAATCATTGTTCGGTCCTCAAACCTTATAGTTACGCCAAATTTAGCTTTCTAATTGACACTATTTCGATTTAAGAAGGCTGTAACAATAAGTCGAACGAAACACATTTTTACTTTCGGTGTGGAACAAAAAAAAATATCTTTTAAAAAATATATGTCTACTAACGATAACTGAAAGAAAAAATATATCATTGATATGAAACATCAGTCTAAACGTACAAGCCTTAACGGAAAACTTCTCACCTTCTCTGTGGGTGCAGATAAATACATGACGCAATGTCAATCAAATGATTGTTCAACATATTTTCGTAACAATGTTTGCGGACGACACCCCTGTGGGCGGATAGAGCGACAGCCCATTGTATTTCTGAGCTATTTAAAGTTTGTCTTTATAGATGATTGATAACAGCCATTTTGAACGAATAGATCGATCGAGTTATTATTTGCCAATACCAATTTTCTACTGAAATTGTCATAATTTGATATATATGAATTAAGTCGGAGTTCCAATGAGTGTACACTAAGACTGAGATTAATAAGAACGTTATTCCGATCATTCAGTTAGTGTTTGAAATCAAATGACAATCAGAATGTACAATATGTCAATTTACATAGAAATGTTATCGATAAAGATAATAACTTTTCTTTAATTAGTCGTAAATTTAATAGTTCTTCAAATTTGTAATTTTAATGTTTTCGTTTTTATATTACTAGTATTTTTATAGTATAAAACCCTAACTAGCATAAAATTAAAAATACCGAAATTTATTTTTTTTAATTACCCAGAATCCAACAACCAATAGTTATTTTAGGAGACCAGTGAAAACAGGCGCGGCGTTACACAAGTTGAATATATGATACTAACAAAATAGCTGATATTTTTATATTATTAAAAACTTAATTATCGACAGTTGACAAGCAGGGAAACCAAAAAATAAACTGCGATTTTTAATCATAATGAAAATTAATTATTTTTTGCACATTTTCTATTCCTAAAATGTCAAAAATGTTTAATAACAAATAAAATTTACAATCAACATAAATCGCTTTTTACATATATAGCCACAGCTTAGATGAATTGAAAATAAATTTTTACCTGACTATCACGTTCGTTTTGTGTTGTTAAAATTAATATCTGTCCCTCTTTTTTGCGTGATTTTTTCGACGACCCTACCTAACCTACGAGTTTGACGAATTAATATGTTACGTTTGTGTACAGAGAGTAGAGCGGAGCCCAATCTTCACTTTGTTAACTTCAATAGTTCTTTAGAAATGACATTTACGAAACATTTTTAAAAATATCCGGATTTTTCATATAAAAATTATTCATTTGTCTGAATAACGATTGAAATACCAAGTTCAAAAGAGTAATTTTCTTTAATTTATTTTTATAATATATGAGTATGGGTTCTTATTTTTGTAACACCTCTCAAATAGTTACATATGTTACAAACTTGAAATAAAAGACACGTAAGAAAGTAAGAAGTAGAACTTAAAGAAAGTAGATAATACTACATCACGTAGTTTCATTTAATTGTGAATAATGAATTTCTACAAAATTAACGTCAAATATATTCAATATAAAATTAATTGTAAACATTTCGTGTGTATTTCTATGTAAATTGACATATTGGGCATTCTGACTCAGATTTTTACAACTTATAATATGCAATATCGAATATAAAACATAAAATGGTTAGAAAAGTATTTTATACCATTCAAAATATTGGAAGAAAAAAATAATTCTATTTAATTTTTTTACTAATTTTTTATTAAACCGTCCGACTTCACTTCATACACTAAAGTGGGTGTCGAGATAATATTAGCAGCAAAATGTTTAAAGTCGTTATTAAATTTTATTAACTTAATAATGTCATGATATCAATGACATATTAAAGTTGGAGCATTTCCCTTCATTCAGAAATAAAAAATTATAAACAACCATATGTTACTAACAAATATTTTGAACGATTTACAGTATATTATTGGAATGTCAATTTAATTACTTATAAGAATTGATTTATAATAATTTTTATGTAATGCCTATGAAAATAAAAAAAGTGATGTTATGACATATTACTTTAATTGTATTAGCAAGGATATTTACATGTTAACATGTTATTTTCTTGAATTATATCGTAACCGAAAAATTAAAACTAGTGAAAAAGTTGAAAGCAAAACTAAATGTTTTTTCAAGAAAGATGCTTTTAATACTGATAAAATTTAATGTTAAACATTCATCGTCAGTCTAGGAGTGTCTTGGACCTCTATTGTTTTATTTAATTTGCTGAAAAATCGTTTTCCTTCAACTTAATTCTTTATATTTGCTATTAAGTTAACTAAAATTACAAAGAGTCTGTTCTCTCCTTTCCCAAGTGGATTGTATCAGAGTCCTTCCTGAGATCCGTAACATCACTTCTTATATAAAAAAAGGAACCTTCGAAGGTCCCCTAATAGTGTCCCGTATCTACAGTCTCAATGCTTCCAATCAATAGGGTCCAGCACTGTCCCTACTCAATGAGCCATTCAGTATCTCCATTATTAATAGAACCCTTTTTGCAAACACTATTAATGCCTCAAAGATCCTTAAAGATCGGTCCACACTCAGCCAGGTTGCGGTGGGTAAATCTCTCTATCGTTTTGGTTATACCTACTCTACTACTATAGACACGTAAGCTCTCAAACAACTGTGCTCCTCGCCAGGCTCACTACAATCGAACAATACATAATTCGAGTCCTGCGTACCGAAACTGCGTGAACACGTTGGGCTTCTTATTAACGCAAATCGATTTAAAAATTTTGCGCGGAAGTCGCCATGTCCCGTCAAGAACTGTGAAGTATATTGAACGCTAATAAGCCAATTTTCAAATTTTTAAACATTGCTCAAAAACATCGGGGAAGAATAACCTAGTAGTTTTACTTTGAAATCAAGGGAGATCCCTTTGGATTACCAGGGAACAGTGATAATCAAAATATGACCCTTTCTATTCAACAGTTGTTCTTTTTCAACAAATTCGAGACTTAACGGACTCGCAACGAAATTCTTACTTCGAATCAAAATAAAGTTTACCGTTCGTTCCACGATCGCAAGGTCAACAGGTAAAAGACCCACCAAAACAGGTAAAGCATCTGTTGAGTAGGTTCTGTAAGCCTTGGTCAGGGCCATAAGTGGCGCACGTTACAGCCTAAGTACATAAGTACCACCTTACTGGTTGCATCCCGACGTACCATGAAGTCCACACCGTTCGACCATATGCCAATATACGAAAGTGTATTGCCGTATACATCAGCTTGAGTGTCGAATTATTAACCCTTCAGCCAGCATTGGCAAGCCGGGTCATAGCAATGCAGGCAACCCGAGTGCTCTTCAACCACCCGTAGTATGAAGCTCCGCTCTGAAACTTTTATTGTTTGATAGTTTATCATGCATTGCTTAAAATTCAGTGAAGTATAAATCAGATAAATAAGTCAAGTCTCTTCGTCAGAAACTTTAATATAGACGATAACGACGTATAAATGCTGCAAAAGTAGTCTCTTTCAAACCACCACAATAATAGGGAAATATTTAATTCGTAATTTTCAGTGAAAAAAATAACGAAAATATAAATGAATCATAAAAATACCTACCGGTGCATAACGAATGAAGGCACAAAATTAGATTAAATGTAATGTGCACAAGATATAAAACGTCACATCACAAGTACTAAGAAGGCTATTTCAGACTTAAAACGAACACTTAAAACTAAAGAGATTTTTTTAATGTATATTTGAATATAAAATACCCACATAAATTTAAAATTGATGTAAAAAACAGAGTTATTAGCAATTTATCTAAGTTTTACATAAAAATAGCAGCAATGATTTCACACCTCACATTTTTTGAAGAATTTACGATATGTTTACGTCCTTGAATTACATAATGAAAAATAATTTTGCTATATGTAAATAGTTTAAAAGAAATACGTAGTACATGCCTTCTAATAATTATAAATACCTAAATGGGTACCAAAAACTCGTAACGTGAATTCTGCTCACATTTCGTAGATTTTTTTAAACCAACAAGCTGATTCAATTGCATTAATTTTAATTCAATCCCTGATTGAATTTTGACAACAATCTTTCCTAAATGACCGTTTACGGAGCACAATAAACATGAAAATAAAACATGGAAGTCAAAAAATTAACTTATCGACATGAAGCCTCCAAACGTAATTTGTTTCGCCGCTCATTGTCGGAGGGCTGTTACATGAATCTTGTCATTAATCGAGTTGAGAGTGGACTTTATCGCGTTAATGCTGCAACAAAATGGTCAACCGCTGAGCTTTATTTCAGAAACGGTTGAAAATTCCGAGCAGTATTAAAAAAACTTACAAAGAGAATTTCTTTAAAGTAGCTTTATTAAATAAACAGACGACAGTTTTATTTATTAAAACCGGCTTGTATATATTTGCTACAAATTAAGATAATTTTTGTTACGCGGTTTTTTGGTTAAATTTGTGACATTGCGTAGTTCTACTAAATGCTAAGGCTTGCACTTAATTTAATCATAATTTACTTTATTGACTTTAGCTCTTAATAATGAGTTATCTCTAAAAAAGTTGTATATTTAGCGTTCTACACCTTAAAAGGCAAAAGCGGATCCATTGTAAGCTCATTCAAGTGCCCATCCGTCTGGTATCACAATAATTTTTCTCGGAAATTGTTTAACATATAAATGTGAGACAGATATATAAACTTGAATAGATATGTTTTTTACTATACTGTAACAAAACATACTCACTTTCATATATTTTTAGAGTTTATGCCCTAAGAATCGTCTATCATAAATAGCGCACGGTATGCAGTTTTATGAGGAGTAACAACATAAATTCACATAAATAATAAAAAAGTGTAACCATTGGGTTGTATTCATACGAAGTTCAGAGCGTTAAAAAAGTTTAACTGTTAGGTGTCTTCTCCGCGCAACATATCTGCGCATCTTTAGAGTGAGATATTTAATGTTTATTTGGCATTTTCTTATAGCGTATTCGAAACGATGGAGCGTGACAAGTAAATTGGCATTTTCTTATGGCGTAATCGCAATGATGGAGTATGACACACATAATTTACTATCATTTGCTTATATCAAGATGTAATCATTGAATTTTATTATGTGTGAATATTTGGAATCTTCTATACTACAAAATTAAAAAGTCTTTTTTAATTTTAAGTTCTTAGTCAGACGTTATTCAATGTCTTAATTTTGTTATATAAATTTGGTCTTGTTCAATTTAATTTTACATGAAAATAATTATATTGTCAGTATTTTTTATTAAAGAATTTTCCATTTACATTTAATGTTATTGATATTCATATTTACATACAGTGATAGGTAACACTGTTACATACATTTCAAGACAATCGTATTGAAGAAATAATTTGCAGTCGCGCCTCGGAATTAACACGTACAACTTTTTTTTTTAATAATTAAGGTTAAAAAACATTTTTATGCAAATAATAGAAATAGGATATATAAAATTCTATATTTTAATTATATTTTAAAAATAATTTCCACTGACTCCAGAACTATTTTTTCTTATTAAACCTAAGATAGTTGAAACTATCAAAAATTTTCACAAACCTGTTCTTACCTCCACTGTGCATCAATCATCTTTGGAATTGCTCATATCAATATTATGAAAAATTAATGTTAATAAAAAAAAGTTCACCAGAAAATTATAAGAGTGGCTATAATTCTCATAACTTTTGATAACTCCAACGTTCTATCTCTGTGAAAGATATGCTTAGTAATGTGTCACCGTGGTCAATGACGATTATAATATATGTAGATAGTAGAATACTATGCACATTTCAATGCTTACAACTGCCCAAAACTATTATATTATTAATTCTTTTATACATTAAATCTTTGTTGTTCTTGATTTTAGTTTGATTATACGTTTTACTAAAACAAAGTGTTACCAAAAGAAAATTCTTATTTGAAAATAATTTTTTTTCACTTTTTATCACTTTTAAACCTTTAATTTTTCTCTAAATTTCACTTCTCAATTTTGATAAGCTGTTCCGAAATTTCGGAAGCGCGACGTAATATTTCCACTCCATAATAATATAAAAAACTAGTCGCCTTATGCGGTGTTTGTGCTTCGCGGATATTTTTCAATCCCAATAATAAAATTTATCGCGACAATAAAATAAAACATATATATGATTTTGCTTTCCGTGAAAAGCTAGTTGAAGCTTGGATTGACCGTAGGTATTAAGTAATAAATAATTTTTTCTAATACTACATGAAGAAAAATTTATAAAAAAGAAGTTTTCTTCAAGACGATAGTCATATTTTCTTCGAGATGAGAGTCATATTTGCTGTGCAATCTTGTCATTGGTCCTTTTTAGGAGTCCAAAAAACATATTGTACTCTTTATTAAATATGTTATAGTATATTTGATAACTAACGTGAGGAGCGTTCTCCGACTGACATTTTGTAACAAAGTCTCTACGTAATTGTGCAACAGAGAAACCTCTTTCAATTTATTCCCGGCTCATGTTAATTTTACAATAATGACTTTCAATTCTAGGTTTTAGAACCGATATATTTTTTTTACCTCATCAGTAATTGCAATATTAAGCTTATTGTATTTTCCATCCTTGCCTCTTTTATCACCTTTATCATCTTTCAAATATAGAGTTTTCCATTGAAATTACTGCCCTTATTGTTCTATGGGATATACTCAGGGTTATTTTAAAAAAGTATTACAAATTCGAATATTTTACTTTTCTGCTTGAAAAAAAAATGCATGTTTATTATCTTTTCCTGCAGTTTATTTACGAATATATCGATACTTAGGTTTTATTGCAGTTATATATTTGTCGATAAATTGACGTTGCTTCTCTATTTTTCACATATTCCAGTGGTTCGTCAAAATAATTTGATGTTTTTTAACCTTATCCAAAAATCTTTTCATAACATTTCAGTTTATATTTATCTGTACGTGTAGGTTTTATTTGTCTTTCCTTCATAGCTTTTTGTGACTTAGATATCGATACATACGCTTTACTAGAACTTTTTAACTTTTTTGCTTGATTTTTTATTATTCTTCCGGAATAGCTTTCATTTTTGCTTACTGTTTTTGTTTTCTCCTTTCCGTCTTCAATTGTATCTACTTGGTTTTCATTTATTGATGCGGTTTCTTCTTCTGAAGAGGATGATAATGCAAGATTTTCATGGAATAAAAAATCGGGATAATTATCTACGTCGTCAGACGAAAAGTCCTTTTGATTATCAGGTATAAAGTTGGAAAAATTATCGCTGTCATCATCTCAACAAATGTCCGATTTTGGTATTATTAAATTGCACGAAGTCGTTGGACCATCATAAAGTAGAACGTTAGTGATTTCTCTTGATTCTAAATCACTTATCGCAAATTCAGTCTTTCTACTCAGCCCAGGTTGATATAAATTCAGAAGAGAGTTTTGGCTAATATAATTAACATAGCTATTTAAATTAATCAAAGGAGTGCGAAGGAATATTATTTATTTGACGGTGTATCAACATTGACAGTCTCATATAGTTTAGACATGGATGCTTTGTTTGTCAGATCTCTACTCTCTATAGCTGAGTTATGGACTTGATTGACTGGCTTTGGATTTAAATTATTTATTTTCATGGATTTAGCTTTCGATATTTTAGATATGATAAATGGATTTTTGTTAGAATATAACCCAAGAGAATCAAAGGCTACTGGATGCTATTCAGCACGCTTCTTAGACAAAGTCTTTTTAAAATTTTCCCCTGTGCTTCGTCTTAGAATTAATCAAAATTTTCATAATATCTAAATAAATCCGTTTTTTTATATTTAAGGATTTATTTTATTAGTTAGACACCCATGTCTTGTGAATGTATATAACTATAGTCACATATTGTTTATTTTGCTTAGTATTCGTGTCATATTAGTCATTGTCCTCTAAGAAAAAATTAACATTACAAAATAATTTCAGGTGGGATATTAGCAAAGATCTTTGCTAATATCCCACCTGAAGATGTTGTAATACAACGAAACCTAGGTCGTGGTAAAGAAATTTAAAAAAGTATAAATAATACTACATCACGTAGTTTCATTTAATTGTGAATAATGAATTTCTACAAAATTAACGCCAAATATATTCAAAATATGTTATTCTAAACCTCAAGGTCGCATTTAAACTTGTGATACTTTTCTGATGAACTACATGTTAAAAAATGTATAAGAAATATATTGAAATATGCCATATTTAAAAATTAGTCATGTCCAAATAACTTAATTTCTTAACGAGTAGATATATTTAAAAAAATTACATTTATCTATAAATGGTACACTAACAAAGTTCTATTTTTAAAAATAAACGTACTTTCTCGAAAAAACATGTTTTTCTTTAAACGTTTCTTATCTATTGGAATTCTATCCACACTATTTTGAGAATTACCACTTATTATGTGCGTTCGCACATGTGTTTCGTGTTGTGGATGCGTTGCAAATGGAAAATTGACGTTTTCCTACAATAAAAATGGCCGATGCCCAGAGAGTGCAAAAATTACACTTGCTATGTATGATTATAAAGTTTCTCTTTTCTATATAAATTATAATAGATAATAGACTCGTTCTAGCCAAAAATCTTTTTTGAATAAGGCTACTTTTCTATTTAAGCTTAGATATATTAAACAAACATGTTTTCTATAGTGAGTTTTTGTGAACAAAGTACTAATAGACTATTACAACTCCAAAAAAAACTCGTAGAATTTTAAACAGACAAATCTTATAACAGATAAAAGAGAATATATACAAGTCCAAATAAATGGAGAACTTCCACTATTACTCTACGCGCAACTTCAAAGCGTTCGTCCTTCACATAATTATTAAAATGTATTGGATAGTTATTGATCCATTTGTATAAAGTGTTTGCCTTAAAATATTTACTATTTCTATTAATTTAAACTTTTTGAAGAATGTATCCACATTCTTTGAACATTGTCAAACTTTATTTTAGAGTACTCTTTTACTTCTGAAGCCATTAGTCCTGAAGATAAATTGAATTATTGATAAAGTCTGTAAAAATAAACAATTAGAAGAAGTATGTTAATAATTTTGATAAACATAATTAAATCTACTTTTGAGTGTTAATTTATTTCAGTTTATGAATTATTCGAAGGAAGGAATGAGTGAGAATCGAATCTCGAATTGTAGAATTATATAAACTAAAAAATAATTAAAAATGGAAAAATTAAGACTAAGTATTTTACCGTAATACTTATTGTTCTTGGTTAGGGTACTAAATTTTATTTTTAGTTAAGATGGTTAATAAAAGAAATGGCACTAAAGCAGGCACAAAATAGTTGACCGTAGTGAAG
The DNA here is from genome assembly GCA_039881145.1 of Druceiella hillmani. NCBI lineage: Eukaryota > Metazoa > Arthropoda > Insecta > Lepidoptera > Hepialidae > Druceiella > Druceiella hillmani. The sequence continues at coordinate 442,283 of JAYKKI010000090.1, read as the reverse complement.
TAGTAAAGAAGTTCGTTCTTCGTTTCGCATGAATAAAAATTTAAAACGAATCAAAATTTTTAGAAATCTTGAGTACCCATTTATATATAGAGCATTCAAGGCATACCCTCACAAAATCTGAGTTAATAATTTAAATAGGGTATTTGACTAGTTTTTTCATTACTAAATTATAATAAATAATAACATTAAAAATGATTTAAACAAATATATCGTAGCTAGGACTTTTCATTACAAATTTATAATGAATTGAAAACTGACGAACTACATTCCTATTCGCGCAAAAACGCCCCATCCAAACTGGCTTACAACAAAACTGGCTTATGACGTCACTAGCCAGTTATTCAGAGTTCACTATAAGAGACTTTATTAAATATTCGTTAAATATTGCGTTTAAGTTGTATATAGCAAATATTATAATTTTCCAATTTTTTGTGTGGAAACTAAATTCATAATAACTTTTTCAATTTTATGAATAAAAAATTTACACTTTTTCCTAGTTAGAAGTTTTGATTATTTGTTTGTTATATGCATAATTTTTTTCATCATACGGTTTTTGTTAAACCCACTTTACAATTTTAAAAATATTTTTACGAAAAATGTCGACATCAGTCATATATACTTTGGCTTTTATATATACTGCATTCTACACATATTATTAAAAAAAGTTATATTGGAGGGTATGTATAGATTTTTCTGTGGAAGAATAATCACTAAGGAAACTAAAGGTTAGTTTTCGTAAATAAAAAATACAACACACTACTCCAGATGAAATAAAAATAGAATGTTTACTAGCAGGCTTCTCTACACATTTATGTACACACGTAGCGTTTATAGGTATACAGTATTTCCATTAAACTTTCACTATTATATTCTTAGAGGGATTAATGAAAGTTAACTTAAATAATTACATGTGTTACGTAACACTCAAAAGACATTATTATGAAAGTTAACTTAATGAAAGTTAACTTAAATAATTACATGTGTTACGTAACACTCAAAAGACATTATAATGGTTTTTGCACACTTTCAGCATGCGTAGTATAAAAGTTAGGGAGAGACTGAGGGCTAAGAATTTCAATTGAGGATATTAAATTTTCGAACCATAATAAAATGTGTATAATTAATATCAATTTCTGATAACTTCCACCACTAATGCCATAAAAAAATTAGATTTTATATAGGACGTAATCTAAACTTTTTTATTTTTTTTAATTGTGCCTTCCTGATACATCACTCATCAAAATTTCCATATCAGGATGAAACAGTCTAATGATTTTCACTAAAAGAACCATGTATATATACCGGTTGCAATAAATATTTCCCCAAATTAAATTAAAATACCTGCTGCTAATTATTTGCCAACATTCGTCCGTGATCAATATGTTATCCAAACTTATATGTTTTATTAATATGTCCTTCATGTGATTCATTTACTTACTTCGTTACTCATGTAGTTCATGTACTTCATCTTGGAAGTCCCACTCTTAAATAAGTTTCTGACGAACTTTGGGTGCGCATATTGCTATGTAATAAATGTGGCTGCCTTTTGCAGTGGTTTCAAGTCACATTCAACGTCTTGAACGCTGAATTTATAGCCAGTCATCGGCTTTGAAATATGGCTTTGTTTTTGTATATCTTATTTCTTTATACTAACAAAAGATTTCAAATATCCAGTTTTATTTAGACAGATGTATTAACAATTTTTTTATATTGTGAAGATTTATTATTTTCTGTAAAGAAATTTCTTCTTTTAGGATTACATAGATTAGCCAATTTCAAATGAAAGTAGATTTAGTCACGGCCTCAATCAGCTTAGTGAGCAATAAGTTGTTTTAGACTTATGTTAGGAATTAAGATTGTTTTAATTTTAATCATAACCAGTTATCATAAAAAAGGGATTGAAACGTAATATTATGATATAATACAAGTAATTATTGATAATAAAATACCAATAAAATCAATTATTTATTACATTTAAAAATATATTTTTTTATTGCGATGAATAAATTTTAATATCATTTTTGTACAGTTCATCTTACAAATTTACTATGAATGACTGATACAAGCTACTATAAGCGCTAATTAGAACTAAGTAGAAAAATGCTACTCGATAACTTATACATCAGGAAACTTTGTACCAAATGTACCTCCACAATTTAAACATTGTACAAAAATAACGTTGAATGAAATGGTATAGATAAACGATGCAATTATTCAAGAGGCGGGAATTGAATACAGTATCAAATATTATGATAAGTAATTAAAACTGGATATCCATGTTGAGATATTAAAGAAAGATACATTCCGCACCGTGAGTGTTTCATCACATTATTTAAAGTAAAGAATGACTTTTTTAACGAAATATTCATAAATTATTTATTTAAAATTATTTTTAGAGAATATCAGAATAATTACTGCAGACTGAAATGGTAAATCAAGTTAATCGTTTTTTAGCACGACCATACAACATTCCATAAATACCTCTATAATAAAATAGATATGTTCAGACAAAACAATTCTTGGGTGCCTCAGAAGCGGGTGTAGCATTATAAATAATTATTAAAATATTTCTTTTACGGAATATTGAACGGGTTTTCTCGTTGAAATACATGTTATTAAATACCCTTCAGATCCCCCATAAAGAAGAAATGGATTAAAGTCTCTGGATTGAAGAACTGGTTTCTTGAAAAATTGGTATGGTTTGCTCAGGGCACGTTTAAAGATACAATTTTAATAAAAATTATCTCAGTAAAAGATCTTTGTATCAAAAACGAGTATTTGATGAAAAGGCCAAATGTTTTTTATTTATGGGAATGGAAAACATTTTCAAAGCTTCATAGGCGTAGACATTGGTTTAAGGAGCGACTATCTGGCAAAAGGTAAAGAGGCTCTTGTATTTCTAGTTACGGCCATTAAACTTATATATAACTCAAGCTGTAAGTTCCATAACAAAATTATAATCAAGGCTTTTAATCATGTTATATCCACCAGGGTATTTGATTCCATCAGTATGAATATTTTCTTTAAAATAATCTTGCAAGCGGTGTGATGAAGATAATAGTGGAGAAGCACATTAATGTTCCTTTATTATATTTATAAACTCACCGTAATATTAAATTGCTTAAATGCCAACTACTTAATATATATATATATATATATATATATATATATATATATATATATATATATATATGTGTGTGTGTGTGTGTGTGTGTATATATATATATAATTTTCGGGCCAGTAAGTTAAATATTTTCTGAAATATTTCATCAATATTTCTCATTGTGTGAGCGACTAAAAATTATTTGGGTTAATAAAAATTTAAATTGTTTGAAAATGTGTTATTCAGTGAAAAGTGACCAACTTTGGGTGTCGTAATTAAATGTTTTTTCAATTAAAATTTACTCCTTCATCCTCTTTTATTTATTTCTATTTTATGACTTATATTTTGTTTATCTTTTGTTTAACATACAGAGATTAAATATTTTTGTAGTCTTTATATTACAATGCAAAATGTATTTTTTCTATTTAAAATTAAATTTAAAAAGTTAAACTTATACATATTATTACGCCGCTTTAGTTCGATCTCGTGGCGGCTGTTGATATGTATAAATCTAGTGCTTGTAACATACGAGTGTAATATAAAATGTATTAGAGCGATTTGATTTCTATTAAATTGCGATAAAACCCAAAACTTTAAATTATAAATAAATATAAATAAAGATATGAAATTTAAATTAAAGTTATTCCGCGCGACAGGTACATAAAATTTATGACATGCTTCTAAATAATTATACTCAAATTGTTGACAATGGAAAGTTTGTTAGCCTATTTTACTTACCAAAATTACTCTAAGCACTTGTACTTTATGAAATTATAAGCATATTAAATAGGATATTTATATTATTTTTTCCTTGGAGATAATATGTTGTGTGCATAAATTTTGCTCGAAGATTCTATTTAATATGTTCGATAATAACTTTGAAAAATGAATTTCAATATTATCGTAACAACAGAAGATGAAAGCCCGCTACTGAGTATGCATACACCACGATAATTTAAAATGTTTTTTTATGCAGCTCGCCAAATCTTTTGCTGTAAATTACTATATTATTAGACACGAGAATTTATTATTTCAAATGGATATTTTCTGATATTTCATAGCAATGAAATTGTTTGTCAATATTAGAACAATATTGACTTTTGAAAACATTTTAAGTTAATATGCTCCACATGGAAATATTTTACTCGAACCCCTTCTATTAAATGTATAAAATTAATCATGTTAACAAACATTTTTGTAGACTTTATATATATCGTGTGTATATCGAGGAATAAAATTTTTTTCCTCTTCAAGAGGGTCAGTCAAAACATGACAATCGGAAAAGAAGCTCAGTGTAAATGTGGTAAAACAGCATTGGCCCAATCAAGTAGCTACTCATGGAAAGTGTTAAATGGAAAATTAAATATAGATCAATTTAAAAAAGTATAGGAAATGCACTTTGTGAAAAAACGAAAAGAATGTTTCGATAAAAATTTAAATTAAAAGTTTTATAAAATCATTGTAACATATTAACTTATTTTAACTATAACATAGCAATAGAAATAAGAACAATTATTACATTCTAGATGAATAGAACGCAGGAATATTAAATTGCAGATAAAAAGTAAATATTGTATCGACTCAGATTGACCATTAGGATATTTATATATATGTGTGGCTAAATCGGATCTAGGGTATAGAAAATTAGAGAGTTTTATATTCCACAGTGTTTGGATTTCAATTTTATTGCAATTATGAAAAATATCACATTTTAATTTAGATCTTTTTGACAACGATGTGTTTTGGGCATGACGACAGGTACCTACGATGAATGAAATGAAACTCGTTCTGCAATGCAACGTATTTATTAATAAAATTTAATTAGTCAATACAAGACACGATTTTATGCAAGAAAATTTAAAGGAAAAGAAGGTACATATCTGAGAATTTGTGCTTTATTTTTGTATCTTCAGAGATAATTCATCTTTATGAATAATACATCACTGCAGTATGAGTGAGATCTCGAGAAAGCGAATGATATCAATATATATTACGTATAGTGTGTCCAAAACAACTGAGTAGAGACAAGGTAATTTTTGCAACCTAACTTTATGTACGTGAGTTCCTACTCTGTGGTAACACTTAAAGCCAGATCACCACTCGTTCACATTCGGCGACGAACGGTTTGCTATTTTAAAGTAATATGAAAATAAAAATTATATTAAATCGGAAAAAGAATAGGTAAACTGACATGGTGTATGTATGAACGGGCGGGAAAGTGTAATAAAAGCTTATGAACTCGGGGGAGGGAATTTTTTTGCAAGTATTGTCTCAAGAGGATTCCTCACTTTCATTGCGTCGCTGAAACTGACACATGAAATGTGAAAAGGTACTGTTGTGTTAAATCAAGTTAGACCGCTCAAGATAAATTCCGTTAACACATATTTCATTTTTTTGATGGAGGATAAACATGTTAAATAATTGAATGTTTACAACTTTCTGAGCACAGTCGATAGTACTCTCTCAAAAAAATAAATATTTATAGATCTATGTTTATTTTGAAGACATCAACTTACAATTGTGGTGTACATATTGGTAAAATTTTAATCATCGCTTCCTAATAAAACATGTTAATTATGCATTACAATAGCTAATATTTTAAAATATTTACATTGAAATTTTCGTGCAGGCAAGAATAAATTACAATATTTTACTTTTATGTACTGCGTCATTTGAGGATACTATTTGTACAGATTTCATAAAAAAACTTCAAAGCTATCTGAAATATATAAAAAAAAAATTATTAATTTTTTTTACTACTCAACTTCCAAAAATGCCGCAATTAAAATTATGACAGTAACAGAATTTCCAGAAACTTAGATTTTATTCAGCGATTAAATGTTTCATAATTGTTTAAGAAATTAGCGACATTTTTTAGGCAATAAATATACTTGGTGAATAATAACGTATTGTAGAAATTATGTTTGCCTAATTTTTTGTACTATGTAAACTTTTATATGTTAGTGTATATCAAATCATCTTAGTGTAAGTTTTGCTCTACTAAACCGTTTGTTTTTTTATATAAGTATAATTAATCTCAAAATGAAAATTAAATATTTAACAAAACTCAAAACACTGTGATGGAAAAAATTAAATAAAGCGAAAAATGAATAACTTTTACCGAGCTTATTTAAGCAGTAAACCTTAATTATAAATAAAGAGTACTTGAACGATCCGGAGATAAAAATTTTCTTTCATTTCATTGCTTAAAAATAATAAATATTATGTCTACTTTATTTAGTATCTGGCAAAGTTAAAACGAAATGATTAATGTGTACCTTGATAAAAGCCCTAATTTAAATCTTTATGGTTACAGAAAATTATCTTAAAGTAAATAATGTGTTGCAAGAGAAAGCACTGTATGACCTCGGTCGATTTTATGGCAACGAAATTTGTTTATTATACTTCAACAAATTTCGTCTTGCTCTTAGGTTTTATTTGTATTTGAGCTTTCGCCGTAAATTGTTGAACTTTTAGATGGACAGTTCTAAATTTATAAGATATTTATTTTTTAAGGAAAAAGTTTATAAAATACCCAAACGAATAGCATAATTTGAATTTGATATGTACCAAAAGATATCAGCGATACTATTATGAATTATTGATCGTCTGTACCTTTTCTAACGAATTTCGTTTTTTTGTAACAAAATGCATATCTGATTTTTATTTTTTTATATATATATATATATATATATATATATATATATATATATATATATATATATAATTTTCTCATTAGTTTCGACTTGACCGTGCTCAGAAAGATGTAAACATTATATTATTTAATATGTTTATCCTCTATCAAAAAAATGAAATATGTGTTAACGGAATTTACCTAGAGCGGTCTAACTTGATTTAACGTAACAGTACCTTTTCACATTTTAAGTTTCAGCGACGCAATGAAAGTGAGGAAGCTTCTTGAGAAAATACTTGCGAGAAATTTCCCTCCCCCGAGTTCATAAGCTTTTATTACACTTTCCCGTCGGTTTATTCATAAACCATGTCAGGTTACCTATTCGTTTTCCATTTAATATAATTTTTAAATTCATATTACTTTGAAATAACAAACAATTCGTCGTAGAATGTGAACGAGTGGTTACCAGGCTTAAGTGTTACCACAGAGTAGGAATTCATGTTTAAAGCAGAATGAAGGTTGGTAATGGGGGTCTGGTAAATGCCTGTAAGGTAAGAAATTCAGCAGTAAGAATTTCAGCTGCATGGAATTCCATAAAATTTCTGTGCGTGAAACTTTTCGTAATTATTTTTCCTTTTGCATCATTAAAGACCTTTTAATTTTATTGGTGTCTTAAGGACACCCTGTTACAAATACGGTGTATTTACTTATCGTCTTCTGCAATCTTCCTACAAGGCTACATGAATTCTCATGTTGGAGAAAATATTAAAAAAGTTTATAAATTTCGTATTAAAAAATCTATTTCCTTCGATTTTATAATGGCAATCATCGTATGTAATTCACTTCAGCTCTGGCGGGAAATGCATTTGATCAAACATTTTGTTATTACTAAATCAGCACGTTGATGATTTCTCTATCTTGAATTAAGTAGCATTTTACGCTCTTAGTTTTTACATGAGTGGACGATGTCATAGTATATTTAACCTGCATAAAGTGCGTACGAATATCTTGCAGCATTCTTTAACGCAATATTATGAGATACCTCCAGTATTAATATATTTTTATGCTCGATTAACAGTTCAGATGATGGAATTATGGAGTTGCTTTTAAATTATATTTATAATTATTTGTTTTTCTTTCTCAATTTTTGGCTGTTTTTACTACATTTTATATTCATTTATTCTTTTGATACTCCCACATGTACAACGTTATGAGTAAATTTGTGCGGTTATTTTAATACAAGATGCCATTTCTATAAATTACTACATATTTCTATATGTATTTGTTAGAAATATTACTTAGTTTTTGGCTATAAATTGTTCTTTTATGCAATCTATTCAATAATTGCATTTACCTGCAAATACGTTCACCTCCGTCTGTGTGGATGTATGAACAACCTATGAAATCAAAAGGACCGATTTCAATATTACATGTTAATTTGTCTCCTAACCAGTTATTGGAATTAATCACGAGTAGTATTAGAATTGATCCCATTGATACACCAGTTATTCGAATTTATCATGAATCGCTAATACTTCTTAGCTTTATGTTACTTCGATCTACTTTGTAACAATGAGAAAGATCGAAATCCTCAATCCTATAAATTATGGATCTAATGTATTATTATTCATTACCTCCCTATAATTGATACGTCCATATATTGTTTTATTTCATTTCACATTAATGTTATTTGTGTCAGAGATGTTCATCTATATATAAATAATTTTATTTTCTTTTTTTTACGGAGCCTAATATATTTTATGTGTATTTTCTATTACCTGTATAAATCATTACAATTTTCCGTCGCAACTAATATTTCTCACTCGTCGTGTTATGCTTGGCTGTATAAGATTGCTTTTAAATCCACCATATGTGTTCACAGCTTTATAATTTTTAGTGAAATTTATTGAAATAATACAAATGTAATAATTTGCAATATTATGTTGAGACTATAAATATTTAATTTTAACCCTACGTTTATACATGTAATATTTAAAATATTATAAAAATTAATTTACTATTCTCCTGCATGATGTAAGTACGAACAAATAGACAGAAAAAAATGGACGGACGAAAATTTCAGGAACATTTTCATTTTAAAGTTTATTTAGAGTTTTGAATTAATTTTTGTAGTCAGTCATCAGTGCAGTTTTTTTGCCTTAATGCTTTTATATACGTATAAAGTTATTATTAAAATATCATCCAGTATTTTTCTTCTTCAACCAGACGTGCTATTCTTGGTCCGGAGAAAACAAATTTTGTATAAAAAAAATTCATGCCGATGTACATGAAATGTTATAGAAAATCATTACCTTATTATTCATTTATTAAATTAAGTCTAAAGTATCATTATCCACACATGTGTGAAAATATAAAATTTTTCCGTTCCATAAACAGATTTTTCTGCAGTAATCTTCCCAGAAATAGCTTTATTCATCACCTCCGAAGTTCTGGGATATAAAGCTCCAATAAACGTACAGGCGATTTATTTTAGAATGCTATACTGTTGAATGCAAATCTTTCCAGTTGTTCAGGAGTTTTTAAAAGGAAATTCGCTTGTACGTTTATGAGAGAACAATGAGGGAAATGGTCATTGCAGGTGGTTATAATCAATTTTCACACTATAACATTCCTTTAAATGTAAAGCGTCAATAGGTAAGGTTCCTATTTGAATTTTGTTATCAGAATTTAGTAATTAATAACAATATTTACAATACAATGTTAGTTAGAAACTAACATTATGCTGTTTGTGATAACAGTAAATCTGAAAACAGTGTAAGTGCTATTCAAGTTTGGAAAATGTAACTTTTCTGTTATTTATAAGAGACAGTATTTGTTTGCCTATCTACTTACAGATAAATATACGTTATTTGTTATTATAAACCCGATTTTTCTCCCTATCCAACTTTTTATCAAAAAACCTCCTTTGACAAAAAGTTATGTAACTAATTGTTTCCTTTATTTTTATTTTTACAGTTCTTGGCCGTAGTAAGTTTCACCCAAAAATAGGAATTTTAATTACTATTCCAAAAGCATTATTTCTTGCAATGTATTTTTTATAACGTTAATTTATATTTCAAAGGTGCTCTATAACTTTCTCGGTAGCGAGAAAGTTATAAACACTGCATTTCGTGTTCTCCACTCTAGAAATCACCTTAGGAATGGTTGTATTTTCGATATATATGGCTTGCCTTTTGCCACTTCAATTTGCAAATGTTAAGGGCTATGTCGAATATTTTGATTCTCCGTTGGATTTTTTATTTCAGATTTTGTACCTCAGAGGACACTCCGAGCATAGCTCTTACCATCACTTGCTGCGCGACTTTAAATTTATGGATCAAGCCGACCCTGAATATTTTAGATTTTCTTATGATTGTAATATATTAATATTTTACAACCGTAATACAAAATTTGAATTATTGATAATAAAAAATTGTTTTGGTGGATTTTATTATTTTTCATATTTCCCCTGACCAATAAAAAGAACAAGTAATTTGTTATCTGTATCGTATAATTTTGCTTGAAATTGTTGTAGAAATAGGTTAGTTTAAACAACTAATTCACGTATTAATATCTGAATTCATTCGCATACAATTGTAATCAATGCAGATATTTACATTTTTATAAGAACTCTATACTAGCCTTCATGATAAGAACTCTAACTAAAAGTAGCAATGAATTAAGAGATTAGGAAAATAGAAATATATTGCTAGAAATATGTTCACTCTGATTTAACCATTTAAAAAAACTGTTTAATGTGAACTGTCATTTTCAATACCTAAAATTAGAAATGTTATATATTATATTATTCATTTTACCAATCTATTATACGTTAAAAAGTTATTGTACTTGGGAATGGGAAATTGCATATAACTACGTATTTAGGAAATAGTATTATTCGTATAAATTAAACTGTTCGAAATACTCCGCTATTTGAAATAATTGTGACTTTATCCAAATTGAAAGGGAAACCGACATTATTAGGTACATGAAAAGTAAAATGTTACTGTAAACTTAAATTTAGTAAAGTTAAAATCGTTTTCAATGGTAGTTACTCCAGAATACAATTAAAAATAATAATACAGCGACTTCAGCAATATAGGTACAACCCGTTATATCTAAAAATAATTATTACAGAACAATGGTTACATAACTGAGATTCTCACTTCATAAATAAAGCGTTCGAAAAGAATAAGTAAAAATGGATTTTTCTTAATTGTAAGAGCTTTTAGATTTTTCGATATTTTTTAATAATTGTTAGTATTAAAACAAGAAATGAAATATACACTGATTTTTCCATTGTCATTTGCTACAACATTGTTCAAAATGGTAAAGTTAAAAAAACATTAGCTAGTAATTTTGATATCGGAAACAAAAGCAATATTACTATTTTAAAATCACTTCACTCATCAATTCAACAAGTTACGATCATTAAAAAGAAAAAATTGCAATTATTATAACAAACAAGTAATAAAGAAATTGTTAAGAAATTTTGCATACACTTGGGTATATTACACAGAAAATTTAATGAGATTGGAATAAGAAATGAACGCTGTTTCAATCATCATTTGATTGTAGTGTACAGCTTATTGTCATTTCTCGATTTTTATTTTTATTTTAATAATTGGCTAGACGCGTTTTAAATTGAAATCTAATTTAAATTCTATATAATTTAATGTCATACCCTCAACACAAGTTAAAATATTCCTACGTTTAAAAATGTTACTACCATTGTACAATTTGCTTATATTCTTAATTTTTTTTAATTTGTATAAAAAAAGGCATTATTTCATAAAACGTACGTATAAAGAAAAAAATTGGCAACATTTTGGGGACGAATGACAGTTCTTCGGATCTTCGAAATTTTTGTCAAAATTCCCGCTCAGTATCAAATATGTAAAAAGTATTAGAAATTACTAGCAAGTTTTGCACTAAAAATTTTATATGTCAGGCGCATGTAAGAAAACAAATATTGTAGTTTTATTATTGTCCAAATATTCGTTATCGGATTCTCGTTGTTGTCGAGATAGTAAAATTATAAAAGACACATTGTATATTAAAAGAACATTGATACGGTGAGACGTTTGTAATAACGATAAATTGTATTTCACAGGTAATTTTTTTTAGATACCCATAGTCTTGTATAAGGTTAGAATGAGAATATCGATATTTGATATAAAAAAAGAAATCCGTTTTTAATAGTATATTCAAGAAGAAATTACGACACCTAAAAAATACTATACATAATTTATAAAAACTTCGAGAAACATCATGTAACTGTGAAGTCTGCTAAAGATGCCACATTTTAATCGTGTTATTATTTTAAGCGACAAGAATAAAAAAGGTCACACAGTTAAATATAAAGAGTACAGGCTACAGTAAACTAATTATAGATAACGTGGGCTAAACTGGTACCGGAATAAGGGAAATATAACGGTAGACCAAATTCACGCTCTGTCGTTGAATTTTATTATTAAAGCTAAAATTGCCTGAAAATAATAACGGAAAAGCAATTAACCCTATGTGTTTTTGCAGCTATTCGCAGTCAGTCGAGTTAATTTTGTGTCTTCTGTGAAACAATTGCCCTTTGCCAAAAAAACGCAAGTTTCTCCGTTTACTTTTGACCTCCATAATAATAAAAAAATTTAGGTTTTCAAAAGTTCCTTGTAACATTCTTTCATGACAGAAAACCAACAAAAAAACTAAATTTTAATTTGCATTATTTTGCTACGGCTATGTTAAATTTATGTTTATTTATCGAATACCGGTTAATGATATTTACTTGCGAGATAATTTTAAAATTTTACGCATTGAAATTAAAGAAATCTATCAATCACTAATATAATTCACACTACGAGATTTACATATTAGATTTATAATTCACACTACGAGATTTTTTTCAAGGTACTTTAATTGGCAGAGCTCTGTACACGTCTGTTAATGTATTTACAAATATTAATAGTTTATAACTGCTACGAAATATATTGCCTACTATATCTTTCGAAAGCGTTAAAATAACGCATATTTCAAAAAATATAAGATATAAGATAATGGCTTAGATTTCCTAAAAACTTTGTAAAACCTCCAAAAAATTACTTTTTTTGTAACTTTAGGTTGAGTGATTTAAAAGTTGCCATATGATTTGTTGTATATTTTTTGGTATACCTCAGAGTATATACTATATAACATTATGATAAGAATATTTTTGGGGCCCTTATTTGTAACCTTTTCAAACGATATCTCATGAAATATATGTGCTTTTAAAAAAAATATTACTGTGAGTAATTTACATCAAGGCCTCGAGTTGCTTGTAATTTTTTGTATTTAAAGAAAAATACCAAGTATTTATTAAAATATGTTAATTTGTACATGATAACAATTAGAAAATCAAAAGTAGAACCTGTTAGTAAGATTGACATTATTTAATGTTTTTCAAAATAGTATCCGTAGTACTCCACGCTTCATTTCATCCGATGGAACCATAGAGGGAAGCAGCCAACTCGCTCTTCCTTGGACATTTCTTTCGCGGCATTTATGTTTTATTCTTAGATACAAAAAAAAAGTGGGAAGTCAGTGTATGGCGAATGTCCCATAATTTCAGAGATGTTGTAGAAGATAAAGAAGGATTCTGTTGTTATGTCTTTGCTTTTAATTGTTTTCAAGACAATAGGTCGACAATTGCCGGTATCTGCAGTAACTGTTCTTTCATCTTCCAAAACAATCGTTTTATAATAACTCGTCCGTTCAAAGAGAGTAGCGACCACCTTTCTTTTCAGAATTTTGCCATTTCTTCACTTTTTAAGCAAGTCTTCTGAAGAAAATACTCACTGCACAGACTATCTTAGTTTTCGATTCGTAACAAAATATTCAAATTTCAGTACCAGTGATAACGTTAAATACAGAATTTCAGTGGTCGCCGTCGAATTTTTTACATTTTGCGACACGATAAAGGTAAAGGATTTATTTGAGCTTCGGTCGTTTTGAGTGATATCCACGACACAATATTCCTATATGATACAAAGCTTCCTTACGCTTAAAGGTCTTGTACATTTTTTTATATTTTATACATAACAAGGCATAAACTTACCCAAATATTCTAATAGATCATTACCTTGACTGTCTTGATCGTGAGTTGCACAGTATTGATGCTATTTTAATTGTCGCTCTTGTGGGACATCCCTCGCAAAAATCGTAGCTGAGAGAGATTAAACCATATTAAACTAGTTGTATAAAGTAGTGCGGGCTGCATCGTGAAATGGCAGTGAAAATTGGTGGTAATTCTATTATTATAGACTACAAAGGAAGTCATGAAAAATCATCGAACAAACATTTTATCTTGTTAAGTTTATCTTCATGTGATGACACAATTTTAAAATTTCCATTAATTTACAAAACCACAGGAAAACTAGCAAAATATCTCAACCCAATCTGAAATATCCCACCCATGGGATTTTTCAAATGTACATTTATTTTTTATTGTCAAATGTCCTCTAAGAATTTTCAATATAATCCTCATATGTTTTTTTTATTTAAGAAATTTCATTTCTAGCAAGATATAATTTTCTTTGAATTTTTTGCCCCATAGAAAATAAGGTTTTGATATGCTAATACGACTTCCACGTGCTCACACATTATATACATATATTTAATCACTTGTCAAAAAGTTTATCAATACAAAATAAATCAAAAGAAACATGTATCAAGTTTTGAAATAAAATTTAATACTTTTCTAATTTTCAATGTCAGTAGTTAGCTAACTCAAATATTTTGTAACTTCCTAAATGATGATGAACCACAGACAGGTGAAGCTAACTTAAATTTGACCCTTTTGTACAAATCAAGTATCACTAATACGCGAAGTAAACTAATGGAAAATCACTCAAGCAACTCAAGCGTCTCTTCAAGACCACTGCGAAGTAATTAGGGTTGACAAAGTCGCAATATAGCATGAAAATTTTATGGCATAAATTAATAGGTAAAGTTGTTTTGCCATGAATTTTTTTCAATCATTCCAAGCCAGGAAATTTGCTTGGCAAATGATATGAAACAAATTTTTAAATTTTTCGTTTGCAAAAGAATTTTTTCTAACGAAAAATTTTGGTGCACAGTGTATTTTAAAGAAAAAATTGTCCTATTTCATGCTGCAACAAATATTGAAATTTTAATGCTAATTAATAAGCACAGAGCTGAGCGCTGGATTGCTGTAAATTAAATAAAAATGCAGCGAAATTGTATTTTTTTAAGCCAAGGTTTTCAAAAACCTCAGACAAAATTAAGTAAAATTTTACAATGTTCTTAATTTTTTTTTATGTTTTCTAAATCATAGCAATATGGTTGATGGATAAGATTTACTTATGTGTAATGCAAATTCTAATAAAATGAAAGCACAAAAAATTTATTAGCCGCAAAATTTTCGTAAACACTCCCACCGAGTTTTAAATATTTTTTTAAATTGATTGTAACTTAAGAGTCGTATCAATTGTAAAATGATATGGATGTAACTAACATTTTCAAAAATTAATGAAATTCCATTGAATAATGACCATATACTTGCTAATCAATTTAAATATTTACAATTCTTCATCAATTCATCGCACTGTCTTTTACCAGACAAATGAGGGTTAAAAATTGTTCTAAGCCTAATAACAAAAATTTGTTCGTGTTTTATGTCATTATCTTTTTCATAAATACAAGTTACATTATTTTATGTTCATGAACAGAATGAAAGTTTATTCTAGGTAAGTGGGTGATTATTTTTCGTTTGATTCTTGAATGCAATGTAATGGATAGAAATCACATGTAAATAATAAGAAACGTTTCAATCTACCTTTTTTCATTCAAAAACTAACATATTGTTCTTGCAAATAATAAAATCACAAACTTTCTGTAGACTAAAACGGATAAATGTCAAACCGAATTGAATAAATATATTATTCATATATCCCATAAAGACCAAATCCAGATTGCAAAATAAAAAGAGAAAAAACGCGACTTGCATAAAATATTTTTGTGTTTTCTTTGTCATAACACAAAAATGTTTCATGCAACTAAAATATACAAAAAATTCTCCAAAATATTTCATAAAAATCATATTCACTTTGATTCAATTTTTGTGACATTATTAGTCGTATATCCTATTGGCAGCCGCATACGGCTATTGTATTTTATATTGCGGGTAAATCTATATGCTCTCTATAATGAGAGATATATTTTCTGTTCTTATTTGAAGTGAATTATCTTTTGACAGTTTTAGTGTTGTACTAAGCAATAACATCCCTAGAGACGGCTATAGTTTATTTATTTTACATTGTCCTATTGTACAGTTTAGATGCATACTACGAGTTGTGTTCGTATGTCGAGGATTCCTACCTTGCTTGAAACATAATTACTTTATTATGGGTTTTGATTTATCCGGAGCTTCTGTCAAAATATGATTAAAGATTAAAAGCAATATTGGAATCTTAATTTTTCTCTCGTCTTTCCACAAAAATATTTTTTTAAAATTCCATATGAATATTTTGAAGTGTTATGTACTGAGATATTTGCGGGTCAGTATGCATAGTTGCACTGTGTTCGTCTGTCTCTCCCTCTGCATGTCATAGCCGTTTATCACAGACTAAATGCTATAAAGCTGAAATAGGGCATCTTTAAACATTATTTATAATGTCTGTAGGGTTACGGAAAAAATCTCTCAAAAAATATGTTTGGGAGATGTATCCCTCGCATGTAAAATGTGGATGATTTTTTTAATTTTTATAAATCAGTGACTATTAGTGCTTTACAGCTAAAATAGGGCATCTGTAAACATTATTTATAATGTCTGTATTATGGAACAAAATCTCGAAAATAATTTTTTTGAGATGTATCCCTTGCATGTAAAATATGAGTGATTTTTTTATTTTTATACTACGTTGTATCGGATAAATTTTAATAGCTTTTCCAAAAATAATAATGATGATATCCCTTACATATAAAAAACAGGTAATTTTTTTTCTATATCACGGGCTAATAGTGCAATAGAGCTTTTTATATATCACAGGCTAATAGTCCAATAGAGCTGAAATAGGACATGTTTAAACATTATATATAATGTCTGTAGCGTTATGGAAATTATTCTTTTGAAAAATATTTTTGGAGATGTATCCCTTCCATGTAAAATGTGGTTGTTTTTTAAAATTGTTATATATTATAGACTAATAGTGTTCTAGAGCTGACATAGGACATATTTAAACTTTATTTATAGTATCTGTAGAGTTATGGAAATAAATGTCTCGAAAAATATTTTTCGGGATGTATCCCTACTACATTATGTCGGATAAATTTTAATAGGTCTTTCAAAAATAATAAAGGTCTTTGGAAACATTTTTTAGTACCAAGAGCTGTTGACGATATATTAAGAAAGTAAAAGATTTTCTTCGAAGTGTATGATGCGCATCTGCTTCGTGCCAGCAAATCTGCAATTTTTTGTATCTCAAAAACAATTTCAATATCTATAAATTATTCACAGCATATGTAACAAAATTTAAAGATAAATTTTGACAGAAAAGTAGGCTTTACTAGTTTACGAATAATATTCGACTTACTTTTTGTTTACAGAACATAGTAATACATGATCAGAATCTAAAGTTTTTTTTAGTTCTAGATAGCTATTATAATAACACTCGGAACAGCAATTTAATAAAATTTGTGAGAGAAAACATTATCATACTTGTAGCCATTTCTCCACAAACTAGTCATGAACAGCAGCTGTCGGACAAAAGCCATATTGACCTTTTAATATACATAATAGCAAACAAGTTAGAACCCTATTTATTAATAACGCTTGCCTATTGACTTTTTGTATACTTAGGAGTTTTTCGATAATACCTGTCTGAAAGCATAAACTATAAATTTGCAGTCAATGGCTTTCGTATAATATTCAGTCTAGCAGACCAATATTCAGTCTGCTATTTTAAAGATAACGAAGACAAAATCTGCAAGTTTCTGTGTTAAATAAATAAATTAATTAAAAGTTAATTAATCAAACCGGCGTCCAGGTAACTTGTTATATAAGTCGAAAACTCCCGACTGTATATAGATGTAGAATGTTTATTATTCCAAGGCTTTTTCTCATAAGACTCTGGTTGAAAAATGTGGATCATGCGCCTAACGTGTGGATTTTGGTGAAGAAAGGATGTGCAGGAGGCGAAAATATAATTATAATGGCATTTGTATATGCGGTTGCCGAATATATATATTTTTTTGGAATTTTGAAAATGTTAATATTATTACTAAAACACCGTATAAAAAAAGTTAAAAGTATATATTTTGTTGGTTCTATGGATAAATTCATCAAATTCTTACATATCTCGGTACATATCTCGTATTCGGTTCAATTTTTTCTTTAATATAATGTGTTTATATGTCTTACTTAAAATATTCAGAACTGGGAGACAGCCTTTCATTAAAGAGAAAGTAAGTAATTATTTACTGGTCAATAACTTTTATTTCTCTGATTTCCTTTGCAAAGCTAGCACTAAAAATAAAATGATATTCCACACCTAGTAAATTTCCTCTACAGTTTCTCTTTTGGGTTTCTTGTGTTTATGAAAGAAAACAAAATTTCTAACGAATTCAAGTATGTAGAAAATACTAAGCGAAATTCTTATCTAACTTTCATATAGTTTTGAGTAAAAGTTTTTTGAAGACAAAAATGGACGCACCATTAGCTTTTCAGAATCGATGTACGTCTATGTGTCCTTAGTAGTATGCAAAGTTATAAATAAAAATATTAAAAGACAGCCATGCCGTTCTGGACTATCGATTGCGCTTATACTATTTGTTATTTTTTTAATTTTTTCAAAATATTAAAACGGTTTGCTTCCTAAACATAAAAGAATACATTAGATTTTTTTTACGTAAATTAAACGTAAACGTGTGTGATTAATACAATTAGAAAGAGTACTTACACTAGATCTGGATCTACTACATCGCATCACAAAAGTCGTTGGATTCGTAAGATATACAAGATGTTTTGAATATTATTTTTGAATAGACTGTAAAATATTTAGAAGACATAAACACAAATGATTTTTTAAACGTATTACAAATTATTGCAAAATTTATCATGTGAAATTAGATTGAGAATTTAGATTTCATTTTATAAATCCCAAGTTTTTAATATATTTGAAATTATCAGTTCGTTCCCTTGCAAACGACTAAAGTTATTAAAAAATGGAATATATTTTTGTCTTTGCAGATGATGGTAAGTAAATACAATTAACGTTTTATGTATCATCCAAAAAACTAGTATATTTTTTTAAATAAAATGTTATCATATTATTCCTTAAAATCTAACATGCGTATAAGTTCATAATCATCATATTTAATTGTTTTCAGTTATTCCATACTTGTCTCGTTTTGCTTTAGTTAATTATTCATATTTTTAAGTAAGCTTATACTTTATTGTTTCTTAGCTTATAATTTATTTTTTTAAGTCCTGAATGTAGTTCACCGTCTGAATCTTTAAAAAATCGGCCGTAAAGGTTGAATTTCATTTCTTACGAAATAAAGTACTAAGTTACAATAAATATAGCAACATACAACAGAAACTAACAACAGAAATTCAAATAGCGTTTTTGTGATTAGAATTTTTGTAGGAGACTAGGAAAAGGCTTATGAAAATTGGTACCGAATTTTGTGAGGCCGTGAAAATTCTCATTACACAGGGGCAAAATCGCCTATCATGATTGCCTAAATTTTATAAACATTTTTAGGGCAATGATTAGGGAAAAAAGATATATACATCCTTAAAATAAATTATATTTTTCTTACCATGCTAACGACCTAAATAAAACTACCTTACTTTTGTAATCAATTATTTTGATTTTGAGGTTTAACGATAAAGTTAGCCAAATAATTTTTTTGGATGAATTATAAATGTATAAGGGGACTATTGTGAAACGTATTGGTGTTAATTTTACGTAGTGAAAATATCCAAAAATATTCTGCTATTATTAATTTTATGTGTCGTGTCATATCAAGAGCCAGCTGTTGGCAAATATCATTTATACTGTCTACAGTCCCTAATATAAAATTCTCTAGAATACGACCTCAAAATTCAACCTTCATAAGTATACAGTTCAAAGAATTCAATTCTTACAAGTACTCAGTTTGGCATGTTAAGATTTTGTATCACCTATATGATACAAAATCTTATTAGATAGCAAAGATAGATAGATATATCTTTGCTAATATCCCACCTGAAGATGTTGTAATACAACGAAACCTAGGTCGTGGTAAAGAAATTAAAGAAAGTAGAAATAATACTACATCACGTAGTTTCATTTAATTGTGAATAATGAATTTCTACAAAATTAACGCCAAGTATATTCAAGTATCATTAACCTTAACACTCTAGTATTATGTCTTAAACAAATTAATACAAACAACTTTCTATCGGTATTTTACCTCCTCCTTAACTAAATGTTTACAAATACTTCTAATTTTAAACCTTCGTCCGGAATTACAATTTTTAATACCGTAAATGTCTGAGCTTTGAAACAGGAAAAAAGTTACAGTGTGCAAAATGTTTCCCACTCGCTTTTCATTATAATGGATCAGATAAAAATAATTCAAGCAAAATAAACTACGTAAAATATACACACACCACATTCATCCAGACAACTATAAATAGAACGGTAATTACCGTGTTCATAGCCCGTACTATCACTTGCATGACGGAAAAACATAACGTCTATAAATTATCGTGATTTATGTACTGGTAGAAATATTTACACTTTTCAAATACTCCAGCGGTGAGCTATACAGAAACATAAATAAAAATTAACTGTGGCCCGTACCTCGGAAAAACTTAGAAAAATAAGCGAGGCGCCTCATTCGCGCAGCGATTCATATTGATTTGTTTCCACAAAACGCCCGCCACGGAATTAAGTTTCGTAAGCAGTGATTTTAAAGTTAGAAACAATTTTTTCCTATTTTGCACTACAATAGCCGAATGTGTTTTTTGAATTAAATATAATATAGATATTGAAATAAGCGAAAATTATATATAGCGAAATATTTTCTAAAAGGTAATTCATAGTCAATTATATTAACCTAACATAACTTATTAATTTATACAATAAATTAATTTGCGTGATGCCAGCGCAAAGAAACGAAGTCCATTGGATATATCCATTGGGGTGTTTTGGATACTTTTGTACAAGACAAGAGAAGAGATAAAACGGAGTATCACGTCATTATCGTACGGAGTATCACGTCATTATCCGTCTGTTAATCGCATGTTAACCTTTTCTAATCTATTGTTCACCTTTCTAAACTAATTGAGAGTGAAGGATGAAATTGTATATAATTGCGGGAAATATTCGCTCAATTATGTGCATTTATAAAAAGTCGAACTTCAATTTAAGCAGGCACCGTTTTGAGACGTAAAACAGGAGGAAAAAAAATGTTTGTTGAGGTCATCATATTTTTCTTGAGATTTAAACTTAGTTAAATTGCAATTCAATGTCATTATGTTACTTAATTTCTTTCTTGTTTTAATATGAATTGCTTCATCCCTATTGTATAAATAATTGCTGACCAAAAAAAAGAGAAATATTTGTCTTTGTTCTGAATTGACGAAAAATCATCATCAATGCGTTAACTGAGGTATATTTTGTTATGAATGTTTTAGTTATTTGAAATTAATTTACAGATTATATTAATAGCGTAAAATTATTTGTTGTGGTCCACAATATCAAAAAAAATCGCTGAAATGAACACAGCACCACAAAAGATTTCGCACACAACACGCATAAAATATTGTTCCCTTTATTTATTAACTTTACCAAAATATTCCACTTTTCTATATAAGAAGTGCACTTAATGAGTGCGTATAAAATCCACCAAAGACTCTGACGAGATATATATATTTTAAAGTTCGTATTAGATTCCAAAATAATCATTCACTTCTAAAAACCGACTACGTGTTGAATTCGACAAACTTAATTTGACATAGAACAACGGTAAAATGAGGAACCAATACAGTGTATGTAAAGAAAAACGAAAAGTTTGTTTTTGAGTAAAAAGTAAATTCACTATAGATAAAACTAGAAAGTCTTATTGCGTGATGTGTTCATATTCTCATATTTTGCACTCATAATAAATGTTCTTATTGCGATAATAATTTGATTCGCATATTTATTATTTATTTACCCTCTTAACACTCTAAAATGAATGAAAAATTATGTGAACTTAAATACAGACAACGAATAATATCGCTCCCTATCTCTTAACTATACTTTTATATATACAGTGGTGGTTTCTCCGCAAATATTTATGGAAATAGCATTAGTTTGAATCTTTTCGCAACATTTAATTTCATTACCTGATTAGAATTTAATGAAAGCGAAGCTCTAAATGAAATTTTCAATTAACCGTTTTGAGTTTTCTTTAAATTATTCTTATATTTTGTACTTACTTATATTTCTAATTTATTTTATATTTAACTTCATTTAAGTGTTTGATTTAAACATTTCCACAAGTTAAGGTTTTCTGGGAATAGTTATAAAGTACTTTTATGTCGACAAATTTCTATGAAATAAAAATTATATTTTTGTTATTGGAAACAAAATTTTAAAGCGTATTTGCTTGCACAAATTAATAACAAGATGTTTTACCTCAATTTTAACCTGCCATAGTAGTTCAATTCACGTAACCGGCCATAATATATACAAGACTAGCTTTTAAGAATTCCCGTGAACTTTAACTATGTGTCAATGATCTCTTATTATTCAACTCTCCAGACTGGTTTGTTTCAGAATTTGACATCAACACACTGGTATGTTGTCGTTAAATGCAGAAACTAATTATTACTGAGTGTGAAATGCTCATTAAGCTTAACTTTAATTTATTTATATTTAAGTCAGTTTTTCTTATTTTTTTAAATAACCACATGCAGTTAAAAATATTTCATACGAATTAAATTTAGCATAATTAATATATTAAATATTGACATTGAAAATATTGTTGCATGCTCCTGTTATGTTTACTATTAGTAGATCATTATATGAATCTAATGCAAGACGCCCTTAATCACTATTGGATACTGTAGTAATTATGTAATTCAATGTGAAGGCCTCATAAAGATTGTGTATTTGATACCATCAAGCGCACGATGGCAGGGATGAAATCAACGAACCTATTTCCTCTGAGTAGAAGCCTAATTTGACATTGGATTAATATTTACGGATTTTAATAGAACTGTATTGGAAATCTTTACAGGAATGACTAGAAGGCTGATTTCCGACCAGATTTTTTAACAATTGCTTTAATATGCACGCATATAAATGTAAAAAATGTTAGTATGTGGTGATTTTTATATTTTTCGATCTTTAATAAATAATCACAATTATAAAAATAAAAAATTAATTTGTTTATTTATATTAATCATGAGGTACTATGTATGTCGAGACTATTTATGCAGTATATCAATACTTATCTAATTCGAGAGTAACGTAATGCAATTAAAACTATCTACATTTTACTAATTTACTTATTTTTATATGTAATGATATAATTAAGAGTAAATTGTAGCTAATTTTTATGTAGTACTATAGTTAACAATTTCACTTCCACAATATATTGACTTAGAAGAAATAAGAAATAAATATGAAAAAGTTTTATGGAGTCACGATACTATTTTTTAAGGGAATTAATTATCGATTATTGTTTAATTTATTTTAAAAATTTTGTTGAAATATCTGTAACTAATTTGGCACAATTTAATATATATCCACTTTTATTTTAATTTAATTATTTATTTTGAAATAGATCTAATATCGAATACAAAGGTGTTCTGAGGTCGTTATCATGAGTACAATGAGAGGCAACCGGCATATTATGAAGACAATGACCACTGTCACCATCATTTTGATCACCTGCAACAAAATTCTATAATTAGGGTGCATCCATAATGATAATTCTAAGAAATGGTTGCTCCACTTTGACCAAGATTTTCGAATAATTTTACAGGGCTCAGTACAGGGTTAAGTAAAATGATACTCATCCAATTTGTGTACATATTTATAACCAATTAACTTTGAAGCAATAGCGATAATGAATATATATATATATATATATATATATATATAAATATATATATATATACATATATATATATATATATATATATATATATAAGTAAAAGTATATTTTTTAACCGGATTAGTAAAAATTCAGATTCAGCCTGAAAATTTAAGTTGAAAATATTTTATAAACTTTTTAGGCTTTGTTTTCGGGAAAATAATATAATTTTTATTATATTATTAAAATAAAATAATGAAATATTATTGTCTATTTTAAATGTTCTTAGCCATAATTAATAAAATATTTAAAAAAACAATTAAGAAAAATTCCTATCAAGAAATCAGTACGTTACCAGTTTATTAGTATAATCAATTTCTTTGGTTGAATTTTCACAAGAATTTTCACAAGACACTCGTGCCACTTGCACTCACACCAACAAAAGATTATTTAAACGGTTATATGCAAGAGCGGTAATACACAAAATCATTACCTTGAAATCGACATTTTATAGCTCCTTCTGTATTCAGAAGTTTTGAATATAATATTGAAAATGTGAATAAAATTAAAATAAAAAGCCGTAAAAATGTGAAGCAGAAATTACTTTTTCAAGCCCATTTTCTCATTTTATTATAAAACAATATATACTGTTGATTCCTAACTTAATAAGCTTACACCGTGTTTTACATTTTACAAATTAATATTAATTTTAAAATATTATACAGACCACCAAGATTTTCTTGCAATAATATCTTAACTTTAAGTCTGAAGAATAACTTCGCATCAAAATCGACCCTGTATTTCCATAATTTTGCAAAAAGTGCATATACCTCAAGGATCGTATATAAATAATGTCGAAATATGGCGATCAGTTTCAGGAATTTTTATTTATGCCTTAAATGCCACTTCTAGTATTTATTTACTGTTAGTTTTAAAACTTCTTGAACTAAATTTCAAATACATTTAAAAAGGAGAAACATGTCTGTATGTCTATATTGATAAAATTGCTTTATCAAAATAGACATATCTCAATGACCTCACAGTTTACAGCTAACATAAAAACAAAAAGAAAGTTTTTTCATACTGTTAAAGTTTAAGGTATATAATTCTAAAAGTTTTATGAATCGATGTAAAAACAAAAAGAGTTTATTTCTTTTACTTCAAACTTACGAAGTAACTTGATGTACTTATTATAATTTTTTTTAATTGATAAGAAGTATTTGTGACACAAAACACTCATTCCTGGAGTCTCAAAAACTCCTTTATGGTATCCATGACCATGTCTTTAACATCAAATTTCGTTCTATGGATATGCGTCTTTATACTTAGTAGATGATCATAAATCTCGAAGCCAACTTTGCGAATTGTTGTGGGTCCAACTTCGGTTCAATCAGATGGAGTATTATCTAAGTGAAATGATAAGCCTAAGGATAATTGTTCACTATATTTTTCATTAATTCTTTATGGAATTTTGGGATCTAATATGTACAGTGCATGCAACTCGAAAAATTTCATCGGTGGACAATACGATCGTTTCGAGAACACTTGTTTTGTCGTTTCAGTATCAAAATGGTAAAGCTACGCTTCATCCATGGATAAAAAACGACAATAAAAGGTCTTTAGATTATCCTGCATGATTTCGTAATTCCTCCTTGAAAGACGTAAATATTAGGTTTGTTTTCTACAGTTAGCTTTAGTGTAATCCGTCTTGATTGTTTCTGAACTCCAAAGAATGTGTTAAAATAAAATAAACACTACCAAATTAATTACTTAGGGCCATTGCTAGATATTTTAACTTGATTGTCCTGTATTCTAAACAATTTTTCCCTTTTTTGACATTTTCTTCGAGAACATATTTGGGAAATTGACCGGAAAAATATTTTAGTTATTGTTATATTTTGAAAAAGAAAATGCGCATTAAGTAATATTTCGACACAGTAAAACACTCGAATTTTGGTCGCTTTTTCTTCAGTACAAATTTAATATTATTATAATAATATTAGAGAGTTTTCGCATACAAATCAAATGTTCTTTTTAATTTTTTAACAATCATAAATTTGAAAAAATATTATAAATAGCGGAAGGACTTTTGTTAATTTTTCCACATAATCAGATTTATTTTAATTATATGGACAAAGTATATTATTAGCGGAAGAGGGGAAGAAAAAATTAAAAAATATTAGGAATAAAATAAAAACCAGATTTTATTTTGTATGCTTTAGATTATCCTAGGAAGTAATTCTTTGTAATTATATATAACTTTTTCACTTTTCATAAAAGTTTACAAATCTAATTTTTTTTACAAAACTGGGGTTTGTGGGTTAAAATAAACTGTAAAAGAAGGTAAAATGGTATAAGTCTGTTTATTCTTAATATTAGCCATCTCAATTTGAAAAGCATTTTGAAACATATTCATATTCAAATGGCTATAAAATTGATTCAAAATGTCTTACAATTCGTAATAGTTTTGCAATAAAGATTCGAATCCAAAATGGACAGCACGTAATTGTTCGTTCCGTAGCAAAATTTACTAGCAATATCTACCTGAACGAAATAATAACCTATCTGGACTGATATGCAATAACAGTAATTTTTACCCCAATTTATTAAATAAATGTTAAAGAATACTTCTTAACATTTTATTTTATCCTAATAGTACGAGAAGAGGAATCTTAAAAAAACTGGAATGAAAAGAATGAGGTTTTATGAAAATAAACGATGGTGTGTGGTTTGCACCTGCGAATTGCAATTTTTTGCAATAATATATTGTTTTATTTTTGTGTATTATATACCTTCGCAAAAAAATTATTTATTTAATTGATGAGCGTAAAGTAAATTTACAATGGACGCGACTGTTATATTTGATTACGCTAATTTTTTGCAATAATATATTGTTTTATTTTTGTGTATTATATACCTTCGCAAAAAAAATTATTTATTAAATTGATGAGCGTAAAGTAAATTTACATTGGACGCGACTGTTATATTTGATTACGCTAATCGACAATCTGTCTCTTGCCTTTAATTTAACACCTTTTTCTTGTTATGATTTATTATTAAATTTCAAATCGATTAGTTTCTTTTTGCGGATGAATATAACTTGAGACATAATGAGAATTATGTAAATGGTAATTTTTCCCAAATACTCTCTGAAAGTTATAGGATTTAATCGCTTTTATATTAGATTCTTGATATATGAATTTTAAAGAGTGTTATAAATATTTATAGCATGGTAAAGATAATCTATTTTTGTTTACCTTCCAGTGACAACCAATGAACTTATTACTTTAATTATAAGTTAAATTAATAATTCCAGATAAATAATTCCACATGTCTTCTTTACACTTATTGCGGTCAGTTAAAAATAGATCATAAAATATATTAAATATTTCACTTTTCGAAAATTTTTCGGATGACTTCATTCCAACGTACACATCTAATATAATTTCACTATTACTTGTTTCAAATAATGTTAGAAATACCAAAAAAAATTGGCTTAAACATAAAAACAACAAAATTGCATTTTTCGTGAATTAAAAATTTATTTCTATTCTTTGAGTTCACTTTAATATTTATTCCCGTTAGCTCCATTTAACTGTCTCCAGAAAGGTAACTTTTATGAAAGACATAACTCAGTACCGAACGTAGATATTAAAAAAATGTTTATTAAATTTTTTCATCAAAAATACATAGGAGAAATTTCTCAACACCATTACTTTTGAGCTTATATCATGATACTAATTCTACAGACTTTAAATGTCAGCTTTAAATGTTTCTCTTTCCACTAGCTTGATGTTCCTTGGCATGAACTGTAGATAGATTTGAACTTTATTTGATTCCCTGATTAACCAAAACTGTTTACCAATTTTTGCATAGTGGATAAGAAAAGTAAAGTGTTATCATAACTAGAATTTAAAAATTGCTTGCGCTCCGTTGGAGATTTTGCTTCTTTAGTGAAGAATTTAATCAAAGTATGAAAGTAGGTTTTAAATATTTTGGTTTTCACTTGCGTTTAAGGGCAAATATTAAATCAATAGCGTATTTATTAAGAGTATTAATCGTCCTAATGATAGCAAAATAATCATTGATTGAATTCATCAAATAACCAATATATGCATTGTTTTTAATTAAATCACATACATGAGAAATAAATAACAGCTAATAATAATAGTCTATACTAAAAATTTTATACATCATGTACAGTTAGTTTCATTTGAAAGAGTTTGTTTTAGGAATACAAAGTTATTGTTATGATCATTTTAAATTTTATATTTAAATAAATATTCTAAGAATATGCAAGAATAGAACATTACCTCCCCTTATTTTAGAAACTAAGCTAATAAAATCTAAACAGACGAATACAATAAAATTGTGCCCATTACACGAGATATTATAATTATAGAATTATGCACAATTTTATACGCCAATAAAATATATGGCATACTATGTATTTATTATGTTGTAAATAATTAATATTATATTTAAATAATAAAATTAATATATTATATTATATAATATAATAAAATTGATATATTTACTTTATGCAAACCATCTTAATAACAGTGTAAAATTTATATATCCTATCTCATGTGTTACGGGTTCTTGTGTGTTAACATTGTGTGCGAACTTGACTAGAAAAAATGGCATCATAATTTAACTTTTAATTAGGCTTTATTCACTCATAATAAAAACGCATTTCATGGAAAATGCAGTACTATTTTTGCTATTAGATTACAAAATGTAGTGGAAATAAATATACCCTAATTTTCGGTGAAAAATTTAAAAATTATCTGAAATTATTTCACCCACAGTATCCTGCACGTTGAAATCCCTTCTATTCCCATCCATATCTCTTTCATATTCCCTTAAGTCTGTTGCCTTCGTTTTCGTTAATTTCATATTAATTTTGTATTTTTTTATGTTTATATCTACGTAAATATTTTTATTTCCTTTTGTGTCATTGATCAACATTTACCAGTCATTTACATTTTAGCAATGTACTATTAATTATTATTTATTTAAATTTATTAATTATTATATTTTATTAATAATTATTTATTTAAAATTTATTAATTATTATAATTTGTTAATTATTATATTTTATTAATTATTATTTATCTCAATTTATTATGATTGCTCAGATGAGGTTTAACCTGTTAGATTTATTTATTATATTTGTAATTTTGAAGTAATGTTTAATGAATAAATAAATAGAGAGAAAGAAATATTACCGAGTGCATGTTAAACTTAATCGATTAGTATTCCGTACCATTATTCCGTGCACATGTAGGCCACACAAGTAATGAGTGCGTAACCATTTGAATACACAATCTGTAAAAATTTTCGGATAAATAAATTAATAATAAATTCCCCATGGTCAAAAATATAAAAAAAATAAATTTGTTTTATATTTTTGACCATGGGGAATTTATATAAATTAGTTATTATCATTAATCATTTGGTTTTTATATATAAATAATTAAACTGTTAAAAATAATAAATTAAAATTTTTAGGCACGTGTACAACTCGCACTGCGAAGGTTCTAATTGAATAATTAAGAGTACATATTACTACACTATTACCAATATTATTTTCCACCACACAAATGATTAGCATATTATGTATGGACGGGCATGAAATAATGAACGTTTGTCGAATTGTAAAATTTAAAAGTATTGCTACAGTTTTCCGCTAAACTTCAGAAAAAAATCTAGTTTTCTTGTGACTAGTAATTAAGAGTACATATTACTCGTATCACACTATTTACAAATATTTTCCACCTCACAAATGAATTGTATATTATGTATTGACGGGCATAAAAATAATGTAAATTTCTCGAATTGAAAATTTTAAAAGTATTGCTACAGTTTTCCTCGAAACTTCAGAAAAAATTCTAGTTTTCTTGTGACTAGTAATTAAGAGTACATATTACTCGTATCACACTATTTACAAATATTTTCCACCTCACAAATGAATTGTATATTATGTATTGACGGGCATAAAAATAATGTAAATTCCTCGAATTGAAAATTTTAAAAGTATTGCTACAATTTTCCGCTAAACTTTAGAAAAATTTATAGTTTTCTTTTGACTTTTCATGATTTTGAGTTTGGGAGGTAGGCGGAAAGAACATATTTCTGGAGAAATTTTTCTTAAAGTTTCGAAAAAATTTAATTTTAGGCTCACAAAACTTTTCGCTCACCTTTATTCTATTGACGCTGCATAAAATGCAAATATTTAAAAAAAAAATGTTTATCCTTCATTTACTCCCTCTGGAGTTTCTGTGTATATTATTTTTAAATGTAAACTATTTAAATATATTCCAGTAAACGTGTTTCGTTACTATGGTAAATTTTAAGTTTCCAGAGCAAATCGCTTTTGGTCTAAATAGCTGTGATCTATACAAAGATATGGAGCGAAAAATAAGTTACAATGATTTAATTTTTTTTGTGGGGTACGAAACTCTAAAAAATATAAGGTTTTTCATCATAGATACTTTTCCTTAAATCTTTTATTTTATTTGGTATAGTTACATAGATTAAATTATAACAAGTCGAAATGGCAGTTTGGAAGCACTCTATCTCAGCGTTGCGTATAGTTCCTTGACTGTTACTTAGGGATTTTAATATAATTAATATCAAACATGTCTCATATAACATGGGGTCAGTAACTTAAATCTAGTTGAGAGAGACCTATAATTCTACTATTACGTTCCACTTACGAAGTATATAAAATAAGCAGCGAACGAAGTGTTCGTGGTATAAAACAGCAAGAATATTCGTCCATATATTAACATCATTATTATAGCAAGTAGATTTAGATACTATGTATATTTGCAAGCAGGCGAAAATACTAATCGCCCCTTTATATATATATATATATATATATATATATATATATATATATATATATATAGTATAGAGTCATATTATGGTTGTATAATATTTACCTTATAGTACGTGGAAGAGAAAATTAAGAGGCGGTTAAGAAAAAATGCGTAAAAAATAAAGTTACAACGTCTGAATAGTATGACCATCATCTACTTAATCTTGAGATCTGGCTCCAGGCAATTTCCATTTCTTTCTTCAGCTAAACAATATTTTTCGAGAAAAACAACATAAAGATGATAAGGAGATAATAAATGTTGTGTAACCATTTTAAAAATCTAATGGAAATAAATTTCTTTTTTAAATAAATTCGAGTTTTCAAGGAATGGTGAACTGAAAGTATAAGCTGATTAGCTGGCTCTTTAAAAGAAAATACCAAAATTTTTACTTTACATATTTCTGTTTTTCTTAGATGCTATAATTATGTTTGATCCATCCCCAAGGCTTTCTCTAAGTACACTTTCTATATAAATCATGTTGTACACATTGTATTCGAATGAACGTACATATCTTACAGATATTTCACCAAAGGTTTGACTAGTCAATTTCTATATAAAGCAGGTCGTATAAATACAGTACCTATACGACTAGATGCAATTAGTATCATTCCGTTTTGATATTGATCGGCCTGGTACAAAATGTTGATGAAATTTCAAAAGCAATTTTGGGTCAAAGAGGAACTGCGGAATGTATTACAGAAGCAGGGTGGCTTAAAGTTTTTTATTAAATCGATTGATATTTGCGTCGTGTTTCGGTCTTAGGAAGACACGATAACTGTTTGCTTAAGACGTGTCGGAATTAAGAATATCATCGACGAACGATTTATTTTACGTCGTGTTTATGTCAGCTGAAGACACAGAGATTAAAATACATAGAGATTAAAAATATTGCACATTAAGTATTTTTGTTAGTGTCTTGTTGAAATTAAAAATGTAATTGTAAGGTTGGAAAAAAACCCGTAGTTCTGAAGAAGTGCAAGTTAAGCAAAATGTAGGTTTATTTTGTGTACATTTGGGTAACTAATATAAAAATATACGGTTTGGTTAATTGAATTCTTTTATAAAACTTCATTCAAGATTTTTATTGATCTAACTGTATCTATGTCACTAAATATGTATTATTTTATATTTACACATGATGATCTTCTTAGATTTTCCATATAGTTATTAATTTCTTCATTATATCGAAATAAATTGGAACACACTTGGAGAAAAGTAGAAGCGAGGGGAGCACATTTTTTTTGTAAAACTGTGAAGAAATAGTTTTTTAATCCTTATGGAAAAATTACTTCATTCGTAATAGTTGCACCTCGTGAAAATACAGTTTTTGTAGGTTTTTCTTCTTTTTTTAGGGTTCCGTTCCTCATTTTAACCCTTACAAGGTCAAATCATGTGTCCGTCAGCTCGTTGGTTACAGTCGTTTTTCTTAAAACCAGGTCTACGTAGGAACTTAAAATTTGACACAGTATTCAATCATATTAACCTATCTAAAACAAAAAACATTGGTTTAAAAATTTTAGGAGCGACATATTATTATAGGAAAATTTTACGTTTAATTATCTATGTAACGTGGGGTGATGTCTGAAAAGGTTATAAAGGTGTGTAAAATATTTTTTTCATAATTTTAGATACTATATTTTCAAAGACACTGAAAACTATATGAAAAAAATATGTTCCTTCCGAAAATAATCATACTAACCTTATTGAAAATATGGGTTTTCAGAAGCCCACACAAAGGTTGTAGTAAAACTAAGGCCATGACTCTGATGTCATTATTTTTTAGACATGTACCATGTTTTGTACCTATTATAAAAAAAGCCAAAATGCGGATGAAACTTTCGTAGCATGAGTTCTATTCAGGCTTAATAGGTTTATTATTTCAAGACATTTTATTATTTGTAATGATTTAAAAAAGACAGTTATTGCTCATTGTACAAACGTGTCTACATGCCAAACAGGTTAATAAAATTTATAAGCCAATTAACTATATATATTTAGTGTCTATATAAATTTAAAAATATAAATCAAGTAAAAAAATATAGTTGGAAAATACTCAGATATTGAACGCAAGTAATATATATTTTTAACTTGATCGTAAATGTCTTATTATTTTAGCTACATTTCATGAGTAAGGGAGACATAAATACGTAAAAGGAAAATATTACGTTTTTTCCCAAACCAGAAAATAGTTCTTTTTCCGAGTATCTCCATTCAAGAAGAATGAATCTTTAACAAGACGCATCCAGCAACAGCCCGCTTTGGTATTGCTTTAAAATGAGAGATTTTCAGAAATTACTTCAAGTACGTGAGAGGTTAAAAAACAAAATTTCTTCAATATTTTTATAAATTTTAATGTACTTTAGATAAAAGCAAATTAAAAAAATTAAATAAATAAATATTTTAAGTTTGAAACGTTTTCTTTTTTATTTGAAATCAATGCAGATTAGTTTCTATAAAACTTTACTTCTAAAACTATAAAGTTTTTAACCGTATCGGCAATAAAAAAATCGTTTCCAAAATGTAAAAGTAAAAATTGTATGAAGTAGTTTTGTATTATTGAATATCATTCAACCGAAGTTGAAATAACTCTAAAGCAAAGTGTAAACCTCAGTCTACACTTCTTTCTTGCAAAGCACATAAAATCCCCGTGGGATCTCTGCTAGTTCGCCCCAAAATGATATACACCTTTGTATGAAGTGAGCTGGTTTTGTTTAGTAAAGCATAAACTTTCACGCGGAGTAATGGACTATTAAATATAGTACGGTGCAACGCCCTCCATTATGGCGGACTTTCACCTCAATCCTAATTCATTCCTTTTTGAAGAACGAAAAATATTTATGGTCGAGAAAATGTTAAAAAGAAATATTATTGGTCATTGAAAAATAAATAATGTCTTTCCAGTTAATACCCAAATAAAAATAAAATTGTTATATATTATTTCCTTCTTACATTTTTGAAAAGAATTTTATATAACTCGTACCATACCAAATAACAATACTTCGGTAAACAGGATAGTGATAAACGTTTGTTTTGACTGTGGAAAATTATTTAAAATGCATAAAAAAATAAAAATTTATGAATTATCGCATAAGAGAACCAGTGTATCATACAACTAATATGTTCCATTCTATTTAAATAAGTTAGAATGTAATAACTTGCTCTCTTAACCGGTTTCAAATGAAAAGCTAATTTTCAACTCGATCTGCGTGTTATTCTTTAAAGTTCCTTCGTGGGTAAAATTGACACGAGTAAAGAGATTCAGATGGAGTTTTTTATGATACCGTACGTTTGTAAAGAAATAGCGTTAGAGTATTTCTAAAATATATCGAATGGAGTAGTAAACACCTTTATATGTTAAGTGATTAAAAATAACCTTTTTCAAACGCGCCGTTTTTTAAAGTAGATTTAATATGTACACGAATAATTAATGTGGGAAAAAAATTCCATATATCTCTTTAGATGTCACTGACAACTTTATGATTAACTCTACCTACTTTGACAAATAATTTAACAATTTCTAACATGATATCGGCTGTCAAAGCAAAGCGGAAAAACTTTTCGAAAATGTGCCTAAATTTAACGTTAAAACAAAATTGTCTTAAAAAAATACGCGATTCTACATATATAAAATATTATTATGATATATAAATAATTTGCGAGCCAAAGTTTAATGAAAAAGCATTCCAAATTGAATAAGTTTGAAAAGCGTTTCCCCATGACCCACATTTATGCAAATGATCTCAAGTTCTCAAGCCGTACATTTCAAGGTACTTGCGGACGACATATGTTTGAAAACAAGCTTCATAAATTAATATCACTTTGCTAGCAAATAAATAAAAATTTAATTGCTTATTTACGAGGCGCCAAGTCGAAACAAGGAACGGTTAAAATAACTGCTTACTTTTGATAAAAGGATTTGATTGATAAAAAATATTGACGTAAAAGATTGATGAGTAAGTTGATATTAAATAACTACTATTAAGCCACATTGAATATGATGGGATAGAGAACGAGTTGAACGATTAATAGTTACGTGCTGTGAACTGAATTTCTTTTGTACTGAATTTCAAGTAGATTTTAAAAAATTATTAATAAAGGCGTACTTTCGATTGCGTACAAGACGCCTCAAAAACTCAAAAGGGGGGAAAGTAGCAACGTCTCATGAACAAGAGATTATTAGCGTATCAATATTTTAACTAATTTTTTAATCAAATATTTATATAAATAAGGTAATGATATGCATCATTCTCTGATTATTCATATACTCTTGTCAATGAAGTGACATTTATACGTATTAATTAATAGAATTCTGCTTTTAAAATGGGGGTTGCGTCTTATAATTTCATTGTATCCCTGTATGTGTTTTTCCGTTTATCTTATCCTCGCGGTTTTATACAATTTAAGACCTATGTGCAATGTTGATAGGTATGTAAAAATTTATATTAACGTGTATGAATTTTCTTTTGTGTTTGTTAGGAACCTCCCCTTATTAAAAAGTGCGGCTTGAATAAATTTTTGCACTATTTTTTGTCAAATGAATGCTAGTTCCATTTAACACTTTCCCTTGTGTACGAAATATTCAGCTTCAAAACTGTTTGAAGTGTATCACCTTCTCCATTTTTCAAACAAGTCTATAAAAATTGGGAAAAAATCCGGAAAATAAGTTTTGATGAGTATTTTCAAGTGAAATTACTTCACGTAATCATGGAACTAACGAAAGGAATTCTTAATAACGGGCATGTAACGCAGATAGAAATTACTGGAAAATTGTGCTTTTTATTGTAAGTAAGATTACTATAAGTTATTGAAAAATATTATAAAAATAATTTAATTTAAAAACAATGCAAAAGACGAATCGCAATAGATGGTTCAACTTTAGAACTTGCACTGGTTTTGTATATGCATGTTATATATATTCAAAACTTTTTCTATTAAGGGGTACAAAGTGTTTCTATTAAACTATTTATAAATTTTATTGGTACTTTACCTCATTTAATTTATTGACAAGCATAACTTTCGTAGCCATAACAGTACAGTGAATTTCTCTTAAACTTCTATATTTATGATGACCATTATGGTTTTCTTTTAAATTTCTAGCTAACAAAAGAAAAAACAAGACAGAAGCGGCATTTTCGGAGAACGCTATGAAAACACATTTCGCTCATTTAAAACAAACGAATTTTAAACGCGACTATTATATTGAGACTCGTTTTCAATTAGGTTGCGCTATTTTTAATCGTAACAAAAATTCACGCAGGGATATACATTCAAGTTTAAAACATTAAAGATGTAACAATAAATTATAGTAACATTACTGCAATTTGTAGCAGCCTTATTACAGAGACAGCATTATTGTATTAATTGTTTATATTGAAGATTTCATTTTATTAGTATTAAGATGTTACAAATTGTTTTTATGTTGGAATAAATTTAGGGAAAAGTTTAGTTACTGCCGGACATTCGCTCCCGAGGAAAATTTGATGTTAGCGTTTACCAGTTTATTGAATCAGGTGCTTATATTTTATAACCAATTGTTTCAACATTGTGATGTTTATACGGTTTAATAAACATTCACATTAATGTTCACTTCTTGGCAACAAATTAATTCATGTTTTAGTATAGTATAGTTGTTAAACAATAATATATGTCATTTCAAGCTGAGCTAAATCAGATAATTTTTGACTATTATCTCAAGTATTTTCTTTAAGACGCCTTCGGTATTATTATCGATTCTCTTTCTAACTGCTCCGTCTATATCATCTGATATCAGCCGAGAATAATCGAGCATGGTCGACACACATTATAACCGTTTATACGCATAAATTACCATGCATGTTTCCAACAAAACAGGTTATTTTATACGATTATATCTTTCGCTTTTAAAGTTCGCTTTTTCTAGATTATTTTTTCTAAATAATGACTTCAACAAGAGACAAAGACAGAGACTTTTCATTGTATATAATATCTTATCTTAGAATATAATATCTTTTGCTGGCGATTATCCCGGAAAAGGGATCATAAAATTCCATTACTGCGGTAATCAATCGATATCACCTTACCCATATCAAAGAGTCAGCATTCGGTTAATGAACTGTTAGCCGATCACTCTTAATGCCACGAAAATGACATACGTAGGATCACTCAGTCCATATTAAATGGTACATTTGTATGACATAGATTTACCGATGTTACGAGGTAATAAAATATTAACATTAGTATTAAATAGAGAATTTCTTGAAAGAAAACTGTCATTAGATTTATAATTTTCTAGTTTGAAAGTGTGTAACTATGGAAATATTGCACGCGTATATTTTTATATTATTGGCTGTATGTATATTGTAAATGCAACGATAAATTGAGAATAAAGTTTTGAATAAGGTGTGAGAAAATGTATTCTCCCAAATTCATAAAATCGTTAACCTCTTTCAACTGTTCACTTATTTAAGTATGTTACTCACATTTGTAATGAAATCAGGAAGAAATCACTTTATATATTTATATATTATATATATATATATATATTTATATATACATATATATACATATATATATATATATATATATATATATATATATATATATATATAAGTTTTGAATATGGTATGAGAAAATTTTGTATTTTCCCAAATTCATAAATTCGTTAAATTTGTTCCACTGTTCACTTACTTAAGTATGTTACTCACGTTTGTAATGAAATCAGGTAGAAATCAGGCAAGGCAGATATATTTTTTGATTAAGTATAAGTATGCGAAAACTACGTAAGAAATTCGTAATAAAACTACAAATAAAAATTTATTCCAGTGCAAAAATGTGAAAGGGATTTTGAGAGAAAATAAATTTTCTTACATTTTACACCTATGTATGAACAAAGAGGTAAGTGAGTTTAAAAATCTGCTTCGAGGTGTATATATTTTATAACATTTAAACATTGAAATAAATTAGTATATTTTAATGAAACTATTGCTTTTTCTGCGGCCCCGTTCATTTGAAAATTCGCAGCTTCCACGATAGACTATTAATTCTATTTGCATTTAAGTAAACTTAATATATATATATATATATATATATATATGTGTATATATATATATATATATATATATATAACCACACACACACACACATATAAATATGTGTGTGTGTGTGTGTGGTTATGGGGGGGAGTGGTTTATGCATTATATACAGAACTATTATATACATATATATCATATATTCGCAGCGTAACCGGAGGGATTAAATTGATCAGTTTTCGCATTACACTGTACACTAAAACTTAATAATAATAACGGGATGGTATGTAGAATACGCGCTATATTCCAAGGTCGAAATTCAACTACCTGTATCCTATTAATTCATATTGATTGCTGAAGCTTTGTAAACGCTGGAATAAATAACGTCGTACCTCTGTACTACATTAAGCTTGATACTAAGAAGTACATTAAATATGAGGTACCAAGAATGTGACATGTGAGGAAGCTTCCGTTATTTACAAATCCTGCTCAAAATCGTAAGACTCTTTTAGTGGATTTTTAAAAAAAATTCTGTGGATATAATGGATAAATGGAAATATCATCAGTGTAAATTAAGACTTTCAACTGCCAAAAGTGTTTTCAATCAAGAATTGAAACTGAATTCTATCGATTGCTCAATGAAAATTTATTTGAACCAGTTTAAAGATTAATTTAGGAAATTCGAGAATAACATTAAAAATTTTAAATTTAAATTTTGAGTACAACATAAATTTCTCCGCTTGCAATGTGAACGATTTTAAAGCCAAACTTAACGATTTTAATGATTGTGGAAACAAAATATAACAAACTGGTAGATAATCATATCTAGGGGACTTTTTTTAATGTATTGCGTAATGGAATTACAGAACCCCTTACTCAATATTTACAAATTTTATTATGCAAACTGGTAGATTCCCTATCCGACTTATAGAAGAAGGTGACGGACACTAATGACTACAGATCTACTTTGTTATTAAACATTTTAAGCAAAATATTTAAACAGTAGACTGGTTAAATTTTTAAACACAAGCGGAATTTAATCTGAAATAAATAGGTTTTAGGAGGTAGGTAGGGATGAACGATACTTTAAGGAAAATTAAAGACTGTGCAACAAAATACATAGATACAAACGACAAATGTCTAATTGTGCTCTTGGGTCTCTTGGTTACTCGACTCCGTATCACGAGAATTTCCATTAAGAAAAGTTCAACAGTTCGCTAAGATGGATAAGAAGGTAAGGAGGCAAGATACAGACTTTATAAAATCTGTATTTAGTCTGATATTATTAAAATTAATGGTAGTATTGGCGAGCTAATGTCACTATCCTTCCCACAAAGCAGCACATTAGGATTAATATTCTTTTTAGTTTACATAAATGTCTTGAAAATACTATATAAATAAGGCAACATATTTTATATGACAAGGCAATATACTATATTAATACTGTTGGTGCTGCCAAAATAATAGGTCGTTACGCAAAGTCCAAACTTGGCTGAATGGAAATCTGCTGACACTGAATACTCGAAATAAATACGTTCCATTCGGCTTTGAATAACAACATCATTTACTGATCGAAACATAACGATACATGGCTGTAGAGATGATATACTTTATATAATATGTGGAAAGCACGCTAAAGCAAATGTATCGTGAAATATGCATTGGTTGTTTTTGGTGATAGAATGTTATTATTTAAAAACTTGCCTCAAAATTAAGACGACTCATGAACATTTTCAAAAACATGCGCAACGCAATTGACTTGTACTATAACGGCTATACTATAATGAATACACAACGGACTAACACAATAAATTATAGGGTATACTCTCTTGGGGGAAAAGCTACCAAAACTATAATTTATCCTTATATAAAGGCCAGAAAGCTTTGATTAAATTGACCAGTAAAAAATCATTTACCGCTAAAAAACGAGTTTTTCAAGGATTTCGGGATGCTTGATATTTGCTATTAATTTTTAAAACAATGACGGCGACCGCAAAGTTTTAAAATTCACATACAGGATTCGAACAAATTACCGCGGTGGCGTACTACTGAACTGACTAATAATATAGACATGTTATGTTGTTCAAATAAGTAACAAGATGGTAAAATAAATAATGAATACTAGAAACTAACTATTAACATAGACACATTAACACCTTCCCCAAAAATATACAACCAACTGCTTTCTTACTTCCAAGAAATGAAATATTCAACTCATATGTCATTATACATATACACACATAGGTTTTGACATATTTTGCTACATGTGAAAAAAATTAATTCCTGTGCCCTATAAAGTCATTTGTGTAAATTAAAAAGAACATTAGTGACGTTGGCGATAGATATATAGTGACGATGATGATAGATAGTGACGTTGGCTCACTAATGATACCATTAATTTTGGCAATTTGTATTTGATCACTATCCTGTCTATACGTTTTTATCTAAAAAGCTCTGTTCATAAAAAAAATTCAACAATTTTTAATGTTCTCATAAATTTAGTTTTGTGTGGTTGTTATTTACAAAATAAAAATATCTTAAAAAAACAAAATAAAAATTTTTCAACTACTCAATCTAGGAAATAGAACATATGTAAAATTAAAAGTATATTTCTGTCATCAATTTCCGTATTTCTAGAAATAGTGCTTCTATTTTCCTGGTTTCTAGAATAAGACATTTAAACTATATGATGACATTAGCTTCACAATAGGAATTTGAGGCAGAAATAAATTTATCACGAATGAGGCATGTAATGGAAATCGTAAGGTCTGTCGAAAATCTTTTTTTATTTTATCCCAAATCTGTGTAAGCTTTTCCATTTGCCTAAGAGATAAATAATTACATATAACATTTCTGTGAAGATGTCTCATTATGATTCTGAGCGTTCTAGGCAGCATCAATTTACTTTCTGTGTGCATTTATCAAGACGCTATTAAAATAAGAAAGAATACTTGAAAAATAAACAAATATTGAGAAAAAATACTTAATTTGTTCCGAAATACAAATCGCAATGATCCTGGGTCGAACCTATCGTTATTTCAAAATGGAGCAAAAGATATCTAAAACTATAGAGATATATGGAGAATAAAATGGCTTAAAGCCTCAAAGCAAGCATTTAGACTCTACTTAATATATATATATATATAGCGTGTTCGAGTTTTTGGCCTTGCCTGAAGTCCTTTTTTTTATTTTTTGCCGCACCTTGGCTTGTCGTTGTCACGGCACGTGTTGAAGCTAAGGACGGGTATAATGAAGTATGTAAAAATATGATCAAAATAAAGCTATAACATTTACTATATGGTTTGTATGCGTAATACATATTATATGTAAAAGTTTCTGAATTTTAAAAGAAATAATTTTGCATTAATGAACAAGTATTGCTTTAAGCATAAAATAATTCTTGTAACGGTTGTCACCTCACGAGCATCTATCATGACTACAAATTGCGGATTGTGATCACATTCAAATTAGAAAAAAAAATTATTTTGTAAATATTTTTTTTTTCAATACCAATCTAGTTCACCTGTATAAGATATAAAGTCAATATTTATCCCCCTTAAAGGTAATTTTAAGCACTTAATTATTTCCTAGTTTTTAACAGTTATTAAAAGTTATCCCTGGACCTTAAAAAAAGAAATTAATTCCCGTTCAGATTGTTTATCTCAGTCAAGTTTCTGATCAATGCAAGTACAATAAGTTTTGAGCCTTTTCACTCCTACTTTCTGAAAATAGACATAACCCTCAAATAACTTTTTCAGTGTTTTATTTTTATGATATGCGTGTAAACGAACAGGCATACATAAAATAGTTGCAGAGACTTAACGCATAGACATTTTTATTCTTTCTTTTTATTTGCTGTTGAAATTAAAATGAGTATTTAATAGTTTATACCGCTGTTTCAACTCAAAATCGAACCACATAACTATAAATTCACTTAAATTCTTTAATTTGGCAGGTGTACTTAATTACTACTAGAGGAATATTCAAATTTAATATATTTGACTAAAGGAGAAAGCTATTTTTAAGAATAAATAGCGTAAATAAGTTTTTATAGACCAACCCTAGACCGCTAGCAGACAAATCTTTAACTTTGCAGTATGGTAATTTAGCCTCTGAGGTTTTTTTATATATTAAAAAGAAATGTAAATATGTGAAGTGAGCGTCGATCGTAGATTTTCAACCATTTGCGTATTGAATTGTGTTCAGAGATATGTCCATATTTTCTGAGACGAAAGATTGTACATCTTTCGTCTAAATTTTGACGAAGTTCAGAAATTATACAAATATTCATCATTAATATCAGGATAGCACACATCTCTTTAATCAATTAATAGTGATAAGAGCGTTACAAAGGTAGATTTTCCATACTAATGGTTAATTATTTTTCAACTAAATCAGTCTCAAGCAACCCTGCTTGTATCCTGCCGCTTGAAATTAAATTAAATGTTAATTTTTCATTTCCCAATAATATTCAACTCTTAATCGTGTATTGATATGGTTAATTCCAATTTTATATGATTGAAACTTATTTAGGTACTGCAAGTTAGGTGAATTGTTGGATATATGTTGACAGGTAGCGTGAATCACTGGCCCCAGAGATATGAAATTTTGAAAACAGTTTTTTTTATTTCAGCCCCTTTTGAGCCAAAGAAGTGTAAATAACTTTTTTAAAGCTTTTTTCATACTATTCTTTAGAGTCGTAATACAATTTTGACCTATAAGTTCAAGAAATCGCGTCTCGAAGTTTACTTTGTGATTAAATGGCAACTTTCAGGGACAGACATTAAAGTTGGTCAGAGTAAATACGAGGGAACACTTCTTCTCTCCCGGTCAGAGTCACGCAATTTGCTGAAAGGTAAATTTTATATTAGTGACTAGTTTCTTCTTGTATTTGTCACAAACTAATAATGTAGCTCGTAAAAAAACCATATGTGTAATATAAGGAGTTTAACGGTGTAATTTCGGATAAATTCAGGTGCCTTTTTGTATCATCATATCACGATTCTCACGCGAACGAGAACACAATTAATGACAATTTTTAGCAAAACCATGGTGGTCTATTTACGATTACATTATTTATTGTTAATAGTCTTGCTGAAGAATAGTTCTGATTGACAATCAGAATAATCATCCTCACTAATTCTTCTTTCTCTTCTGAGGTTCTCACTAACTCATCAACCCAAATCTCTGAACCTGGAAAAAAGAAATGTATTAAATGTCTTCTTTTTATAAGGTAAACGAGTATTAAGGAACTGTGTTTTGAACTGATCAAACATAATTAACATATATTATTGGATTATCTATTAAACCTCTTGAGTCCATTAGGATGATATTTTAATGTCTGCTCACAAATGTTACTCTTACAATTGTCTTGATATTATCTTTTTAATATTTTTAATAAAAGTTTTACATTTGAAGCCAATGTGAATGTAAAAGTTTGAAGAGACAAAATATTAATTTGAGTATTTTATTGAATGCGTTACATTGGCGAGTATGTTACATACTTACGAATATAATTATTTTTTTCCAATAAATGTCTCATAAGTTTTATTTCAAATAATTTAAAAAACAGTTTGAGTAATAAACACAATAAATTATACTCAAATACTTGTATTTTTGCTGCTGATATCTTCTCAACTTTGTCTTAAAATTTAATTATACTCAATTTATACGATGTTTCATCTATATAAATGTTTTGTCTCGTTTAGATTACTCTATTAATATTTTACACAATTAATATTTATATACTGGTGAAAAGAAAATTTAAAAATATACAAAGACACGACGCTGTGTCGATTCATAAATAATTTTTTTTTTCGTTATTGCGGTAATAACTAGTTCATAAAGGTATTTTCGTTAAAATATTAATTTCTGTTTTTTTTTTACAAAAAAATTTCGAAAAACCAATGGTGCTCTTAACATTTGAAAGAAAAACTGAGATAAAAACATCATTGATTCACATAAATCGTTGGCATTTAATGTAGATGAAATACTTGTAGATGAATACTTGAACTTATAGGTTTTGGGCATGTATAATGTATAATGTAGATGAATACTTGAACTTATAGGTTTTGGTCATGTAGTTAAAAAAATTATTAAAAAGTGTTGATGGTTATTTTATTGAATTTAAATATTCCTTAGTATTATTTAGTTACAATTCATCTGCTAGAAACCTTCATGTCATGCAGGATAATAATTGGTGCCTAATTTTGCTACCATTTGCGCCATAATGTAATTTCAACCGCAACAGAATAAATTCCACAACATATTTTTTATCTGCCTTAAATGTCATACAATTTATAACCACTTTGAGAAGAATTATAATTTTGAGAGTATTCTAAACAATGAAAATATTTAAATTTCAGAAAGTTTGCTAAGAAATAAAGACCCACTGTACACAGTATATTCACATGCGAATCATTGCAACAAATTTGAAAGAGGAACCAAAACTTATATAACAAAATTTATAATATCATATATGTAAGAAGTAACCAAATTTAACCACATGATTTACGAATGTGTTAATTAGGTGCATGCTGTATTTGCGTTAATTATTTATTCGTACAAAGGTTTAAAAAAATCAAAGTTTTCTGTAAACATCGTCACTAATCACAAAATCACTTATTAAAACGCAGAATAACAATATCAAACATGATAAAAAAGTAAAAAAAAATAAAATTAATTTTGAAATTATTTGCATACGAATATTTGAACCTATGTCCATTTTAGTAGATAGAGAAGATTAATATAAAGATATTCT
The DNA here is from genome assembly GCA_039881145.1 of Druceiella hillmani. Lineage (NCBI taxonomy): Eukaryota > Metazoa > Arthropoda > Insecta > Lepidoptera > Hepialidae > Druceiella > Druceiella hillmani. Next base: position 397,825 of record JAYKKI010000090.1, on the reverse strand, counting down.
TATAAAGAGTATAGTCCAAGTATAAAAAATCATTTTTTAATTACAATTTTACAAGTTTGGTCTAAGTTTAAATATAACAAAAAAATCAAAACAGTAATTTGAAAAGAAATGTAAACGAATTAAACAACCATTTTTTTCAAAATACTAGAAATGTTATCTTATCAGACGAGAAATTAGAAGAAAATTAAAAAAAAAATTTTAGAAACAGCAGAAGACGCTGCTATATGAGACATTAACTAACAATACGGGTTTGTTTCAGGTCTTTCTCTTCTCTCTTTGGTATTTGGTATTCTCTAAATGTTATAAACTGTGATATTATTCCAACTCGAAGAGGGAACGTACACATCAATAAAATATTAATTTTAAAATATTATATTTAACCTATTCTAACCTAACCGAACGCAACATAAACTCGATCAATCCAACAGTTATTATATTAAAAAAAACAAATTTCTGACATCAGGGGATTTGAGGAATATATCTCTAAATAAATTTCACTCAGTGACTTTTACTCTAAATTTTCCAGTATTTTCTTCCAAAATATCTACAATTAAATGAAACTACGTGATGTAGTATTATTTCTACTTTCTTTAATTTCTCTACCACCTAGGTTTCGTTGTATTACAACATTTTCAGGTGGGCTATTAGCAAAGATTATCTTTGCTAATAAGATATATCTATATAGGTCGTGGTAAAGAAATTAAAGAAAGTAGAAATAATACTCACGTAGTTTCATTTAATTGTGAATAATGAATTTCTACAAAATTAACGCCAAATATATTCAATATCCAAAATATCTTCTATACGAAGTCATACCTCTGTTAAATTTATACAATAAATAATCATTCCAGTTGCATTATTTATTAATCAAAACTTGAATATATTGCGCACAAGATATTTTGTAATAAACGAGCCCTACGTAAGCCATCTTTTATAAATAATTCGTTTTTAAATATTTAAAAGTTATAACTGTTTATAGAAAGAAATAAATTATTGCGTATATTTAAGGTGATTGCATATTATTTGCATATAATGTGAGCCTAGCGTATTTCTAAACGACTTTGACGCGCTATTAAAATAAAAAAACATATAAGTGGATTTTATTACCAAAGTCTCGGGTGCTTTATTACTATAGCTATACAAAAAAACAAACTTAACCAAAATCACCTTATTTTTTTGGAAATAACATTTATATTACAAACAAAATAATCAACGAAAACTATGTGACAATAAAATATTTTTATACAAAATAAGACTCCAGATTTTCTACGAAATGTTTAAGACTGAAGTTTTTGCCACGAGAAACATGAAAATAATTGATAATCAAATATTTCTTAGCGTAGGTCCACGCTAAGAAATGTTTGATTCTTTGATTTAATTCATATCAAGCGAGTTTACAGAAAGTTAATATTTATTATTACTACAGAATCCTTTGGCGACAGAGCCCTAGCTTTGCTTTTGCGGATATTAATTTTTTTTAATTATAATTTTGCTTCTTAAAATCATTTAGTGACTTGCTATGAACTGCATTCCGCGAATTAGACAATCAGCATTTTCTATATAAGGCTATTCAGCCTATACATATTTATAATATCAGAACCTTCACGTTTAAAACACAATTTTCTAGATTAGTATACGTTTTGCCAATAGCTATGAGTCGCGAATATATCGTATTAATATCATATAAACATATTTAGCACCTGCGTTTTCTTGAAGCTTTACTTTAGATTAGAGCAGAAAGATTTTTGCTGAAACCTATATAAAATCCACCGCCTTAATTAAGTTTCCAAGACACGTGGGGAAACCACTTAATAATTCCGCCTCTTTGAATCATTATTAATATGTTGCATTATACAGTATAGGGTGTCATCCAACATAAATTATTTTATTTCTCAAATAATGAAATAGCGTATATATGATTACGAATCATAAAATTTACCACAAAAATTTAAACATACTTTTAGTGATATTAGCATACTATTGAACACGAACGAAAATATAGCGGTTAATGGGTAGAACTGGAAGATTAGCGATGAGAACCTTACGTAATAATCGCTACTAAGACAAGGGTTTCATTGCTTGATTACAAAGATATCAAGTTACAAACAAAGTATCTAATTAAAGACTATTAAAAAAAGAAGTGGAACTTAATAATAAACATCAGTATTAGCCGTCTGGGAGTTTAGTTCAAACGTCAGATATTGTGTAATAAATATGCTTCAAATTGGCTAAAATTAAATTCTTATAAATTGACGAATAAGTAGTAGGGTTATGTTTTGATATTTAATGAAATTTATATCAACCTACAAAAAAATTATGTTGCAAAAAGGAAATTTCCATTAAACTTTAACAGAAATCCTTTCCAGAAATTATTTTAATTATTCTTAAAATACGTAAACGATATTATTACAAAATCACATTGCATTTTGACAGAATTATTTTTAAAATTGGTAACACCGACATATGAAATATGCGTCCGTAGTTTGATTCTTCGTTCGCCAGCACTTGTTATTATTATCAATTACTGTTCTACGTGGACTGAATTCATCCAAGCCATTATTCTTTTTATATTTTAACGTTTACCTAATTATGACGTGCGTGAATAACAATATAGACATGAGACAAGTGCGAAGGCATATTGTGTCAACTCGTTTAAAAACGGATTATGACGATGGCTCTAAATTCAGGTTTTTAAATTATAAAATTTGTACATAGTTACTCTATTTATATAATTAACTTAGTGTTTCCGCAAATTCCTAAATATCCAAATTTTACCAAATGCTTGTAAATCTAAATAATTTTATCAAAATATTTATGTCATTTAATATGCGATAAGTCTCATACATGCTTACATTTCTGCATAATTATGATTTTTATGGATATAAATGCATTTTAGAACCAGGAATATTTCGATAATTAAAAAAAAAACAAATTGAAAAAGTTTGTACCTGATGATTTTGCTTGCGATGGAAGAGATTTTAACCATTTTTTCTAGTTATTTCACTTATCCTTTTATCACTAACCACATATTACACAATTAAAAGCATAAGTTGTTAAACTAAAATACAATCTCTGTTAAGTAATTGATGCTATACCTCATTTCATATTGAATATATTTGGCGTTAATTTTGTAGAAATTCATTATTCACAATTAAATGAAACTACGTGATGTAGTATTATTTCTACTTTCTTTAATTTCTTTACCTACTATACTACATCACATAGTTTCATTTAATTGTGGCTATCCCTTATGTAAACTAAAATAAAAACTTAAGTATTTATAACAAAAATTAATTATCAAAATTGAATAATTTTTAACCTGTCAATTTAAACTATATTTTGCTTAAATGGTGATAAGATTCAGGAAACAAAAACGTCTATTTGTATTATAACTTATATTCATTTTGGATCTTTTATGGTATTTATTTCACTTTGTAGTTGCTTAAATTTTAAAATAGTATGCGAGTTTAAAATATAAACTCGCATACTATACCTTCATTTTCATCATTTCATTATTATTTTATTACTAATAAAAAGTTTAATATTGATAATTTATATTCGCATTTATTTTTTTTTGTACGTAATACAGTATAAGCTTATATCTTACAAATTTATTACTTTAATTATGTTTTTATAGTAACGGCAAATGCAAAAGTCGATAGTCATAAATTAAAGACAAGAAAAAGAACCATAAATTAAGGATTTAAAGATAGTGAAACATATTAAGTTGTTATAATTGATAATTTTCTTTTTTGACGTTTAAGACTGTTAAAAATAAAATTTTTTTAACGTAAATTTAAAAGTTTATTTCAAGTGATTGAATTTCATAAATTTTTTATTTCCTTTGTGTGTGTCAAATGTGTAATTTCTAACGATAAATTAATTGTGAGTATAATAAGAAATAACCACGTAAAATATAAATTTCGACATATTTTCAGTGAGTATTTTTTTTTGAAAATGATTTTTTATAATAAATAATCATCAGCTGCAGAATTTCTTTCCAGATATGTAGTTTTTAATGTGTATACTTTTATATGATTTCAAAAAAATTGTCGAAATTTTCCTGGGTCTGAAGTGCCATGTGCACTTTAGACCTTCCTTTTCCTTTTTATTTTTCCATATTAAATATCATATTATTTTTACTTTTATTCTTTCAGTTATATTTAGATAAATCTACCTTCAATCCATGTTTCATATTCTTAAGTACACAAGCTGCTGGCAATGAATGGTTACTAAGCCAAAATGTTTTAGTTACGGTTGTTTTGTGAGAAGATTACGGCATCACACTATTTATGCTAAAAGTCCCCTTTTAACTTATTTTTCTTCATGTGTTACTCTACATTGGGTTAGTGTTTCATGTTTATTTATTATTCGTCACAAAAATATTATACTCTGTTTAAACAGCGTAACAAACACTAAACTATTTTTCCTTATACACTTTTTACTTTGCTGTATATGCTTTGCATGTCTGCAGCATAAAATAATTTTTCTATAACCATGAATAGTTTAGAAAATGTTTTGGACGAAGTGTAAAATATAGAAAATATACATATTACCCGGATAGTATAAATAAGGTCAGGTCTAGAGAAGGAAAATTAAATTTATCATGAATTTATGATAAAATGGAGTTTTTGAAAGACACGCAAAGATTGTAAAGAATTTGTAACAATGATTTTAGATGTTTTAGTTTTGCAAACATTTACGATATGTTGGCCCCAATTAATTACATTAGATGTTATTAAATATGTATTATCCTACGACTCTATATTCGTGGTGAATTTTGACAAGTAGTTTCACTTTTTATTTTAAATGTAGGTCTATAAAAATCATTTAAAAGCTTATTCAGAGTTTTAAAAGAAAGGCAAAAAATCTGTAAAATAAGGTGTTTTTACAAGTAATCGAATCCGCGTGACTCGAACGCCGAAAAAATTTGGAACTGTAGCCATTTTGTAAATATTGATTTATCTCTCGCACTATTTCTTCAAGTGCACGCTTCACATAAAAACTACTAAACAAATTTGAAATAGTTTCGAATATTATTTAGCTTTAGGCCTTACGTAATAAATAAAATACGTATTTTTGTAACATAATTTGAATAGATATCACTTCAAAAAACAGAGTTAGAAATATACTTTAAAAAACCAATTATCTAATCTTAAATCATAAATATGAGAGAACTTATAAAAAAGAGAGATAACATTTTAAGAGGAAAGAATTATCTAAACTTTTAAGTAATTGTCGTAATTTTCCTTTGACTCTTTCTATAATTATATAAGCAAACCTTACCAGTAAGTCAATCTCTAATGGTGCAGTTTACCGAAGTTACATAAAATTCTCTAAGTAAATTTACTTTATATAAAGTAACTTTTTCTTTCTAACGACATATTATTTCCTTGTAATTATTGCATTTTATAAGAAGTAAAACTAGTCATGGAATACTCTATAATCCTAATGGAGTAATAACCATAAAAATATGAGAAAAAAGGAAAAAGAAACTTCGTGATTTAAAATTATTTAAAATTTATCTCATTCTACCTTAACAACAATCGCCATATCGTAAAAACATGCTTAAAACAAAGACATACAAGCGAGGCAATAAAAAACCATTTTTAAAGTATCGTACTTAATATTTCTTCTTGCGTTACTCAAAATGGCAGGAAAAGTATTTACGTGAAGGTCACTCTACGGGTCAGAACTAATGGCTCCTTACATTTTTATTAACATTGCAATTGAAATACAATATTTAAACATAGATAGAATGACCTTGCAACACGCCGTGAATCTTGATAATGTTAACAGAAAGTTATCACTCTTTTATTTCCAGAATTTATCTTGATAATGAATATTTACGAGGAGGCATAAAGTTTTTAATACTCCTGACGACATGTTTGTTTCGTCTAAATTTGGACAAAACACGAAAAGACTCGTGCGTACCGCTGAGATACAGTGATTTTTATGAGGCGAGTAAGTGGACCTTGAAATAGCCTTAATAGTGATGGTGCACCAAAATTTAATAAGGAGTATTAAACAATGGTATAAATTACTTCGTTGTTATCTTAAGTATATAGAGATAGATAGCGTGTTCATAAGTCACAAGTAGCTACCCGCATATTGGAATCGACAAACGAATCATAATTTGATACATTTAAAAGTACTTCTCGCCACTTTATTGTAGTCTATTTTTAATTTTTTTTTTTTAAATTTATTTTTATAATCAATTTCACAAGCTTCCTGTGAATGACATTGTGTATATCCAAGAATTTTAAAATGCTTTTTAATTCTTTTAAGAAAAATGAACGTAAATAGGTATATACATATTTATATTTATGTACATATGTCTATACATACACACACACAAATACACACACCCATACACACACACACACACACACAAACACACATATATGTATATGTATATATATATATATATATATATATATATATATATATATAAACCCTTTTACCAACTCCTTCAAAACCATTCTGCGTATGATAATTTAAAATATTTTTGCTGCTTTAATTTTGAAACACTGCATTAAACATTTCAAACATATTGAAGAAACACATTAAAATTTTGAAGGGCAATATTTTAATACATTTTAATGGTGATATTCTTAATGGTGATAGAAGCTTATCAAGTATAGGACAATGAACAAAAAAGTTTCTTGCAGCCATTGTCTAAACATTATTATTTGGTTAATGGATAATATTGTGCGTATATTGCGGATTTATGACTCGTTCTTGACGATCTTTCTCCGAAGTGAAAGAAAAAGTGAATTTTATTTTTATACGCGAATCATTTAAAATGGATTTTTCACTTTAAGATGGCGCTAAATAAACTTGTTTATATTATGGTGTTTCTGTTTAGAATATACCAAACACATATATATTTTAATGGAAGCATAATTTCTTTCTAATTTCAAGATTTTAGTTCGTTCAATGAGTGGTGGAAGTTAAATGAGTTCTGGTGGAAAAATTTAAATTATTCCAGTTTTAACTTTCGCCCTGTTATCTTCGTTCGTCAACAATTTCAGTTTTTGTTCATTGACCATATCCTCCGAAGATGTGTTTTTTCGTTTTTATATTTGTATGTACCTCTCATGTTTAGTATTCTGCAAAAACTTATAATACAAATATAGAAATGTATTCATCTTAATACTTGAAAAGCATATTAAATTAATCTTTTAAAATAAGGCCATAACAAAAGAGTTCAGGTTCGATTTTGAAACACACAAAAGTAGGAGTAAAACGTTATGTTTCTTTTACAAACATTTTTATTTATGATTATGATTTTAATGGCAACCCTGCTTTTTTTATTTTTAGGCATTAAAAACTTACTTATTATATTTATCCATAACAGTTAGTATTTTTTAACTTTGATCGAAATTAAAAATATGAGAACGAAGACCACTTATTTCTTGGCAGTGGAGTTTAAACTAGAATAATATCCGTCTCAAGAGATCATATGCTTTGACACTAGAATATTTTTAGAAATATATATATTTTTGTTAAATAATATCATCAATAATTTTATTAGGATACAAAGTAATTAAAGACACTTGAAACCACACTGCCAAAGAGCGATATTATAATTTAAAATGGAGAAGCTGTTGACGAATCCGCAGACACAGAAGCTAATCTTGAGGTTCAAGTGGATACTCTTTCACTTCTTGAATTTTTTCGAGTAATTTGCAAAACTACTTTGCATCTTATCCAAATTATATAAACATTCAAGGACTATAATCCTTCAAGAAAAAAGAAAGATTTTTAAACCGTTTGCAACATGCGCTGGAGAAGAATATTTTCCTGACCATGATATACAATACATTTATTCTAACTAAATTTTAACATATCACTCAATAGTAATATGTTAAAATTTGTAAACCGCATCAAAGCTTTTTAAAATTCGAAAGACTATTTAAAATTGCAATACCAAGAATTTTTAAAAGTATTCCATATATTTTTCAACACAATAACAAAAGGTCAACTGGGTTGATCGTCGTGTTGATAAAACTGTGGACAGTAGAATCAAATGATAAATTATGGAACCTCTTCAGAATATCTCGGATCTTGTAAAACATATTTAAAATACAAATTGTTTTAAAGAATAACAACAAGACTGACGTATGATTTAATTCAGGGATTGATGAATTCAGATATATAAGATTTGATGATGTAAATTGACTAACAAACAGTGTAAAAATGAATTTACTTATGTTCTGCATTACTGGATATTTTCTTTACCAGAACCAATAATATAAAAACGACAGATTCTGGTTTTAGTTAATACATATGTAATATATATATATATATATATATATATATATATATGTATGTATATACATATATATATATGTATATATATATATATATATATGTATGTATATACATATATATATGTGTATATATATATATATATATATATATATACCCAGATTTGGAGGACATGGTTAATGAACGAAATCTTAAAATGTTGAGGAACGAAGATATCAAAGCCAAAGTTAAAACTCCGATAATTTAAATTTTTCCACTAGAAAGAAAGAAAGGTTAACACAATACAAGACGGCGTTTAGGTTTATTTTAAAACTACATATTAATAAACTCATTGCTTATGGCACTGATTTTGCAGGCAAAATGATATTTTTATATTAGACAACGAATTTGGACAGCTTTAAGTAAGTGGATTGTCTAGGATATAACTTAAAATATATATTGCTGTCAGGGCTACTTAATGAAATACGCAAAAGGTGGATAGATTTAAAGATTCACGTCCGTAAAAAACTCGTCTGAACAGACTATTCTAGCTGCCACTTCATTAGTAACAAAACTCAGTATTAGTAATAAAACACTAATAATAATAAAGGTATCACTATATTTCCCGAAATTATAAATCAAGTGTTTAATTATTGGAGAACCTTTAACGTATTATGGAATAGTAGCTTGTATTTTCAGAAAAATTTGCAATAAGTTCCAAAATTAAAAAAAAAACCCAGATTTCTATAATCGAATGTAATATGAATGGTCATATAATACCTTTAAATGCAATAATTTTATTTATAGAATTTCAATGAAAAATAAATTAGTAACTTAGGTTTTAGGAATAAACTAGGTGAAGCTGCAATTATCCTTAAGAATATATTAATGTCAGGGCGGAGAAGGAAGGTCTTCATCCTGTAAAATAATAGGTACAAGAATTCATAACTGTTCACCGTGATATTGAGAACTAGGTATATGGGGGCTTGGCAGTACAAAAGAATAGTTACCAAATAATAAAACATGCCATTAAAAATCTTAATTCCAAATCGTCTACTTCAGCAATTCCAGTAATTAATTTATTATAAGAGTTATAACACAGCACAATAAAGCTATAGGACACAGAATCCAATAAATATGTATTTTTGCTCACACTTTAACAAAACTAATTATTAAAAAATTCAGTAGATCATTTTAAACTTACACTGAAACTAGCTATGCTTATTGTGTTTTTCTTGTAGTCGGGAGTTTAAAAAAAAGTTATTTAATCGTTTTTCAATTACAACGACTACACCTGTCGTGAGTTTTTTCAATATACTTAATTTTGCTTGTTATTTTATACCTTTTCGATTAAAACGTTTACATCTCTCGTGGGCATAATCAATATTTTAAATTCGCTTTTTATTATTAGTCTTAATAACTAAGCTTCTAAAAAATATTTGCCAAACGGCAAGCTTATGTGATCCTTAGTAGAGCACGACCTTTAAACGGCGTAATAATAACTGATCTAAGTTAAAAAAACTCTTCAACAATCCACACAATAGCATAGCATTGGAAGAATTAGAGCGCTTGAGAAACATGTTACGAGTAGTTACTCTAGATGAATCAAAAATATTTATTGCGGCGCCCCCTGACGAGTTAACAACATAACGCCTAAAGTTAAATTACAAACTTTTTACCGAAAACTGTATCTAAATCAGTCGGTTTGAAGAAAAATGGGGGCATCATTTTGCAACAAAATGTTGTAGTGTCCCCTGGCGAGCTGCGAACGATTAGTCCAGAATACTGCGCAGACAATCGTGTCTAAATCGGTCAAACCATTTTGGAAATAAATGGGAACACTTGTTTGCAACAAAATGGTGCAGCGCTACCCGGTGAGTTAACATTATAACATCTTACTAAGAACTATCACCGATTAGTACCAAATAAATAGGTCAAACCTTTTTGGAGATAAATGAGAATATTCGTTTGCAACAAAATGTTTATTGCGGTGCCCCACTGTAACTACTTAAGAACCATTGCCAATTAATGATAAACATTTGATAGAAAACCGTTTCAAAATTGGTTAACCCGTTTTGGAGATAGATGGAAGCATTGGTTTGCACTCACAAACAAATTAACAAATAAACAAACAACCTCTCACCCTAAACGCATATACCTCCTCCGATCCATCGTGGGAAAAGGCGTTAAAATCTTGACATTAATAGAATGCCAGTAAAACACGTAACTTAGGTATAGGCGATATGGCATATAATATAATATCATTTCTCATTCTACTATAGGGAAATAAATGAAGGGATAGATAATAATTTGATAATATAATTATGTGCCTATTTCAGTTTAAAATCATTTTGGGGCGAGTATTCAACCCCCAATTTCAAACACGGAACAGATATAAATACTTGTTCACTTACGAACCCTGTTTGTCTTCTCGTAGGTACGGTGTACAAATTCTGTTTTTTCGTAAGAATGGCTTACAAATTTATTAACATTATCAATGGTAAATTTGTACATTTTCCCTTACTAAGGCGAATTATTTGCCTGAACAACATCGTTATTTTGTCTGCATTTCGTTCTTTTTCTCTGCCTTTACTCCCGCAACTTGTTATTGGGATAGATAAACTAGCAAACGTGTACAGACGCGCTACGTCGCAACTTGGAATTTGAAATATGCTTCCTTCGAGTACTTCCAAATATAAGGACAATATAGTTCAATTTTATTTTATGAAACAGACCATTCCTGAAAATGTTTATTTGAAAATTTTCTATTACATTACCTGGTATCATTTATGAATTCTAGTGCATGCCTCAATTTTTTTAACTCATTCGAAGCAATAAATTATGCACTATCGCTGCCAAGAACCTGTTATATGTAAATAGGTATGTACAATTATTTATTAGTAGATAGTGTTTTTATTAAACAATTTACAATTATATATATTTGACTTTGTAATTTTATTGCAAAACACAAGTTTTAAAGCATTCGTACATCTATATTTTTATAAAACCCATTATTCGTATAAGTGTTCATATCAGTTATAGTGATAGTGTAATAAGTGTTCATATAGTATATTTGAATACATTAAGCGGTATAGCTTATGAATTATAGACATATGTCCCAACTTCTTAAACTGATCTTAGCGATAAAATATATGTTACCGCTTCCGTATACACATATACATCTGTAGATATTTAAGGGTAAATAATATTTCTATTAAACTGTTTAAAAAATAAGTATTGTTATTTTTGTGTAATGTGTGATCCATAGTGACTCTCATAAAGCTATGAGCATTGAAATCTTTGCTATTGTTTTCCGGTTAACTTTTAGTGAACTTCCAGTAACTCTTCTTTTTATTTTTAACTGGTCTTAGCCATAAAATATATGTACCAGCTTCCGTATACACATATACATCTGTAGATATTTAAGGGTAAATAATATTTATATTAAACTGTTTAAAAATATGAGTATTATTATTTTTTGTGGAATGTGTAATTCACCGTAACTCTAACAAAGCTATGAGTATTCGAATCTTTACGTTTGTTTTTCGGTAAACTTTTAATGAACTTCCAGTAACTCTTCTTTTTTCATAATTGTGATTTTAGTAATATGAGAAATGTGTTAAGACTTTGGCAGTATCGAGGATGGTATAAAAGAATCCATGTTTAGTGTACATTTTCAATAATGTCTCTAGAAATAATTTTCTCCAATTTTACATAAAATTATGAAAAAGTAATTTTGGAATTTTTCTAATTTTCTCTTTTAATTGAAGTCAAACATCACACATGAAACTGAGAAGAACATTTATTACGTTATTTGGGCTCTTTAAAATGTTTATACGAACTTTCCTAAAACTTAACTACTGAAGTATATGCGAGTAATCAATATGTACTTAGATACATTTCATGTTTCTAAGTCAATTTTGTTTTATAAATATAACTGTGATACATGGATAAATCGATGAAAAGGTTTCTGATTTCAACGGAGCCCCATTTTCATCTTTTTTGAGATACAAAACTCAAAGAAAAGAATGGTATAATTAATTCTTTTTTAGTGAATCTAATTGGTACAAAATCATAAATTTTAAACACATCTCTACATAAAACTATTACTATTCAGAATCTATTCAAAGTGTATCTATGCAAAAATTGTGATCAAACTAAATCTTAAAAATGAATTAGTTTGCATTTCTTAAAATTGTGCCTCTCAAAAAATTGTAAACAAAATAATTATAATAAAACCATTTTAAAACTTGCATAATAAATATATCACATTACTTTAAAAAATTGGCTAAAGCCGATTCTGGCTTATGCATCAAGAGCCTTCAAAAGAGAAGGAAAAGATTTTGAATTTATTTTGAAAAATCATGACTAATATGGTTTTCCTAATGTGATAAATATTTAAAAATAAATGTTATGAATAAGTAAAGATTATATAATAATATAATTGTAAATATATGAAAAATTATGACATCTTGAATCGTCGTTACAATTTTCCTACAATTTTTCTATTATTTTATAAACACGCTGCTTTTTTAATTACTTCAGGTTTAGTAGTGTCGAAAATAATAAAGAGGATGTCTTATTGTTTCGTTTATTACTGACTTTTATAATTATACCTTTAAACCACATCCTACTTTAAATACAGAATATAAATTTGGTTTTCTTCTACCTAGTTGGTCCTTCTCTAAAATTTACAAATATATAGATTTAACTTTTAGTAATTCTGATATATGCGGGTTAATATGCTTCAGTACTGTTTCAAATTTTAAGTTTTTACATAAAGTGATCTCTGAGAAAAATCACCGTAATTTACAAATAATGGCCGTTATTCACTTTCAACTATGGAATCCAAAAAAAATAAAATTAATACCCAGAGCCTTCCATATGCCTAATAAATATGATTACTTTAAATACTTAGACAGTTTATATAATATCCAATACAATAGGGTGTCCCTAATGCTATTAGACTACCGATATTGAGTAATAATAGACGACAGAAGAAGCGAATATTACAAAAAATAATGTACACGAGTAAATGGAGCTTGAACTAAAATCATTTTTCATTAGTGACTCGTAAGACTTCAAGCTGATAAAATTTTTCTTTTTTTTGGTCAAGAAAATCTATACAAAAGCTTTGAATACACTCTGTATTAGTGACGCTTTTCGACATACTCGATTCGGATGACTTGACACTTGTTTCGTTTTGAGAAGCTCTATATACTCGCGTATGTCATTTACTTCATCGTTTAAGTTTTTATTTTCTATACATAAAAACGGGGTTTATGCTTAACTTTTAAAATAATATTTACACTTATAATTGTTAATATATATGAAATCGGTGTCATAATTTAAGGTGAACTTATAAAGGCTAGATGCTATAATTTATTTCGCATTACTTTAGAAATTTCATTAAATTAAAACCGTAAGATGGAATATGACAATTATACGTAATTTTACGTACACGTTCGGATAAAGCATTCAGTTCAATTCTTGGATTTCATACTGGACCATCCTTGAGATTAAATTTAAAATTAAAAAAATGTAATTTACGATTACACAAATTAACTATGTCGCTTTCAGCATACAACAGTAGCAGAATAAAGTAAAATTGTAATAAATTTTTAACTAAAATTTGTATCAAACATAACTTAATGAGATACTTAAAATTTTTGTAACCCAAATCAACAGCTAACATATTATAAATTAAGAAATTTATATATCTGCCATATACATTTTCCGATTCTCATTCCCGTTTGATGTAGCTTAAAAAATGATATGCCATATCACATCTTCTAAGATGTTTGCATATAAAGCATTTAAAACATCTTAAAATCGTACTCTTAACTGCCAATAAATTAGTTTTTTTCATTTATATTACTTTGTCGTATAAAAACTCGTGAGATAAAATTTAACATATGTTTCCCAAAAGTAGATACAAACAATATAAGAGACAAAAAAAATTTTCAGATATGTTTTTGTAGGTTATTTCATTACAGTATTTAGATAAAAAAAACTATAATTTGTAATTATACAGACGCTTTAAAAAGGAGTCATAATTAAATTAACGTATTAATACTTGACTTAGACGTAATTAAATTAATGTAACGAAACGAAAGGAGGGAAATCATGAATTAAGAACAGATAAAAACTGAAAATTCCTAGTGTTAAAGTAACTTTTCCTTAAAAGATCAACAGTTTGACCAAAAAATGTGGAAAGATTGTCTTGAAAAAGATTTCAAAGATAATGAAATCAAAAGTTTTGGAGTTGAGAAAGGGACAAACCGGAAAAACTTCTAAAGAAGGCTAAGAGGTACAACCGACTGTTTTTATTAAACCCTATATTAAAACTATTTCATATATCATACTTAAAACGAAACAAATTGATAAAATGTAGAAAGCCATAAATAAAAGGAAAAATAAAAACATTGAAATCTAAAAAGTACCATGGCGTTAATTTTGTAATTATTTTTTAATAAGACATACTCCGAATCAAGAGAAGAGATCTTATCCTTTCGTATTTAAACGTGAATAAAATTTAAATTTACTATCATGTACATACGTTACCTTGTGGAGTATTTATGCAGTTTTAAGTAAATAGCTAATAAGATTTTAATAATAATATGGCGGACATTCGTCCTAATATGTATTGTTGTATTGTTATTTGAACTGCAGAGAGCCGCATGATAACGAATTAATAATTTGATGCAGAACTAAAACTTGAATATTGATAAATTACTCACATGTCGCTTAAATTATGATTGTATCCTTTTTTATGTTCCTTTTTTGATTATGTATTGTAACCCACTTTTCTTTCTATGAAGCAGTTTATTTCCTTACTTATTTTTGTGTCTTTATGTGGCTATATCGTGACTATTATGAAAATCTAATGGGAATATAGTTGTTTGTATATAAAAATTTGAAAGTATGTACATAAAATGTACGGTACATTTTAAAAATAAAGATATATTAAAGCCATATTTTACTTCGCGGCTTCACTTGCATCTAATATCAATCTATATTACAAAGTGAGTAACTTAAATTTTGTTTAAATATTTCTAAAAACTTTAGCTTTGGTCTTTTCGAACAATTTACAGTTTATTTATTCATGTAATAATAAATGCATTATTAACTTAATTGAATGGGTCAGACTTGTGTATGAGAATTAAAAATGAGAAGTTTCTGTTATATGTAATACGTCCCATAATGTAACCATTCGTAACCATTTGGAACCATCATCACCGTAACCATTCATCGTGCAGGGCTTGATTGGTATTATGGTTGGATGTAATCTCGCTCTCGTGGCAATAAGTCCGCTATATGTATCAATTAAATAGATTAAAAGTAGAAAATAACTGTCATTATATTGCCAATAAATTAAGTACTTATGTCACTTGTGTTAGTAATGTTTTTGCATTCAAAAGATGAAAGAAATACGGATTCGTCCACTTGCCAACTTACGATAACTTATTTCTGTGCAATAAATCGAAAGAATATTACCGCAGTACAGACATTTGACTGCAGAAATCTTCGTTGTCACTTTCTAACAAACTTGTTTATTCTTATCTTTGCCTGGTAGTTTGGTCCCTAGCTCAACGGATAACAATTGTAGTCGTCTGGGTATTCTCCTTTGTGCCAAATAGACAAAAAAGCAAATTAATATAGCATCGTCATCCAGTTATCAGCTACATTTTTAGTTTCAAGTCTCTAGCTTAATGCGAAGTTTAGAATCGTTTGTAAAATTTGTACCGGACAAACAAACAAACGTACAAAAAAGCGGGCTAAGAAAACGTGTTAAAAATATTTGTTATTCTAACAGAGAATGGCATGAAAGTAAACTGTCACCATCTACCAGATAGCGACAATATCCTTGAGTGTTGCTGCCATCTGGTGTTTACAGTGACAGAATATTCAGCATAAACACCTGGACTTAGATTAAAAAATATTAGAATTTTTTTTTATGGTTACTCATATTGTCTGACTATTCTGTGTTCACCAAAATTATGAAAGCATTGTGTTCTCCTTCAAAAAGAACTCAATGAAAAATAGGAAAGAAGGGGGTTTTCAAAGGAAAGATTATTGATTAGAAGATAACGGTGGGTTATATCGGAGTTGCGTGTATTTATGTATGTATGTGCGAATGGTTGCCATATTCCATAGCTCAGTTTCCATGAGTTGGATAAATCCGAATAAATACTTTTGATACAAAATCGTCTTATCATACTTTGAGCATAATAAGTTCATTGATTGACTTAGTATGTTATTATCCTTTAAATTAATAATTATATGGCGCATTGTCTTGAGGAGAAGATAGATATACTGAAAGAAACCAATCCAATTTTCGCAATTGCTGACCGGTATACTTTACAGTATGCGGTTTAGTCTAATCGTAAAAAAAACCTGAACTCAATCCTGTCGACTATTTTGTTCGATACATAGGTGATTTGATTACTGGCAATCAATATCTATATTTGTCGTAGATCTTTCTTGAAATATCTTCATATTCATAAAAATATTCCACCACCAACTCTGCATCACCTTTCTGGAGTTTAATTCAGGTTTAGGAACTAAGACTTTGATTAGTCCTGCATCAAACCATGGGCGTTTACGTGTGTATAATATTAACGCATGTAACGTATTTCTTGTCACCATTTCATTTGCAGTCATTAATAAAAGGTCAAATATTGAATTTATTTGGCATTAATTTTGTAGAAATTCGTTATTCACAATTAAATGAAACTACGTGAAGTAGTATTATTTCTACTTTCTTTAAGTTCTTTACCACGACCTAGGTTTGATTGTATTACAACATCTTCAGGTGGGCTATTAAAAAGATTGTGAAAGATCTTTGCTAATATATATATATATATATATATATATATATATATATACATATATATATATATATATATATGTGTGTGTGTGTGTGTGTATGTATACCTACATAATATTTTAGGTCCAAAGAATACTAAACCTATACAAAACTTGCGCAAATATCTTAGAAGAAATCCTTAGAAATTAGAAGAATCTTAGAAGAAACTTTTGTTAACTAAGATGTAAAAATGAGCGTATCGATATTTTTTTAGGATAATCTGTTTACCAATATTTTATTTCACAAAACATTATTATTTTGAATAGAAGAGGTGATCAAAACTCAGCATTCGACCAGCCCTTCCAAATCAATCAGTTCTTACACCTTTGAAGGATCCCAGTCAGTGTGGTGCACTCCCCCCACGTTAAATTTTTATGATATTTGCAACAGATCCAAATATCCCAGTATTTTCAGTAATTGGATTGGCTAAAAGTAAGATGAAATCTGATAACACTAAACCTGATAACAATATTAAACTTTTTCAAGTCGATAAGGATATGAGCTTTTGGCTTTTACCTAATTTTTTTATTATTTGCTCTGTCTGGCGTTATCTAGAAATACAGTCCAACGAGTAATATCTAAACAACTTTTAATTAGTACTAGGGCATGATAATCCAATTGTCATATCGAAAAACCTTTTAAAAAGGTCATCCATTATAATATATCATTGTTAGTATATAAGAAAATTTACTAATATTTTTATGGTGAAAAAAATTGATTTATTTACTCCGGAATATGATGGAGGAAATAAAAATACAAATTTAATACAAACAAATAAAAACAAAAAGAAATATTTAACTACGAGTCACTTGACATAACAACATAGTTATGTAAAAAAAAGTATATGAAATTAACACTAGAATAACGGAAAACGTGGAAAACTTGCAATGAGTTAGATAGCAAACAATTGAGATATAATTATTAAGGGGTGTACTTAAGTTATATTGAATTCATGAATAACTCATAAACATGAGGAAAAAATGCCAAAAGCAGAAATGACGTGAAAAGAAAACAAGAAAATTTAGAAAACAAGATAAGCAATAAAATACGTTGTAAAGATAGACGAGAATCTATGACACAATAGACGAGGAAATGTGAAGGAGAAGAGATATATCACTGTGTCGAAAAATTGCATATCATCGTTGTTACCTACTAACCTGAAATAATACATAGATAATTTAACACTTATGTGAATATGACAATATAACAACGGGCTATGAGAGCTGCCAAACTTTCAATAATGGAAAATTGAAATTAAAGATGAAATTGAGAGGGACGTTACTGAGAAAATAACGTACGCGACCAAATGAGCCGTGAACGAAAATGATATTTTATTACAGGCGCGTGATCCTCGATGCTGACAATTTTTTACAAAAGAAATTTGCATAAAAAGCTTTAAGTGCAAGGTGAAGTGCCTCTTTTCGACGTGATGCTAATGTCTTCAAAATAAACCATGCGCAATTTTGGTCTTTAAATTAATTGCAACTATAACGCCTATTATGATATATACGTAATGGTAGTATAAATATAAATCGTAATGGTACTATAAAAGTTTACCGTTCGCTTCTTGTTAACGTTAGTTTGACCTGAATGTGGCGAGTTGGAATAATGAGGCTTTTACTTTAATTTCACACTGAAAACGGAGTTCATTAAATTATTTATTGGCATTGAATGTGTAAATAGTTCTAAAGTCAGCGTTTGTTAATTTGAAGCACTATCGATTTGCATAGATTTGAAAACTTGTCAAATTGAAATATTCTATAAGGAAAACATTATATTTCAGAGAATTAAATGAACGTTCATAACGAATTTTTCGGAATTTTAATAGTACCGATATTATGCATGTTATGATGGAAACGGTTTCATTTTACGGTTTCCTACCTTACAACTGTTATTATCAGATAATTAAACCAACGTTCATATTTAATTATCATGTTAATTATTTATCACAATGTTGATAAATAATTAACATTATTAGCGTAAAAATCAATTTATATATTAAATAGTAGTCCTTCACAGTTTTGCATTTTAAACAATGTAGCTTTTTATATCCACAAGGTTGATTTAATTATTTAATCGATTTGAATAAACTTTGGCGTTTATAAAATGCAATTTGTACAATACTGTCACATAAATTTTAAATAATATCTTTAATATATACTTTAAAACAACAATTATAACAAAAAAAACTGCTATAGAGGAAAGGTATTCCACTGTTTGGGATGTTGTTGACCCTGACACAAAATTTTCTTTTACTTTACAATTGGAAAATTATGGAGCTTTTTTACCCTTCTCTTACATGTTAATGTGAGAACATTTTTTTTTTTGGAAATTACTTATGGCTATCTATCTTAATATTTAAAGTCAGTATACAAGGGAACCGTCAGTATTTAAATGCTCTATTAGTACGATCGTTAAGCTGATGAGTGACTTGTTTATTTATCAGATTTTGCGCACATTTCTAAAATAATTATAAAGTTAATAATTGTTATTTTAACTTAATCGTAAACTCGACTATATGCAGATAGTCAAAGAAATATTTGTATGATCCTATCTCTTAAATATATTTCTACGAAATGCTGAATATCTCTTATAAGAGTAATTAACTCTTCATTTCAATCGACAATATTTTGTGTTGAAACAAATTGATATATTACAATTGGAATTTGATTATTGATTAGGGAATTAGGACATTATTGAAAGGAAACGTACATAAAAAGGCTTGATTATAAAGAAATATCTGTTTAATAATTATCTCGTCATGTGTGGATAAGCAGTAATCTCAATATTAGACTAATTATAGAGCAGAAGCGACTGATGTCATTTTGTTATTAAATATTAATTTTTTTCACTTCAATGCATTATCTCATTTCAAGTTAATATATTGTTCTCTAATTTGTATATTTTTTTAAAATACCTATTATTTTATAAATATACTTATGTATTAAAATACAAAGTTCAAGCTAATGAAACAGAAATTAAGAAAGTGCGATGGCGTGAGTTAAAATAATCAACTATGCATTATGCTAAAATAATCAATTAAATTACAAGGTAATTCCTTTCTAAATTCCTTAGTAAATACATCATATCAAAGAAAATCACCCTTAGCATCTGCTTGTGTGTGCGATTATTATAAGTAGTTATTGAAAGAATCTTTGTTTCCACTAAGATACAAATTTAGTCTTGCAGGAGATTTACAACAAATAGAGATTACAAACTATTAGAGACATGTGAAAGCAATGTGTGGCAAGACTGTATGTTTCAAGTAATTTTACCGAAAAATCTGCGACAATAAATGTCTATCTGCTAAAGTTAACCCACACTATCGAAAAATAATCGTCATGAAATTCTTCAAATATAGAGTTCTTTAAGAACGAATTCTCGTCAAGTTCAGTATGTTCTTCATTTTACGCATTCGATTTAGATGAACTTGTTATTTCCATCAAGCAATTTGGGCGAACAGTTTATTAGATTTGACAGGAGTGTTTTTAAAAAAGCGTGACAAAATTCCATCGCCGCTACGTAATCATAAGGACGGCTTTTCTCACCGCTGTGGTATTGTCTTCGGCAGGGAACAAGTCTTCAGTCAACTGTCTTTTAGGAAATTGCAATAAATTTTTATTTTGAATAATAATGTGCTTTCAATACGATTGCCCTATTTCGTTTATTAATACATATAAATATTAATTAACTAATTATAATATATGTGCAATTTAATTTAAAATAAATTTTCATTTTCACGAAGCCTGCAACTATAGAATTACCTGTAACATTGAAGCATAATATATTAGTTCTGGCTACTGGCCGATTCCGACTACTCTTTACACTCCGTAAAGAAATATTTTGAACGCTGTCGATATCAACAAAATGTACACACGTGCAAAACCGCACAGGATCGCTGGAGATGTAGTGCAACAGAAATAACGACCTAGCACATAAACCTACGAAACAATGTGAGTGCAAACAATTTATGAGTGGTCCGTGAGCAGTACAAATACTCTACAATCGTAACTAAAAAGTCACGAGTCGCAAAGCAAACATTTAAATAAGCCACACCTCACAAGTTTATTAGCTTTAACGCACGCACTATCATTTATGTACACTAATATTTAGAAATGTAATTTTTCGTGAAAATTTTTAAACTCAGCATTAAGTACTTGAATGCTTATTTTTTACCTGCGGTATGTTTTAATATGCGAAACACAAAGGGTAATATTTGTTTAAACACTTAACAAGCGATAGAGTTTTTGTTTTTAGTTTCAAATAAGGTATTGTGTATAACTCATACAGGCATTGATTGTTTAAATCTCAATTTGATTATCACTTTAATATAGCATCAAAGTCCTTATACAGATAACAACTATATTAAAAACCTGTTAATTATGATAAGAACCCGTATTATGAGAGTTTGTGAGACTTATGGTACATATAAACATTTTTTATATATTATAAGACTTGGAATCGTCGCTATGATTTTTCTATTTTGTTAGATTCTACTAATTCAGTTTTTTATGAATTTTGGTTCAGTAGTTTTTAAAATAAGATGATGCGGGGAAGATGTATGTACTTTTTTGCATATTCTGGCGCACATCCCTGAGGGTATTGCACATAAAATTCTGGAAATATATTTTTGAATGTCTAGTAAATAATCCATTTAAATGATAACTCCATACAACATAATCAACTAAAAATAAAATTTTAAGCACTAAGTTTGTTCCTTCGAAAATGAACGTGCACAAATTTAAAAATATTAAAAAAACACGGTTAATGTGATCTATTGCTACCTCAAACCTCAAAGTGTTTGTGTGTGTGTGTGTGTGTATGTGCGCGCACGCGTGTGCCTGCGCGTGTGTTTGCGTGCATGTGCGTGCATGAGTATGTGCGAGCTAGGGCTCGGGCACGTGAGTGAGCGAGTGCGTGTGTGTGTGTGTGTGTGTGTACGTATGTGTGTGTACGCGCGCACGAGCACGCGCTTGCATGTATGTGTGCGTATCAATAAGTTGTGCCACGTGTGTGTTAAATTGCATAATGAAATTTTCCAGCTGGTCCTATATTGGTGAATGGCCTGTTTAATGTGGCGTAAATGTTTTTCCAGGTCATTCTGAAGGAATTCTAAGTAAGGTAGGCCATCAAGCCTTGATGGAAATTAATGTCGAACTGATGCTGAAAATAACCACGTCTGTCTATGTGTGGGTTTAATACTAATTTTAATTTCTGAATACTACGATAACTTGTGAACACTAAACACATCCGTCCTCGTAAAACTGGATTCATTACTCCACAAAATATATTTAAAAAAAAATTACATTTTCTTTATATCGGCAACTCATTGCTCCACAAAAAAGTCA
Source organism: Druceiella hillmani (assembly GCA_039881145.1). Classification (NCBI taxonomy): domain Eukaryota; kingdom Metazoa; phylum Arthropoda; class Insecta; order Lepidoptera; family Hepialidae; genus Druceiella; species Druceiella hillmani. The sequence goes on along the minus strand of JAYKKI010000090.1, from coordinate 375,355 downwards.
TTGGGATGGCATAGACGCAGGCAAAAGGTCTTCGCTACACAACACAGTTTGGAAATACGGCCAACACTCGAAGTGGAGTCCTTAAATAGCACCTTGATTATCACAGTTTCGTCGAAATTCTGAGGTCACCCTTCGCGACGCAGTGTACCAGGACTTGAACCTCCCAAAAATACAATGCGTACTCTTCAGTAAATTCAAAGATTGGGGTGTCGTCCCCAATTAAAATACCGTTTACGATAATATATCGCTGCATGTCAAAAGTTCGCTTTGCTTAAACCATAAGTAAAATGCATTTCTGCATACTCGCAATCAGTATAAGCTAAACGCATTATGTTCCACTTCAACAAATTTAAAAGAAAGAGACTAGTTTTCAATTAGGAGATATCACACAAGTCTAGTAAAAATCGCCAAATAGTAGGTAAAATCAGTTAAAAAGAAAAAAAAGACGATAAACACCTACACAGTCACCGACAGAGAACAAGTAACTAAAAAAAAACCGTTGCCTTTCCTCGCTACAATCATCTTTTCACTTGCGTACCTTCCACTTTTTATTTTTTTGTTAAGTTTTTGAATATTTTATATCAAAATTGCTTTTAACATGAAATATGTCACACCTGCATTGGAGCCAATAATATGCAGTTTGGACGTTTGTCAGTAAAGTAAAATAAAAACTTAATAATTTAAAAAAAAAAAGAATTTTCTTTAATTTCATTTCATTAAATTTCTTTATAAAGTTCTTAAAAGATTAAGGAAGCTTATAAAGATTCCTTTAAAGATTTCTTTATAAGCTTCCATAAATAACATTTAAAGAAAAATACAATTATATGAAAATTCAAACATGGAATAATTACCAGATAACGGGTGATTTCTATAATTATGTATGAATATATACATACTTTCATTTAGAGCTAAAACGACAACATTTTTATCATTCTAATTTTTACATTATATGAGTCAATTTTTAAAGTGGTTTGCTAGTTCTACGTGGTATATTTTTTTTCACGATAAACAGTTCAAATAGGGGGACAAAAATTATAAAATCCTAAACAGTAGGTTTTTAATTTTTTTTTCGATGGAACCGTTATCCTAAATTTTTTAATTCATCAAAAGGCTTATGACTCAGATTCAATTTGTAGCTGTGACACCCAAAAAGTCGACCCAGAGTACCGATTTTACAAATTATATCAGGTCAAAATTTATCACTTCCTAATCATAGATTGGCCCACCTTATATATATATATATATATATATATATATATATATATATATAGGTATATATGTATATTTATTTATATGTATACATAATTTCATGGACTCTACTAAATTTGCGAAACACACCTCCAAATATATTCCGTAAATTCAGGAATAGAAGAAGAAGATTTAGAATATATTAGATGTAGAATTTATGTTCAAAAATAAGTAACAAAAGGAAGCTTCCCAAGAAAAATATCCTAACAAGACAAAAGAACGGAAAAATTTCCTTTTTTTGGCAGTGCAATTGAAACATACAACCTGTTTATCCCATGACAGTGTAATGGGTGCTAAGATCGAACGAAAAAAGTCTAACTCTGGAAATAGAATAAAAGGTTTAGTCACGAATATTTTTTAGTGGTTCCTTTTTACGAAATGGTCTTCTTACCTTTTTACGAAATTATTCACCCTTTATTCTTCTCATTTGCTTTCATAGAGAAAATACATCGCATTTTATTAAAAAGAAAATGTTTTATTTTAATAAAAAGAAAAGATCCATCAAAATGTTACAATATTTTTTCATCTCCTTCATTTTCAGGTAAACTATCTATATTTTCTTTGTTTCATAATTCTTAATTAGGTTATATAAAACAAACAAAAAAAACCAAAGAAGTAATATCGAACATTGAATATCGACAAAAATATATACTCTTCTGAAATAATCTACCGTCAAATGCACAAGTTAATTAACAAATAAGTAATGATGTAATGTAATTCGATTAAATAAATATCTGTGTACATTCTTTTATCGCTCTGTGCAATTCATTAAACAAAGTGCCCTCTTGTAGGAATGACATCTTTTTTATTTAATTTCTCACACAAATTCACATTCCGTATGATTTGTATTTTAGCTTCATCATTAGTGTACGGTTAGCATCATTTACGTGATGATCATTTACGTCATTTGATACGTTAATAAATAAGTAGCATATAAAACATGTCAAATAACTGTTAACAAATTTCTTTAGACTGGACATGAACACAGAACAAATTAAAGATTTTTATAGGCGGAACAATCTTTTGTGTCCGATATATCCCACATTGGATACTGAAAAGGATAAAATGAAAGTATACTGCGCCCTACGGTATTAGCCGTGATACATTTTAAAATATTTTTTTGGCATTATTGGCTACCAATAAATCTTTTCGAGTGGCTATATATATGTGGTAACTATAAGGTATTGTGGTGAACTATAGCAGGTTACGATAGTTGTATTTGACAGCTACCGAATTATGACCAGTAAAAGCATGGAGCAGGATATGGGACTTGGCCAGTATAAAATGTTATATTAAAGGCGTATAAATTATTTCATCGAACGGTTTGTTTCAAACTTCTGATATATCTGATAGTTTTCGCCCAATAGTTTAAGTAACTTATGTTATTATGTTTATATTATAAAACAAAATTAACATTTTCATTACGTTCTGTATTAAATACGAAACAATAAACATTTACGGCATACTTCATGTGTGTAATCCAATACGAATTTTATTTTTATATCTTTATCAATTTTTAATGAGGAGACAATTCCTACAGAATAAGAATTATAGTTTCGGCAAAATATATACGCGAAAAAACCAGCGCAGTGTCTGGCGTTGCTCTTCTATCTAATCCCTGGTCTCTTCCTGATGGAATACTCCAATTGGCATAGTAAACACTAAGAAAAATAAATTACTTTGCAGAACAACATATTTCCAATCTATTATTTCCTACTAATTAATTGAAAATGTGTTTAAAAAGTATACCTGCGATCATAAATTATAATAACAAAAAAAAATTTACAAAAGATTCATATATTTGTAGAATTGTTATAAAAATGCTCGCAATCATCACCAGTACTCAAAGTATATGTTTATAATTGTCTTAATTTCTGCATACATAATGCATTTTCTAACAAAAGAGGAACAGATTATGATAAAAATGTGAAGAAATATTATACCATCTTATTCACACAAATTATGATGATATCTTACCGTATTATGATAAGAAGCAAAATATTACGAGAAATGAAAATGTCCGCCTTATAAAATGGTTGACTTCCATAGCTAGCGTTTGCAAGCCTAACTAGTGCCACTCGAAAAGATTTATTGTTTCCACTTCAAAGTCCTACAGCGCGTAGCCTTGTAGCGGGTCAACCAGGTCACCGCTGTAAGTGGTATATTGTAGAATTTAATTAAACAACTCTGAAACAATGGTCGCCACAAGCTAGGCATGAATTCTTAATGACGATTAGTTTCTAAACTCTTATTTCATTTACATTTTAATCGTTTTAATTTACTGCTTTTATATTTCAATTGCAGTAGTAAAAAAATATTTTTGGTCTAAATTGACAGACATAAAGGTCGGCTATTTATAATAATAGTAACCGAGATATTGTATAAACAGCTCTAAACGATCGAGCTTAATTAGTATTTACATTGATTGAATTTATATTATGAATGTAGAATTCTATATAATTGTTAATATTAACAATCTCAATTATTTTTGATGTCCCAAAAAAAAAATTCATTTTCTTTAGTGTACGGCACAGTATAAAAGCAAAGAAGTTGATTTTCACACCCATTTTTTAAACTAAAATGCTTAAACTATCAGAATGAATAGCATAAAAGTTAGAAACATAAATTTCGATGAAGAAGTTTAATTCTGTTTCAATGAATGTATCAAGCTGACCAACTTCCATGCCCCATTAATTGCTATATGTCATGTATAAATCTGTACCCAACAAATTAGTTTTTTATAGTCTATCATAACCCAACTATGTGTTTCAAGTATACTGTTGGTGTCCCTCGTTGGTAACAATATTTAATTTAAATTATATACGGCTAAATAGTGCAATGCGCAATATATATTCAATAATACTGATCGGAAATCTCTTGAATGTAAGTCTCCTCACTATTAAGCAGCTATGATATCTGTAGAAACCTCTCGTTTGTATTTCTGTCTGTTTAAGTTGTATTTATTTTATGTTCATTACTCAACCGCAAACGCCGCGAACACAATTTTGTGGAAAATTCTCTCAGAATTTTCAACGTGCCTATATTATTAAAGTAAGATGATGCTATCATATTTCAATCAAGTTATTCTTAACATGCGAGTTCAAAAGTATTTGTCAATACACTCGCAATATTAAAGTTTACACTTCACCTTAAACACTACATTCTAACAATTAATTAAATTTAATTAAATTTTCTTTTATTATCTCTTCATTTATACCCATTATTACATTATCCATTTAACGTTTTTAAACAAATTGTGAAGTCCCTATTAATGTGTAACTTCCAACACTAGTGCCTCTAATGTAATATTTATTATGTGGCAATTGTTTTCGTGTAATTACAGTTACTATAACTAACGTACGTCCGGATATATTACCTTTTACTATAAAAAAGTATACAGAAAAATCAATATTGACCCTGATAAAGCTTTTCTTGAAGACATTTTCTTCTAAGAAATAAAGAGAGCTTCTCTTTCAATCTTTACAAATTGCCCACCTGAAGATGTTGTCATGCAACGAAACATAGGTCATGGTAAAGTATTTAAATGATGTGGAAATAATACTATCATTCAGTTTCATTTAATTGTGAAGAATTAAATTATATAAAATATTTTGAAATTTACTACTCCTACAAAACTTCAAATTTGTATTACATTATATTCTAGTATTAGACTCTTATAGAAACTTCGCTTTTAGATTTTCACCATTCGTCAGAGACGAGTTAGGCGTGACGCTGCGAAGCGTTTGGGGTAAAGTATGCAATGTCTAGTAGTGCGATTCGGAACTTGCTAATAACTTAGAATGCATTCAGATTTAATGACAAACATCATAAGGGAACAACCCGTTTCTTGTCTTTAAACTATGTTTATTATAGTGAAGAAATTTTTATAACATAAATAAAAGTCAAAAATTAAAAAAGAAAATTATATAAAATTTCTTATTCCAGCTACGTTGGCCGGTTGCTCGAAGAACACGTGTAGCGATGGAGAAAATGTCACCATACGGTAAAATTACTAGTAGTTGAGGTCACGAATATTGTGGGAGGCTCTTTAATATTTACATGTGTCTACATATGAGTGCTTACGAAACGCTCGCATAGTTAGCTCTATTATTTTATTTTATTTTGTAGTTGGTCATTAGTTTTCGATTGTTCAGATTACAGTTAATGGTTACATCAATGATAGTTAGGTACACTGAAAATATAGTTACAAATATTGTAATGTATTAATCTTGCTTTGTAATTTTTAACTATCATTGATAGTGGAAGATATTAAAAATGTCAACAGAAAACGGTTAAAATTGAGAATTTCCCTTAAAGATTATATTGGTCCTTTGCAGTCTGATAAAATGCATAATTCCTTGTTCTTGATAATATTAGTAAACAAAATGAAGACAGAGTTTCTCTATAATGCTTTTAACTTTGCCTGTTCTCTCCTTTTAGAAGAGATAAAAGTTTTCACCATGCTGCATCTGTAAATATGTAAAGATATGCATACTCGATCCAAATTATTATAGGTATTTTAATCTGTGTAGCACCTTCTCATTTAGATAGTGTGATTCTTGGAAACTTTCTTCTGATTGTTAGCAACCAGTCAATGACACTATGTGGAGATAATAATTTTGTCAAGATAATAATAGCAACATAAATGCTCTTAAAATCCGATAAATTTATTTTTAACCTTACCCTGGAGTACATAGTGATAAAGCTATTATACGTATTGAAATAATTTGCCCACGAAAGTTTAGAAATATAAATTCTTTAAAACACGAGAAGCTAGGAATTATTTGCTAAATTGTGTGTTTTACTTAACATTTCATGAAACTGAAACGCTTGAAATATTTTGGTGAAAATTAAACGCGAATTGTAATGAGTGTTATTTTCAATAACGACATTCGTTACTTACTTCTGTGCTGGAAATTTTAATTGTTGAGATAAAAAATTAAATGAATATGTTCGGAATTTTTATATTAATATATAATGCAGAAACCTAGAAATAGTTCATGACGAAAAGCCTTTCACTGCCATTGAGAAGCACGGTCTAAGAAATTAAATATATAATCAAATTTTATGTAGTGATGAAGACAATTATATGTGAAAGTATAAGGGGTACTAGGGAATAAATGACAAATAACTTCGGGAAATATCTGGTAGTATCGCATAGTATTTCGTAAAACCGGCATGTACAATTTCCAATATCACTACTATGATTCACTTGTAATTCGCAACTTCCTTCAAATTTGCAATCTTTATGTTACAAAAAATCGTTTTAAATACAACAGTTGAGATGTATTCTGTTTAACTGAATATATGGAACAGCAAAATTAATTTTATTGCTTAAAAATATATTCAATCATTCATCAATAACTCCGATATTCTGCAATAGGATCTAATATATTTGGTATGCTACTAAATTATCCAACAAAAGATGAATATTCATGAATGTAAATTTATTGTACTTCCCATTAATTTTTCTCAAAAAATTAAAAAAAAATTTGTTTTATATGCTAAATTATTGAAAAATATTCTTTTTAAATCTTTTTACGACAATTTTTATTGAAGATAATCGGAATAAAAATAGATATTCATATTAAATTAAGATTTTTGTAATTAATAAGCATTTGAAACTAGTAAAACTGTATAAAACTCAGTGATTTTCTAATAAGTAACGTTCTTACAGGTACAAACTAATTTCATTAAATGTTTAAATTTATTTATAATTGTACTCTATAAAATAAAATTAAAAATGCAAATAATGAAAGAAAATATGATATCAAAATATATGATTTTAACTACAGCGAATAGAAAGTTGAATCTGTTTTGGTTAGGAAGTTTTAAAGATTTTAATAAAAAATATCACAAAAATAAAATGAAATCATATATAGAATAGTATCGGAGAGAATGTATAGAAAGTGAAGTAAAAGAGGTGTCTGAGAACGATGATTAAATTTGTCCATTTTCTTTGCAAATAGAGCTTGAAGGTATAACTGGAAAGAAATACAAACAAATTTAATTTTAATTTTATTTTAAGGTTTACAACATTGAAAAGAATGAAAACGTGGCATAATTTTAAATTTTTCAGCTTAAATGTACCGGTAACAACTGAACCAACAAGCGATCATTAGGAGTTATAAAATTATTAATCATCACTTTTGTTTTCCTACAATTAAATTCAGCAAGAGAAATTGGGATGAAACTGTTTTAAAAATCAATGTTAAACATTTTAAAATGAAATTCTAATTTCCTTTCAAGTTTAATGGAATATACAACATAATATCCAGTAATAAAAATAATAACATTTTGATTCCAAGTCTTCTATTAATGCGATAGACACAGAACACCATAATTAATCCGAACAAAACGCTTCGAAAGTATGTAATTATATATACACACACACACACACACACATATATATATATATATGTATATATATATATATATATATATATATATATGTATATATATATATATATATATATATATATATATATATATATATATATATGTATATATATGAGATATTATCACCCATTTTCCTTTCCTACTGGTTTATATAACACACAACTAATAAAATATAATGCTCTGATGAAATATTCGTTTATTCTATGTAAATGAAATGCTAAGGGTTGATTTTATATGTAACAATTTTTCTCTCTTCGCACTTATTCATCTTCAATTTTCCAACAATGAAATTCACAACTTCACATTTCCACAATTTTTACCTAATTCCAAATAGGATTTTCTTACGTACACTGTTTGGAATATGGTCACCTATATAAAAAGTAAAACTTGCATTATCACAGAAACGCATATAGCTCTAAGACAAAATACTTGGTGACAAAATAGAAAAGCTTAGTGGATGGAGAGCTGCATATGGACGACAAAACTCTAAGAGAAAATTTTTTTTCAAGCACATTCCCTCCTTTGTCATTGATGATATCCATAAATCCTTTCTCCAAATCGAACCTATTTCAGTCTACCTGTCGAAATAGAACATATTTCAGTTCCACCTGTTAGTCAATAGTGCAGAGGAACCAAAACTACAAAGAGACTATTTTTAAAAAATGACTTTGATAGACAGATGGATGAATAGACGAATAACCAAGTTATCCTATAAATATTCCGTGTATTTATTTTGAAGGACAGAACCTTAAGTATACTTCATATTTTATTTAATTGCGCAATAAATGAGAAATACATTTTTCTTTTTAATAATATATTTTAGGTGTTGAAATGTATTTATTACATTACAATTCTAAGCTATAGCAGTAAAAGTAAAACAAGTAAATTAAATAATGAAGAAACGTAATTTGGAAAAGTAAGGCTTCAATATAAGCGTGATTCAATATAAGGGGATAAGCGTGAGTGAAGATGTGTACAAAAAGTAATAAACTTGTAATTAACTAACCATTTTTAATTAAATTGCTATCTCCAAGAAGAGAGGACAATTTCAATACCTAGATCCATGTTGAATTTTAGGTGTTGAAATTTTGAATCTATGTGAATTCATACTAAACAATTCTTTGAAATAAAATTTTGTTAACCATGACCGAAAAAAGAGAAATGAACATGCCTGTGACAATCTTCTAAAGGATTAGTTGAGTTTTCTTCCCTCTTGAATCGTAGTCTGTATAGGTATTTACGACTAAAAATTTTATTATATCTTAAAAACTAAAACGAGTCATGTCCATCATTTTCCGAAGTAAATTATTATCCAACGATTTGCAGGCGAGATAAAAACACAAGAATGTAAAACTCTCATTACAACAGCATATCTTAAAATGTTGTAAATTACCGGTATTCATTTTATACAATAAATATAGACTGGAAGCTTTGAAAAGGTTAGACCAGAAAAAATAAATAATTGTCGAAATCACGTTTATTTATTTACGCGTTACATTTACATATAATTTTGAGGAAATATTTACTTATGGTAATTTGAAGCTTAGATCAGTATTTATTAACAAAAAGTTGTAAAAAGTTCATTCGTAGTATATAATGGTAGTAAAAATTAGCAACCAGAGAAAAAATATTGACATAATGAAACGAAACTTTCCGTTTTACATTTCTAGTATTGAAGTCTAGAAATCTACAAAAAAGTTTTATGTATTTTTTGCATGAAAATCTTTAATGAATAAGTCAATTTTATTCTTTCATGAAAATTGAATTTCCTTCCGTGGTCACATATCGATTAATTGTACGGTAATATTCAATTCCTCATTGTAACCAATTATCGGTAAGCCGCGCCGGCTTTGAGCAATTATATAAGAATTCTGAACATCGACTAGGTGGTTAATAAATCTTGAAATATTTGCTTGTAAATGGAAGTATTGATATTTTACATTCATCTTTTATTATGTCCAATATCTAAGGAGTATGTACTGTGAATATTACCAACATAGTCACATTGAAGACGAATTTGTCACTGAATTAAGTGAATATTTTTTTATATTTAAAAGTATTTTGCGGTGAAAACGTTTTAGATTATTTAAATATATGCTTGTAAGCCAACTGCATGGTATAGATTTATTTTTGAGAAGGAAAAAATTTATAAAGTACGAAATAAAAAAAATTATAAAATATGTGAAAAGCAAAAAATATTTTTTGCGCATTTCGATATAAGGAATTCATGTTATTGTTTTTTTACTGCGATTTAAACGATAAATTGTTTATAATTGGTATGGAGGGAATTTGAGAAAGTCGCCCATAATTTTTTTTCAGTGATTATTTATATGTTGACGTAATTAAATATTTTTAATTTATTTTTAGATTTTCTCTATTAATTTTTTAAGAAATTAGGCTTTATGGCAAATTTATAAAGTACATTTTCAAGTATGTAAAAGTCCTACGTAATATATGCTTCCATTTGACTAATCCCTTATCTGGATTAAAAAATATTTTTATTGACGTATTTATTCTCTCATTCGTCGGCTTTATGCACTTTAAAATAATATATTACAATTATTTCCTCGAAACACGTTTAAGTCCTTAAATTATATAATTACCCCAAATTTCAGCTTTCTGATTGACTATATTTAAGTTTTGGAAATGTGTGACAATGGAACTGACATGAATTGAACTAATATCATACATGTCTTTATCTTGTGCGTGGAATAATGAAAATGTCCTTTACAATGACGCCTACTAATGAAATTCAAACAAACCATGGCATTGATAAGAAATGTCAGTCTAAATATACTGGCATTGACGATTGGTTTCTCGTATCCTTCAGTGGTCATATAAATACATGGATACAATGCCAAGCAAAGGATTTTTTTCTGCAGTGGAAATGTAAACACTATTAACAGTGTAATATTATAAATACAAAAATTTATTTATTACTTAATTACACAAATATTACTAAATCAATCGTAATCAAAAGATCTAAGGCCAGCGTTACAAAAATTGAATATGAGAACAACTGATATTTTCACAACATAAGAGACCAAATAATAGACAATTTACAATTAAGAAAAGAAAAAAATAAAATACATAATCATGATCATAATATAAAATGAAAAATCTATCTTCACATCTATGCATTTTATATTGTTAATAACATCCATCCAAGAAACAACAATAAACAAAAATATCAATCTCTTTTTAATTATGTGGCCATAATTAAAAATATATTTTTAATTCAAATCAATATTCCTACTGTGGTACTAAAATTAATGTTAGTAGCTCTGCTTAAATTTTACATGGTTTTGGAACGATCCCATCGAGCCTTATTTAGTTTCATCAATGAATATATTATATTTATGTATAAAGAGCAAAGCAGTGACGTACAGTATTTTTGGAAAGGGTAGCTGTAAAGGGATGGACGTATACAATTAATATACACACAAACGCGCGCAAGCGTCTGCCGACCGCTACTGAAAGCGTTGAAAACGACATCGAAGATGTGATAAATTCAAAATGTGTCTCAATAATTTAATCGTAGAAACTCAAAAACAGTAAACCCGTTGAAAGTACTGTTTTTGAGTTATTACCCGGAATCAACTGGACTTATCGAACTATGACCTTAATGGCGACCATGGAAACTAATTCTGGCTTACCTAAAAATATGATAGTATCTCTTGACCTTTTAAAATTATTTGCGTTTCTATGTCATGTTTCCGATTCGCAATAGCCAGTTGCCTCTCGGTACAAATTTCTATACGCAAAGAGTTAAGATTTTGTAGTTTTGCTGTGCGCGATAAATGTTTTTCAGAATTAGCATATTTTTTTAACGAGAATTTGTTAAATTACCTAGAATATAAAAATCACCTTTATTCCACTTATTATATTCAGTTTTAAATAATAAGCAAGATCAGCAAAACATTTAATTCAAAATGCAACTTCTAATTAGCCGCCAATACTAAATAAAAATTACTGGAAAATACCGTACACTGGATTTGTTATGAACGTATAATTTCAAAATAGGCTTCGATCTACCATTCTCAATCGTACTATTTTTTCACTAAAAGAAAATTTTAAAATTCCTACCTTAATCACATAATATTCGATAGTCGCCATTGTTGGTAAACAAACACCTAAACTTTCACAACAAAAATGCACGTCAAAAATTAATTAATAAAATAATTATTTTCATACACAAAGAAAATTTCACTGCCAAAATATGTTTCACGGACAAAATATAACACGCATATTTAAAAACCGAACTACTATAAAAATTATATATAAAACTATTTTCGAATGAGGACGGGAAGCTAACAGCGAACTCGTTATAACAACACAATATGAAGTCATTGTTTATTTGCAAATTTCATGAATGCCGTAATCATTATCTAGTAAGTATTTCATTATCTAGTGATTACGGCATTCATTATCATGAATGCCGTAATCATTATCTAGCCGTAATCATAGTCTAGTATTTCATCCTGAATATAGCCAATAATCTAACAAGCTTCTGCTTGCTTTGAGGCTATGAACTGACGTTTTGAAGTGAAGCATTCAATTGTAATTTCTTATGGACCATTTCTGATTCGTGAGGTTTTTGTAAATTCCTACAATATAGGAATTAAGTTTGTACGTTTTATCTAAAATTCCAGCAACCAGAAACATTCGCTCTGCGTGCACGAATTAAAAATCATATATCAAATTGTGGGTTTGGCTTGAAGAGTACAATTTAAATACGTTTACATTTTTGTATATATGTCATGAATTTATGCGAAAAGGCAAGCTACGTGTAATTGCTTATAAGGCACTGCACACCACTGAGGCGTAGCGGCGGGACAATCTGCATTTTGTCTTATCTTGATAGTTAAAATAAATCTATAGAAATTATATTTATTAACTATTATGGAAAATAAACTAATCTTTAAAAAATGCAAGATCTCTTATTCGTCTGGTTACCGATTTAAATAACACTTTAAAAGAAGTAATTTTTTTAATTTTCCGCTTTCATTTTTCATTTTTCTAAAATATTTATCCGAATATTTTATTTAGATAAAAAGTTGGGTCCTTAAAACTAAAAATTACAACAAAATAGAAATGAACCCTTAAAATATCATTTACTTGTCTGCCCACATCTTCGTCTGTCACATTTATACTTCTCAGACACCGTTTGATATAAAAATTAGAAATTTTACATTTAGCACTCAAAAATTTTCTTGTAGGAAACTTCAAAGAAGCAAATTAATTAACAGAAAAAATAAAGTATTAGTCGACATCTTAGTGTGTCGACCAACTCAGATGAATTGAAAGAACAAGTTACTAGATTTCAATAAAATAGTTTTAAGGATATTATGTTAAATATTTCTAGTCATTGGTGAAAAATTTTATAAAAGATATGTGGTTATCCGCCCTATTCATCTTCAAAAATTTTTAATTTAAAACTATGAAAAAACGTCTTTTCGCTAATTTATTTGACCATTTTAAATTTATTAACTTTCGAAAAATTCACTATATTTTTACAACGGTGAATCACATAAAAATTAAAATAAATAATCGTAAATAGATTAATAAAAATATTACATAGTAACAATATTTATATAAAACGCCTAAGTGTTACGTAATCCTCGTATTGTGAAATCTACCCGCACTTTATATTTTTTTTAATCAGCAGTCAATCATCAATAATTTTAATATAATCCGTGCAAAGATTGAATTGTGACCACTACATTTCCTAAACAACGCGACGGTTCACAAAATGAAACAAGGGTAACAAAATTAACTCATCAACTTCAAGTGTCCAAACGTAATTTGTTTTGCCGCTCATTGTTGAAGGGTTGTTAACTGAATTTTACCATTATTTGAGGGTAGATTTCACCGCATTGATGATGGAACGCAATGGCGGACCGCTGAGCTTCATACTGATACAGATGATTATTTAGAGTATCATTAATCAAGCTTCTAAATAAAATTGGTTAGAAGTTATTTAGATATGTAAATAATTGGCTGTTTCATTTATTAAAATACGTTCCTTTTATTTGCTAAAAATTAACATAATTTTTTCTAAGCAGTCTCTTGGTTAAAATTTGTATCAACAGTTAACGTACCTTAACAATAATTTTCTTTACTTTTTCTATCTCTCCAGGGCTGAGTTATCTCTATAAAACCATCACTTTTAGGGTTTTGCAGCTGAAAAGGGAAAAATGGAATTATTGTAATATCGCTCACTACCCCGTCCGCCTGCGTATCGTAACCATTTTTTTCAGAAGCCTTTGACGTAGAAATGTAAAATGTAGTACACTAACACGCATATATTTCAATATTTAATATTTAGAAATTTGTTATATAAGTAATAGAAGGGTCAAATAAGATATGTGGAAAATACATATTTTAACATTATTTCAAGAAAAATTTCTAATTACTTCAAAATAATTTTTTCTTGTTATAGAGTTAAATATAAGACAGTTTTTGAGAAAATAGCCACATTTACATAAACAACATGTTTTCTGTATCCTGCTTCCCATTTACCATCTTTGGGACTGCTAATGTCAGAATTATGATAAAATCAATGTTATTAAAAGTTATGTAGTATACTTTTAGTAACAAGCATACTTTTAGTAAAATATATTTTTGCAGAAAATTATACCTGAAAACTATTACCAGAAAACTAAAACAGTGCATAAAATAACTAACTCATAACTTTTGAAAATTCCCGGTAATCTAACCCTAGGAATATTATGCTCAGCAGTATATTTACGTAAGTAATGAGGCTTTTATTGTTTTTAAACAATTCAATAGAATTACTATGTGCTCTTTAACTCTTACAGGTTTTTTTAATTCTTCCCTACTACTACTTTATTGTTTTTGATGTTATTTGAAATAGGCGTTTTCCATTAGTTTTTAAAATTAATTTAAATTTATTTCTTTTTAAATCTTAAAAACACAATGCAATTTGTCGACTACAAATTGCATTGTGTTTTTAATACAGAACACCAGTCCTCCTTATTTTGATTAAAAATTTGGGTTCATACAGTAAAGGCAAAGCATAGAGGGAAAAACACGGAATTGCGATATTTTTTACTTTCTGGACTCACTAATATGAATATTTTATAGCCTCAATAATAAAGTAAAGCTGTAAAACTTTGTTGCAAACATAGGATATGACTTTCTTTTCTATTAAAAACTATTGGCAGGATAAATAAATCGTATGTAATAATGTATTAATGTCTTTTTATAAATAAATACGTATATAATACATATATATATATATATATATATATATATATATATATATATATATATATATATATATAAATATATTTATATTTGTGTGTGTGTATGTAGGTATGAAATGCAAACAGCAAACAACGTTAATAATAAGTTAAACAAAATTATTCCTTATAAACTTAGGACATTTTTTACTTGTAATTTTAGTTCTCCCGATCTCTGTCACGTTTCAATAAACATTTCGATATACACTTAGAATAGTGGTTCCCATTGTGAGTAGTGAATAAAATACTCAGAAATTATTAAAACTCCAAACGAAACGGTAGTATTTTATTAAACCAAGCCATAAAATACGAAGTTAATGTTTGAAATTAATTCTAAGAAATGGAAACGTTGTCCTGTCGCTCTTTGCGGTACGCGGACGGCCGACAAGATAAAGTAGAACATATGATATTTAACATTTCATCGCATTCTTGGTACAAAAACGGGCCATACAAAAAATCAGAGCGAATCTGACCGAATCACGCAAATACGAACGTTACAAATTAAAATACGTTAACGGACAAAATCATTGATAAGAATAAACTCATGCTAACGGAGACGATAGATATTTAGTCTGCTGTGTGCACCCCTGAAAATATGCGTTGAGTAGATGAAACGTTATCGATCAAGTTGTTGACCCCCAATGAACCATATACGCAGACTGCGTTAGGTGTAATTAGAAAGTATATTTTGTTTCAATCCACAATGGACAGGTCCATGCTAGACCTCAACTTGAAATTTAATCAGACTACAATTCCTTACAACTGATTGAATTGAATTTCTTTATCTCAACAATTAATTATCGTATATAGGCCTAGACGGAAAGCTTGCAAAAAACATGTTAAAAGCTTCTAAATTAAACGTTTGCTGCGGAATTGAATAGTCTTTGTGTTGAGTTTTTTATGAAATTGTAATTTTATTCCTTATTTTATTCTTGTACGATTGCAATTGTATAAATGTAATTTACACAATTTTTTTTTATATGTAGAAAAAATTCGAATATTTTTTTTGATAATGGCCGTAACATTAATATAATGTGGTAAATTTGCATTGTGCGTTTATTGAAGTTTGAAGCGATTTTGAAAGAATAGATATATGTGTACATATATATATTTATATATATATATATATATATATATATATAAATATATATATGTCATAAATTATGTTAAAGATGTATATGAATGCTTTCAAAAATTCATGATAAAAGGAAAGTAAAATTCAAAGGTTTCATTTAGACTTTCTGTTTTCGGAAAGTTAATAAAATGAATGAAAACATGAAAATGTGTTTTCACCTTAAGAAATTAAAATCTAGTTCGATATTTCAAGGGTTGCAATAACAAAGGCTTGATTTAAAGTTATATGGCATGTATGTTGTCAATCGAAATATCACTTGTGTATTAAAAAAGTAATAAGACAATATTTTTGCAACCCGTAAGCCAGAAAAGCTTCATCGTTCAAAAAAATTCATAAAATGGTGTGTAAACATTTTTAAACAAAATAATAAAAGAACTTAATTCATCAAAATTTATCCATATTTCAAAAACATTCATATTAGTTAATTTTTTTACAAAATATTAGTAATACAAAAAATCCGTTCATATTAATTTTTTCCTAATTTTCTCTTCCCAAGATTTCACTTTAAACACATTTAATTTCATTTATATTTCTGAACTTTATGATAAGTCCTGCTGAATAATTTTCTTATAAACAATTTTATTTAGTTTGATGTGATTATTTGTTCTTGTGATTAGCACATGCGATTAAAACAATCGACCACTGCTTAACATGTAAAGAAGGCATCCTTAATTATTGATTAAAAAGATACTAATAAAAGTCTAAATAGTATTGGGCTTTTTATATGGAGAAAATGAAAAGAAGCTCTTTAAATTATTTTTTGAAAATGTCAATTATACAAAAGAGAAATCTTTTGTCAAATTGAAAATTTAGGATATTTTTGAAAATAGTTTTGCAAATGTTATTTCCACAGAATTCCTTGATCTGGCGAGATAAACAAAGTGGAGATTGTGTTTCGTTAAACCATCCATCCATAGAAGGGCCATATTAATCTATAACACTCACAGACTTGAAACGGTCGTAGAAAAAAGTTATGTTAATCTAGATAGGGGCAAAAAAGACATTCATTTTGACAACAATACGACCATTGTCAATGTCAGTTAACAGTATATTTTTAATTCATTTAGCAAATGGCTACATATTAAAGAAAACAAGCAGCAATGATAATTTTCTGTACTTCTTTATATTACCTTTTGCTGTTTTTATCTCTGTTTAATAATTATTGATATTATAAAAATAATACCTTTTTTCTTTCTATTACGGTCTCCAATTGTATTTTATTTCTGTTCTTTCTTTTTTTTCAATCGCTGAATTGATTGGTTTCTTATATTCTAAAAAATACCAACTTTTTAAAAATTATTTTCTATTTGTGTAACGTTAGGACCATTTTCACCGGTATCCTTTAACTCCTTAATTTTTAGGCTTTACATACTTATCGTATTAACATGTTAAATTTCAGCTTTGTAGCACTATTGGTCTGCGATTAAAACAATTGTGACATAGAGATTGACTGAAAGACGGCTATGACAAAAGTAAAAATGTCAGACTTAGCTTCGGAACCCAAAAATCGTGGTCGCAAAAGCATTCAAATAGACAAATTTACGTCTATTTTAATGCTTAATGCTAAGTTATAAATAATTATTCTGACCAAAACAATTTTTAAAAAATTCCCTTAAACTTTGTCATAAGTCTATGTGAGAGATTTTTCAATATATATTTAAAAATAAAAATAAAAATTGTTCACTTAAAATCTGAAAATAAGCATTGTTGAAAGATATAATTTACACCAAAAAGTTAATTTAGTTACTAAAAATATTTTTGATTCCTATTTTAAATTTAATGAATTTCAATCGTATTTCAAGAAACTTGTCTCATTTAAATTATTATGTTATTGGTATACTTATTTTAATTAATAAAATGGTATTCATGTAAAATTATATTTTTTTACATAGTTCGTGACTTTCCATTACATATACATTTAGACTACAGTTCTTTAAATAAGCAGTTATAAAATAATACATCTTTGATTTCTATTTCAATTAAATTTTTATTATTGTCTTAGATAATATTGAAAATAATTTCTCGATCCATACAAATATACTAATTTGAAATATAATTTTTATTTAAATATTCGAAAGAAAGCATATTTATTCATATCATAATTTTTGATATTCAAATTCCTCGTTTCGAACACATATACACTTTATTGCATCTTGCGATGACCGGGCTGGGAAGAAAAATAACCGGTTCTTCAGTTTTGGAATTACGTAAGCTAATAGAGATAGAGAAACTAATTACATATTGAAGATATGTAACTAGCATTTTATATTTTGAAGACTATTTGTAATGCTTAAAAAAACTATTAAGGATTGTATATAATTTTCAATATATAGTCTCATTAATTTTGAATTAATAAATATAATCTTATCTTCATGGCTACATGAATTCGACTCTTAATTTTATTTCCGTAATATTTGAGCAAGTATTTATAATGCACTGTTATTTTGCTCTCATACGTACTGCATTTGACAGGTATTTTAATTAAAAAAGGCACATTATAAAATTTACATATATCTTTCAGTGGAAGAATAATTGCTAAAGAAACTAAATGTTCACTCCCGTAAATAAAAACGAGATATAACCAAATGTACGTTTCATAATTTTTTATATCTCTGCTATCAGCTTACTGTCACACCGTAGGCAGCCGGAAAATATCAGCTGCTGAATATAGATTTCCACAAAGTTACTTTTGCTTTCGTATGAAAAGAAATTGCCTCATTCAATACGCCTGGCAGGCGGACATCATTGGTGCGCGGAAGGACGCGGTTACCTGCTCTCTGCTATACTTTACCTTGGTCGTCTCATATGACGTCGACCGTAAAGGATGAGGTGGTTTTATTCTAAACTGTGAACGCACGGCGATATTTACATAGCTTATCATATATTGTTGAATTAATAAGGATTTAAGAAATAAAAATATAAATTTGAGATTTGTTTTTTTTTTAATTCCGAAATATTTAGAGAAAAACTAACTTTAGATAAGCGCCATAATTTTTGGAGGAGCTTCATTTCTATAAGTAATACCATTTTTAAGTAGTAGATAATGCAAAAAATATTACGGAAAGGAATCCCCTATCTTTATTGTAAATTATATGTAGCAATACTGCTATCACGAAGTCATAATTCTGAGTAACAAATACGATATGCTCTAATAACCTAATTATACATAACTGCTCCGCTTGGAGTGGGGTATGGAAAATAGTGAGCAATGGAAGTGCATGCGGACAAGAAATAAAAAGTCACGGTAATTGATAATAAAAAAAACGATTGGATACGTTGAGAAAATATAACAGCATGTTTGTTTAAAATTATTATTACTATTATTACATATTTCTGTTCCATTGCAAAAAAAAATCTCCTTTTAATTTACGATATTTTATTTCTTATTATCCAATTTTAATTTCAACGTCCTTTTAAAAAACAAACATAGTTTTCAAAACTTCTTTTGTAATACAATAATTTATTACAATAATTACAACATTACTACTAATTTGGCGGTTTGATATGTTAATAATCGGGTAAATAATATAACGGTTAATTATTTCGGCAGCTTTGATTTGTGCATTTTATGTTATTAATAACCCGTAAATAAGAGCAGTAACACACTTTATGATATGTATGAAAAGTTTTAAAAATATTTATAAATCTAGTTGTTTTATTACCCCTGTTGAATATGTGTAAGTTAATGTGACTGTATACTGATTAAAAAATAATTTAAGATTGAGACGGTAAACCAAATGTCATACGGGCTTTATTCACTTATTTAATCGAATATGGGTGAATATACAAAAAAAAAATAACACATATATTATGACTGACCTGAATTTAGATTTTTTATTGATTGATAAACAAAGTTAGTAATATATTTTTCTTTATATCTTATATAGGAAAATATAATATGATCTTAAAAAAAGCGAATTTTGATTTTGTTAAATATCTCTTATTTTATTTCTATAAGGTGCCTAAGTAAATTAAAAATTAATGCCAGTTAATGATTATACAAAACATTTTTATAATAAATTGTCGGGAAAAAATCATATTAGATTAAAAAATATCATTAAATTCACATTCATAATTATTTTGCTTAAGCTTAAAAATATTTGGCTTCCAGATATTCAACAAGTAAATTTTACAGCACTCCAGTTCAGATGAAATGAAAGAAATTTGTCAATTATAAATATAATTCTTTCTACCAGAAATCTGCCTGCAGTATACCTATTACATTTTTTACAGTTTTTTTCTTGGACGGGATAATGCAAGTTAACTTAAACAATTAAGTAGTATTTAAATATTGTTAACATATTTTTAAAATTTTCGACATACGTAGCTGAAAAATTAGGAAAGGAGTGAAGGCTCACTGAAAATGAATTTGGAGACGTACGGAAGAATGGCCGTATCTAATATATCCCAATACATTTTCTTTTACCTGAAAAAACTCATTCACAAACATCTGTATCAATGTGATCATTAAAAATAACTGCATCCCCAAGTTTGATGTATGTAGGGAATAAAAATTCACAATATTTTTCTTGTATTTAAGTCACTTTTAATTAATTTAATTGCAAATAGTCTTAAACCGAGAGTTATGATGTGATACATGTGCGAATAGATGGACAGACGCATATGATGTAATTTTACAACACTTGGCAATGTAATTCTAAAAGGTAAAATAAATTACTTTGAACTAAATAAGTTTAAAGAAAAAATAAACTTACGCCACGGTTACGAGTGACTGAGGGAAATATATGTTTGACTGAGTACTGTACGATGTAGTTCTGTATGTATAACGATGAATAAATCTTTAAGTCATTTTATTGCCACGCGAATGATTGATGAATGATAAATGTATTTGATGAATTGAAACAGTTGCTTTTTGCTGTAGTAAAGGCTTATAGATCAACTTACAAAACCACGTCTCGGGACACTTTATTAAAACTTTATTATTTCCAACACTTTCATTTCGGATTAAAATAAAATATTTCTTTTGACTTAAAAGAGCCTCGATTTATAAAATATATTTAATGTACTTAAAAGATTAGAAATATGAAAAAAAACTACTGTATATGAAATAATTAAATTTTATGTATGTGTATATATATATATATATATATATATATATATGTATATGTATATACATTAAACGCCTATTTAAACTTCATAATATCTAATTAATTATAAACGAAATAAGGCCAATCTATTTGATTACCCAAAACCCATTGAAATCCGATTAATTAATGCTATATCACTATGCTACATTTTATATTTCTACGTCAAAGGCTTCTGAAAAAAATGGTTATGACACACAGGCGGACGGAGTGGTGAATGATCTTACAATAATTTAATTTTTTCGTTGTCAGTTACAAAACACTAAAAGTGCTGGAACTAAGCCCCAGATAGATAGAACTAGTTAAGCAAATTATGGTTAAATTACGTGCAGAGTTTAGTACTTTGCAGAACTACGCATAGCATCACAAATTTTAACTGAGAGACTGCGAACGAAATATTATCTTATTTTTATCAAATAAATAGAAAGAGATTTTAATAAATAAAACTGCCAAATTCTTTACATATCGAAGTAACTTCCAAGCAATTTTCTTTATAAGCTTATATTGAATATACTTAGGGTTAATTTTGTAGAAATTCATTATTCACAATTAAATGAAACACGTGATGTAGTATTATTTCTACTTTCTTTAAGTTCTTTACTACGACCTAGGTTTCGTTTTATTATAACATCTTCAGGTGGGATATTAGCAAAGATGGGATATTAGAATCTTTGCGTATATCCCACCTGAAGAAGTTGTAATACAACGAAACCAAGGTCGTGGTAAATAACTTAAGGAAAGTAGAAATAATACTACATCACCTAGTTTCATTTAATTGTGTTTATAAGCTTGATTAATGCTACTCTAAATAATCAACTGTATCAGTAATGAAGCCCAGCATTCCGCCATTGCGTTCCATCATCAATGCGGTAAAATCTACTCTCAACTCGACTATTGACAAAATTCAGTTAACAACCCTTCAACAATGAGCGGCGAAACAAATTACGTTTGGACACTTGGAGTTGATGAGTTAATTTTGTTACCCTTGTTTCATTTTGATGCCTATTATATTTTGTGGACCGTCGCGTTGTTTAGGAAATGTAGTGGTCACAATTCAATCATTAAACGGATTGTATTAAAATTAGTACAAATCAAACTGCTGATTAAAAAAAATATAAAGTGGGATTAGATTTAACATTACGAGGATTCCGTAAACACTTATGCGTTTTATATAAATATGTTTACTACGTAGTATTTCTGTAAATCTATTTAACGTTGTAAAAATACAATGAATTTATCAAAACTAATAGATTTCAAATCGTTCGATAAATTAACAAAAAGCTGTTTTTTCATAGTTTTAAATTAAACATTTTCGAAGATCCACATATCTTTTTTAAAAGTTTTCACCAATGACTCTAGAAATATCTAACATAATATCATTAAAACAATTGTATTGAAATCGATATAACTTGTTCTGATCAATTGATCTGAGTTGGTCGACACATTGACAAGAAATTAATTTTTTCTCTTAATTAATTTGCTTCCTTGAATTTTCCTACATGAAAATTTTTGAGTGTTAAATTTTTGAGTGTTTAGTTTTGAGTGAAATATAAATGTGATAGACGAAGATGTGGGCTGACAAGTAAGTGATATTTTAAGGGTTCCGTTCAATTTTATTGTAATTTTCACTTTAAAAACCCCATTTTTTATATAAATAAAATATTCGGATAAATATTAAAAAAAAATTTAAAAAGTGGAAAATTTAAAAAAATTCCTGCTCTTAAAGTGTTATTTCAATCGATAATTAGACGAATGAGAAATCTTGTATGGTTTTTTAAAGATAAGTTTCATTATCATAATAGTAATATTTAATAATTTAACAAGATAAGACAAAATGCAGATTGTGCCATGCTATGCCTCAGTGGCGCGCAGTGCCTTATAAGCAATTACACGCAGGTTGCCTTTTCGCGTAAGTTCATAACATATATACGAAAATAAAAACGTATTTAAATTGTGCTTTTCATGCCAAACCCACAATTTGATATACGATTTTTAATTCGTACACACAGAGCAAACGTTTCCGATTGCTGGAATTTTAGATAAAACGTACAAACTTAATTCCTATATTGTATGAAATTAAAAAAAAACCTCACGAATCAGAAATGGTCCATGTAAAATTAAAAGTGAATAAAAAAAAACACAAGTCAAAACGTCAGGTCATAGCCTCAAAGTAAGCAGAAACTTGTTAAATTATTTGCTATATTCAGATTGAAACAATGCCCTAATCATGATATTTGCATATAAACCATGAATCATATTGTGTTGTTATAACAATTTCGCTGTTAGTTTCCAGTCCTCGTTCGAAAATAATTTTATATATAATTTTTATAGTAATCCGGTTTTTAAATATGCGTGTTATATTTTGTCCGTGAAACATATTTTGGCAGCGAAATTTTCTTTGTGTATGAAAATTACTACATTATTATTTTATTTTTTGACGCACATTTTTGTCGTTTACGTGTTTGTTTACTAACAATGGCGAATATCGAATATTTATCTTTATTACGTGATTAAGGCAGGAATTTTAAATTTTCTTTTAGTGAAAAAATTTTACAATTGAGAATGATAGATCGAACTCAATTTTGAAATTGTACGTTCGTAATAAATCCAGTGTACGGCATTTTCCAATAATTTTTACTTAGTATTGGCGGCTAATCAGAAGTTACGTTCTTAATTCACTGTTTTGCTGATCTTGCTTATCATTCAAAACTGTAAGTGAAATAAAGGTGACTTTGATAATATAATTTGACAAATTCTCGTGAAAAAATTTGCTAATTCTGAAAAACATTCATCGTGCACAGCAAAACTACAAAGTCTTATTTCTTCGCGTATAGAAATTTGTACCGAGAGGCAATTGGCTATTGTGAATTGGAAACATGACATTGAAATACAAAATAATTTTAAAAGGTTAATAGATTTATGTAAACCAGAATTAGCTTTTTATTGTCACTATTAAGATCATAGTTCGGTAAGTCTGGTTAATTATGTTGAGAGTTAACTTTTTTTGAGTTCCTACCATTCAATTATAGAGACAAATTTCGAATTTATCACGCCTTGTTTATAAGAACAAATGCGGATTTCATTTTTTAAAAACCACGTTTTCCAATTGACGGCCATCGAGTCTGACACACTCTTCGAGTCTAGCACGTATATTTTCAAAAACGCGTTTGCAGAGCGACTGGGGTATCCTACTGACTTCGGCTCGAATATTTTCTTTAAGTTGTGTCACAGTGCTCGGATTTGTTTAGTAAACAACGGATTTTAAGTATCCCCATAAGAAAAAGTCACATGTGCTTAAATCGGGTGACCTAGGTGGCCACGGTACGGTACCGTTTCGAGATATGGTTTTTTCTGGAAATAACTGCCGCACTGCATTCATGGACACATTAGCAGTGTGAGCTGTGGCCCCGTCCTACTGGAATCATGTGTTTTAGTTGAAGGATGGACTATTCTGTAGTTCTACTCTGAAAAAGTCCTTTAACACCTGGGCATATCTCTTCGAATTCACAGTTACAGTTTGGCCACGTTGATTTTCAAAGAAATAAGGCCCTATGATTGCAGATGCAGACATGGCACACCAGACTGTTACTTTAGGCTTATGTAAAGGCTCTTGATGCATTTGTCTTGGGTTGTGGACATCCCAGTTACGAAAGTTCTGCTTATCCACATATCGTCCAATGCGAAAGTGAGCTTCGTCACTAAAGAATATGTTGCCCATCCGGGCAGCAGTACGAAATCTCAACAACATCACCTCCGCGTAAGTTTTTCTTAATTCAAAGTCAGAATCGTGTAAGTCTTGAACAATTTGAATTTTATATGGATGGAACTTGAGGTTTTTTTGAATTATTACCTGTAAAGTTGATTTCGTAATTCCCAATATCGATGAACGTGTACGCAGTGATAAACGGGGAGTTTCAACGACCGAAATCATAACACGCTCGACATTTTCATCCGTGGCTACCAATGGTGTAGGTCCTGGCCTGAGCCTATTTAATGTTGATCCTGTAGCTCTGAACCTTGCTACCCATGACGGAATGAAGTTGATCAGTGGTCCGTCACGTAACCGACGAATACTGTAACGATTATTAAATCGACGGCGTGCTACAGACAGCGAAAATCCACTCGAAATCTACGCCTCGACGGCAAAAGCGCCGTGCTCTCCACTCCACTGTTCCATGGCTACTAAAACATCCACACCGCTTGCGCTTCTAACTACGCCCCCCGCGCCCCTCTTAGGTGTTGCGTTCAGAAACTCTGTTTTTTCAAACTTTGAAATCTGCCACTGGTCATCCTGTACATAGATATAACATATTCATTCATGAAACTAGGAGGTTCGGGGGTCGTTCGAAAAACAATTTAAAATTTAAACAGAGCTAGTAACATTAATTTTAATGACAGAAGGAATATTTATCTGAATTAAAAATTTATTTTTAATTGCTTTAATTTGTGGCCACATTTATTTTTGTTTCTTGGATGGATGTTTTTAACGATATAAAATACGCATATATATGAAGACCGATTTTTCATTTTGTATTATAATCATGATTACGTATTTTATTTTTTGCTTTCTTTGTATGTTAATAGTCTATTATTTGGTTATTCAATTTTTGTAACGTTGGACCTATTTTCTCCGGGATCTTTTGATCACGATTGATTTAATAATATGTACGTAATTAAATAACAAATAAATTTTCGTTTTTATAATATTACACTGTTAATAGTGTTTATATTTCCACTTTAGAAAAAAAATTCTTTGAGTGGCATTATGTTTATCTGAACAACTGAAAAACACAAGAAACCTATCGTCAATGCTAATAAATTTAGACCGACATTTCTTATCAATGTCATGGTTAGTTTGAATTTTATTAGTAAGCGTCATTGGAAGGTCGTCGAGGAAATAATTATAAAATATTATTTTAAAGTGCATAAATCGAGTAAATGAGAGAGTATTACGTCAATAAAAATATATTTCAATCCTGATAAGTGATAAGTCAAATGGAAGCTTATATTACATAGCACTTTTTGAAACGTGAAAACATGCTTTATAAAGTTTATCCAAATCCTAATTTCTTATAAAATTTATCGAGAAAATCTAAAAATATATTGAAAAAATTTAATTACATCAACATATCGTTTAAATCGAAGTTAAAAACCATAACATAAATTCCTTATATCAAAATCAACAAAAAATATTTAAAGAAATATTTTTTGCTTTGGATATATTTTATAATTTTTATTATTACATATTTTTTATGACTATTTTATAATTTTTTTGATTACATATTTTTTATGACATATTTTATAATTTATTTCCTTCCAAAAAGAAATCTATCCCATATAGTTGGCTTACAAGCATATATTTAAATAATCTAAGATGTTTTCATCGCAAAATACTTTTAATTATAAAAAATATTCACTTAATTCAATTACAAATTCGTCTTCAATACGACTATGTTGGTAATATTAACAGTACATATTCGGTAGACATTGGAAATAATAAAAGATGAATGTAACATATCAATACTTTGATTTAACTATACAAGCAAATATATCATGATATATTAACCACCTAGTTGATGTTTAGAATTCTTATGTAATTGCTCAAAGCCGGTGCAGCTTACCGATAATTGATTACAATGAGAGATCGGATATCACCCTACAATTAATCGATATGTGACCACGGAAGAAAATTCAATTTTAATGGAATAGTAAAATTGATTTATTGAGTAAAGGTTTTCATGCAAAAAATACATAAAACATTTGTAAGATGAAGTAAACGTCTATTCGGAACAGCAGTAAGAAGGACGTTTTATACAAATCTCTTTTTCCATACAATATATGTTGCAATTATTTTTGAATCGTTCCCTAAATTATGTTTCAAAACATATTAAAACCTTGTGCATTGTTTTTCACCGTTGCATATTCGCCAAAAACATACATATAAATATCCGTTTAGTACTTTAATAAATAAACTCCTTTTTATATTTTCAAAAGTCTTCTATTTTGTATAGTTGTCAATATCTGCTAGATTTAAATTATTGAAACGGATTATGACAAATTACACAAGGAAAAATTTAGAAAAAAATTATTTTACTATTTGCTATCATGGAAGTAATGCAAAAACTTATATTTTATCAGTATAAAATGAAACCACTGGTCCCCAGAACTATATGCGTACAAATTTCACCAATTTTTAACTCTAATCTTTTGAAGTGTTAATAACATTGCGGTGCAACATTCAAAAAATCATATAATCTGCACATTTTTAACCGCTCATCACGATATTGAGCTAAATCAGAATAATTGATCAAAATTGATTGAAAAATCTATAAAGTTTTAATATTTATATGTACAATAATATTTATTTTTTACATTTAAAGGAAGATAATAATAAAATGTACACATGGTTATAATTAAAAACATTTAAATAAATGGTAAAAGAAGTATAACGTTTAAATTAAAAACAGCATTAAATTTAATGTAACAGTCAAATTATTCTAACTTGCCAAGGGCTACGAGATTCTCCAAACAAGTTCTAATTCGTGTAGATAAAAAGGATTTTAGTTTCATTTGCTATAACTTTCTAGTGGGAAATTAAGCCCTCACAGAAATTACAGGGCAGAAAAGCTGTGAACTAACGAACATTAATGTATTTTTCCACTACAACTTTCATTAAATCGATTACAAAGTTGCATCAAGGAAAATCTTTATACCTATTGAAAGCAATTCAATCCAATAACTTTGTGGATACAACATAATTTAAAATTTTGTTCTTTTTTAAATTTTTTAATAAACGCATATGTTATTTAAATCAAGTACCGTTCAATGTTTACCATGATTATTTGTTTTCAGTCTATTGTATGAAATTAATTAAAAAAAACAAATGAATTGTTTATTTTCATATCATACTTCAGAATTATTATGCATATAAAACTGCTTTCGCTCTCTAACTTAGATGTCAGTCTCCGAACATTCATGTTGTCTTTACTATGCGATATGTCTCACTAGTGTCGTGTACCAATATAACTACGTCACCAATAACGTTTTTATTTAAGATAAATCAAAGTTTATTTAAAATAACTTATGAATTATAGAAAATTACGCACTTATCGCTCTTGATCTTCTTTTGCTAGCTTTTATTTTTGCAAGTTATTATGGCAAAAAATTAATTTTCAAACCCTTATGAAAATGAACGATTAAAGACATCTATTGTATTCCGTCTACGACTGAAATATATGTTATTGCACAGAGAATAATATGTGACACAATGTTCATATATGTGACACGCGCAATACTCTTTCTTACCATCTCTAGTTTTATGCTCCGTATTTAATAATTATCAGCTTTTTTTCTTATTATTTTATTACGGAAAAAATTAAATGGCATTCTATCTTTTTAAGGATTTTTAGACTTTAAGACTAGAAATGTAAAACGGAAAGTTTCGTTTCATTACGTCAAACATTTTTTCCTAGGTTGCTAAGTTTTACTACTATTATATATACTTATATTATATATACTTATATATACTTTTCGATAATAAATACACATCTAAGCTTCAAATTACCATAAGTAAACATTTTCTCAAAATCATATGTAAATTTAACACGTAAATAAATAAACGTTATTTCGACAATTATTTATTTCTTCTTGTCGAAATTTTTCAAAGCTTCCATTCTATATTTATTGTATAAAATTATTTACAACATCTTTAAGATATGCTGCTCTAATGATAGTTTTACATTTCTGTGTTCTTATCTCGCCTGCAAATCTTTGGGTAATAATTTACTTCGGAAAATGATGGACATAACTCGTTTTAACTTTTAAGATATAAACAAACTTTTAGGCCTAAATACATATACCGACTACGATTCTAGAGGAGAGAAAATTCAACTTATCCTTTCGAAGATTGTCACAGGCATGATCATTTCTCTTTTTACGTTCATGGTTAACAAAATTTGATTTCAAGGAATCGTTCAGTAAGAATTTAGGTATTCATTCAATATGAATTTAGGTACTAAAATTGTCCTCTCTTCTTGGAGATAGTAATTTAATTAAAAATGGCTAATTAATTACAATTTTTTACTTTTTGTGCTCACCTTCACTCACGTTTCAATTACTTTTTGTGCTCATCTTCACTCAAATTCAAGCCTTGCTATTCTAATTAAATTTTTTCATTATTTAATTTAGTTGTTTTACTTTTACTACTATATTATAAGATACTAATATAATAAATACATTTCGATACATAAAATATAGTAAAAAAAAGAAAAATGTATTTCTCGTGTAATGTGTGACTAAATGGGATTTGAAGTTTTTTTTAAGAGCCATAGGATAACTAGGTTATTCGTCTCTCCGTCCGTCCGTCTGTTTGTCAAAGTCATTTTGTTAAATAATTTCTTTGCAGTTTTAATCACTTTGCGTTCATGCGGATGCACCATTGACTGACAGGTGGATCGTGTTGAAATAGGTTCGATTTGGAAAAAAGATTAATGGATATCGTCAGTAATAAAGGAGGGAAGATATTTGAATAACGATTTTTCTTAAACTTTTTGTAAATTTCATTGTCACGCACACACACACAAGCATACACACTCACACACAACACACACACACGCACGCACACACGCGCCCACGCTCGCACGCTCACGCATTCACGAACACACGCGCACACACGCACACACGCAGATATACACACACGCTTACACGCGCACATGCGCACACACGCACACACATGCAGACATGCGCACACGCGCACACGCGCAGACGCGCATACGCGCTCATGCTTATACGCGCTTATGCGCACACGCGCACACGCGCACTCGCTCACACGCGCACAGACGCACATACGCATACGTGAACACGCGCCAACACACACACACGCACACATATAAATATTGATACACACATATATATATATGTGTGTGTGTGTGTGTGTGTGTGTGTGCTTGTGTGTGTATAATTAAATATTTTAGAAGCGTCTTGTTCGGAATAATTATGATGTTCTGCATCTATCGCATTAAAAGAAGAGTTGGAACCAAAATATTATTATTTTTATTACTAGATATTATGTCGAATATTCCATTGAATTAAAAGGAACTTAGAATTGAATTTTAAAGTTTTTAAAAGAGTTTTATCCCAATTTTGCTTACGGAATTTAATTGTAGGAAAAAACAGTGTTGATTGATACCTTTACAACTCCCAGTGATTGCTTATTGGGCCAGTTGTTCGCGGTACAAAAAGCTGAAAAAATGTTTAATAGTAAACTTGATATATAGTATTTCTTTGGATTTAAATAGTTAATGATATAATCATTACGTTTCAATATAGCTTTATATAAATATTATAACTAAAAATCGAATACCCTATATTATGACATGAAATCAAGTCGCTTTATTATCAAACTCCTTCAGTATGCGGTGACTATTATATCAACAAGTGTGGTAAAGGTGTTTTCTTAACGGGATAACGTTGCTGTTAAGCGTCACAATATTCTAGTAACTATATTTTCAGCATCTCCGGTAGACTTAAATTCGTCGTTTCTTTTACAATTACAAATAAGTCCTTTTAATTATCCAACCCATGAGACATTATGATCAAATTTTACAATAAAACAACTCATTTTTGGGCTACAAAAAGTACGTCATGAAGAATAATCGAAAATATCCAAAGTTAGAAGTTTTCATATTGTTAATAACTGGAATTAGGAGAAATCTTGTCATTCTTGGTGAATCGTACTAAAATTGGAAAAATATGTACTTATAGAATTACGTCGGTCTCTGTCTTTCAGTCTGTCCATTGCTTTATCACAGACATTTTTATGGACGACCATTTGACAGAGGAAGTTGAAACTAAGAATATTTGTAGGAGGTGGCAGCCTGTACAGATGTTAGAAACAGAAAGTTGAATTTCTGTTTTGGAACAGAGTTATAAGTGATGATAAAGAAAATGATTTTTTGGTGCATTGTATTTATTAAGAAATAAAAGTCCCTCCTTATGATTATAGACCTGCGATGGAATTTTGTTACGCTTTTTCAGAAACACTCATGTGACATCTAATAAATCTATCTATTCGCACTATTAGTGAAATCTAATAAATCTATCTATTCGCCCTATTAGTGAAATCTAATAAATCTATCTATTCGCCCTATTAGTGAAATCTAATAAATCTATCTATTCGCCCTATTAGTGAAATCTAATAAATCTATCTATTCGCCCTATTAGTGAAATCTAATAAATCTATCTATTCGCCCTATTAGTGAAATCTAATAAATCTATCTATTCGCCCTATTAGTGAAATCTAATAAATCTATCTATTCGCCCTATTAGTGAAATCTAATAAATCTATCTATTCGCCCTATTAGTGAAATCTAATAAATCTATCTATTCGCCCTATTAGTGAAATCTAATAAATCTATTCGCCCGAATTGTTCGATGGAAATGACAAGTTCTTCTAAAGCTAATGCTTGAAATGAAGAACGTACTGAACTTGAAGAGAATTTCTACATAAACAACTCTAAATTTGAAGAATTTCATGACGATTATTTTTCGATAGTGTGGGTTAACTTTAGCAGATAGACATTTATTGTCACAGATTTTTCAGTAAAATTACTTGAAACAAACAATCTTGCCATACATTGCTTTCACATATCTTTAATTGGTTATAATTTTAAATCTAAATCTGTCCGTGGGTGGAAAGGAGAATTCTTTCAATAACCACTTATAATTATCGCACACGCAAGCAGATGCTACGGGTGATATTTCGTTTAATATAGTTTTTTCATGTTATCATTTTTAATTACCTATTAAAATTTAAAAAATAATTTACTAGTAATTTGGCCAAGGCATAGTTGATTGTCGTAACTCATGTTAACGTAATTTCCCTATTTGGGTTTCATTAGCTTAAACTTTTTATTTTAATACATACGTATATTTATAAAATAATAGGTATTATGAAATAATAAACAAATTAAGAGAACAATATATTAACTAGAAATCACATACTCACATTAACAGGTAAGAGAAGGGCAAAAAAGCTCCTTGATTTTGCGATGGTAAAGTGAAAGAAAATTTTGTGTCAGGGTCGACAACTTTCTACAGAATGGAACACTTTTCCTCTGCAGCAGTTTTTTTGTTATTTGAATTATTGTTTTAACGTATATATTAAAGATAATATTTAAAATTATGTGTGAATAAAGTTTGGCGTTTATTAAATACAAAGTTGTATTTAATAAACGCCAAACTTTATTCAAATCGTTTACAGAATTAAGTTAACCTCGTGGATATGAAAAGCTACATCTAAATGCAAAACTCTGAAGGAATTGTTTAAAATGCAAAACTATAAAGGACTTCTATTTAATATGTAAATTTATTTTTTAATTAACCATTATTTTAATTGATTATTATGTTAATGTTTTGTCTCGAGTTATATTAATATTTATTTATTTTTAGCATGTAGTATCGGGTTCAAAATTTTTGAGAATATTACATTTTTAGATCTTCATATATTTTTTTTGCTTAACCAAAAATAAGCAGCAATATTTAAATTCATAATTAAGTTTGTAATTAGACCTAAAATGTTGATTATCGTTTCAGCTTAATGGAATAAGAACTTGGCCCTATAGAGAAGATCAAGAAAGTTTTTATTACTTGAGTTAGGCAAGTAGTCTTGCATTTGTATTAGTATTAAACATATATTTTGTCAACGAATAGCGATTTATTATGTCGTCTAATAACATTATGACAACAAAAGTTATCATAGGATAATTAAAATTATTGGCCTGATACACAAAACTAAATATGTAAGAGCATGCTCAAAAATGTAATAATTTTTACAAACTTTAATAACAAATTAAATAGAATAATTTATTAATCTGTTTCGGTATTGATATTTGTTATATCCATTAGTATTTTGTTTCTTTTGTTTAAGTGAAATTAACAATAAATTACTAATTTCGACACAATATTAAAATTACTTAAATACATTACGAACACGGAGCATAATAACATAAAATTTCAATTTACCAAAAAACCTAAAAGTTAGTGAAAATTTCAACAACATATTAGTGGACATCACTACTTGGCGTGCTATATTTAGTTAATCGAATAAAATTATAAATCGCTTAATGTACATAGAAGTTTAATTAACGGTTATCGGCCTCCTTTTGTCCCGGAAGATAAAAATTTAACTTTAGAGGTGATACAAAAGTTATAACGAAGAAATTAATTTACATTTGTTTATTTGTCTATTAATATTTGTACCAGGTGAACATTAATAGAGAACATTTTAATTAACTTCATTGTTCTTTTTGTTATTTTGAGTATAGAAAAAAAAATTTAAAAAATTAGTTATATCTCAAAAATTTGAGAGAAATGCTTATTTGCGACATATTATCTATAAACTATAAAAATGCTTTTTTGCAACATATTAGCTATAGTGCTGTCACAGATAATTTGAACACAGTCTACTCAAGCAAAGTCGTAGGCGGAAACTAATGGTGCGATATAAAATGAAATAATACTTGAGACATCTCCGATACGATCATAAAATATGTGGTTAGATTTGTATGAGTTAACCAAAAGTGTAAGTAACATTAACGACACAAAACCTTTAATCGCGGTTTGCCCGTAATTACATATGTTTATCTCACGGAACTTCGGACCTATTTTTATGTTTGGTTTTCAATATCATAATTCTTATCGTATAATAAAACAGCATCCATTTAATTTATTTAGGTAGACTTGCACACATTTTTTCTCATGTTCTTCACATTTTTTAAAGGTCGTGATTTTTATATTGCTGATATCTTCGTCCTCATCTAGTTAAAATACAAATTCAATAAAATATATTGAGGACATAATAGCTTAGTTATATGATTAAAATAAAATGTTGTAAATATCCAATAAATGCTGAAAAAAGGAGCAAAATTCAATAATTGGAAAAGATCACTAGAATGTATCACATGTCCTGCCGTTTTAAGTGCCATAACAAACTGTTTAATCGTTTAACGCGTTCTTTCAAATATGTATACGTCTTTATAAATGTCCGACTCAAATAAATTGCGAATTAAATACTCGATTGACCTAACTTGTCCTTTATAAATTATTAAACATAGATATTAGTTTTGTTTAGGCTTCTCTTTTTGTTTGTCTTATTTAATGCTAAAAGAAAAACATTTTATTATATTTAATGTGACAGTACGGATAGTATATGAATAAAATAATATATTCTCCGCTTAGTTGGAAATTGTAACCTCTTGAGGCAAGATTTGGAAATGGGAAAAATGTTTACTACCAACTTTTCTCAGAGAATAGTAACGATGGGATAAAAAGATATACATATCATCATGAGATTTCGGATTTTAGACCTGAATTGCCATATTAGTAGAAAAAATTAGTTACATCGTAATCACGAAATGACCTGTAGCTTTACTATGAAGTAACTGAAGCATGTTACCCGTTGACCAATTAAAATCATATATTTATATAAAGGAACGCATCACGAAGCCGTCGAAATTAATTTGTCTTTTGTCTGCATTAGTTTATCTATTACTGAGACCCTTAATACGTGAGTGATCGTTAAGCGAGTTTAACGATAACGGGTAGCAGCACCTTTTATGTCGTACGCAATCGTACGACATAAACAGTACCAATTATCGATTCATCATTTATTTCATAATGTGCTCCTTTTTCCCTATGTCAAAAGTCACGTACTGATTTAAAATTTACGGAGCAGAATTTAATTAGATTTTGGAGTGAAGGTCTAATTAAATTCTGATTTAATTTCATTCGTCATTACTTTTCAAGCGATAATAACCGGAATAAATGACATGGAGTTCGGAAAAAGCCGCGTGTTGCTATAACTAATAAATTTATCTAAATTCCATCAATGCTCTTCTTGAAAAGATAGATCAAGCGTTTATGATCATGAAATTTTATTCGCATATTCCGTATATCATATATTTTTGGTTAACTCATACGTGGGTTGTACGCATACTTAACTTGATGGAACTATTATACAAAATGATAATTCAATATTATGTTAGTTGTAGGATCAAAAGAAACGCAAATAATAAAGATTTATATGTATGTGTATATATATACATATATATATATATATATATATATATATATATATATATATATATATGTATGTATGTATATATATATATATACACATACATATATATATTAAAGAAATAAATTAAATTATGTTAGTGAAAGGGTGACTAAGAAGAGCTCGTTTGGAGATAATAATAATAAAATAAGATGGACATCTTATTTAGTAGTTGTTTAGTAGTAGATACCGTATCGAACTTATAACCCGTTTTAGATTAAAAAAGTACACGGAAACTCTAATTTGCGATTTGGTAAATTAATAGACCACTCTATATAAAATTTCAAAGTACTTTTGAAGATAAAAAATGTAAACTATAAAGCGCGAAAACATAATAAATGTTAAAAATTGTAAATTAAAGTTTATCTCTCGTACAGTGATGCTGTAAGTACGACGATACATATGTTCTAATATCGTACATAATAATCATAATGATACAAGTTTTTGGTGGCTAATTATTTTAGCCATAGAATTTTGAATTTTGTAATCATTCATTTATTAATACTCAAACGTTATTACGTTTGAGTATCCACAATATCCAAGATGTTAATAAATTAAGTTTGATTGACCAACATTGTGATAAATAGGTCCATTTTTCTTACCGTGACCTATGTATCTGTAATATCTCTAAAATTATTCTAACGATCATCCCAAAATCGTTTGTAATAAAATTCTTATTTTAAA
The DNA here is from genome assembly GCA_039881145.1 of Druceiella hillmani. NCBI lineage: Eukaryota > Metazoa > Arthropoda > Insecta > Lepidoptera > Hepialidae > Druceiella > Druceiella hillmani. The sequence continues at coordinate 339,406 of JAYKKI010000090.1, read as the reverse complement.
ATACCACAGTAAATTTATAAAATTTTAGTCCTCCAAACGTGATAAAAACTAATATTTCCATAGTTGACTCTACGTTATCGCCGTATTGTTTTATACAATGGGCATTCGATTTTAATGTATTTTAATGCATATTCAACACATTTAACCAGTTACAACACATTTAATTTTACCACTTAATCTTTGTGTTACACGTTTAACACACATGTTTATACCGCATCTATTAATCAGTATTAAAGTAGGATACCTATAATATCATTAATTTAAAAAAATGTTCTTCCCCTTTAGTAAATCTTCTGTTTTATCGAAATCAATCATTAATTTATTTTTTCTTCATATCTGCACATGCATAAGAATTAAGAGATTCTTAAATTATTTATGTCTTTATTTCATGCATACCAAATACCAATACGCTGCAAATTATTTTCGCTCCGGTAAAGTATAGAAAATTCAGCAGTATACAAGTAATTTTAATGTAATATAAACAACACCGTTTCCGAATAGTTAAGAAAAGTTTTTAAATACGAACCAAAATTGCATTCAAAGGGTTGTATACAAACTTCCTTACGTATAATTATGAGATTTATACCGTTTTCCAATAAATTTTAGGCAAATATTTAGTAACACCTTTTTTCCTTAATCTTTGTCTTTTAAATCTCTAGAATTATTTTACAGGAACACTGGAAAGCATTTTTATACAATCCGTATAATTTACTCATTCAATAATTATCATATAAACATATTAGGAAAAAGATTACTTCGGTAGTAGTTATGGAAAAAACGTCGATTATTATAGTTTTTCGCTATGCAAAATTTCTACATAGATGGTTTCTAAAGAAAAAAACGGGGAGGATATTTCAAACAAAATTTTAATTGTCTTACCTAAAATTATAAAAAAATAATTGTAAATACTTGTAAATTGCCCTTTAAATTGACATCCCAATTGATACGTGAAATTTAAAAAACTTCATTACTTCATTTGATCAAAATAAAAATTTGGATAAATTTTCAATTTCTATCTCAAACTGCTCTTAAAAAACCGTTGTAATAATAAGAAAGTGATTTACAGATGTTCTGTTTTTTTCATTTCAATGTACATAACCGTAAAAATGAAACCGGTTTAACCATGATATAAATAATATCACAATCTCTATTAATTAAATATGAACGTTGGTTTAATTATCTGAAAATAACAGTTGAAAGAGCAGGCCATTTCAAGGTAGGAAACCATAACATGAAAACGTTTCCATCATGACATACATAATATCGGTACTATAAAAATTCCAAAAAAATCTTTACGAACATACATTTAATTCTCTGAAATATAATGTTTTCCTTATAAAATATTTCAATTTGACAAGTTTTCAAATATATGCAAAACAATAGCTCTTCAAATTAACATACGTCGACTTTAGAACTATTTACACATTCAAAGCCAATAAATAATTTAATTAATTCCGTTTCCAGTGTGAAATTATAGCAAAAGCCTCATTATTCCAACTCGTCGAATTCAGGTGAAATTAACGTTATCAAGAAACGAACGGTAAACGTTAATTTATACTATCATTGAATATATTTGGCGTTAATGTTGTAGAAATTCATTATTCCACTAGTGGTAAAGAAATTAAAGAAAGTAGAAATAATACTACATCACGTAGTTTCATTTAATTTTAATTTATACTACCATTACGATTTATATTTATACTACCATTACGTATGTAACATAATATGCGTTATGGTTGCAATTAATTTAAAGACCAAAATTGCGCATCGTTTATTTTGAAGACATTAGCATCACATCGAAAAGAGGCACCTCACCTTGCACTTAAAGCTTTTTATGCAAATTTCTTTTGTAAAAAATTGTCAGCATCGAGGATCACGCGCCTGTAATAAAATGTCACTTTCGTTCACGGCTCATTTGGTCGCTTACGTTATTTTCTCAGTAACGTCCCTCTCAATTTCCTCATCATTTAATTTATCCATTATTGAAAGTTTGGCAGCTCTCAGGGCCTGTTGTTGTATTGTCATATTCACATAAGTGTTAAATTATCTGTATATTATTTCAGGTTAGTAGGTTAAGTAACAACGATGATATCCAAATTTTCGACACAGTGATATATCTCTTCCCCTTCACTTTTCCTCGTCTATTGTTTCATAGATTCTCGTCTATCTTTATAACGTATTTTATTACTTATCTTTTTTTCTAAATTTTCTTGTTGTCTTTTCACGTAATTTCTGCTTTTCGCATTTTTTCCTCATGTTTATGAGTTGTTCATGAATTCAATATAACTTAAAGAGAGGTAATAAGCCTGTTCTTCATATTCATTAATAATCCACGTCTTATTCGATTCCTTTAAAAATGTAATACCCCCTAATAATTATGTTTCAATTGTTTGTTATCTAACTCATTGCAAGTTTTCCACGTTTTCCGTTATTCTAGTGTCAGTATCAAATACTTTTTTTTCATAACTATATTGTTATGTCAAGTGGCTCCGATATAATATTTTTTTTTTAATTTTTAATTGTTTATATTATATCTGTCTTTTTATTTCCTTCATCATATTCCCGAGTAAATCAATAAATTTTTTATCACCATAAAAACCTTAGTAAATTTTCTTATAAACTAGCAATGAGATATTATAATGGATGACCTTTTTAAAAGGTTTTTCGATATGACAATTGGATTCTCATGCCCTAGTACTAATTTAAAAATTATTTAGATATTACTCGTTGGACTTTATTTCTAGATAACGCCAGACAGAGCAAATATTAAAAAAATAAGGAAAAAGCAAAAAGCTCATATTCTTATGAATTTGAAAAAGTTTAATATTGGTATCAGGTTTAGTGTTATCAGATTTCATATAACTTTTAACCGATACAATTACTGAAAATACTCGGATATTCGGATCTGTTGCAAATATGATAAAAGTTTAACGTGGCGGTAGTACACCACACTGACTGGGATCCTTCAAAGGTGTAAGAACTGATTGATTTGGAAGGGCTGGTCGAATGCTGAGTTTTGATCACCCCTTCTATTCAAAATAATAATTTTTTGTGAAATAAAATATTGGTAAACAGATTATCCTAAAAAAATATCGATGCGCTCATTTATAGATCTTAGTTAACAGAGGTTTCTTTTAAGATTCTTCTAATTTCTAAGGATTTCTTCTAAGATATTTGCGCATGTTTTGTATAGGTTTAGTGTTCTTTGAACCTCACGTATTATGTAGGTATACATAAATAAATATATATATATATATATATATATATATATGTGTGTGTGTATATATATATATATATATATATATATATATATATATATATATAATTTGTTAATCGTACCTATACGTCTCATATTAAAATTATATTCATCTAAATTATTTGTTGCGATATTATGAAAGTCACGATCCCATTGTGAAAATATGGTAAATTAAAAGTGTTTGAAATCTACGACTCATTTAATAATTTTTACATGACTGCTCGTAGTACAAATGGGATATCTTTTAGGTTACGGCATCAATCGAAATTATTGGTTTAGAAAACAGTTTCCTACTGTTATTTTTTGTAGTAACTATTTTAAACTTCGAATTGTATTCGCCCATAATCTCATTTGCATATTAATTATTGTCCTTATGCCAATTTTTTTCTGTCAAAATATGTGTTGCTATTGTGTTCTCTATGTTTTCTTTTATATGTACATATAACTTAAAGGCGTTTCTTCAATATGCATGATAGACCTAAGTTTAATTTTTTTTAAAACATTTAAATCACTTTAATATTAGATATTATGGTATTCTATAAGCATATCTCCTTATCTGATTGTGTCAGAATTTCCAAATAATAGATCTTAATATGAATGAAGCATTACTTGTTTATTTAGGACTTTTCTCAGTTTCATTTTTGTCGACTAATTTTGACATTAAAAGGTCACTTCAATTGACTGACCTTTTAATCACAATTAAATGAATCTACGTGATGTAATATTATTTCTACTTTCACAATCTTTGCTAATAGTTTCATTTAATTGTGAATAATGTATTTCTACAAAATTAACGCCAAATATATTCAATATTTGACCTTTTAATATTAATGACTGTAAATGAAGAGGTGACAAGAAATAATGTACATGCGTTAATATTATATACACGTAAATGCCCATAGTTTGATGCAGGACTAATAAAAGTTTTAATTCCTAAACCTGAATTAAACACCAGAAAGGTGATGCAGAGTTGCTGGTGGAATATTTTTATCAATAGGAAGATATTTTCGGGAAGATCTACGGCAAATATAGATATTGATTGCCAGTAATCAAATCACCTATGTACCGAATAAAATAGTCGACAGGATTCAGTTCAGTTTTTTTTCTGATTAGACTAAACCGCATACTATAAAATATACCGGTCAACAATTGCAAAAATTTGGTTGGTTTCTTTCGGTATATCTATCTTCTCCTCAAGATATTGAGCCATATAATTATTAATCGAAAGGATAATAACATACTAAGTCAATCAATGAACTTATTATGCTAAAAGTGCGATAGGATGGTTTTGCATCAAAAGTAGGGGATTTACCCTACTCCTGGAAACTGAGCTATGAAATATGGCAACCATTCGCACATACATACATAAATACACGCAACTCCGATGTAACCCACTCTTATCTTCTAACCAATAATCTTCTCTTTGAAAACCCCCTTCACTCCTATTTTTTTTTGAAGGAGAACACAATGCTTTCATAATTTTGGTGAATACACAGTCAGACAATATGAGTAACCATAAAAAAAATTCTAATATTTTTTAATCTAAGTCTAGGTTTTTATGCTGAGGATTCTGTCACTGTAAACACCAGATGGCGGCAACACTCAAGGATATTGTCGCTATCTGGTAGATGGTGACAGTTTACTTTCATGCCGTTTTCCATTAGAATAACAAATATTTTTATCACGTTTTCTTAGCTCGTTGTTTTGTACGTTTGTTGTTTGTCCGGTACAAATTTTACAAACGATTTTAAACTAACGTTAAGCTAGAGACTTGAAACTTAAAATATGGCTGAGAACTAGATGATGATGCTATTTTGATTTGATTTTTCATCTATTTGTTTGTCTATTTGGCACAAAGGAGAATATTCACACGACTACAAATGTTTTCCGTTGAGCTAGAGACCAAAGTACCAAATTAAATCTAAGAATTAACAAGTTTGTCAGAAAGCAACAACGAAGATTTCTGCAGTCAAAAGTCCATTCTGCGACCATATTCTTTCGATTTATTGCACAGAAATAAGTTATCGTAAGTAGGCAAGTGGAACAATGAGTATTTATTTCATCTTTGTAGTGCAAAAATGTTACTAACGCAAGTGAAATAAGTATTTAATTTATTAGCAATATAATGACAGTTTCTACTTTTAATGTATTTAATTGATACATCTGGCGGACTTATTGCCACGAGAGCGAGGTTACATCCAACCATAATACCAATCCAGCCTTGCACGACGAATGGTTACGGCGGCGATGGTTCCAGATGGTTACGAATGGATACGTTATGGGAGGTATTGTTAAAAACGTTATCCAAAAATATGTTTCACTTTCTTCGAAACGGCCAAAAAAAGGTTACTGAAAGTTTACTTAACGTTTAGCACACAATAAGGGCATACATTACAGATCTTTTGTTTATCGAGAAATTTACGACAATTCTAATGAATGGGCGATATATTTGAGTATGGCGAAAAATAATTTTACGTGTATTCTTATCTGCTTATAACTGTGATCAGGTTGCAACTCTTGGCACGAAATTGACCAACCACATTTTTGCATACCATGCGATTTATGGATCGAGTATTAAGAATATGTATTTTTAATGTTTTATTGATTTTTTTACGTCATATCTAGTAACTTCTTCTGGTTAACTTCAGCAATATTATTAATTTTATTTATTCTACTGCTTTCACATCCCAGTATTATTTATTTTGAATAAAATATTTTAAATATTTTTAGATACAATTTATCCCAACAGAAACCTCTCATTTTTAATTGTCGTACACAAGTCTGACCCCTTCAATCAAGTAAATAATGCACTTATTATTACATGAATAAATAAACTGATGAAATTAATTAAAATTACTTAGTAAATTGTTGGAAAAGATCAAAGCTAAAGTTTTTAGAAATATTTAAACAAAATTTAAGTTGCTCACTTAGATTATAGATTTATCTTAGATACAAGTAATGCTGCGAAGTAAAATATGGCTTTAATACGTCCTTAAGGTAATATCCTTTTATGTATATACTTTAAAATTTTATCATTTAAATTTTACTCAACTATATTCCCTTTAGATTTTCATAATTGCCACGATATAACCACATAAAGACACAAAGATAAGCAAGGAGATATACTGCTTCGTATAAAGAAAAATGGGTTACAATACATAATAAAAAAAGGAACATAAAAAAGGATACAATCCTAATTCAAGCGACATGTGAATAATTTATCAATATTCAAGTTTCATTCTGAATTAAATTAGCGCAAATCGTTATCATGCGGCTCTATGCAGAATAACAGTACAACAATACATATTAGAGCGAATGTTCGCCCCATTATTATTAAAATGTTATTAGCTGTTTACTTAAAACTGTATAAATACTCTACATAGTAAGGCAACCTATGTACATGATAGTAATTTAAATTTTATTCACGTTTAAATACGTTTAAATACGAAAGGATAAGATCTCTTTCCTTGATTCGGAGTATGTCTTATTAAAAAATAATTAGAAAATTAACGCCATGATACTTTTTAGATTTAAATGTTTCTATTTTTCCTTTTAAGTATGATATATGAAATAGTTTTAATAAAGGGTTTAATAAAAAGAGTCAGTTGTACCCTTTAGCCTTCTTTAGAAGATTTTTCCGGTTTGTCCGTTTCTCAACCCCAAAACTTTTTTTCATTATCTTTGAAATTGTTTTCCAGACAATCTTTCCACATTTTTTGGTCAAATTGTTGATCTGTTAAGGAAAAGTTACTTCAACACTAGAAATTTTTTGTTTTTATTTGTTCTTAATTCATGATCTCCCTCTTTTCGTTTCGTTACGTTAATTTAATTACGTCTAAGTCAAGTATTAACACGTTAATTTAATTACGACTCTATTTTAAAGCATCTGTATAATTATAAATTATAGTTTTTTTTATCTAAATACCGTTATAAAATAACCTACTAAAAATATATCTTAAATGTTTGTTTTGAAGTTTGTAAGGATTTTTGTCTCTTATATTGGTTGTACCTACTTTTTGGAAACATGTTAAATTTTATCTCACGAGTTTCTATACGACAAAGTAGTATAAATGAAAAAAAACTAATTTATTGTCAGTTAAGAGAACGATTTTAAGATATTTTAAATGTTTTATATGCAAACATATTAGAAGATGTGGTATGGCATATATTTTTTTAAGCTATGTCAAACGGGAATGAGAATCGGAAAATGTATTTGGCAGATATATGAATTTCTAAATTTTTAATATGTTAACTGTTGATTTATGTTACTAAAATTTTAACTAACTTATTAAACAATGTTTGATATTAGTTTTAGGTAAAAATTCATTACAATTTTACTTTATTCTGCTATTGTATGTGTAGCCAAATTGATACACAAATTTTCTATAGTGTCTAAAAAAGTAAAATGACACAGCAAATTTTTATAATTATAAATTATATTGTTTCTCCCAATAGTATTTATTATTCACAATGAAATGAACAGATAGTGAATATATGTTAATTTATTACCTTCAATTAAATAAATTATATTTTTTAAAATTTTAATTTAATTTCAATAAGGGTCCAGTATGAAAACAACGAATTAATGCTTTATCTGAAAGTGTACGTAAAATCACATTTAATTGTCATATTCCATCTTAACGTTTCAATTTAATAAAATTTCTAAAGTAATACGAAACAAATATAGCATCTGGCCTTTATAAGTTCAGCTTAAATTATAATACAGATTTTATATATATTAACAATTATAAGTAAAAATATTATCCTAAAAGTGAAGCACAAAAAAATCAAAATTTAAACGGTGAAGTAAATGACGTACGCGAGAACATAGAGCTTCTCAAAGCAAGAAGTGTCGAGCCATCCGAATCGAGTATTTCGAAAAGCGTCACTTTACTTTTTACTCAAAGCTTTTGTATAGATTTCCTTAACCGAAAGAAAAAAAAATTATTTGCATGAAAACTTACGAGACACTAATGAAAAATGATTTTAGTTCGCGCTCCATTTTCTCGCTTACATTATTTTTTTAATATTCGCTTCATCCGTCGTCTAGTATTACTCAATATCGATACTCTTAATAGTAATAGGGACACACTGTTACAATGGATATTATATAAACAGTCTAAGTGTGTGATTACTTTAATCATATTTATTATTCATATGGAGGGCTCTGGGTATGAATTTTATTTTTTTATGGATTCCATAGTTGAAAGTGAATAACGGCTATTATTTGTGAATTACGGTGATTTTTCTCAGAGATCACTTTATGTAAAAACTTAAAATTTGAGTATTGAAGCATATTAAACCGTATCAATCAGAATTACTAAAACTTAAATCTACATGTTTGTAAATTTTAGGGAAGGGCAATTTAAATAGAAGAAAACCAAATTTATATTCTGTATTTAAAGTAGGATGTGGTTTAAAGGTATAATTATAAAAGTCAGTAATAAACGAAAGAATATGACATCCTCTCTATTATTTCCGAAACTACTAAACCTGAAGTAATTAAAAAAGCAGAGTGATTTTGAAATATTAGAAAATTTGTGGGAAAATTGTAACGTTGATTCTAGGTGTCATAATTTTTCAGATATTCACAATATTATTATTATATGGCCTTTACTTATATACATCATTTATTGATAAATATTTATCACATTAGGGAAACCTTACTAGTTATGACTTTTCATAAATAAATTAATTTCCCCAAAAGAGGTACAGCATCCCCGATGCGGAAGCCAGACCTGTTTTTAATTAATTTTTTAAAGTAATATAATAATTTTATTATTATTTTATATATATATATATATATATATATATATATATATATATATATATATATATATAAATTTTATTCACGAATAGAGTTCACATCACGCTCATATCTTTGATATAGAGGAAAAAACTTATCATTTTTATCCATTTGGTGTCAAAATAATTGTTTCGTTTATTTACTTTTTAAAATTTTGCTTTTATACTAGTGAGACCATTTAATATAAAATTTCGTAGTGGCTAGATGAAGAAATGGACATATATGTTTTTAATCCCATTAAAATTTAATTTTTATTTTTGGATACAAAACATGAAAAGAAATTCTATTGCGGTTTCGAAAAAGTGAATAACGGCCATTATTTGCGAATTACGGTGATTTTTCTCAGAGATCACTTTATGTAAAAACGTAAAATTTGAGAATTGAAGCATATTAACCCGTATCAATCAGAATTACTAAAACTTAAATCTACATGTTTGTAAATTTTAGGGAAGGGCAATTTAAATAGAAGAAAACCAAATTTATATTCTGTATTTAAAGTAGGATGTGGTTTAAAGGTATAATTATAAAAGCCAGTAATAAACGAAAGAATATGACATCCTCTCTATTATTTCCGAAACTACTAAACCTGAAGTAATTAAAAAAGCAGAGTGATTTTGAAATATTAGAAAATTTGTGGGAAAATTGTAACGTTGATTCTAGGTGTCATAATTTTTCAGATATTCACAATATTATTATTATATGGCCTTTACTTATATACATCATTTATTGATAAATATTTATCACATTAGGGAAACCTTACTAGTTATGACTTTTCATAAATAAATTAATTTCCCCAAAAGAGGTACAGCATCCCCGATGCGGAAGCCAGACCTGTTTTTAATTAATTTTTTAAAGTAATATAATAATTTTATTATTATTTTATATATATATATATATATATATATATATATATATATATATATATATATATATATATATATATATATATATATATATAAATTTTATTCACGAATAGAGTTCACATCACGCTCATATCTTTGATATAGAGGAAAAAACTTATCATTTTTATCCATTTGGTGTCAAAATAATTGTTTCGTTTATTTACTTTTTAAAATTTAGCTTTTATACTAGTGAGACCATTTAATATAAAATTTCGTAGTGGCTACATGAAGAAATGGACATATATGTTTTTAATCCCATTAAAATTTAATTTTTATTTTTGGATACAAAACATGAAAAGAAATTCTATTGCAGTTTCGAAATCAAAATTTTTCTTTTTCCATGGTGTGCAATTGATAATTCTGTGACAATTAAATACACCTACATATAGCTTTGTGTACTGAGACTTTTTGAGAGGCAAGACTCTAAGAAAATCAAATTAATTCATTTTTTAGGTTTATTGCGATCACAATTATTGCATAGATACACTTCGAATAATAGAGTATATTCTGAATAGTAACAGTTTTATGCAGAGATGTGATTAAGTATGAGATTTTGTTCCAATTAGGTTCACTAATAAATAAATAATTTGAATTTTGGATGTCGAAAAAGATGAAAATAGAGCTCTATTAAAATTAATAATCTGACTGTCCATTTATCCATTTGTCACAGTTATGTTTATAAAAAAATTAACATAGAAACAAAAAAATATTGATTACTCGCATATTTTTCATTAGTTAACTTTAGAACAGTTCGTATAAACATTTTAAAGAGCCCAAATAATATACTCAGTTTTCTTTTCAGTTTAGTGTGTGATATTTTACTTCAATTAAAAGAGAGAATTAGAAGAATTCCAAAATCATTTTTTCAGAATTTTCTGTAAAATTTGAGATAATTAATTCTAGAGACATTATTGAAAACGTCCACTAAACATGGATTCTTTGATACTATCCTCGATACTCTCTAAGGCTTAACACATTTTCTATATTGCTAAAATCACAATTATGAAAAAAGAAGAGTTACTGGAAGTTCACTATAAGTTTACCGGAAAACAATGGGAAACATTTCAATGCACAAAAGAAAAATAATACTTAGATTTTTAAATAGTTTAATACAAATACTATTTATCCTTAAATATTTACACAGGTATATAATATTTTTACAGGCTAAACCGGTTAAAAAGTTGGAAGACATATATATATATATATATATATATATATATATATATATATATATACATATATATATATATAATTCATAAATTATACCACATAACGTAGTGAAATATATCTGATATAAACACTTTTACGAATGGTTGTTTTTATAGGAATTTAGACGCTGAATAAGACGTATTTTGCAATAAAGTTACAAAGCCAAACATAAATAAAAATACTATCTACCATTAAATAATGGTACGTACCTATTTGCATACAGCAAGTTCTTGGCAGCAATAGTAAACAATTTATTGGGTCGAATGAGTTAATTAATTTACGCACACACTTGAATTCATAAATGATACCACGTAACGTAATGGAAAATGTCGAAATAAGTATTTTCAGGAATGGTTTGTTTTATAAGAAGAAATTGAACTATATTTCCCTTACGTAAATATTTGGAAGTACTCGAAGAAAGCATATTTCAAATTCGAAGCACAAACTTCGTAGTTGCGGCGTAGTACTTCTATACATGTTTACTTGTCTATTTATCCAGATAACAAGTGGCGGGAGCAAGGGCAGAGAAAAAGGACGAAATGCAGACAAAATAACCATGTTGTCAACGAAAATAATTTACTTCAGGAAGGATAAGCGTACGTATTCGCCATTGATAACGCAAATAAATTTGTAAACCGTTCATACGAGAAGACAGAAAGGGTTCGTAAGTAAACAAATATTGATATACATTCCGTGTTCGAAATTGGGGGTTAAATACTCTCACCCTAATAATTTTAAACCGAAATAGGCACATAATTACATTATTTATTAACTTATTTCTCCCTCCATTTATTTTCCCTATAATAGAATGAGTAATGATATTATATTGTCATATCGCCCCTACCTAACTTATGTGATGTACTGGCATTCGGTTATACAACGGAGGAGGTACATATGTTAATGTGTACAATCCAATGTTTTCATTTATCTCCAAAACGGTTTAATTGATTTAGATACGGTTTTCTGAAAAATGTTTATGATTCATTGGCAGTGGTTCTTAATAAGTTATTTTTACGGTGACTACTTATCAGGGAGCACCGTAATAAACATTTTATTGCAAACGAATGTTCCTATTTATCTCCAAAATGATATGACCGATTTATATACAGAATACTACAAAATATTTGGGCCTAATCGGCTATAGTTCTCAGATTGGTGTTATAGTGTTAGCTCGCCAGGGAGCGTTGCGCCATTTTGTTGGAAGCGAGTGTTTCCATTTATCTCCAAAATGGTATGAACGATTTAGACACAGTTTTCTGCAAAATATTCAGGACTAATCGACGATATTTCGTATATAGGTGATATGGTGTTAGCTTGCTAATGGGCGCTGAAACATTTTGTGGCAAACAAATTCTCTCATTTTTCTCCGACCGTTTGACCGATTTAGATATAATTTTAGGTAAATAGTGTGTGGTTTAATGGCAAAGGTTATTAAGTGTTATGTTGTTATCTCATTAGGAGGCGCTGTATTAAATATTTTTGATTGATATAGAATAACTACTTTGTAGCCTTTCTTCGGCTTCGTCGATGTGTAATATACGTAACATGTTTCTCTAGCGCTCTAATTATTCCAATGCTAAGGTATTGTGTGAATTGTTGAAGAATTTTCTTTGATTTTGATCAGTTATTACTGCACCGTTTAAATGTCGTACTCTACTAAGAGCCACATAAGCTTGCCCTTTGGCGAATATTTTTTAGAAGCTAAATTATTAAGGCTAATATTAAAAAGCAACCTTAACATTTTTATTAAATCGACGAGAGATGTAAATGTTTCAATAAAGAAAGTATATAATAAAATTAAAAATGTTGAAAAAATCCATGACGTATGTAGTTGTTGTAATTGAAAAACGAATTAATAATTTTTTTGAAAATCCCAACTACTACCAAAATAAAACTCAAATAACTAAAATGAAGTTAGAACCTATTTATAGAATTACAAACCCAGGAAAATTCATTAGGGTTGCCATGCCTTATCTATGCCTAAAATTTTGAAGTTTTATCAGTTTGTGATCAATTGAATTATCTTACGTGCGCAAATTGCTTTTCTATGCTGCTACAATGTAGTTGATATTAGAAATGGCAATCGCAGCCCAATCGATTTCCTTGGGTTTGTAAATAAATTAATAGGTTTCATCATTAATAAATTAATAGGTAAATTCGTTCAAATGGGGGGGGGAGGATTACAAAAAAATATTTAATGGTTTTTCAAATACAACGACTAGATCCGTCGTTGGTCTTTTAAAAATGTTTAAATTTGCATTTTAAAATCAATTTCATGTTTCTTTTTCTCCGTCCGCTATTTATTTTGCGTATTATTCTTACGTTTAAAGTTACTATTTTGTAATCATCTTATATAACAAGTTATTGCTTTGTAATCAATACAGCAAAATAAAAGCCAGTATCTCAGTTATTTCCCAATTTTCAGTTTTTAAATAATTTTCGGTTTACCTTTACCATCATTCGAACGATTCTGATGTTGAAAATCATGTGTATGTCTGTCTGGCTCTCTGAAGAGATTGATATCAAAAACTATTAAATCCGTTAAAATGAATTTTAAAAATATAGCTAAATTTTATACATGTTACAGGTTACAGATATTGATACTTAGACCAGCTTCGTTTTTATTTTTTCTTGATATCTCAAGCAGTTTCGAAGTTATGATTATAGTGGTTTAGGATTGTGTAAAACATGGCTACATATTATTACTCTTTGAAACTGTGGTATCATTACATATGCTTCACTGAGCTTTTACAATTTACGTAATGCAGGTCAACACAAATTATGCTGTGTGAAACCATATTTCACTCTTTAAGCTGCGTCCAAAATATTTTTAGACGACATCTATATGATGATTCTAATACCGCACCATAGTTGACATCTTAATGAATATATCATTAAGATGTCATATATGGTGCGGTATTAGCATCCTTGATTTTGAAAAGCTTATAAGGTAAAATTCCAAAGGGTGCAACCCATGGTACAGTAGCAATATACTTCATTGATTACGCGTGTTCAAAGTTTAATTAGATTCTTTTCAAATAAGCCGTCTGAACATATTCAAAAGTTCACGAGAGCGATTTTGTAAGCACAGTTAGTTTCAGTGTAAGTTTAAAATTATCTGCTAAATTTTGTACATTTTAGTTTTGTTAAGGAGTGAGCAAGAATACATGTTTATGGTATCCTGTGCTTAATAGTTTTATTGCGCTCTGTTGTAATACTTATAATAAATTAATTACTGGAATTGCTGAAGCAGTTAATTTGGGTTTAAGATTTTTAACGACATTTTTACGGACGTAATTTGCAAAATGTCAGATGAAATTTTAGGTAAGGTAAAGACAATAAAATCAAAAGACAAGTTCTCCAGATGGAAAAAGTGTCTCTCATATAATAATAGAAATTTACAAGGCGCGATTTCAAACGACAGTAAGACTAGTTATTTTGTTGAGTGCCATTTACATTTATCTTACAAACACAAATCTGTTCAATATACAAAAATCACTGATAATATTAGAAGAAGTCAATTATTTTAACTAATCTACTTTATCTCGGAAATACCGAAACGAGTTTTTTCCAACAAGACCCTCTTAAAATGATAGAAAGTCATATTAGTGATTAATATTAGAGGGCATTCTGCTTTGTATTTTTTGGAGGCTACGTGGATCTCAGTAAATAGGAAAGAGATAAGTTTAAATAGAAAAAGATGAAAATATGATAAAACATGTCTATTAAGTTTTTATGTGTCTTATTTCGTATAACGACATAAATAAATCTATGGACTTAATATCTTCTTTATGGTAAACGAAAATAAATTTATGGACCTTATTCTTCAATAACTAAAAATTCTTAGAATTCTATAAGTTTTTTCAAATTTATAATCCTGCCGCGTGTTGTGTTGTATTTATATTTTGGTTTATGAGTATTTTGTTTCTGATACTCCGAACCAAAATATTTCTTCAAAAATTTTTTATTTATGCCATAAAGAACTGGAAAGTAAAAGCTTAATTTTGTTGTATTTAAATAATTTCAACAGGAAAAGTGTATTAATCCCTATGCGATAGGAGCTGAAAGATCATATGGACAATTGTGGTCATTGTAGCATATTGACTATAGACTATTGCAATCAATTTAATGCTGTATTGATTATTTTAAGTATTGTTTCCGTATAGTGTAGTAATATGGAAACCTTACACACAAAAGTGAGTGTTCGAACGCTATTAATAGAAAATTCTACTGATTAAAGTAATAGAAATAAAACGAGTTTTGCTTTCCCTTATTTCCAGTTTGGAAATAACATTAAAATGAAATTAATTAAATATACGGTGCGAAGAACATTTTATCTAATTAATTTGATATATGAATTTATTTTGAACAATTTATTTAAGACGAGGAGATTGTTAAAATTCTTAATAGTTTTTTATTTATTTTTCTGTGAAAATAACGAGATGGAATAATTATTATTACAGTTACGTTTTGTCAAGAAATTGTAACTAAGAAATTGAGTACATTGCCTTTAACTTAGGCCTAAAAACAACAGATACTATAAGCTGCAGTGTAACTGTAGTGTTTGGTTCCAATCTGACTAGCTTTTCTGTAATTTTTATAGAAAGGTTTAAATTTTGCGATGGTGTAATTCAAGGTTGAACGGATCTCCAACATTTGAAACTTACAATTCAATAATAATGAAAAGAAATAAATTCGGTTTTAATATTTTATATATGTAAATAAGGTTATTAAATAACAGTGGATAAATTTTTGTAGATAGTATTACGTATTTTTTTCTTATGGCATTCAAACTTTACGGAATTTGTTTGAGATAGTATATAGTATATAGACAAATGAAACTAATCTGCATAGTTGTAAAGTATAATTTTAAGATAACCAAAGAACATGCATTTTTAAGTTTGTATTGTTGATAAAAACGTTAGCTATTAATCAGGTAATTACTAATATAGATAAAAAAGATAGTTTTAATTGTTGAAATGCAGTGGTCAATTATGGCCTAATTAAATTATTTACCATGGTGATATTGAATATATTTGGCGTTAATTTTGTAGAAATTCATTATTTTCAATTAAATGAAGCTACGTGATGTAGTATTATTTTTAATTTCTTTAAGTTCTTTACCACGACCTAGGTTTCGTTGTATTACAACATCTTCAGGTGGGATATTAGCAAAAATCTTTGCTAATAGCCCACCTGAAGATGTTGTAATACAACGAAACCTAGGTCGTGGTAAAGAAATTAAAGAAAGGAGAAATAATACTACATCACGTAGTTTCATTTAATTGTGTACCATAGTAATATTATTATTATTAATATTATTATTCTTCTTTTATACAATTTGTTATTTATGGTTATGATTTTATTTCGATTTCTAAACATCAAAAACTTACATATAATATTTATCCGTGAACGTTTGTCTTTTTTATTAGAATTTGGTTGATTGAAATTAAAAATTTCATTACGAAGACCAGAATTGTTTTAGAAACATCTATTTTTATTATATAATATTGTCAGTAATTTTATGAGAATACATGATAATTAAAAAACGTTCATATTTAAATATGTATGTATATATATATATATATATATATATACATAATTTTTTTTTATATACATATATTTTTTTTTCTTTTTTATTTAAAAATATATAAAATTACATGCGTAATAATTAAAAAACAGAAACGTTCGGTTTTTTTACTATTAGTTCAGATAAGCAAAGTATTCATAAATGCAAAACATCAGAAAATTAATTTTTACGGTTTGTTAGTCTTTTTACATCATCAAATGTCACATATCTTTGCATAAATCCCTGAATTAAATCATTCCTCAAACTTGTTGTTATTCTTTAAAACAAATTGTTTTTAAAAAGTTTTACAGTGTCCGAGATATCCTGAAGAGGTTGCATAATTCATCCTATAATCCTATTGTAGACAGTTTTATTACCACAGCGATCAAAGCAGTTTACTCTTTCTTATTACAATGAAAAATAGATAGTTCAAAAAATTATTTATATTTTAATTTTAAGTAGTTTTTGGAATTTCAAAAAGCTGTGACGCGGTCTTACATATTTTAACATATCACTCAATAGCGTTAGAATAAACATAACTATATCATGGTCAGGAAAATATTCTTCTTCAACGCAAAGGGTTTAAAAAGTTTTTTTTCTTGCATTATAATAATTCGTAAATATTTGTACATTTTGTGTAAGTTGCAAGATGGCGTTGCACATTATTCGAAACAATTCACGTGAACCTCTACATTATATTCTGTGTCTGCGGATTCACGCACAGCTCCTCCATTTTAAATTATAATGTCTTTCTTTAGCAATATGGTTTCAAGTGTCTTTAATTACTTTATATCCTCATCAAATTATCGATGATATTATTTAATAAAAATAGACATTACTAAAAAAATGGACAAAATATTCTATCGTCAAAGCATATGGTCTCTTGAGACGGTTATTATTATAGTTTAAACTACGCTGAAAAGAAATAAGTGGTCTTCGTTCCCATAATTTTAATTTCGATCAAAATTAAAAAAGACAAACTGTAATAAATAAGTATAATAAGTAAATTGTCCATGTCTAAGCAAAAAAAACAGAATTGCCATTAAAATCATAACCATAAATAATAAATTGCACCAAAAAAACATAACATTTTGCTCCTACATTTGTATGTATGTCCTAAAATCGTACCTAAACTCTTTTGTTATGCTCTTATTCTAAGAGATTCTTGTAATATGTTTTTCTAGTATAAAGATTTAGTAGAAAATTTAGTATAAAGAAGAATACACTTCTATATTTATATTTTAAGTTTTTTGGGAATATTTAACATGATACATACATACAAATATAAGAACAAAAAACACAACTTTGGAGGATATGGTCAATGAACCAAATCTGAAAATTTTGACGAAGGAAGATAACAAGGCTAAAGTTAAAACTGGAATATTTAATTTTTCCACTTGATACTTATTGAACTAATATCTTGAAATCAGAAGAAAATTATGTTTCTATTAATATTTTTATTATATATGTTTGGTACATTTTAAATAGGAATACCATTATATAACCAAATTTATTTGACGCCATTTTAAAGTGAAAAATCCATTTGAAATGATTCAATTGAATTCACTTTTTCTTTGACTTCGGATATAGATCGTCAAAAATGAGTAATCTAAATCCAACATAATATTATCCATTAACCATATAGTAATGTTTGGACAAAGCCTTAAGGAAATTTTTGTTCCTTGCTCTACTTGATAAGGTTCTGTCATCATTAAGAACACTAATGCAATTACAATAATACACTATGCCATATATATATATATATATATATATATATATATATATATATATATATATATATATACATATATATATATATATATATATATATATATATATACATATATATATATATATATGTATATATATATATATATATATAAATCTACAAAACATAAATCGTGATTTCCTTTATTGTACATTGTTCGCTGGTGCTGACTTAAATGAAATACTTCTAACGACTTCTATCATAAAGTTGGCATATCTATAAAATGCTAGTGGCGAGAAGTACTTTTTAATTTATCAAATTATTATTTGTTTGTCAATTCGAATATATGAGCAGCTACTAGTGTCTCATGAACACACTATCTATCTCTATGTACTTACGAGATAAGATAACAACCAAGTAATTTATACCATAGTTCAGTACCCATTATTGAATTTCGCTACACTATCACCATCAAGCCTATTTCAAGGTCCACTTACTCGCCTCATAAAAATCATAATATCTCAGCGGCACGCACGAGTCTTTTCGTGTTTCGTCCAAATTTAGACGAAACAAATTTGTCGTCAGGGAGTATTAAAAACTTTATGCCGCTTCATTATTCTGTATTATCAAAGTGAGTTCTGGAAATAAAAGAGTAATAACTTTCTGTTAACACTATCAAGGTTCGCGGCGTTTTACAGGTTCATACCATTTATATTTAAATGTCGTATATCATCCGCATTAGTTAATAAAAACGTAAGGAACAAGCCATTAGGTCTAAGTCGTAGCGCGACTTTCACATAAATAATTTTCTGCCATTTTAAGTAACGCGAGAAGAATATTAACTGTGGATCTGATTTTTGTTGTCTCTGTTGTGTGAGACGTCTTTGTGTTAAACATTTTTTTATACGATATGGCGATTGCTGTTAAGGTAGAATGAGATAAAGTGTAAATATTTTTTAATCCCGTAGTTTCCCTTTCACTTGTAGACATATAACTCATATATTTTAGTTATTATAAAGTATGCCATTACTAGTTTTACTTCTCATAATATGCTATAATTACGAGCAAATAATATTTCATTAGAAAGAAAAAGTTAATTTATACAAAATAAATTTACTTAGAGATTTTTAATCAACTTCGTTAAATTGCACCACGAGGGATTGACGTACTAGTAAGTTTTGCTTGTATAATTATAAAAAGTGTCAAAGGGTCGTAATTATTTAAAGATTTAGATAATTCTTTATTCTGAAAGTTTTATTTCTCTTTAATATAACTTCTCTCATATTTATGAGTTAAGTATATTGTTAGTTCTGTTTTTTGCGTTAATTTTATTGCTTTTTTTTTAATTATATTGCTAATTCTGTTTTTTGGAATGACATATATTTAAAAGATGTTACGAAAATACGTATTTAATACAAGGCCTAAAGCTAAATATTATTGGAAATTATTTCCAATTTGTTTAGTAGTTTTCACATGACGCGTGTACGTAAAATAATAATGTAAGAGGTAAATCAAATTTAAAAAATGGCTACAGTTTCATTTTTTCTCTGCATTCGAGTCGCACGGATTCGATTATTTCCAAAAACGCCTTAATTTTACAGATTTTTTTCCCTTTTTTCTGAAACTCCAAACAATGTTTTAAATGATTTATGTAAACCTAAATTTGAAATAAAATAAGACAAACGAATCTTACCCAACCAATTTTGTACCGCTTTTCGAGAGAAATTACTTGTCAAAATTTGCCACTAATATAGGTAAATACATATATGTGAACATATAAATATATATATATATATATATATGTGTGTGTGTATATATATATATATATGTATATATATATATATATATATATATATATATATATATAAATATATATATATAACTTACCTAACACAAAACATATTTAATAAAGTATAATGTAATTAATTAAAGTGAACATAATATTAATTATCGTGAATGTTTCACAAACTATGACATTTAAAGTCATATAACTATACATTTCTTACAATATTTACGTGCCTTTGTAAAACTCCATTTTATCATAGTTGCATGTTGAGTAGTTACAGAAGTAAGGGCGACTTTATACATATAAGATACGTATAATATGGGGATTACAGGTTCTTTCTGTGTTCACTGTTGAATCTAATCTCAACATTACATTACCTAAATAAATAGTAAATATTACGAACTAAGTGACAAAATTTAACGTTATTAACAATTTCCCGGCAACGTGAAAAATGCTCGAAACAAACAAAAGGAATAGTAAATACTATTGATAATATTACAATGAACTACTATTTTATCTGCTGTATTTTTTAAAAATCCTGTTATAAAACTATTGCAACAACAGTCTATCAATAGACTAGACATAGGTGTATTAAACTTTTTTACACTTCTCTGCTTTTATTTCTCTATGAATGTTTACAAACCAGGTCTTCTATTTCAGTCTAATCTATAATTAAATAATATAATTGTAGTAAGTTAAGTTTAATAAATGTTTATTTATATATATTACAGTTTACATACAAAAATAAACATTTATTAAACCTAATGTTGATTCATTAGATTTGACATTATTCATATTGTCAGGGTAATATGTATATTTTTCATATTTTACACTTGGACCAAAACATTTATATTTGTAGAAAAATTATTCTATAGTGCATACATGTAAAGCAAATACTAAAAAGGAAGCAGGATATATGGGAAGATAATTTAGTGTTTATTACGGTGTTTTAACAAAGTATAATGTTTTTGTGATAAATAATAAACATGAAACACATAAACATGAAACACTAGCCCAATGCACAGTACAACATGAAGAAAAATAAGTTAAAAGGGTCTTTCAGCATCAATAGTATGATGCCCTAATCTTTTCACAAATCAACCACAACCAAAACGTTTTGGCTTAGTAACTTTTCATTGCCAGCAACTTGTGAACTTTACAATACAAAACATGGATTGAACGCAGATCTATCTAAATGTAAGTTAAAAAATAAAAGTAAAAATATTGTAGTATTAATTATATAAAAATACAGATAATAATTAAGCATATATGAGACTGATTCCATAAGTGACATAAATTTTTTGCTACATTTATTTAGATTTAAAAACAAGCATTTGGTAAAATTTTGATATCTGAGAGATTGTGGAAATAACAAATAAATTATGTAAATAGAGTAGCTGTGTACAAATTTTATAATTTGAAACCTGAATTTATAGCCACCATTAGAGTTTGTTTCCAAAGAAGTAGATAGTGAGGACGCAATATACCTCCGCACTTGTCTCATGTCTATATTGCTATTAACGCACTTCATAATTAGGTAAACACTAAAATATGAATGAATCGTGGCGTGGATGAAATCAGTCCTTGTAGAACAGTAATTGTTAATAACAGCGAATACTAGCGAATGAAGATTGTAAAAACATTTTTTTCTTATTTCCCAATAACAATTACTCCTGAGTTTTGGAGATTTAAAAAAGTTGCCAAATTTTGTTAGTTAATTGGTATGTTTAATGTGTCTACATTAAATTCGTGATCATTACTATCAACCGCTAGGCAGAATTTGGCCACATCCTTTGTTGATATTCCCTACTTTCAGGTTGTTAGCACTTATCCGATAATCCATTCTCAAAATATCCACTTTCGGCATTTGTTTCTTCAAGGTTTTCAAAAATTTTCCGTCACGTAATGACACAGATGCATCCAAAGAAGCTTCGATTCAAATGATTTATCGATTGACCATCTAATATACGATTGACCATCCATGAATATTTATCGATTCCCCAATATTATAGTTAAAAGACAACAATAACAGTTAAAATGATTTCTTCCACAACATAAAAGTTTGGTGGAAATTTCCTTTCTGCAACATAATTTTTCTTATGGAATGATATAAATTTTCATTAAGTACACAAATGTAACCTTACTACTTAGTCATTAATTAATAAAAATTTAATTTTAGCAAATTTAAAGCATATTTATTAAACAATATCCGACGTTTGAACCAAACTTCCAGACGAGTAATACTGACGTTCATTATTAAGTTCTACTTCTTTTTTACTAGACTTTAATTAGATATTTCCCTAGTTAATTATTATCTTTGTAATCAAGCAATGAAATCCTTCTGTTAGTAGCTTTATTACGTACAGTTCTCATGGCTAATCATTTTAATTCTACTCCATTAACACACACTCCACACATTGGTTACATTACTTGCATCTTCGTTCATATTCAATAGTATACTAACATCACTGAAAATGTGTTTAAATTTTTGTGGTAAATTTTATGATCCGAAATGATAAATACTCTAATTTATTATTTGAGAAATAAAATAATTTATGTGGGATGACACTTTATGCTGTACAATGCAACATGTTAATAATAATTCAAAGTAGCGGACGTATTAAATGTTTGCGCACATATCTTAGAAACCTAATGAAGGCGGCGGATTTTATATAGGTTTCAGCATAAATCCTGTTACTGTAATCTTAAGTTTAACCTCAGGGAAAAGCAGGTGCTAAATATTTTCAAATGATATTAATACGATATATTCCCGACTCACGGATATTGGCTAAAATTATACTAATCTAGAAAGTGTGGTTTAAACGTAGTGGTTTTGATATCAGAAATTTGTATATCTGTAACGGAAAATATTGAACAGTAGACAATCCACCGAATGCCGTCCACAGAACTTATTAAATGAAATTAAGAAACGAAATTATGAATTAAAAAAATTAATATCCGAAAAAGCATAGCTAGAACTCTGTCGCCAAAGGATTCTTTAGTATTAAATATAAACTTTCAGCAATTTTGCTTAATGTGAATCAAATTGAAGAATCAAATATTTCTTAGCGTATACCTACGCTAAGGAACATTTGATTATGATTTTTTTGTTATATTTTCGTAGCAAAAACATCAGTCTTAAACATATCTTCGAAAATCGGGAGTTTTATTTTATCTAAAAATATTTTTTTCACATGGTGTTCCTTGAATATTTTGCTTGTAATAAAAGTTTTATTTCCAAAAAAATAAGATGCTTCATTAATATTGATTACATTTGGTGTTAATTTTGTAGAAATTTATTGTTCGCAACTAAATGAAAGTGCGTGATGTAGTATTATTTCTACTTTCTATAAGTTCTTTACTACGACCTAGGTTTCGTTTTATTACAATATCTTCAGGTGGGCTATTAGCAAAGATCGTTGCTAATTGCCCACTTGAAAATATTTTAATACAACAAAATCTAGGCCGTGGTAAAGAACTTAGAGAAAGTAGAAATAATACTACATCACGTAGTTCCATTTAATTGTGAATAATGCTTCACTACTGACAATTTTGGTTAAGTTTGTTCTTATACATAGTCATAGTAACAAAGCATCAGGGAGGTTGGTAATAAAATCCGTTTATATGTTTTTTGTCTATGAGTTTCTTTGGTACCATAACTTTTCTTTCTAATAGAGTGCCATGTCATCTAGAAATACGCTAGACTTACCTTATATGCAAATAAGACTGCGATCATTTTAAATGTGCGCAATAATTTATTTCTTTCTATATACAGTTATAAACTTTTAATATTTAAAAACGATTTATTTAAAAATGATTGTTGTGTACGGCTCCCGTATTACAAAATATCCTTTGCGCAATATATTCAAGTTTCGCATGCAACTGGATCATTTATTTACCCCCTCTCTGCTTCTTGTTACATCTTCCTATATATTTGACAAATTCATTAGGGGTGCACCTGTGTATGGAAGATATTTTGGAAAAAATACTGTAAAATTGAGAGTGCAATCCTCTGAAAGATATATTGCTCAAATCCTTTGTTGTCAGAAATTTGCTTTTATTTTAATAAAATAACTATTGGATTAAGCGGGTTTATTTTACATTGGATTAGGTTAGATTAGATTAATTATAATCTTGTTCAAATAATGTTTTATTTCTTCGAGTAATATCACAGTTTATAACATTTAGAGAATAATAGAAAATGAAACCTGAAACATACCCCTGTTGTTAGTTAATGCATCAGAAAGTGGACCCTCATTATATAACAGCGTCTTGTGCTGTTTCTAAAATTTTTTTTTTAAATTTTCTTAGCTATTATCTCCTAATTTCTTGTCCAATTAGATAACATTTCTATTATTTTGAAGAAAAATGTGTTTGCTTAATTCGTTAATATAACTATTTGTCAAGAGTTCTTTTTCTGATTTTTTATTATAATATACTCAGAAGTAACTTGTATTAAGATTGTAACTTAAAAATAATTTTTTATATCTATAAAATACTCTTTATAAGAATGTCTCTATCTATTCCAAAATATTATGTATAAATTATGATTTTAAAATAAATTTAATTTTTTTAAAATGTTTTATCATTTTTGATATTGTTATTCTACGCTTTAATAAGTAATTTTCTGATCAGTTACGAGGTTTACCGAAAATTTTGATCTTTGCAAACTTCTGTGTATATAAATAAATGACGCAAATGGAGCATGCACTTAAAATTTCTTCTTGATATTATGAAATATGTTATATAAGTGTTGGTTCCACATTAAAATTTATTGCAGTAATTCGCATGCGGACAAACTGTGTACAGTGGGTCTTTCGTATTTAGCAGACTTTTCGAAATTTACATATTTTGATTGTTAAGAAGGCTCTCAAAATTATAATTCTTCTTCAAGTGGTTATAAATTTTGAATATTGAATATATTTGGCGTTAATTTTGTAGAGATTCATTATTCACAATTAAATGAAACTACGTGATGTAGTATTATTTCTACTTTCTTTAATTTCTTTACCACGGCCTAGGTTTAGTTGTATTACAACATCTTCAGGTGGGATATTAGCGAAGATCAATCTTATCTCTTAGGCAAATGGAAAAGCTTTGCATAAATTTTGGAAAGATAACAAAAAAGATTTTCGAGACACTTTACTGTTTCCATTTTATGCCTCATTCGTGTTAAATTTATTTCTGCTTCAATTTCTTATTGTGAATCTCATATCCTCATAAAATTTTAATGTCTTATTCTAGAAACTGAGAAAACAGAAGCTCTATTTCTAGAAGTACTGAAATTGATAACAGAAATATACTTTTAATTTTACATATAGTTTTTTCCTGGATCGAGTAGTCGAGTAATTTTAATTTTGTTTTTTTAAGACATTTTTATTTTGAAAATAGCAACCACACAAAACTAGATTCATGAGAGCATTAAAAATTGTTCAATATTTTTTATGAATAGAGCTTTATATATAAAAAGGTACATATACAGGATAGTGATCAAATACATACCGCCAAAATTAATGGTACCATTAGTGAGCTAACGTCACTATCGTTTCCACAAGGCTAGAAATTAGGACTAATATTCTTTTTAATTTACATAAATGACTATAGGCCTCGGGAATTTATTTTTTTCACATATAGCAAAATATGTCAGAACCTATGTGTGAATATGTATAATGACACATGTGTTGAATATTTTATTTCTTGGAAGTAAGAAAGCAGTTGGTTGTATATTTTTGGGGCAAGATGTCTATTTTAATAGTTTGTTTCTAGTATTCTTACTTATATTAGCATCTTGTTACTTATTTTAACAACACAATGTCTATATTAGTGGTCAGTTCAGTAGTACGTTACCGCCATAATTTGTTCGAATCTTATATGTGAAATTTAGAACTTTGCGGTCGCCGTTATCTGTTAAAAATTAATAGAGAATATCAAGTATCGCAAAGTCCTTGATAAACAAATTAGTGGTATATGTATTTTTATTGGCCAATTTTATCACAGCTTTCTGGTCTTTATATAATGATCAATGATGGTAAAAAGTTTTGGTAGCTGCTCCCCAAGAGAGTATACACAATAATTGATTGTAGTAGTCCATTTTATATTCATTATAGTATAGCCGTTATAATACAAGTCATTTGCATTGCGCATGTTTTAGAAAATATTATTGAGTCATCTTATTCTTGAGGCAAGCTTGTAAATAATAACATTCCATCACCAAAACAACCAATGTCTCTGCATAATTGACGTTATATTTGCTTTCAAGTGGTTACATTCACAAAGTATATCATCTCTACAGCCATGTATCGTTATGTTTCGATCAGTAAGTTGATTTTGTTAACAAAGCCAAATGGAACGTTTTTATTTTTCCGGGTATTCAGTGTCAGCAGATTTTCATTCAGCCAAGTTTGGACTTTACGTAACGAGCTATTATTTTGGTAGCCAAATTATGTTTTTTATGCAATAGTAGGGCAGCACCAACAGTAAATATATAGTATATTGCCTTGTCATATAAAATATATTGCCTTATTTATATAGTATTTTCAAGATATTTAGGTAAATTAAAAAGAACATTAATCCTAATATGTTGCTTTGTGGAAATGATAGTGACGTTGGCTCGCTAATTCTACCATTAATTTTAACAACCTGTATTTAGTCTGTACCTTGTCTCCTTACCTTTTTAGCTATCTTAGCGACCTGTTGCTGAACTTTTTTTAAAGGAAATTCTCGTGATACGGAATCGAGTAACCAAGAGATCTAAGAGCACAATTAGACATTTGTCGTTTGCGTCTATATGTTTGGTTGTATGTTCTTCAATTTTCCTTAAAGTATCGTTCGTCCCTACCTATCTACTGAAATCTATTTATGTCACATTAAATTTCGCTTGTGTTTAAAAATTTGACTAGTCTACTATTTAAATATATAAACCTCCCCCCATACATAATATATAAACCTCCACACACACACACACACACACACATACACACATATATATATATATATATATATATATATATATATATTAAGTGATTTCTTCCTGATTTCATTACAAATGTGAGTAACATACTTAAATAAGTGAACAGTTGAAATAGTTTAACCATTTTATGAATTTGGGAGAATACAACATTTTCTCACACCTTATTCAAAACTTTATTCTTAATTTATCATTGCATTTACAATATACATACGGCCAATAATAAAAAGATAGAAGCGTGCAATATTTTCATAGTTATACACTTTTGAAATTGAAAATTATAAATCTAATGACAGTTTTCTTTCAAGAAATTCCCTATTTAATACTAATGTTAATATTTTATTACATCGTAACATCGGTAAATCGATGTTATACAAATGTATCATTTAATGTGGACCGAGTGATCCAGCGCACGTCATTTTCGTGGCATTAAGAGTGATCTGCTAACAGTTCATTAATCGAATGCTGACTCTTTGATATGGGTAACGTGATCCCGATTGATTACCGCAGTAATGGAATTTTATGATCCCTTCTCCGCGATAATCGTTAGCGAAAGCTATTATATTCGGCCGAAAATAACTCTTCGCTTTGAGTGAAGTAAGAATATCAATCTGCTGGTTGACGATTATTACATTAAAGATGGTGTCATGCAAATGTTGCTTTCTAAGATATACTTCTCTCTTAAATCTAAATATGAAGTAGTTTTAATTAATATAATTACATATGTACATTACATTATCGTTAGATATAGGACAGATAGTGTCGAAAGAAAATATTGGGATACGAATATTAGGTAAGAGTATAATAGTGTAAATTATTAGTTTACTATTTTTCTATATTTTAACAATGGTTTTAGAGAATTAATACTATATTTAACAACACATTTTGATCTAAAGAGAATTTAGATTGGTGCTAAATTACTTTTAGTTCAAAACATGTTGTTCAATATCGTATGTTATAACATAATGAAGAAAAGCTGTCATACATACGCGTGTTTTATAATAGAAGCTTAAACACCCGAATAGAATTATAAGTCTCTGTCTTTGTCTCTTATTAAAGACATTATTTAGAAAAAAATATTCTAGAAAAATCCAACTTTAAAAGCGTAAGATATAATTGTATAAAATAACTTGTTTTGCTGGAAACTTTCATAGCCATGTATACGTATAAACGGTTAACATGTTTATCTACCATGATCGATTATTCTCAGCTGATATCAGATGATATAGATGGGTTAGAAAGAGAATAGATAATAAAAGCAAAGGCGTTTTAAAGAAAATACTTAGGATAATAGTAAAATATTACCTGATTTAAACTTTCTACTTTCGAAAATATCTATTTATGTAGCTCCGCTTGTGTTGATATTTATAATTGTTTAACAACTATACCAAACTAATACATGAATTAATTTGTTGTCAAGAAGTGAACTTTAAAGTGAACGTTTATTAAACCGTATAAAGGTCACAATGTTGAAAGAATTGATTATAAAATGTAAGCACCTGATACAATAAACTGGTAAACGCTAACATCAAATTTTCCTCGGGAGTGAATGCGCGGCAATAAGTAACATTTCTATAAATTTATTCCAAAGTAAAAACAATTTGTATTGTCTTGATACTAATAAAATGAAATCTCCAATGTAAACAATTAATACAATAATACTGTTTCTGTAATAAGGCTGTTACAAACTGCAGCAGGGTTACTATAATTTATTGTTACATCTTTAATGTTGTAAATTATAATATATATGCGTGGTTTTTTGTTACGATTGAAAACAGCGCAACCTAATTCAAAACGAATCTCACTTTACATACAGCGATCTAGTCACGTATACCTAGAATTTATATATTAAGAGGAATAGTGCAATAAGTTACGCTAATTTAATAATTATAATATCGCTTCATGGAATAATTGATTAAAATATAAAAAAAATTGATTTTCAAATTAATTTAAATCAAAGAAATTTACTTTTACTGACGTCTTTTTTATTTTTCTGAAATGTATATATTATATCAAGACTATATGCGCATCATCCTGTTTTCGTGGATGCGTTTCTTAAAAGGCTAAACATTATCCTTATAAAGTCACTCATGTGCCTGCCTGTCCGTATGTCACAGCTGATTTGCGCTGACACTGAATTAAGTCATAATAATAGAACATATTATTTTGCAGTAAATAAAAAAGAAAATATTTTTCAAGTTAATTTATAGGAACTTGATCAAATTATTGAAGTTTTTGTTTAGTTTTTTAATATCCTTATGAAACATCGAATTCTAAAAATTTCAAAAATTTCTTTTCCAAAATTGTAGTATGCTGCATAATGTGCAAAAGTCTGTATTATTCCCCCTCTCCTTATTTCTGAAAGTATTGCAACAAAACTCATTATCTAGAAAACCGAGCGTACAATATAAACAGTGATGGTAAGTAGGCTTAGTACGCCCGCTCAGGCTTAGTACAGTACGCCAGAAAAACAAATGATACGGATATGATCCGCGTATCATTTGTTTTTCTCATCACGATGACGTATTAATGACAGCGCGAAAGCGATAAGTGGTAAATTTCAATCATTCTTTGGCACGTCATGTCTTAAAAATGCACTCGTGTGCCACAATTACGTGCAATAATAAAAATCAGCCAACGAACGTAATTAATTACGGAATTATCTATTTTCGTTAACCAGACTTTTCTTGGACTGAAAATGAATATGTTATTGACAACATCGATGCACTGGAACACTTCAGTAGTGCAGAACCCTTGATGTGATTAGCGCATAATTATCGATAGAGTGAATATGTTTGGAGATTATCATTTTTACTTATGAATATAACAATTTAAACTTTATTTTTCCTAATTAAAATTAAGTTGAAAAATATTAATTATCATGATGCTTTATTTCGATGTCGTGGTGGGTGGTCCAAAAATATGTAAACAATGCCAAAATATTTCAAATATTTATTGTGGACGAGATAAGCATATATGATTCAAGCGTGAGGAAACTAGAATATATTAACACCTCCATGATGATTTTGGACAGGGGTGGGGGCGTGCGCTGAAATATAATAGTGTTTAAAATTCGTTCGTTTTAAATGAGCCAAATGTGTTTTCATAGCGTTCCCCGAACATGCCGCTTCTGTCTTGTTTTTTCTTTTGTGAGCTGGAAATTTAAAAGAAAACTATAATGGTGATCATAAATATTGAAGTTTAAGAGAAATTTACTGTATTGTTATAGCTACGAAAGTTATGCTTGTCAATATATTAAATGAAGTAAAGTACCATTAAGATTTATAAATAGTTTAATCGAAACACTCTGTAGCCCTTAATGAATAAAGTTTTAATTATATATAACATGCATATACAAAATCAAAATTATAATAAAAAGCATATTTTTCCATTAATTTCTATCTGCGTTATATGCGCGTAATTAGGAATTCCTTTCGTTATTTCCATGGTTACATGAAGTAACTACACTCGAAAGTACTCGTCAAAACTTATTTTCCGGATTGTTTTCCAATCAGAGTCTATTTTTATAATCTTGTATGGAAAATAGGGAAGGTGATATACTTCAAACGGTTTTGAAGCTGAATATTTCGTGCACAATGGAAACTGGTGATTGAAAAAAAATGGTGCAAAAATTTATTCACGCCCCACTTTTTAATAAAGGGAGGTTCCTAACAAATACAAAAGTAAATTCATTCACGTTAATATAGATTTTCATCCAAATTACATACCCACAAATATTGCGCATAGGTCTTAAATTATATAGAACTGCGAGGATAAGATAAACGGAAAAATACACACAGGAATATAATGAAATTATAAGGCGCAACCCTCGTTTTAAAAGCAGAACTCTATTA
Source organism: Druceiella hillmani (assembly GCA_039881145.1). Classification (NCBI taxonomy): domain Eukaryota; kingdom Metazoa; phylum Arthropoda; class Insecta; order Lepidoptera; family Hepialidae; genus Druceiella; species Druceiella hillmani. Next base: position 308,349 of record JAYKKI010000090.1, on the reverse strand, counting down.
ATTAATACATATAAATGTCATTTCATGAACTAGAGTAAATGATGCATATTATTATCTTATATATTAATATAAATATTTGATTAAAAAATTAGTTAAAATCTTGATGCGCTAGTACACTTTTTATCATGAGATGTTGCAACTTTCCCCCCTTTTGTTATTATTTTATGCACAGAGTTTTTGAGGCGCCCTCTTGTACGCAATAGGCGCCTTTATTAATAATTTTTAAAAGGCGGCTTACAATTCAATACAAAATAAATTCAGTTTAGAACACTTAAATTACTTATCGTTCAACTTGTTCTCTATCCCATTACATTCAATGTGGCTTAATAGTAGTTACCTAATGTCAACTTACTCATCAATCATTTAAGTCAATATTTTTCTCCAATCAAATCCTTTTTTCAGAAGTAAGCAGTTATTTTCCCCGTTCTTTGTTTCGACTTAACGCCTCGTAAAGGTTTTATATAATAAGTATTTTAATTTTTCTTCATTTGTTAGCAAAGTTATATTACTTTATCAAGCTTGGTTTCAAACATATATCGTCCACAAGTACCTTGAAATGTACGGCTTGCGAACGTGAGATCATTTACATAAAATCGGGTCATGGGGAAACGCTTTTCAAACTTATTCAATTTGGAAAGCTTTTTCATTAAACTTTGGCTCGCAAATTATTTATATACCCCAATAATATTTGATATATGTAGAATCGCGTATTTTTTCTAAGACAATTTTGTTTTGACGGTAAATTTAAGCACATTTTTGAAAAGTTTTTCCGCTCTCCTTTGACAGCGGATATCATGTTAGAAATTATTAAATAATTTGTTAAAGTAGGTAGAGTTTATCATAAGGTTGCCAGTGACATCTAAAGAGATATATGAAAATTTTTCCCATATTCAATATTCATGTAAATATTAAGTTTACTTGTAGCATTAAATTTTTTTGGTACCGGTCAAAATCCAAAGGTTCTTATTTAAAAAAAAAATATGGTTTAGGAATAAATAAAGATTTAGCCAAAATTCATCAAACACAATTATATACAATTTTAATACTCTGTACATCCAAATTTTTGTAACTCAAATATCTATCTCACTTCTATACAGATAAAAGAACAAAGTAATAATATTGAAGATATTTAAAGTGAAAAAAATGTGATCAATATTCAAGAAATTCTTCGAGTTAAAGAAAAACATTATTATAAATATTTGTTGTTTACTTGCAATGTACTCATTTATTGTCACGTATGGATAACTTGCAACGTTTTGATAAAGACGTACTAAATAAATAAATAAAAATTTACATTAAGTTACCTCTCAATTATTATGGAAAGTAATTTATATTACATAAGAAAATAGTGGTCGTGAATCGTTTCTTCTAACATTATCGATTAAATGAATGATTCAGGACTTACTATATTATTACGATAATAGGTGCATACGTTTAAGGCAATATTTAACTTTAATTACGCATTCATTTAAATATGTAAATAATGTTTTATGAAAAAATAATTTTTCATTTATTACTTAATTTTTTTATATTTTGCACTAAACGAAATCAAATACGTAAATTTTTAACCAGTTCCTACTATGTGTTTTAGGTTATAAATTTGATCATTAATTTTAATTACAAAATCGTAGCCATTTCCATTGTATGACTTAATTGAGCTTTTAGTTGGTCATTGAATTTTACTTGAAACTGTTATAAGATATCTTAAGTATATTAATCACATTTTAAGCTTCTAAACAAAGCAAAATGATTTTGGAAGCAAAATAATTAATCAAATTAAAAATGTGAAATATGAACTCATGTTGGGCAACTTTTTCGTTTATTTTCTTCCGTATTAATTGTTGGTGAAATGAATGCAGTGCAGGGATTGAATAATGCAACTATATAACTTAAAGTATAATTTCTCAGTTTAGGGAAAGTGTAGGAAAAACGGCAAGTTAGAAAAAGATTATTTTTAATTGTTTAATATATAAAGTTGTTCACTATTTCTTTTGATATATTTTAGAATACTATTGCTATAATATAGAATACTATTGCTGATGCTATACGAAGGTTTAGTACAATAAAAAACTCCATCTGAATCTCTTTACCCATGTCAATTTTACCCAGGAAGGAAGTTTAAAAAATGACAGACAGATGGAGTTGAAAATTAGCCTTTCATTTGAAACCGGTTATGAGAGCAAGCTGTTATATTCCAACGCTTTTCACTATCGACTTATTTAAATAAAATGGAACATATTAGTTATATGATATACTGCTTCACTTATGTGATAATTCATGAATTTTTATTTTTTTATGTATTTTAAATAATTTTCCACAGACCAAACATAAGTTTTTTGCTATCCTGTTAATCAACATTTTGTTATTTGGTGTAGTACGAGTTATTTAAGATTCTTCTCCAAAATATAAGAAGAAAAAACATATAATATTTTTATTTTCATTTGGGTTTTAACTGCAAAGACATTATTTATTTTTCAATAATCAACAATATTTCTTTTTAATATTTTCTAGACAATAAATATTTTTCGTTCACAAACCGAGAAGTCAAATATTAATTCTTCAAAAATGAGGTGAATGTCCGCCATAATGGAGGGCGTTGTACCGTACCATATTCAATAGTCCATTACTCCGCATGAAAGTTTACGCTTTGCTAAACAAAACCGGCTCACTTCATACAAAGATTTTTATAATTTTGGGGCGAACTAGCAGAGATCTCACGGGGATTTTATGTGCTTTGCGAAAAAAAAATGTACATTGAGGTTTATACTTTGCTTTAGAATTATTTCAACTTCGGTTGGACAACATTCAATAATACGAAACTACTTCATAAAAATTTACTTTTACATTTTGGAAGCGATTTTGTTGTTGCGGATACGGTTAAAAACTTTATAGTTTTAGAAGTAAGGTTACAACTAATATTATTTACAAAAACTAATCTGCATTGATTTCAAATAAAAAAGAAAAGGTTACTAACTTAAAATATTTACTTATTTAATTTTATATGAATTATGGGAAAAAGTATTCAATTCAATACAATGCCGTTATTTTTATTCAATATAGTAATCGGCATTGATTTCAGATAAAAAGGAAAACGTTTGTAACTTAAAATATTTACTTATTTAATATTTATTTCTATTTTTTTTCCTTATAAAAATTATGGGAAAAAGTATTCAATAAAATGCCCTTATTTTTATTTTATATCATTCAAGTATTTTTGCCCTTTTTTAATTTGCTTTTATCTAAAGAACATTAAAATTTATAATAATATTGAGAAATTTTTGTTCTTAACTCTTTTGCTCTTAATTTTTGTTGTTACCTACTTGAAGTAATTTCTGAAAATTCCTCATTTTGAAAGCAATACCAAAGCGGGCTGTTGCTGGATGTGTCTTGTTAAAGATTCATTCTTCTTGCATGGAGATCGGAGCGGAGCTATTTTCTGATTTGGGAAAAAAACATAATCATTTATTTTTACCTATTTATGTCTCCCTCACTCATGAAATGTAGCTAAAATAATAAGAAATTTACGATCAAGTAAGTTAAAAAATATATAACTTGCGTTCAAGTTCTTAGTAATTTCCAACTATATTTTTTCACTAGATTTATATTTTAGAATTTATATGGATACTGGGTATATATAGTTAATTGACTTATACATTTTACGTACCTGTTTGCTATATAGACACGTTTTTACAATGAACAATGACTATCTTTTTAAATCATTACAAATAATGAAGTGTCTTGGAATAATAAACCAATTAAGCACGAATAGAACTGATATTACGAAAGTTTCATCCGCATTTGGGGAGTTATAAATATTTAATATTCTTATTGAACGATTCACCAATATTAATTTTTAACAACGTAAATATATTTCCTACTATATCTATAATAGCTGCATGGTGCATGTATAAAAAATAATGACATCTACAGTAATTGCCTTAGTTTTACTACAACCTTTGTGTGGGTTTCTAAAAACCTATATTTTTCATAAGGTTAGTATGATTATTTTCGGAAGGAACATATTTTTTCGTTTAGTTTTGAGTATGTCTTTGAAAATATAATATCTAACATTATGAAAAAAATATTTTTTACACCCTTATAACTAACCCTTTCAAGCAGTACCCCAAATTATATAGATAATTAAAAATCAATTTTTCGTATATCGATATGTCGCTCCTAAAATTTTCAAACCAATATTTTTTTTTGTTTTAGATATGTGATGCATACAGGTTAATATGATTGAGTATTGTGTCAAATTTTAAGTTCCTACGATTATTTAAGACACAGTTTTAAAAAAAAACGACTGTAATGAACGCGCTAACAGACACGTGATTGACCTTATAAGGGTTAAAATAAGGAAGGGAACCCTAAAAAGAGAAGAAAAACTTACAACCTATTGTATTTTCGGGAGCTGTAGGTATTACAATTAAGGTATTTTTTCTATAAGGATAAAACAACTATTTCTTCATAGTTTTACAAAAAAATGCGCTCCCCCCGCTTCAACTCTTCTCCAAGTGTGTATGGAATTCTCAGAATGCGGGTTCTATCCATACTTGGTAAATTTATATCGACATAATGAAGAAATAAATAACAATATGGAAAATTTAAGAAAATCATCGTATGCAAATATAAAATTATACATATTTAGTGACATGGATACAATTAGATCAATAAAAATCTTGACTTAAATTTTATAAAAGAAATCAATTAACCGAATCGTATAATTTTATATTAGTATCAAAACTTACAATATAGAAATAAATATTTCTAAAGTACATTGCCCAAATGTACACAAAATAAACCTACATGTTGCTTAATTCTCGCTTTTCAGCACTACGTGTTTTTTTCAACCTTACAATTTACCTTTTGAATTTCAACAAGAGACTAAGAAAAATACTTAATGTGCGTTATTTTTAAACTCTATTTTAGATATAGCTGACATAAACACTACGTAAAATAAGTCGTTCGTCGACGATTAGTTCTGAAAGGTCTTAAGCAAACAATTACTGCGACTTCTTAAATCCGAAACTGGACCGAAATATCAATCGATTTGAATAAAAAGTTCCAGCCACAATTTTTAAATTTTATTTAGAAATTGCGTCGAAATTCTGTACCAGGCCGATCAATGTCAAAACGGAATGATACTAAGTATATCTAGCCATATAGATATTGTATTTATACTGCCTGGTTTATGTAGAAATTGGCAAAATTGACTACTCAAACCTTTGTGAAATATCTTTAACATATGCACGTTCGTTCGAATACAATCTGTACAACATGATTTACATAGAAAGTGTACATAGAGAAAGCCTTGGGGGTGGATCAAAAATAATTATAACATCTAAGAAAAACAAAAATATGTAACGTAAAAATTTAGTTATTTTCTTTTAAAGAGCCAGCTAATAAGTTTATACTTTCAGTTCACCATTCCTTGAAAACTCGAATTTATTGTCGACATTAATTATCTCCTTATTATCTCTATGTCGTTTTTCTCGAAAAATATTGTTTAGCTGAAGAAAAAAATGGAAATTTCCCGGAGCCAGATCTTAAGATTAAGGATGTTCAAGCAGTTTGGATTTGGATTGATAGATGATGCTTACCCTATTCAGACGTTGTGATATTTTTTTTCAGGTATTTTTTCTTAAACGCCTTTTAATTTTCTCTTCCACATAAATAAGATAAATATTACATACCTATATATAACTTATATTTATTATAATATATATATATATATATATATATATATATATATATATATATATATATGGGCGATTACTATTTCGCCTACTTTTAAATATACATAGCATTTAAATCTAGTTGCTTATAATAATGATATTAATATATGAATGAAGATTTTTGCTGTTTTATACCACGAACACTTCGTTTGTTGCTTATTTTATATTCTGCGTAAGTAGAACATAATAGTAGAATTATAGGTCTCTCTCCGCTAGATCAAAGTCACTGACCCCGTGGCATATGGGACACGTTTGATATTAATTATATTAAAATCCTTAAGTAACAATCAAGGAACTATACGCAACGCTAAGATAGAGTGCTTCCAAACTGCCATTTCAATTCGTTATAATTTAATCTATGTAGATGAGAAACTACATGAAATAAAATAAAAGATTCAAGGAAAAGTGTCTATGATGAAAAATTTTATTTTTTTTAGAGTTTCGTCTAAAAAAACATCACATCACACAATTTTCATCATAGACCCTTTTCCTCAAATCTTTTATTTTATTTCGTGTAGTTTCTCATCTACAAAAAATTAAATCATTGCAAAAATCACAAAAAATTAAATCATTGTAACTTATTTCTTGGTCCATCTCTTTGTATCGATCACAGCTATTTAGACCAAAACCCCTTTGCTGTAGAAACTTAAAATTTACCATAGTAACGAATCACGTTTACTCGTAGTAACGAAACACGTTTAACTATATATTTAAATAGTTTACATTTAAATATAATTTACACAGAAACTCCAGAAGGGGTAAATGAAGGATAAGGATTTTTTAACAAAATATTCGTATTTTTTGCGTAGTCAACAGAATAAAGGTAAGCGAAAAGTTTAGTGAGTATAAAATTAAATTGTTTCGAAATTTTCAGAAAATGTTCACCAATAATATTTTCTTTTCCCCTACCTCCCAAACTGAAAATCATGAAAAGTCACTAGAACACTAGATTGTTTTCTGAAGTTTAGCAGAAAATTGTAGCTACTTTTAATTTTTTTTGTAGATACTTTTAAATTTCACAATTCGACAAACTTACATTATTTTATGCCCGTCAATACATAATATGCAATTAATTTGTTTGGTGGAAAATAATATTTGTACTAGTGTAGTAATATGTACTCTTAAATACTCAATTAGAACCTTCGCAGTGCGAATTGTACTCGTGCCTAAAAATTGTAATTTAATATTTTTAACAGTATAATTATTTGTAATTAATACCAAATGATTAATGATAATAAACATTTGATATAAATTCCTCATGGTCATAAATATAAAACAAATTTTATCCGAAAATGTTTTACAGATTGTGTATTCAAATGGTTGTGCACTCATTACTTGTATGGCCCATATGTGCACGGAATAATGGTGCGGAATACTAACCGATTAAGTTAAAATGCACTCGGTAGTATTTTTTATCTTTATTTATTCATTCATTAAACATTACTTCAAAATTACAAACATAATAAATAAATCTAGATTAACCTCTTCTAAGTAATCATAATAAATTGAGATAAATAAGTACATAGTTAAATGTAAATGACAGGTAAACGTCACAAAAACTGACACAAAAGGAAACAAGAATATTTGCATAGATATAAACATGAAAAAATACAAAATTAATGTAAAATTTAAGAAAACGAAAGCAATAGAGAGACGTAAAGGAATATGGAATGCATAAGGATGGGAATAGAATGGATTTCAACGTGCAGGATATTGTGGGGGACATAATTTCAGATCATTTTTAAAATTTTCACCGAAAATTAGGGTATATTTATTTCCATTACATTTTGTAATATAATAGCAAAAACGGTACTGGATTTTTCATAAAATGCATATTTATTATGAGTGAATAAAACCTAATTCAAAGTGAATGTTATGTTAACGTTAACACACAAGAACCCTTAACACATGAGATAGGAGATACAAAATTTTACACTCTTATTGAGGTGGTTTATATAAAGCAAATATTAATTATTTACAACATAATAAATACATCGTCTACTATATCTTTCATTGGCGTATAAAATTGTGCATATTTCAAAAATCACGGTATAAATTTTTTAAAATTCATATATCAAGAGTCTACTATTAAAGCGATTAAATCCTTTAACTTTCAGAGAGTGTTTTGGAAGCATTACCATACCATACCATAATTCTCATCGTGTCTCAAATTATATTCATCCGCAAAAAGAAACTAATCGATTTAAAATTTAATAATAAATCATAACAAGAAAAAGGTGTTAAATTAAAGGTGAGAGACAGAATTCTCTTAATCGAAAGAAAACATTTCTAAAAAAGAAAAAGCTGACATTCTCTGAAAACTGTTTAACTGGCGATGTTTCAATTACATCGTGTTCGTAAACTGTGACGGCCATTTTTCCTTAATTTTAGAACCCCGAAGGAAATTTCTCTCTCTTGTTATTTGTTTTAAATTATGCGGTTAAATCATAAATACTGTTGTAAGGGTTTCTTTCGTGTTAAAATATACTTATAGCTTATTGGATACTGGATATTATATTTGCATTAACTTCTAATTTACCTAAAATTATTTCGAATTTACTTCAAAATAAGACAAATAATGTTTTCTACTATTAATAGATTATTTCTTAATATAAATAATATTTTATAATTCATACCCCATGTATTAACTCTATCAGTACATTATTTTTGAGTTTTGCTTCATCAATAAAGCAACTTTGTCTGTTTGATTGTAATAAAATTACATTGCTAAGTCGACTTAGTTTTCGATAAAACTCTAAAAATATCTGACTAAAAAGAAAGTTTCAATTTAAATACCACCCTGAGTTACAGTAATACAAAATGCGTCATAGATGTCACCAATATTAACCGAGGCGTGCTCGAGTGAAAAGTAGTCATTATTGAATTACTTAAAAATTTAAATTCAAATTTAGCTATTGAAAAGAAAATAAATTATTTAATAAAGTCAAAGTAAGGAAACAATTTTTAACCAGTTTCAATAATTTTCTATAAATAAAAATGCTAATTTTGAACATCTAATTTATATTAGTGTATGAATAAGTTAAAGCTTTGGAGTATTTTTAAAATCCAAAAAGAGTGAGGACTTTTTGCATAACATGCTTGCCTTGCATCACATCCGATTTTTATCTCAACATACAAGATCGCGGTCGGTTCTTTGTCAAGCTTCTTCTCCTAAGTTGTTTTAGGCACATTAATCCAAACCGCTGACACACTTACGTTATATAATGTAAACTTCGCACATATTTGTTAATTGATAATTTGCTTTCAGTAAATACGTATTTACACAAGCATTTTCTTGAAATATTGGTCCTTTAAAGCGTCGCAATATTAATAATATTTAACCGTTGTTTATCTGTCTTAATATACATGCGGTTAAAAAGATGCTGATGCCGATATATTTCATATTTTAAGGTAATGGTTTCAATCCAACTCTGTTTATATTACTTTTGTATTACTTTTGTATTACTTTTGTACTACTCTGTTTCTATTCTTCGCCATCTATACTTATCAAATATATTATTTCTATATAGTATGAATCTTAATAAATTTGGATTTCTTTTTACATAGAAGATCCATGTAGATATCAATGAATTTCTGTTTCTTATTCTATACACTATAAGAACAAAATTTTCTTAACTAAATCTATATCGGTATACGAAAAGTATACTCATATAGATTCATATGGCGTAAGCGTGGCATAAACGATATCATTCGATATGCTTTTATAACTTCATAAATATATATTATTTACTAGCAGTTCCGTGACTTCCTTTTCATGTAAACTTTTAAAAAATATTATTATCATAATTACAAAAGTAAAAGTCTTTTTAAGTAATAACACTTTGTCTTGGGACGTCAAAGTGCCATATCCTCTTTCATATGATGTAGATTGAAAAAAATATAGCATGAAAATTATCCCAATTGAATCCATTAGAATCAAAACCCTTTAAAAGAAACTGCTTCGGCACCTACTAATAGAAACACTTCAACAGAATTAGAATCCACTGGCCACCACCAATAGAAACTGCTTTGGAACGCGCTTAGCACTTTTTTTGAGATGCGAAAAGAAATAAACAGGTTCACTAACAAATGGAGAAATATTTCGGAAACAATATTTTGTGTTGTTTCTTTTGTCTAGTTCCACTAATTCTTTTTTCGTAAATGTTTTCAATGTACTTATACACTAATTTTATTGTTTTATTATGCGAATAAAAAATAAAGTCAAAAAAATTAAATTTATGAATCCTAATACTAAATCTATCAAAATATTTAAAATACGAATATTTAAATCGGATTCAAGCTCTATAAAAGATAATGAAATTATGTAAGTTTATGACGAATACATACAATATTGAAAAAATTATGTGCGGAAAACAACCAATCAAAATATCTGTCCTCTTGCATCTCCCCGCATTCGGGCTACTGACTCAAGCACTTAAAATCTTCCCTATCACTGTACACTTCGACTGTAGCTATTCTCATTTTGCCAATACATATGTCATTGTATACATTGCATTTATCAATGTATACATTGCGCAAATAAAATGCACTTTGCTTTATCTATTGAGGTTATGTACATATATATTTGCATATTACGAGTTATAGTAAAAGGAGAACCTCTGAAATGTGAGCTTTCGGAAAATTCAATCATATTATTAGCTTTAACGTGAGAACCGCCTTCCTTTATTGCACATCTGCTGTCGATAATTAATGTCCTAATGTGTGAAATAAAATATTTTTTTTTGTATTTACTTCCGAAAAACTTTTTCAATTAAAACTAAAAATAACAGGTACAATCTGCGAAACAATATGAAAAACCCGCAATTTATTAGGTCTTAACCGAATCAGTTTTTCTGTTTCTTTGTAGCTATGTTCTTTATATTTTTCGGTGGCACAACTAAAGAGAGAAATAAATTTCCAAACTCCCAATGTTATTATTTCTTAGAAATATGTAGATATTCATAATATGCGCACGGATTCCGATGTGACTATGTGGTGATCCACTAACTTTTCAAAAATCCTTTCTTCCCTCATTATTGTTGATTCACGTTTGAATGCATAAATAATACTTTAAACACTTTGACAAATTTAAAATATATAAAATATTGACTCTATTTATTTTCATTTCGAAACATTGGATAGAAATATTTAAAAGAATTTTTTATGTCAATGTAATTAAAAAATATCTAATGTATGTATATAGTATTAAGACATAAAGCCTTAAAATAAACAACATTTTATTTACTGTCTAGCAATCGATAAAATTTATTAAATATATCTTGGAAAACTGATTCAATTTTATTAAAAAATAATAAAGCTTCTGACTAAAAAGTTCCCCAAAGGGAAAATTATTATTAAAAGGGTTAGTTATATCTGAGACAAATTATTCACAAAATCTAACAATATAGTATGATATTATAAATTCAAGGAGATATTGTAAGCAAACTTTGTTATAACAAGTCCACAACAATAAATTTTGTTTAGAAACCGAAAGCTTAGCTTAGCTAGAAGTTTGGAAAATATGGAAAAGTAATAAGAAAATCTGAAAAGCTATTTCAGGAACTTCCTAGAAGTAAAATTCACGATACAATGTCCTTGAATATAAACTACAAATTCGTTGACTTAGTCAAATTCTCTGTAGCGAAAATATATGCGTTTTATACCACCTTCGAAAGGCCAAAAGACGAATATAAGGAAGAATTTACATAGGTCGCAATGTATTTTCTTCGGAAGCTACATATTTCATAATATAACTTTTTTATTGCATATTACATAAGGTACGGAACATTTAGGTAGATATCTCAATCTTGACTGTAGCCATAAAAATATATACAAGCCTTATAATATAATAATAACTACACTCATAGATATGTATATATAAATATATATTTACTTATCTCTTCTTTAAACTATTTTAATTCAGTTTTACCACTCTCCAAAAAACAAATCATTTGATCGATTTTTCCCTCACTTCTCATTATCCTATTGCTAAAATTTTATAAGTATACATGGTTTGAAGTAAAATATAAAATAACTTATCTATTGAGATGTCTAATGATGAGGTTGGAAGGAGTTCGATTTTATATAAGGTGGAATTGGAAGAACGTGTCAAGTTTCGGCACGTCATTTCATGTAGTGAAACCTATTTATATTACATCACCCCGTGCGTGGTTTTGCAATGGCAACGTATCGAAGACTGTGTGGCACTGATCATATGATGGGAGCGTTCTGCGACTCAAATTAATATTGGTAACATGCCAAGAACTATGTGGTACTAGGGCATTTAAAAATACAACCGCACCAGCTTTATAAGTCTTCCTTTCTAGATATTTCTAATACTAATATCATTTATTTGTGGATATAAAATATAACAGGTCTTTACCTGTATATATAATAGACATGTACATAAATTTTCACAGAGCTTATGACGAAACCGTCAATATTGCAACACATTTGTCAAAGATAAGTAGCAGTCTATGTGGTTCTCTTCTATTGGCATATAGAAATATCTTGTGTATAGTACCGTTACACTCACCAATCAAATAATTTTAACATTTCGAATTAATCAAATCTGTTTTAAAGTAATATGATAAAAATTTTAAGCAGCGGAAAGTCGGCTTTTTCATTTAACAGAAACCGTGAAATTTATGAATTTATAAGTAATCTAACTTTTATCTACGAAACACGGAAGAGGAAATGGATATTTTTCTGATTACCCTCATAAAAGTAATGTCAAGAGTAAACAATTCAAATAATGAAAATATATGTTTTGATAATAATATATATTAATGATAATATATATTTAAATAAAACAATTATTTCCTTATTATACCAAATATAAATTATTATTGGAAATATTAATTTTTGAAAGTCGCGTAAAGATATTAGTTCGTTTCACCTTACTGGTACTTTTCAGTTTTTGAAATTAAATATAATGGATTAATAAGGCGTTACACGTTTTTGTTTTTATTGGTTTTCAATATTGTCACACGCTCATTCTTTATTCAATTTCAGGCAATAATAAATCAAACGTGCATTTTACTTTATGTTGTATTGAAAGTATTAATGAGTTCACTTTTGCAATTCTTGTTCTGATTTTCATTCCTTTTGTCACTACACTTTTTCTCTAGGCGAAGTTTAGTGCTGGTAACATACGAGTATAATATAACATATTCTAGAGCAATTTGGTTTCTATTAGATAGCAAGAAAAACCCGAAACTTGTAATTAGAAATAAATACAAATAAATTTATAAAATTTAAATTAAAGTTGTTACGCACATGTATGTAATATGTATTACATGCTTCTAAATAATTACATTCAATTCGTTTATAATGAAAAGTTTATCTGCCTATTTTACTTGGAAAGATTTTCCTAAACACCTGTGCTTCATGATATAATCATATTAACTCGGACATTTTCATTGTTTTTTTCTTGCAGATAAACTGATGTACACATAAATTTCACTCGAGGATTCTATTTAAAATCTGCAATAATCACGATGAGTACTGAGTATTCACACATCACGATATATCAACATGTTTTTATGCAGCTTACCGAATCTTGCTGGTGTAGATTACTATATTATTAGAAAAGAGCATTTATTTCTTCAAACGGGTATTTTCTGATATTTCATTGCAATTAAATTTATATCGAGTTTTGAAAACTTTGAATTTCACATTTTAAAGATTTTGCTTTGATTTATGCTCCACATGGAAATACTTTGCTTGAACTCGATCTCTTAAATGCATAAGATTAATCAAGTACAGAGCAATATTTAAGAACTTTATATATATCGTGTGGATATCGAGGAATTGAATTTTCCTTTCGCTCCAAGAGGGTCAGTAAAAACTTGTCGTGAAGAAAAGTAGGTCAGTGTAAATGTTGTACTGGAGGATTGATTTAGAATTTTAGATATAGAACAATTTAAAAATATAGGAAATACACTTTGCGTTTTATAAAAAACGAAAATAACGTTTCGATGAAAATTTATGTTAAGTATATTACAAGTCACTAAACATAATAACCTATTTTAAGTGTAACATAGTAATGCAAATAAGAGCAATTGTTCCATTTTGGATGAATTAAATGAAGGGACATTCAATTGCTAATAGAAAGTAAATATTGTATCGACTTGATTTGACGATTAGGGTATTTATGTATATATGTGTCTAAATCGGATCTAGGGCGGAGAAAATTAGAGATTTTTTTTCCACAGTGTTTAGATTTTAATTTTATTGCAATTATGAAAAATTTCACATTTAATTTTTTTTATAGCACCGATTTAAGTAAAATCAGAATAGATCATGTTGGCAACGATGTGTTTTGGGCATGATGACATGTGCCTATGATGTATGAAATGAAACTCATTTGGCGATACAACGTATTTTAATAGTTAAGGCGAACTTAATTTAAACAAATATAACAGAATTTAATTAGTCAATACAAGACAAAACTTAATGCAAGAACATTTAACCAAAAATAAAATACATATCTGAGAATTTCTGCTTTTTTTTATTTGTTTATTTAGATATAATTACACTTTGTGAATAAGAATATAAAACTCGGTATCGGGGAGATCTCGAGAAAGCGAATGACATCAGTATATATTACATATAGTTTGGCAATTTTTACAACCTAACTTTATGAGCATGTGTTTTTACTCTGTGATGTGAGATGTTGTCATAAAACATGTAACAGATGTAGTTAGACATTATGATCAAACTCTTAATGAGTCAGGTAACCACTCGTTCAAATTTGGCGATGAATTGTTTGTTATTTTAAAGTAATATGAATTTAAAAATTATTAAACGGGAAATGGAACTAGTAAACTGACACGCTGTATGAAGAAACTGAGAGGAAATGTGTAAAAAAAGCTTATGAATTCAGAAGAGGGAAAATTATTCGAACGCACCCTTCGCGCAAGTATTTCCTCAAGGGGATTCCTCACTTTCATTGCGTCGGTGAAACTGACACATGAAATGTGAAAAGGTACTGTTGTGCTAAATCAAATTAGACCGCTGTATATAAAATCCGTTAACACATGTTTAATTTTTTGAAGGAGGATAAAGATGTTAAATAAGTCAATGTTTACAACTTTCTGAGCACGGTCAAGTCGAAATAATTTTTTAAAAAATAAATATATAAATCTATGTTTATTTTAAAGACATCGACTGAAACTCGTGGTGCACATATTTGAAAAACTTGATACTTGAAAACTTGATCGCGTCTTAATAAAACATGTTAACTATGCATAACAATAGTTAATACTTTAAAATATTTACATCGAAATTTTCGTGCAGGCCAAAAATAAATTGCAATATTTTACTTTTATGTACTGGGTCATTTGAGGATACTAGTTGTACAGATTTCATAAAAAGACTTCAAAGCTATCTGAAATATTTAGAAAAAAATTATCAAATTATTTTCTCACCCAACTTCTGAAATTGTTGAACCTAAAATTATGACAGTAATAGAATTTTGAGACACTTAGATTTTATAGGAATATTTAGCGATTAAAGGTTTCATAATTGTTTTAGAAATTTGCTATATTTTTTAAGCAATAAAAATACTCGGTGAATAATAACGTAATAACGTATAGTTAACTCATGTAGCAATAACTTCATAAATATGTTGGATCGAACTACTTTGATTCATATGACCTAAACTTCATAATAATCGTAATAAAAAGTGAATTGAAATATAACGATTTTATGAAGACATATAATATAAAAGTATCTCATGTGAAAATTTTCTATGGTTAGGCAGTAATTTTACTTATCTCTTAGAATATTAAATTCAAGTGAGACCGGTTTTATTTTGTCCAATAGATTATGACTACAATTAAAGTACTTTTCACATGCAATTCTTAAACAGCTATAAACAAAATTTAAACCACATAATCATAAATAAAATCTTTGTGATTAACACAACAAATTATTCCATCAATTAATTTTTACTATTCATAACTTTACTACAGTTGTTAGATCTGACGTAATATTTATGTCAACGATGACATCAGAGAAAAGTATATTGAAATATGACCATCACGTTGTCTAGTATTACAATTTACATCCAGTCGCATAAAAGAACATTAACTAGCATGTTTTAATATCTACATTGACATAAATAACTGGAAAATAGGCAATTCCGCCAAAGGTCATCCGTCTTTTCGTAATGACATATTTTTATATTCACTGACATAAAAACTTGTAAGAGTTTCTATATTTTCTAAAGTATTTTCTAAATGAATGTATTTATGTAGCATCTCAAATTTCTTAAAATTTAGTATTCTCTATAGACTATGTTAATTATTTAATTTTTATTAAATTCGTACTTAATAAACGTAGTTTTAATGCAAAATGTTCCAGTAATACACACACACACACACACACACACATATATATATATATATATATATATATATATATATATATATATATATATATATATATATATATATTGCAATGAAAAAAAACTGGAAAAGTAATTTTTTTAATATTAAATTAATTACTAATCAGACGGACGGATTTTGATTACAATATTAAAATAGAAAAATTTACTAATTGGATGATAATAATAAGGTAAATTTTGAATAACATATAATATAAATTAAACCGGAAAGAATTAAAATAGACACAGTCTGAATAACACTACCCCTTGAATGAAAAGTATTTCATTTCTCGAGGGACATAACAAGCGAGTAATGAATTAACGAAAACATTTACTTTTCAAAGATTTAGAGAAAATTATTGTTTTGAAATTAGACGTAATTTTTTCGCTAATCTTTATAGCTAAATTATTTTCCTTGTACGTATATAATTTTAAATCAGTATTCCAATGAATATAACTTAAAGATTGTTTGACTATAACTTAAATTTTGTAAAAGTTCAATTTCATTAAAATATATAAAACAGTTTTCTTTTTTTGTAAATTTTGTGTACTTTACTGAACAAAGATTTTATATTTTAGATTAATAGATAAGACTGAAATCAAACATAAATAAGACTTATAATAAAGCTAATGAAATTGTAAAACGAGATTAGTATTAAATGTGTTTATTGGGGTAGTACAAGACTAATAAAATTTAACACTTGAGAAATAAATTTAGAGGTAGTTTAAATAGATAGCACTTAAATATTTCTAGTTAATTATTATTTACAACGTAGGTTATTTCTTACAGTATTCATAAAGGCTTCTAGAGTGCAATCATCCAACTAACCCTTCGGTGGTTCCTTGGCTATGCTGCGTTAGTGTCTGTGTGTGTCAATTTATTGCTAAATAAGTGAATTTAACATTATTTTATCAATATTCATAATTATTTCTTAAGACGTCCACTGCTGAATATTTGTCTTTCTCGTAGTTTCCTATCGATCTTGTCCCACTTGCATACAATGGTTTCCTGCTTTTCCGGTTTGTGATTGCCATTCGAGACACTTTCTTTCTCGATTTTGAAGCCTATATGGCTTGTCCGTTGTGAAAATTACAGAAACATTTGAATGTTAATAGTCTCATCACAGAAAAAAATTAAATTTAAAATTTTAAGTTGTATGCTATTATTTATTTTAATATTAATTTTTATTAGTTATTTTAATTTTTAGTGTCTTCCATTCATTATGTAAATATTTGATTTGCAAATGTGCATATTTTCAAAAAAATTATACAACTGCCTTGAAAAACGGGTACGAGGCAGTGCTTTCCCCTATAGCTTATCATTTTGTAGACTATTATTAGTGAATAGATTTTTTTAAAATTATTATTCAAGCAAGAAATTTTTTAAAATAAAAAATATCTCAAATTTATTTATTTTTGAATTGTCTTCGTAATTAAAACGGGCTTTTCTATTTTCGTTCATTTTCATTTTGTCTCACATATACACGTTTAATATCAAACTAAATCTATTTTTAATGTAGATTTTTATAATGCGGATCTTGGTAAATGATTAATAAAAAAGAGACAGAGATATTAGCCGTGACACATAAATACAGAAATAAAAACTTGAGAGGTGTGGTGACACCCGGATGGAACAAAGTTCTTTTCGATTAATTAGTGAAGGAATTGTAATAAAATTTTATTTCTTTTAAGTTATAATAATAATTATTGTTATTATTTTTTATTATTTATTATGTACAAAAAACCTGTATACACTCAACAAAAATAATCGTCGCGACACCACACTGTTCAATGCGAAATAGAAAGACGAAACGAAAATAACTGGCTTGCTTTCTATGAGAGAGAGAGACAGACAGAGAAACACGCGCACGCCGCACGGCTTGCAGCGCGCCCGCTAGCAACAATAGCAAAAAGTGTCGTTACAACTTTTGGTCTTAATTTTTTCCGTCTAGCCCCCTTTCGCAACGCGCGATAAGGAACTTCGTTCCAATACCTGTATAAGACATAGATATTCATATAATGCGAAAATATCTGTATAATTCCCAGATATTTATTTACCCCACGATTATCGGCATATACATCATCATCATGCAGGCATGACCCACAGATATTCATGTAATCCTATTAGAATACTTTTCACCTTCATTTGCAAAAATATGAGTGTAAAGGCGTGAAATGAAACGAATATCGATTTTTAGTTAAGTTTCTGTTGCATATAAATTTTATTATAAAGCGTGAAGTTAAAAGAATCACCGATGGTGCTTAGACGGTTTGCGGTAACTCTGTCAACGCACTCACATATCTGTCGTCAACCGATTATCTCAATAGGTGTGGGATCAGCGGATCATTGGGGGTTCCTCAACATTAGTCACTTGACTCGAGTACCGCAGATTAAAAGCCTTCCGTCTCCATTAGAACATATTTAGGTATAGTTTTATTCATTTCTCGACCAAAATGGCTCCAATTTTTTAGAGAATCCATATTTACACGATGGTTGCTTTAAAGCATTAAAAAAGACACAAATATTAACAATGCAAAACATATTCGTGTGCTTCACTCTCTCTCCCTATCTCTCTGTAGATATGTACATATATATATATATATATATATATATATATATATACACATATATGTATGTATGTATATATATATATATATATATATATATATATATATATATCGTAATTTATACAACAACATTCTTGATTAGATAAACTACAAGACTAAAAGAGAAATAAGCTAAGATCTCATACCATCCGTACAAAGTCTTAAATGTATGCAGATAATCTTTTTGATTGCTTGCAATAACATTTCTTCATTTGGCATATTTTTATTTTTCATTATAACGATTTATTACATTTTCACATTTCAAAGTTTAGATTCCAGCCATTATAGTGTATGGACGAGTAAGATTTTAGCGAAAGCCCGCAGTAGTGGATTAAAAAACTACAAAAATATTTATTATCTGTATTTTACACAACAAAATGGTAATATGTACATGTGGTTATAAGTCAAAAAAAATTATTTAATTACAACACCCAAAGATGGTCAGTTTTCACTGAGTAACAGATTTTCAAACAAGTATTAATGTACTTCTCCACTATTCTTTTCATTACATCGCTTCGAAGATTATTTGAAGGAAAATCTTCATTATGATAGAAAGCAGTGCAATTAAATATCTTCTTGGATATACCAATATTAGAAGCTTTGATTATAATTTTATTTTATGGTACTTAGAGCTGGAGTTATATACAAGGTCAATGGCCGTAACTAGAAATACAAGAGCCTCTTTTTCTTTTGCCAGGTATTCGCTCCTTAAACCAATGCGTACGCCTAGGCAACCATGAACATATTTTCCGTTCCTATAAATATAAGAACAGCTGAAAATTTCATCAAATACTCCTTTTTGATACAAATATCTTTTACTGGGCTAATTTTTATTAAAATTATATCTTAACACCTGTCCTGAGCACACCATACCAATCTTTGCAAGAAACCAGTACTTCTATCCAGAGGCATTAATCCATTTTTTCTTTATGGAGGAGTCTAAAGGGTATCTAATAACATGTATCACAACAAAAAAACCCGTTAAATTTTTTGGAAGAGAAATATTTTAATATTTATTTATAATCTTACCCCCGCCCCCAAAGCACCCAAGATTTGTTTTGTCTGAACAAATCTATTTTATTTTAGAGGTATTTTTGGAATATTATATGGTCGTGGTAAAAACCTGTTAACTTGAGTTCTGCTGTAGAACGGTAACTGTAGTATTCTTATATTCTCTAAAAATAATTATAACCTCACTTTTCAACGAATACCTTTTCGATATGAAAACCAATCGTTTTATTAAACAATATGATGAAATATTCACAGAGCCGAATACCTCTCTGATTAATTTCTCAACAGTATATTCCCACTTGTAATTACTTGTCATAATTTTTGATACAGTATTCAATTCTCACATCTTGAATTATTGCGTCGTTTATCTATATCATTTCACTCAATGGTATTTTTGTACAATGTTTAAATTGTGGAGTAACATTTTTCTATTTAGTTTAAATCAGAGCCTATAGTAGCTTCTCTCAGTCATTGATAGTAAATTTGTCTGTTAAAGGTGAGCTGTACAAAAATAATATTAACATTCAGTCATCGCAATGAAAAAACATCTTTTTTAATGTCATTACTAAGACTAATGTGATTTTAAATGATTGATTCGACTGGTATTTTATTATCAATAATTATTTGTATTTTGTTATAATATTTCTTTTTAATCCCTTTTTATGATAATTGGTTAAGATAACAGTACAATAAAAAAAATCTTAATTCCTAACTTAAGTCTAACATAAGTTATGTTAGACTCAGATTGCTGATTAAGCTGATTGAGGCCATGATTAAATCTACCTTTACTTGAATTTGATTATCTATGTAATCCTAAAAGAGTAAATTCGTTTACAGACAAAAATACATCTTCACGATATATGAAAATGTTTTATAGATCTGTCTAAATAAAACTGGATATTGGAAATCTTTGTGAGTATAATGAAATAAGATCTACAAAAACAAAGCGATAATTCAAAGCCGATGACTGGCTATAAATTCAGCATGAAGATGCCGAATGTGGCTTGTAACTTCTGCAAAAGGCAGCCACATTTATTACATGGCACAATATATACCTCGTATAAAGTGTTTCTTGCTAAATTTCAGTTTAATTTCAACGACCGCCTGTAATTTAGAATAAATTAATGTAAGACATTAATTTTCCATTTAAAGTAGCGGTGATAAATTCTGAATCACGTTTTTTAATATGAACGAATAGAATAACTGATTTAGTGAATTCATTATTATCAAACTTCTTAAATTTTGGGTCTCGTGAAATCATTTGAGTTTCTTTTGAGTTATATAAATTTAATACTTTAGAATAATTTTACTTAGAAAATAATAGTAAATCCTTACATTTTTACATTTTCAATATTATGAAGCTTTTTGCATGGTTCGGTAAATATTAATAGTAATATATTTAAAAGTGGGACTACCAAAATAAAGCACAGGAACCACATAAGTAACGAGGTAAGTAAATGAACTACATGAATATCAATCAAACATCACACAGTGAGGGTAATACTTTGACCACGAACGGAAGTAGATACGTATGACGGAGGACAATAATTAGCAGTAGGTATTTTAATTTAAATTGAGGAATTATTTATCGCAACCGGTGTATACACATGGTTCTTTTAGTTAAAATAATTAGACGGTTTTATCCTGATATTCAAATATTGATGAGTGACGTATCTGGAAGGCATAATGAAAACAAACTAAAAAAAGTTTAGACTAAGTCACTATATAAATTCTAATTTTTTTATAGCATTAATGGTGCAAGTTAACTAAAATTAGTATTAATTATATATATTTTTATTACGGTACGAAAATGTAATATCCTCAATTAAAATCCTTGGCCCCCGGTCTCTCTCTAACTTTTAAACTGCGTATGCCGAAAATCTAAAAAAATTGGAATAACGTCATTTAAGTATTGCTTAAAGTAAGTAATTATTTAAGTTAATTTTCATTATTTCCTCAAATTGAAGAATACAATTGTGAAAGTTTAATAGAAATAATATATACCTTTAAACGATAAATATATATATATATATATGTATATATATATATATATATATATATATATATACATATATATATATATATGTGTATATATATATATATATATATATATATATATATATATATATAAATATATAATTGTATAAAGAATCCTGCTAGTAAGAATTCTATTTGTAATTAATTGTTTATTTACGCTTCATCTTGACTAGGGTGTTGTAAAAGTAACTCATTGAATATCTGGAAACAAATTATTTACAAACTAGTTTGAATATCAATTAAAGACTGTATGTAATTCGATGTAATTATTTTCTTTACAGTGTAATTAAAAAAAAATTTCCCAAATATTTATCAAATACATGTAAGCTATTCAATAATATAGTTATCAGACTACAAAATTGAATAAAATTTGAATTTTTATTGAATTCTAACGTATGGTGATATCTTAAATTTGAACGAAAACTTTTACCTTGTAATGAAATAGTAATATGTAAAAACAATAAAAATAATATTGAATGGATGTGCTAGTATATTCCCCAAAATATACCCATTCTATGTTCTTATTCAAATTATTAATTAATGTGACTTCGTATTTCTACGCATACTCTTGTATTACATACCTTGCAACACATGGTAGCAGTCGCGTTACGTTCAATTTATCAGGCTATTAGGGCATAGCATATTTTTAGTCGGGAAGTTTGACACTAAAACTTACATGGAAGAAAAGGAACTAGAAGGGAAAAGATCGAAATGAACCTCCTTCAATATTTATGGCGTCAATATAAAATTAGGTTTCCTCTGAATATTTTGGAAATAAAAAAAAACTGAATCTCTATTTAGCATATAAGATAAGCGTTATTTTTTATTTTCCTCGCTTAAGTCCCTATTTATGCAACGACGTGTGACACGCTTTAAAAATATCGCCGTGCGTTTCCGAGTTAGAATATAAAACCAATCAATGACTTGTTACTGTGATCGCTAATCTGCCTGCCAGGGTAAATGAGGCAAATTTCTTCTATACGTTCAAGTAATGATGAGAATTTATATTCAGCAGCAGATCTCTCATGGCTGCTTGAGATAAACTGACAGCAGAAACGTAAATGATTTCAATAAGTGAATTGAAATAATTTACGTAATACAAAGTAGGTTTATTTATTTTAAAACAACAAATGCGTAATACAAAGTAGGTTTATTTATTTTAAAACAACAATTTCGTTTTTTAAAAACCACGTTTTCCAAATGGCGGCCATCGAGTCTGACACACTCTTTGAGTCTAGCACGCATGTTTTCAAAAACGCGTTTGCAGAGCGACTGGGGTATCCTACTGACTTCGGCTCGAATACTTTCTTTAAGTTGTGTCACAGTGCTCGGATTTGTTTTGTAAACAACGGATTTTTAGTATCCCCATAAGAAAAAGTAACATGGGCTTAAATCGGGTGATCTAGGTGGCCACGGTACGGTACCGTTTCGGGATATGTTTTTTTCTAGAAATAACTGCCGCACTGCATTCATGGATACATTAGCAGTGTGAGCTGTGGCCCCGTCCTGCTGGAATCATGTGTTTTGGTTGAAGGATGGACTATTCTGTAGTTCTACTCTGAAAAAGTCATTTAACATCTGAGCATATCTCTTCGAATTTACAGTTACAATTTGGCCACGTTGATTTTCAAAGAAATAAGGCCCTATGATTGCAGATGCAGACATGGCACACCAGACTGTTACTTTAGGCTTATGTAAAGGCTCTTGATGCATTTGTCTTGGGTTGAGGACATCCCAGTAACGAAAGTTCTGCTTATTCACATATCCTCCAATGTGAAAGTGAGCTTCGTCACTAAACAATATGTTGCCCATCCGGGTAGCAGTACGAAATCTCAACAACATCACCTCCGCGTAAGTTTTTCTTAATTCAAAGTCGCCATCGTGTAAATCTTGAACAATTTGAATTTTATATGGATGGAACTTGAGCTTTTTTTGCATTATTACCTGTAAAGTTGATTTCGAAATTCCCAATATCGATGAACGTGTACGCAGTGACAAACGGGGATTTTCAACGACAGAAACCATAACACGCTCGATATTTTCATCCGTGGCTCAAGATATTTTGTGCAACTTTACAATGGTGTAGGTCCTGGCCAGGGCCTATTTAATGTTGATCCTGTAGCTCTGAACCTTGCTACCCATGACTGAATGAGGTTGATCGATGGTCCATCACGTAATCGACGAATACTGTGACGATAATTAAATCGACGGCGTGCTACAGACAGCGAAAATCCACTCGAAATGTACGCCTCGACGGCAAAAGCCCTGTGCTCTCCACTCCACCGTTCCATGGCTACTAAAACATCCACGCCCCTCTTATATGTTGCGTTCAGAAACTATGTTTGTTCAAACTTTGAAATCTGCCACTGGACATCCTGTATATCTATATATATATATATATATATATATATATATATATATATATATATATATATATATATATATACATATATACATATATATATATATATATATATATATATATATATATATATATATGTAAGCCCAGATATTTTGTGCAACTTTACAAATATACACATAAATGTATGCAAAGTGATATTTTTTAAAAAGCTTTGCTCAATCACTCGAATAAATTGTAATTATTAACTCAGAATTTGTAATGGTATACTTTGAAAGCTCTATTGACAAATGCGTATATACTATACGTTCTTCTGAAAAGACTCGAGACTTGAGACTCTTAAAAAAATTTATTCTAAGCTTAACTAGAACGAACTTATTTACAGTAGTGAACTACGATAAATTATTTTGTGCTTGCTTCAGTGCAATTTATTTTATTAACCATCTTTACTAAAAATACAATTTATTATCCTAAACAAGAACAATAATTATTACCGTAAATTACTTAGACTTAGTTTTCTATTTTCGTTTAATTTTTAGTTTATGTAATTCTACAATTGGAGAACCAATTTTTCTTTCTTACTTATTCTTTGCTTCGAATAACTCGTGGATTGAAGTAAATTAACCATAAAAAGATCGATTTAATCAAGTTTATCAAAATTATTAACATACTTTTTATAATTTTTCTTTTATTGCGATTTAAAACCAAAAGTCTATTTCAAATCGTTTTTATTTTAGGGTTCTCTTTTATTTCTAAAGATAAATCAATAATTAAGTTTAATCAAAGAAGGTGGAACATTTATTCAAAAATTTTATTCAAAGGAAATCGTAAATATTTTAAGGCATACACTTTATACGAATCGATTAATATTTATCTAATACATTTTAATAATTATCTAAAAAGCTTCTTGAAATCAGAAATAAATTTAATCCCGTTGAATTTGGAAAAGTAATCTGAAGATCATTTTAAATAACTAAGTTAATTTTTAGTGTAAATTATATCTTTCGACTGTCGACTATGGCTATATTTAGAATGTAAGTAGGTATAAACATGTGTTGCACAAGCTATTGTACTGTCGACAATAAGGATTTACGGAATTTCTCACTTAAAAAAACTAAAACGTAAACTTCGCATTTTTTGGGACATTGCCGTAGTAGATTAAAACAAATGACACTTTCTTAGTACCCCTAACGCAGTCTATGTACGTGGTAAATTGACATTATATATATATATATATATATATATATATATATGTATATGATAATGTCTAACTTTAGAGCGATAACCAATTTTAATAAAATTTAAAACTTTTAAAGCACGTACTGTAAATTTAGTACTTTTTCAATAATGCCACTTGTGTTGCGTTACTATTGAACAGTTTTGTTTGTCTTATTGTTAACATTGTTTTTTAATGTATTTCTTTTTTGTATTTTTTTTTAAATTATTGCATAAAACATATGGTTTATCAACTAAACTTTAACTAACTATTCACAGAAAGTGAAAAATATATGTATGTTTTACTTTATTGTCGCGATAAATTTGATAATTGAGACTATAAAATGTCCGCATTGTTGATTTTTGTTTAATTTTGGGTGGTAAAACGTATGATCAAACTAAAATCAAGAACAAGAAAGATTGCATGTATAAAATAATCAAAAAATATAACAATTGAAATGTGCATAGTATTTCTATTGAACTGTCTACAAATATTACAATCGTCATTGACCATGTAGACACATTGGTGAGTATATCTTTCACTGGGATAGAACATCGGGATTTTTAAAAGCCATGAGAATTATAGCCACTGTTGTAATTTTCTGTTGAACTTCCGGTATATTTTTAATAACAGTGATTTTTCATAATATTGATATCAGCAGTTTCAAAAATGATTGATGGGCAGTGGAAGTAAGAACAGGTTTTTTGTGAAAATTTTACATAATATCAACTATCTTATATTTAATAAGAAAAATAAAATAGTTTTGGATTCATTGGAAATTATTTTTGAAATATAATAAAAATATAAATGTGCTGTTATTAAAAAAAAAATTGCGTGTCAGCTCCGACGCGTGACTGGAATTTACTCCTTAAGTACGATTGAACTTGAAATTGACTATTGACGATTGACTTGCAATGTATAAAATAGGTAACATTGCATATAAATATAAATATCAATATTGGTAAATATAAATGGAAATTTTTTTAATAAAAAAATGTTGACACTATTATTATTTTCGAGTAAAGCAAAAATGAACAAGATAAAATTTACACAACAAAATTAAAAACATTTGGTAACGTCAGGAAAAAACTGCGTAATTTAACTAAAAACTGCATAAGAAAAATTATCTCAATTTGTAGCAAATAAATAAAAACAGGTTTTAATAAATAAAACTGTCATCTGTTTACTTACTAAAGCTACTTCCAAACAATTCTCTTTTTAAACTTTTTTAATGCTGCTCGGAGTTTTCAACTGTTTCAGAAATAAAGCTCAGCGGTTGGCCATTTTGTTCCAGCATCGATGCGCTAAAGTCTACTCTCAACTCGACTAATGACAAATTCATTTCACAGCCCTACGATAAAGAGCGACATAACAAATTACGTGGAGTCGACAATTTTTTGACATCCATGTTTCATTTTCATGTTTATTACGCTCCGTAAACGGTTATTCCGGAAAGATTGTGATCACAATTCAATTGGGGATTGAATTCAAATTTATGTAATTGAATCAGCTCATTGGTATAAAAAACCTGTGAAATGTGAGCAGAATTCAATTTACAAGTGTTCTGTATCCACTTAGATATCTATAAATGTTTAAAAATATGTAATACGTATTTCTGTTAAACTATTCACAAATATCGATATTATTTTTCATTACGTAATTCAAGGGCGTAAAAATATCGTAATTTTTTTCAAAAAATATCTTTTAACAAAGTTTCTACAGTAGGGACTTGTCACATTTTATAGAAACGGGTTTCACTAACTCTTTAACCGTGTGTTTATTCAAAATAAATTGGCGAATAAAATAAATTTTACAATCGGAATGGACGGTAATTGTTTAAAATGTAAATGTAAATATTTCATTTTTACACTCGAACATATTTTTCAAATATTCAAAAATGTCTTGTTTTGAGTGCAAAGTTAATTCATTTTAAGTCTGAAATAACCTTCTTAGTACTTATGATTTAACGTTTTATAGCTCGTGCATATCATATTTAATCTAATTTTGTGTCTTCATGCACTGGTAGGTATTCTTATGATTAACTTAAATTTTCGTAATTTTTTCGCTGGAAATGACGAACTAAATATTACCCTATTATTGTAGTAGTTTGAAAAAGATTATTTTTGTAGCATAAATAGCATATATACGTTTTTATTGTATATGTCAAAGTTTCTGACGAAGAAACAAGACTTACTTCATTGGATTTTAAGCAATGTATGTTAAACTGTCAAACAATAAACTTTTCAAGGTGGAGCATCATACCACAGGCGCGGTAGTTCGAGGAGAGTGGTCGAGTTGCCTTCCATGCCATGACCCGGCTTGCCAGTGCTGGCTGAAGGCTTAATAACTCGACTCCCAAGCTGATGTATACTATATTGATATATTGGTTTATGCACCAACAGTCTGGGCTTCGTGGTAAGTCGGGGTGCAACAAGTAAGGTGGTACGCATGTACTTAGGTCGCAATGTGCGCTGATCATACGTATGTATTGTAGTAGAGTAGACACGCAAAATGATAGATAGGTTTACTCACCGCGAACTAGTTGAGCGTGGACCTATCTTTGAGGCATTCATAATGTTCGCAAAAAGAGTTCTAGAGAAAATGAAGGTTCTGAATGGTTTATTGAGTACGAACAGTACTTGAACCTGTTGGATGGAGCAGTTGAGACTGTAGATACGGGACACTACTAGGGGACCCTCGGAGGTTCCGTCTTTTGTATAAGTATACGTAACATCCCCGGTTACGGACCCCAGGAAGGGCCTTGAGACAGTCTGCGTGCAAAAGGAGGGAACAGACTCTTCGTAGTTTTAGTTAGCTTAATATTTCATTCAACTTAACCGATATAAATGGTTAAGTTGAATGAAAACGATTTTTCGGCATATAGAATAAAATATCAGAGGTCCGAGATACTCCCAGATTGACGATGAATATATATAATTAAATTTCATTAGGATTAAAAGCATCGTTCTTAAAAAAATAATTAGTTTTGCTTACAACTTTTTTACTAGTTTTCATTTTTCGGTTACGATATAATTCAAGAAAATAACATATCAACATGTAAATATCCTTCCTAATAAAATTATCGTAATTTGTTTTAAAATTACTTTTTTGATTTTTATAGGCATTAAATAACACAAAAATCATCAAAATCAAATAAATTCTTATCGGAAATCAAATTGACATTCCAATAATAAACTGTAAGTCATTCAAAATATTTGTTAGTAACATTAATTTAAATATAAAATTCGGTTGTTTATAATTTTTCCCTTTCTGAATGAAAGGAAATACCCAAACATTTATATGTCATTATTAAGTTAATAAAATTTGGTAACGATATTCAATATTTTACTGCTAATATTATATCGACACCTACTTTAGCGTATGAAGTGAAGTGGGACGGTTTAATAAAAAATAAGTTAAGAAATTAAATACAATTTTTTTTTTCTTCAAATCCTTATACTGAATGGTATAAAATACTTTTCTGTTCTATGTTACTGTATATTATAAGTTATAAAAATCAAAGTCACAATGTAAAATATGTCAATCTAGGTAGAATTACGAAAAATTTACAATTAGTTTTATGTTTAAATTGGATTAATGCTTGTCCTTTATTTCTAGTTTATAATATATGTAACTACTTAAGAGGTATTACAAAAAGAAGAAACCACCCACTTATATTATGAAAAGAAAACGAAAAACAAAATTACTCTTTTGAACCTGTTATTTAAATCGTTTGACAAATCAGTAATCTTGTATTTTTATATAAAAAATCACCTGATTTTTTATATTTTTCGTAATGCTTTTTTAAATATCATTTCTAAAGAACTATCGAAACTAACCAAATGAAACAAAATGAAGATTGTGCCCCGCTCTGTTCTATGTACACAGATGTAACATATTAATTCGTGAAACCCCTGGACAGGGTCGTCGCAAAAAACGCGCCAAATTTTTAAAGAGCGACAGGCGTTAATTTTAACAACACAAAGGAAACGTCAGTTTGTTTAAAATTTATTTTTAATTCATCTAATCTGTGGCTATATATGTAAAAATCGATTGATGTCGATTGCAATTTTAATTTTTTATTAAATATTTTTGATATTTAAGAATAGAAATAATGCAAATGTATAAAGGTAGTTTTTAATTTTTATTATGATTAACGATTGCTGTTTATTTTTTGGTTTCTCTGGTTGTCAACTGCCAATAATTAAGTTTTTTATATTCTAAAAAATATCAGCTATTTTATTAGTATCACATTCAACTTCCGTAACCCCCAGCCTCTTTTCCCTGGTGTCTATTGAAAACTATTTGTTAAATGGTTGCTGGATAATTAAAAAAAGTAATAAATTTTCGTATTTATAATATTATACTAGTAAGGGCATAATATTAAAACTACGAAAATTTAAAAATTACGAATTTAAAAAACTATTTAAGTTACGAGTTTTTAAAGAAAAGCTATTACCTTTGTCGGTTATATTATTTCAAACACTAACTAAATGATAGGAGTAACGTTCTCATTAATCTCAATATTAGTGTACACTGAGAGGAACTCTGATTTAATTCATATACACCAATCTATGACAATTTCTATAGAAACTTTATATAATCCTTTCAAATAATAACTCGTTCGCTCTATCCATCCAATATGGCTACAATCAATCACCTATAAAGACGGACTTTAAATAGCTTAGAAACACAATGGGCTATCACTCTATCCGCCCACATGTGTGTCGTCCGGAAACATTGTTACGGAAATATGTTGAACTATCATTTGATCGACAAAGCGTTCTATATTTATCTGCACCCCCAAAGAATGTGAGAAGTTTGCCGTTAATGCTTGTACGTTTAGACTGATGTCTCATATCAATAATATATTTTTTCTTCCAGTTATCGTTAGTAGACATTAATGTAAAGGATATTTTATTTTGTTACAGCCCTCTTAAATCTAAATAATGTCAATTAGAAAGCTAAATTTGGCGTACCTATAAGGTTTGAAGACCGAAAACTGTTTTGGAGAAATAATTATATGTTATTTTAAACGTGTTAGTGAGAGAGGGAATAAATAATTCAATATAAATATTTTTAAATTCTGATGCGTGATATGTCAAATCGAAACTTATATTATGTAGAACTACTTTGTATATGATACAAATAAGAAAATTAGCTTTTTCCATTCAGAATATTCTAAAATATTGATAAGGAAAATAAATAAATATACTAAGTCAGTATATAAGAAAAAACGAAAAGAAATCTAAGGATAAATTTATAAATTTTGTTATACAATTTATAATAAAAAATTATTGTTTAAATCGCAACAAGAATTAAATTGTTTATGGCAATGAAAAATAAAAGATAACAGGTGTCTTTTTTTCGAAACACACATAAAATATTTCAACGGATATTTGTTTAAATTTGAAATTATTTTTTTATGTATTATTATAACTCTTTTCCTTTCTGAAGAATAAACTTTCATGGTGTTGGCTCACAAGGATAGAACTCGGTAATCTAATACCCTTCGTTGTAAAATACTTTTAATATTAACAAATAATTACTTGATTTGGCGACAAATTCATCTTCAATGTCACCACTTAGGTAACATTTTCGGCACACATACGGTAGATGGACGTTATAAATAATAAATATAAACATGGATACTTTCATTTCACTAGACAAATAAATATATCACGATGCACTAACCACCCAGATGACGTCTGGATTTCCTATACCTGTACACCGATAATTAATTATGATGAGAAATTAAATATTATCCCACAATAATCAATATACGGCCACGGAGAAAAACTAAATCTAATAGAGGCTTAACCTTCCTTACTCAGGAAAGATTTTCAGATACTAAATACATAAAACCTTTATTTGAAAGATTAAGTATGCATTTTTTCTTCGACGATGCTTTAGTCAGAATGAAAAACAAAATGGAAAATTTTGAAGGAAAACATTAAAAAAACTATAATATTAGTTTTATTGAAAGAATTGCAAAGTAGTCACTTGTGTGTTAATCGCTCATAGAAAGGTTACAGTTTTATTCCGCGAATAGGTTAACTGTTCAGTTTTTGAAGCAGTTCTTAACTGTTTCCAGACTTTAGAACTACGAATATAAAATTGAAATTTTCTTTTTCGTAATGCAAAACGTCCTCTCTCAAGACGTCAATTTGTCCTATAATCTGCAAATTTTTGAATAATTTTAACTTTCAAATACATTTATAATACTACTTGCTAATAGAATGTGAATTCGTTCTCTCACCCTGTACTCCGAATTATTCATTAATAAAAAATACCTCAAAATCATGTAACAAGGTAATGGTTGTATAAGCAAACCTGATACTGACAAATATTTCTTTTTTTTTATCAAAACTTTTGAAACATATTTTCAAATCAATATATGTGTGTATATACATATATATATATATATATATATATATATATATATATATTTATATATATATATATATATATATATATATATTTATATATATATATATATATATATAGTACCAGGTGACCGAGCGATGCTCGGTTTATTTCGAGTTTCCCATAGGAACGTAAAATTGTTTGGTTGGTATTACATTTAGTATCAGATTTTCCCCCTCCCTTTACCTTCCCCTTTGCCATTGCTTTCTTTTTCGGTCTCGCCTTCCCGTTCGCCTCCGTGTCCGCTCTCCCGTTCACCTTCGCGTTCGTGTTCGCCTCGCGTTCGCCTTCCACTACATTTTCTTATTCCCCTTCCCCACTTCTCATCTCCCCCTCCCTCTCCCCATCCCTTTTCACATAACCCTTCCCTTGCGGTCCCCTTCCCCTTCCCTTTCGCTTTCATTTCCCCTTCGTTTCTGCTCCCCCTTCCCCTTCCCTTCCGCTCCCCCTTCCCCTTTCCTTTCCTTTCTCTTACCTTCCACTTCCTCTCCACCTACCCCTTCCCCGCCCCTCTTACCGCCTCTTCCCTCCATCTAACCCTCCTCCTCTACTCCCCTTCCCCCTCCCTCTACTCCCCTTCCCCTTCCTTTCCCCTCTACTTTCCATTCCCCTTCCCTTGCCCTCCCCCGCCCTTCCCCTTTCCCTCCCCCTCTACTTTCCCTCCTCCTCCCTCCTCCTCCCTCGCCCCCTCCCTCACCCCTTCCTCACATCCATAGCCACAATTAACCTCCACTCCCTTCCCCCTCCCCTCCCTTTCCTAAAATATAGCAATAAAAATAATATAACAGTAACCAGAAAAAGTCGTGTGTATTTATGTATGCGCGTTGGTAGTTATACAACTCTTTTTATAATACGAAAACAAGGAATGTCAGCTGGAAAATAAAATGGTGGACCACTCACATGACAAATTCAATTTAAAATTAATTATGTTAAACATATTATGAATTTAAAATTAACTTAATTATTTAGATAAATATTTTTTTATATTTTTTTTCGGTAAATTTTTAAATTTTAAAAGTTCTTAATCTTATTGTAATAAACTATGTGTTCTATACATCATCAATATAAAACTAACGATAGATGAAGATTTTGTTAAAACTACTAAATAATTAAAACAAAGCATTCAGTTGCTAACTTGTTCGGTTACTAAAGTCATTATTTTCTTAAAACAAATCTGTGTGCAGAAACCATTTCCTTTATTATTTTACTCATGATTTTAGAGAAAACTGGTCATAATAATTTTCCTTAATTTTTTTTTTGCCTTTTCCCGTGAAAAAATCCTGATTTTTTTCTTCAAACAAGCGAAAGTGCATGTCATGTAAATTCAGAAAGAAACCGTTAATAAATAAAAATGAGTAATAACAACAATGTCTCATAGACAGATACAATTATATGAGAATTGCCTATACTACAAAATTGATGTGGCTGCATGTGGCTTCTTGTTGACTTTAGGTTATCGCATTGTCTTCAGACTATAGATCAGTATTATATCCCGAAACTCTTGTACTGATTAATTAAGGTGTTTTCATCTACAGAGTTATTAGAAATATAGGGAATTAAAATTTTGTTATTAATTTTATAACAGGATATTATGTTGTATCTTCCATTTATTTTTTTGTCCGCCTGAATTGTCTGTTTAACAGGATAGTAACTTGAACTCTGATTCGAGGTCAACAAAGTGTTTTATGATTTTTTTATTTAAGATCATCGTTATGAAGCAGTGTAATATTGAAAATTGTCGAAAAATGATATTTTCAAATAGGATAGAATTTTACGGATAGTGACATGGAGGAAAATTTAAATTTATTTGAACACCATTCACTTATTAAAAAAATATTGAGGTTTTTCCAAAAAGATGTACGCGATAAAAATATTGTAATTTAATATATTTTACTTATCTTTATTTTCGTTACATGCAGGAACCGGAAAAGATTGTCCTTGAATATATATAATAGAAGATTTTTCCACAATGTGCACAAAAATTGTGACACTTTTTTATATCTTTTGAGAAGAATTAATGGGAATTCTCGTAAGTAGTATACTCTTACATTTACAAGTATTTCTCTTTTATTGGATAATTTAGCAGAATAGAAAGCACATTGATTCACATTACGGAATATAAGAATTACTAATGAATGACTAAATGTGTATTTATGAAATAAAATTAATTTCGCCGTTCTGTTCATTTATATCAGGATATATTTTATTTGTTGAATATTAGCTTTAATGGAACAATTTTTTAACTTTTAAGGAAAATAAAGATTGCAAGTCTGAAATAAGGATGTACCGTTAGGAGTTATAACTTTCAAAATTAAGTTGTCATTTTGTCATCATTTCGGAATACTTAGAAACTCATTTAAACAAGTAAATACATTGTAATTTTTTAACCAATAAAAGATAAAAGCTTTTCTAGGTACATCATTTTGATATTAACAAAAAAACTTGAAATTTAAAAAATGAGTCGTGGCAGTGATACTCGGACTTTGACCTTCCGGTTTTATGCGATACCATACAGTACTACACCATACTTCACGAAATTATCACTTTCAGTGATATTTTACAAGCTTATTTCTCATTGACTTGCTAGGAGATCTTTATACTTTCACAAATAATTACCTTTGGTGTATCTTAGGTAAAAGTTGACCACAGACATAATTTCCCAGGCTTTGCACCTTATTAGCTGTAAAAGGTTTTTTATCACTAAGTATAATAATTTTATATATCTATAATAGTACTTACTATTTAATTGACAAAGGTTTGTCGCATACCATAAAGAATGTGACTGGATATTAATATTATAACAGGTAATATAATTTTTTTTAAATGCTGAACTATTACTTCTGGCATTCATTTAAAAGGAAATCTATGTTTAATAGGAATTTATTAACAGGATAATTTTATTAATTTTACTATGTTAAGAATATAATAAAACATAACATATGCTATATTATGTACATACATACATACATGTACAGGTATATATATATATATATATATATATATATATATATAAATATATATATATATATATATATATATATATATATATATAATTATATATATATATATATATATATATATATATGTTTACAATTACATCTGGCATGTGAACTTTTTATTGGAAATAATAATTAAATCAAAATTATTCAAAGAAAACCAAAATGAATCTTCCCTAACAAACTTATTAAATTCGTTCGTTAGGATGGGATAATTAATTATGGATTTAGTTGAGTATTTTTAGCATATTTATTTTTCGGTATACTTATTGATTGTTAGACGTCATTTATGACGTCAATGCGGGCGTTAGTTAGAGTCATTGTAATTGCACGAAAACTTTTAGTAAATAATGTAATGTGAGTATTATGAGTAAATATTGGAACAAGTCATATAAATGTAAAGATAATAATAGAAAAGAGATTTAAATTTGTTAGAACGTAGTGTTTAAGGTGATACATAAATTTTAATAATACTGTCATTCTGGGCGTATCGACAAAGCTTTTTGAACTCGCGTAGTAAGTATATCGTGGCTAAAATAAGACCGCATTGTCTTACTTTCATAATATATTTTCGTAAGAAATTCAAAGTAAACGTTCTATAAAATTGCGTTCGCAGTATTTGCGGTCGAGTAACAAACATGATATAGAAACAACTTGAAAAGACAGAAGTACAAACGAGAACTTACTGAAGATATCGCAACTTCTTAGTATTATTTCTTTTGTTAGACAGTTTTTTGTAGTTAATAAATGCTACTTGGATTGATCCAATGAACATGTACTGCATACAAAACTAAATAGATGTATATAAATTATAAAGAATATTTTTGGCAACAATGGGTACCAACAGTATATTTCACGGGTACAGTTGGGCTGTGATAGACCGTAAAAAGATGAAATTGATGGCCACAGAATTATAATGCAGTTAGTAAGATATGAAAGTCGGCTAGCTTGATTCAATTATAAAACAGGATTAAACTAACTCATCAAAATTTGTGTTTATAAATTTTACATTACTTAAATCTGGCAGTATAAGCTCAATAGTTTCCAAAATGTATGTGCAGATGCATTATTATGTTCTCATATTTGTATTTTGTAGTGTACATTAGACCATGATATTCAGATGAATAAACTTAAATTCCTATATGGGAAAAGAAATTTCATTGATTATGAATAATTAATATTAAAAATTATATGTAACTCGCCATTAAAATGTAAGTTTTGTCGTAATAAACAATAATTAAGCTCGTTTGTTTAGAGATTTTTGAACAATATTTTAAACACTTAAATTATAAATTTAACCTACCTATATTTGCGTCAATTTCGTCAAAATATATTTTATGGCAATGAAAGATTAAAACAATAATTTAGAATGGTTGAATTTTAAATGAAATAGGATTTCGGAAACCCATCATTTTTAAGTGCCCAAGCATAACTTTTATACCGCCCATTGCTTCAGAGCTGTTAAATTAGATTGTTCGTCTATTTAACTCTAGAACACTACCTTCACTTTCATATATATTAATATTACCGTGGCGTCCTGGAGTATCCTCAAATATTTTATGAATAAAGAAACAACAAAATAATTATAAAAATGTTTTATTTATTACAATTAACCATTAATAGAAATTTAAAAAAGAGGTAATAAAGTCATTTATTTAACTTTTCATTGCACTTTTGATATATTTTCATTTGATGCCGCGCACACATATCACGCTGACAAGAGGAGATGGTCGAAAATGCCAACATGACGTTTTGTTTTATTATAAAACCCTATTATTTCAGGTAGTTCATTATCATTATCAGGACTGCCATGCATTGTAGATAGCATTATCACAATTTATTTTTTGTTGATTGTTGAAGACAATATGATTGCAAATTCAGCGGTCCTAACATAGATGTGTTTCTATTGCGATCTTTAATTTCCAACATTAGTTGTGGTATCTCACACTTTTTTTTTAAATCCAAACATAGTTATTCCCTCTTCCAGTAATATTTTGGCAGTTGATAAGACCGTGAACCAGTTATCGCATGTTAAATTTATGGTTCTTACCGTGTATAGGCTTTGCCAATTCCATAATATAATAATCGGCTACTGATATTCCCTACGGTGTATTGTTCTTTCCTAGATACATGGTACTATTTATCATCTATTTTATCTGGACGCTATAGAGTAAAATGTTTTTCAACCCGTGTTTATCAAGTTTTGAGTACTACTATCGTGGGGTTATATAGTACCCTGGAACCGTTGCACAAACAACTTCACTTGCATGACGTAAGGGCACGACTAACAGAATTAAGCGGGAACTATTAATTAAATATTAGAATGAACGGACTTGGCGGGGGTGCAATAGTTTCTGAAATACTGGAATTTAAGAATGGCGTGGGATGCTTCAATACCCATGGTAGTGTTTGAGAGTGAAGATGATGGCCTTGTTGACGCCACATAAAATCAAACATATCAAAACAACAAGGGCTATGTAGTGGAAGCAATAAATCATTTCAAGTGGCACTAATCAGGCTCACAAATACTTGTAGAAGTAGACTGGAAAATTTTTGAGAAAAAATGTGATCTTCGTCTTTCCTGAGGCAATTTTTAAATTTCTCATAACATTCTGCTTATTGTCATGATAGGGTAAGATAATATTATGATTTCTGTAGATTAGACAGTAAAGAAATTATATGTTTAGCTATAACGACATAATTTTTTTCACGTTTTTAATAGAAAGTGTATTACGTACGGAGAAAATAAGACAATATTTTAAACATATTTTTGACCGATTTCAAGGAAGGCGGACATTCTTATAACAATACTATGAACATATTATATTTGATTGGGTTTTTCCATTAATTATAATTAGTAATGGCTGATATTCCCTCTTAAATATATTTTCAACCCATTGTCATATGGCAATGGATTGAAAATATAACATGAAAATGTTAATTTATTTTGTCTCTTTGTTACGTTATATAATATAAACATAACAATAAAGCTTTCCCCATAAATTATGAAAACTATTGGACTAAAACCATCAGATATTTTAAAAGTTTTAATTAAACATTTTGATACAGTAGTTTATTCGCTTAGTATTGTAGCATCTCATGCTGATCAATTTCCATATTTTGGAACAAGTTTTTTACCGGAAATAATTCGAAAACCATCAAATAATATAAGCTAATATACCTCACGTATAGAGATATGAAAAAAACTTTTGTTATATATTAATGCCAAAAATATTTGTCCAATAGTGTATTACAACTAATATTGTAGGTTGCAGTACATTTTTATTCCAGGCAAATCACTGCAATCCGCTAGGCGTATATCTCTTAGCAACATGTAGTTATTTAGCTAAGTAATGCTAATTAGTTACTATACAAAACGTAATGAAAGTATTAATTGCTATAAGAAGTGGCAAGTTACACATGAAGATTATGTCGTAGAACGTTTTATTAGTACAAAATTTAATATAAATTAGCTATACTAATATTTGTATTTTCTTAAAATACTTTTTTAGTATTCAATAAAGGGCACATTCTTCACAAAATATTGTTACGCCTATCGAAATATTTACATTGCTACTTTCTTCAAAAGTATACGTGGCTGGCCTAAAAGCCTCTGTTGACAGCTATTTGATATTTTCTTATGCTACTGTAAAATATGTCATTGATGGATTACCAGTAAATGGCCTTAATAGCATACTAATAACAAATTATAATACCAATCACACAGAACATGCATAAAATATATTTAAGCCAAATATATATATATATATATATATATATATATATATATATATATATATATATATGTATATGTGTGTGTGTGTGTGTGTGTGTGTGTGTGTGTGTGTGTGTGTGTGTGTGTGTGTGTGTGTGTGTGTGTGTTTGTGTGTGTGACTATTGTAGCTTTTCCACTTTTTGAAATAATTTGTGAAATTTACGAGGGAAGTTTAAGTCAAAGGGATATATATTTTTATGGTATACAATGTTCCATATTGTTGTTTTCTTTATTAATATTTTTAGTTTACGTGATATTTAAAATACGTTTCTTTCTTAATTAAATATTACGAGACGAATCAATAATATATTTTACGTGGCAATAGAATAAGAGAAAGAATATTGTATTAGTTCCACGACGTTTGTTTTTATTATTGTTGATAAAAAGTTTTTCTGGGTGTAATGCGATGTGTTTTCTCATTGAAAGCAAAATAGAAGAATAAAGCAAATTGAATTTAGTAAAAAATACGAAGTAATATGCTCCCACTGAAAAAATATTCGTAAATAAAGCTTTTATTGCAAGAACGGTGTTAGCCTTTTTCTTGTTCGAGCTTAGGAGAATCCACTCCGCTGTTACGGTATAAGCAGGCTATATATTTCAATTTCACTGACAAAAAAAGGAAATAGTTACGCTGTTCTGTTTTATTAGGGCACTTTCCCATGAAAAAGCTGTAATTTACTTTTTTATTTGTTGTCTATTTATTTTATAAACATATATTCTTCTATTGCTCCATCTAAATGAACTACGTAAATAAGCAGACTCTTACCTCCATAAGTCAGTCTTAACTTAATCTTACAAATATATATATATATATATATATACATATATATATATAAATATATATATATATATATATATATATATATATATATATAAATATATATATATATATATATATATATATATATATATATATATATACGTGTGTTTATATGTACGTGTGCGAGTGCGTCTGCGGGCATGCGTGCGTGTATGTGTGTGTGTGTCTTTGTGTGTATCATACATAGTTTTGTATTAGAATCATATCTTATTTCAATACTGCAAAATATATTGTGATTCGTAAAAAGCAACAAATTATGCCTTAAAAATCCGACCAAAATGATATGAAAATTTAGGAAACAAATTTCGCAATTTCCTGTTTTCTATTTTTTGTAAATGTGTCGTGAACGTTTAACATTATTTTTAAAGTTATTACAATGAAATAGAATGACATTTTTAAATAGTCTATAAAGTTCTTAATATAAGAATGAAATTCTTCATTGAAATCGCTCCATCAGTTTGGTCCCTAGGATGGAACGTGTTCATCCATATAAATACAGTGACTGTTAAATCATAATCTCGTCGTGGTCGGGTTATATGAATATGGGAAACAGAATATATGACTATCATTCCTAGTATTACTACTTGTAAATATGTAATTAATCAGTACTATTATAAATATTTCCGTAAAGATATATGGGAGAATAAACATTTAGGTTTAATGTACATTTACTCATAACACTCTTGGATACTGACTGAAAGTGGAAGTAAAAAGGAGAGGATTGAAAAAATTAGATTATATAACGTTGGGTTAGTTCTGTTTAATTTAGGTCAGATTAGATTGGGTTATGTTGAATTACACTGGGTTAGGTTGAGCTAGATTATGGCGGGTTATATTAAGTTAGGTTGGATTAAGTTATTATCGGTTAGGTTGGAGATTCCTGGGTTAAATTGGGTTCTCTTGTATTATAATGGTTCAAATTAAGTTAGGTAAGTTTAGGTTAAGT
Source organism: Druceiella hillmani (assembly GCA_039881145.1). Taxonomy (NCBI): domain Eukaryota; kingdom Metazoa; phylum Arthropoda; class Insecta; order Lepidoptera; family Hepialidae; genus Druceiella; species Druceiella hillmani. The sequence continues at coordinate 268,031 of JAYKKI010000090.1, read as the reverse complement.
AGGATTGTTTAAATTGAGCTGGGTAAGATTAGGTCTGGATTTTTAAGTTAGAATAGGCTAGGTTGAATTAAATTTGGTTATGTTGGGTTTGTTTAGGTAGAGTCAGACTTGATTGACTTAGGTTATATTGGATTTAGTTACGTTAGATTATCCATGGTTAGGTTGGGTTATTTTGGATTAGATCGACTTAAATTAGATAAAGTTAAATTAAATTTAAAAACCAGGTTAGTTTAATTTGGGTTATATTGCGTTGAACTGATTTGGATTTGATTAGGTTTGTTCAGGTTGCTACAAATAAGATTCGGTTAGATTGGGTTAAGTGGCTGGAATAAGTTGTTTGGTTATTTAGGTTATGTTAGGTTGCGTAGTACTATATTATTTTAGTCGTGTTTCTTTAATTTTGGGTACATTCCAACGGAATAATTGGATTCTTATAAATGTCATGTGTATGTAATAGTCATGCGTTTATTTGTCTGTTAGTCACATCCCATTTTGTTAGTAACAGTTTTATGTAAAAACTTGATATTTGAGGTAGCAATAGATCATATTAACTGCTAATTTTGCTAATACTTTCCAATATTTATGTAATTTTAGAGAGAAAGAATTAAGCACTCAAAAAACATTTTTTTTTACTTTTATATAATTTTTGGTATATCATTTAAAAGAGCTTATTTACTAGGAATTCAAAAATATTTGTTCGAAATATAAGTAACGTGGACTCAGAGATATGCACCAAAACGTGGGAAAAATGCATACCCCCTCCTTTCATGCCATTATTTCCAAAACTACAGAACCAAAATGTTGAAGAAATGGAGTTGGTAAAATCTGACCAAAAGGTTACAGAAAAATCAGAGCAAAGTTCATAAATATTTTAGTTTCTGAAGAATTTACGGTGATTAACACCAGTAACCTGTAAAATGTAATGGGTGATGTATTTATTTACTAAAAAGTACATTATTATTTTTAAGAACTTTAAAATAAATAACATATAAATACTTAAAAGATTTTTAGTTTAATGTAAATTGCTTGGTGTAAATTACTTTAGTATTTGGATATTACGTTGAGTGATAATCAAGTTGCAAAATAGACGTGCAAGCCCGTGTAATATGTACGCAATACTTTATTTCAAATTAAATACAAAAACTCGGTCACCTGTTAAGTGTTAAAACAAATGTTATCCTTTACGTCTCAAATATTAAAACATACCGCAAAATGTACAAAAGTTTGACAACCTTAAGGACGTGATTGTTTGGTTATGAAATTAAAACAAAATGTATATAAAAGTCCAGTAAACATTAAAAAGGAGCAAATTTAATACTTGCAAAAGCTTCCTTGAGTATAACACTTTTCTAGAAGTACCGTAAGAAACTGCCGTAACAAACTTTTTCAATCACCTAAAAACCTTCCAAAATGAACATATATACAACTTCTTAAATCTCGATTATTACATATTCGATTGATATTACTCGTCATTTATAAATTCTTAAACATATTAGACCTATTTAGGTTTCCCTTTTTGTTACCTCGCTTCCTTTTTGAAACACTTTTTAATATGTTCAATGTAGGGATAGTCCAACAACGCTACATGATTAAAATACTCTTAATATACTGCTCCCTCATTTGGAAACTATAAGCTCTCGAACCAAGTTTTAGAAGAAGGAAAAAATCTTAATCCCCAAATTTTCTTGAAGTACTCGTATAATGACGATGGAATAAAAGTAAACACATTTTGTCGAGTGAATTCGAATTTTAAGTTTGAATTGTTATGTCAATACGAAAAAAATAGCTACGTCATAATCATGAAATAAACCATGAAATGATTTGACTACTAAAAATTATATAATATTTTGGATGACCAATCTATGAATTAAACTTACGTTTCAATTAAGACAATTCAATTTCAATTTCACAACGGAAGAATTATAATAGATACCACTAAATTCGGAGAAACTCTTGAAATTAATTCGTTAATTAATAAAGCTATATGTCAGAGTAATTATTAATGAATACTCGTTAAGTGAGTTCAATGATACCGTGTTTGCCTCTACAGTTTATGTCATGAGCAACTGTCATTACCTGTCCACTTAATTTATTTCACCACCTTGTGCGACCTCCTTTCTACGTGAAAATATACTGGCTTAAAATTTGCTTAATGCTTTAAAGTAAAGGTCTAATTAAATTCTGATTTAATTTATTCATTAATATTATATGTAATATGATAATATATAAATTACCTAGAGTTTTGATGCATATGATCGTGAAATTGAAATAATTATTGTCATTTTTGGTACAAAAGAATAGTTTATACTTGTTGCAATGTTTATATACATTTTAGGGAATATATCAAAGCCTATGGGTTAACACTAAAATTCAGGTTTTCATAATAGGTTTTATTTGTTTATCCGTGTTTTTATTAGATTATCCACAATAAAAAATGTTGAATTATTACTTTGCCCAATAAGTCCATCGCGTTTACAAAGCCGAACCACCAGTCCAAGTTTCTACAGCGGTGGATATTTTCATAAAATATTTTTTTTTCAATATCGCCAAATTGTGAATGTTTGAAAATCTTATAATTGACCCTTTAAACAGAATCCTTGCTCTAAACATAATATTTAAAAACAGTTATGACTTTTTTTGTTTTATAAAAGTTTGCACATTATCTATTAAAAATATTCGTTTTTTACTTCGCCAAATTGGAAATTTTTCCATCAAGCATTTTCTAAGGGTAATGGTTGTAACAGCACGTATACGAGTGAGCGTAAAATTGCTTATATAATTGGGCATATTATGAACGAGTATATATAGCATAACAGGCTTTGAAGTTAAAATGTATTTTGAATATTCGAGTTGTGTATTGTTTTATTGTGACGACATTTACATGACGTTGTATAGAAGCACTTTACCTTGCACCCAAAGTTTTTGTGGGAATTTTCTTCGTAAAATATGATAGCATCGAGGATCACCTGTAATTAAAATTCATTTTCTTTCACGCTCAGTTGGTTGCATACGCTATTTCTTGAATATCGTCCCTATACATATCCTCATTATTATCCATTATCGAAAGGTTGGTAGTACTCACAAGATATCGTTATGTAGGCTATGTCGAATATTCAATTGAGTGTTAAATTACGTACATAAATTTCACGCCCGGAGGTTAAGTACAAAGACGATGTGCCATATTTCAAAGCTGTGGTATCTATCTCTTCTATCTTTCTCTGTACTTTTTCTTATTTATGGTTTCATAAACTATGTTCTATCTTTTATTATGACTTCTTTTATTCGTTGCATTTGTACCTAATTTTTTAACCATTTCCTTTTACGTCATTTCTGTTTTTTCACGTTTCCATTGCTCATTCATTTTGGTCGTCAATTCTATATTATTTAAACCAATGTAGTAATTCTTCTTCTCATCTTCACTGTTACTCGTGTTGTATTTCCCGCAAAACGTAATAATTTAATATTAGCTGATAATTGTGCTTCGATAATTTATTCTTACTTTTATGGATGTTTTTTATTATTCTAGTTTTTTTATATTTATTTCTTTGCATAACATGACATTTGCCATTAAGTCAAGTTATTCTGGGTTTTAAGTTTTTTGTCTTAGTTATTGCCGTTCTGCTCTATGTATTAATCTTTTTTGAATAATTATCAGTATTTTTATATTTTGACTTTCATACTCCTAAACATATAATCTCATTTGTTATCATTAAAATGACATCAGTAAATTTACCTTTATGTTAACAATATTTGTATCATACATCATTAAGGCCCTTTTGCATCTTTTATTATATTTTAAAATTTAGTTTTTATCCCTAGATTTTTCTAAAGTACTAATAAAATAGCAAAATACATGCAAATTAAATAAATAGGTAAATGTTCTTTTAATTTACATTCCCTTACTATACTACTTGTATTAATACAATGATAAAATTGTCACAGGAAAATAATAAAAGTTGACCCTTTTACTGATTTATCAATAGTCGCTCGGTCATCTCTTTATTACGTCTAACTCAGATTTTATTATTAAAATATATTAATCAATTATCAGATATATTTACACTCAAAAAAAGGGTGTGTGTACTTATGTACGTGCGTGAGAAGTTATACTTCTTTGGCATCATTAAATAATACATACGGATAGATAACCTCAATTATATTGGAGCACTTGACAAAGTCTATAAACACAATTTTTTCACTATTATTTAGGAATAGTAAATATATTAATCAAAATATTGAATTTAAATCACTACTGAATATAATTTATCAGCACATATATAAATCGCACTTATATGAAACTAAAACACGTGTGTGACTGTAGACACTAGAAACATGTGGATAAATACTATGAATATGAAAACAGTGAACAGAGGCGACGATGGTGCCAATAGCTTTTGTTTCGAGACTGCAACCGCTGCAACTTCATACTGTAACTTTTGTGTGACGAATCTTAAAATTTCACTCTCATCATTTTTTTCATAACGCGCCTAAAGAAGTATAACTTCAAAAATTATATTTGATTAATAACATTTTTCACATCTAAAATTTCATGGGTATGTCATAAATTTACTTTAGCTTCGTAAATATCAAACGCTTTTTGATGCTGTATAAAAGTTAAATAATAAGATCCAGATTTGTGATTTTTTTAAAAGAATACACTAAGAATCTTCGTATATACCCGAACAAATAAGATTTTCCATATTTTTTGCTGTGCATGTAAAATAACACTGGAAGCATATTAATGTTTTAAGCACCCTTTTTATATTATAGCAACAAAACAAAACAAATTACATCCATTCTTTTGCAGCGATTTTGAACACATTGGAATTCAAGTAATATACTAGATTATTTGCGTATATGTATATTTATTTGAACATTTTCTCGATATGATTAACATATTAAGCATTGTCTTAAAAAATTGTTTACGTAAATTTAATTATTCCTTATATATTATGTGGACATTACAAAGTTATTTTATAACGGTTGAAGTTTTCAAAATGCTTTTGTAGTAAAAAGTTCATTCTCGTGCCATACTGCTTGTAGGATTTTATTTAAAAAAACGTAAGATTGATTAGGGAAAAATGTGAAAGGCAATAATTCTCCATCATTATTTCACGTAGTTATCAAATTTTATTATATATATGATATTCGCCCATTCGTTCTACAGAAAGGTTTTTGGCACAATACAATTTTACCTGTGTAAGCGATTATAGTTGTTCTTACATCTTTTTTTGAAAATAAGTGTTGTTACTTCATCTTCTATGTTTTCCTTTATATGGAAATGTTATGTACACATATTTCTTCAATGTGAGCAATGGACCTATTTTCGGCATTTATTTAAACATTTTAATATGTTAATATCCGAAATGGTGATATTATATAAGCGCTTCTTCCTTACTGCCTATATAGTAATTTAAAAATAATGGATTTTAACGTGGCTAGACTATAATTTTTTTTATTTAAAACATTTTTTGGTTTTATTTTTCTCAACAATTTTTTATGTTAAAAACCATTTCAATTATCTATAAAAATTATTCAAAAATTTCAATCATTCTAATATTCAAAATTTGGGGTTTTTTATGAACGCCTGTTCCTTACTGTCCGTATCGTAAGTAAAAATAATAGATCTTCACGTAGCTACAGTATTATTTTTTTATTTTAAACATTTCTTTAATTTAATTTTTCTCACCAATTATTGATATTAAAACATCATTTAAGTGGTGACGAGAAATTGGTTACATGCATTAGTATTTCACACATGTAAAAGCCAATAGCTTAGTGTGGAACTCATATGATTTTAAAAACATTAACAAGAACTGAACAGCAGAAAGCTAATACATATGGTGGAATATCTACAGTTATATTAATTACTACTACTACTATTCGAAAAAAGCTATATTAAATATAGAAATTGACTATTAGCAATTGCATTACCTAGCTGGCAAACTTAATAGTCAGAAGGACTTTACGATTAGACAATACCACATACTGTAAAATAGACTCCTCTAAAATTTCGGGACTGAGTTGAGTTCTGCCATCATATCTATCTTATTCACAGAACCTTTTGCTATCAAATTGTAATAAATGGAGGGCTGTAAACAATCAGTTATATAATATAATGAGCGGTCTGGAAAAAATTCCGCCAAACAAAATAAGGCAATATATCAGTCCCAATGGTAAAAATGTGACACATTCACAATTTAATACTAAGTAAAAAAACTGACATATAATGCCACAAACATGGTTGGACAATGTCATGTCAAAAGTAACAAATTTTTCCAGGTTGTTAACATTATCACAGCAATGCCATCAATGCGGCAATTAATTGTTCTCTCTTGAATGTGTGAATAGAAAAAAAGTCCGTTTTTAGGCTTTATCTCCGTAAATATTTGTTCTATTATGACTAAAAATAATAGATACCTTTTATGGATCAAAACAACTAAACATTTGTTAGGTTCCAATTTATTTACGATTACTTTTGATTTTTGGAGAACGTAGATTTAAGTTTTTTGTTTGCATAACACGATGAGGAACCAGGTTACTGAACTAGGATACTTATCGCTCTATTAATTTCACTAAGCACTATCAAATGAAAAAGCCAATTAATTTCTACCTTCAATTATTAAATGCTTTTGAAAGCACGCTTAAGTACGTACATAGAAACATATAAACACAGACACCGATTTATATTTAAACACTAATATTTTCTTTGAAAACACTTTTGTTTCCTTTTTTTTACTATCGCCACCCCCACCCCCCGCAAACGCAATACTTTTATCATTTTGATGAAAGTTTAAATCTAAAGTGCGAGTAAAAGGTTTTAAATCTTTTTTCTATCAATTTTTTAAATCTAAGTTTAGATTTTCATGCTGAATTTGGGTTTTTATACCGTTAGTATCTATCAGATTATTATTATAACCTTTACTTTTTTTTAAAGCATCATGTCTGTTGAAAATTTCTAAAATGTAATGAAAGAAAGTCATATCACTAAATTCTTAAATATATGTGACTTATATTATTTCTTATAGACTTAGTAATGATGTTGAAGTACGCATAATATGTATGCTCGTGCGGCACTTTATCTCACATGGATGTGGTTTTCATGCATCAAGATATGGAGGGTAGCTCTAACCAGGTACACATCTAGGGTAACTCTCTCCATCACTATTGTGGTGTTATAATTTTCATTATTTAGAAATTAAATATATAGACGCAATTGCCTCACAATAGATATCTTTGAAGTATCTATTAAATGTAGCAAACACTATTAATAATAAAAACTATCTGACTATAGACACTTTTGCATTAATAATATATGTATAAATTATGATTTGTATTTTCGAACCGGATATGAGTAATTATAGATCCACTCCGCCTTTATATTATTGTGTTTGAGTATTGTGTTATAGCATTGCATATAAATTGCTAGAAAAAATTTTTTTTATGTCTTTTAATTAGTTTTACCATAAAAATAAAATTGTTTCAGGCTAATATTTTATCATAGAATGAACGGTTATTGTGTAGTTAATAGAATATTTGTATTAATACAATGATAGAGATTGTTATCAAATAATGGAAAGATGTGAGTAGTCAGAATAATTTTTTCCTAATGTACGTCATAATTATGACGTCATTGTCCCTTACAGGTCTCGTTAAGAAAGTGATATCGTGCTTAATTGTTATTATTTCTTGCCCAATATTTTATTTTTTTTGACATTAGGCGACCCACCTTTTATATCAAGTTTAATTTGGAATTTTTGAAGCTAAAAATCTTGTTTCAATATTGTAATTCTGATAGCGTTAATTTTGTTTCGAATGTAGAAAGAACTTCGACTATATTATGACTTGAATGAGCATGACGAGGCCAGTAAATATTACAGGTGATTATTACTTAAAATATATAATTATTTATTCAGTTCAAAAACTGCCCAAATTCATGCCCTCGGATTGCATCATTATATAATTTTTTTCAACTTTTGAAAGCAAAACATAAAAAATTGGCGGATTATTTGCCAAACACTTGCTGAATGTTGTAGTTTATATCTTTTTATTGGGGAGAAGACGATGGAGTTAAATAAAAAATAAAAAGCCAATCAGAATAAATATCGAAATGAGTCTATTTTTTAAAGCGGTTCGACATAGAAATACTAAATTTGACATGGATTACAATATTCGCCAGATAAGTCTAGAAATATTGTTAAAAACGTTTACAAAAAATTTATTGCCTCATCTTCAAAAGAAAAAGGATAGAAAAATTGGGTTACTGGAATTTAAAATAAAGTTTACTAGGATACTACGGTTGATACTTAAACCCTTTGGTCTTTGATAAATTTGCTATAGTTTTAATAAAGAAACAATGTATTTATATAAACGAGTAGTAAATGAGATGATTCATAAAAGTGGAAGCGTTTGTTTTTCATAATCAAGGATACAATATAAGCAAGGGTAAAATCCCGATTCATGCTAAATCCGCGTAATTTATCTAGTTTAATTCTGGGCTAAATTACAATATATGGTTGACATATGGTTCTATGTAGTTTAAATAAGAGTACAATAGTTTTACAAGGGTGAATGTTTGCCTCATTATTATTAAAATCTTTGGAGCTGTTTACCTAAACACCACAACTACTCCACAGAGTAAAGCAACGCACATGGCAATAAATATAAATGGTATTCACCTTTAACCACTAAAGATTGAGATCATTTCCCCTAAGTACGTTTTATTAAGTAATCGCTCATTTTTTTGAAGTAACGGCTTGGCGCTTTTTAGGTTTCAATATTTTTTTTCCTTTCGCATTAAAACTTGACTATATTTTTTTCATTTCCTTGTTACCTTCCATGTGAAACGATTGTTTTATTATAAAAACGAGAAATAAAATAACTTTAGCACAGGGTTAAAGACAAGGGTCAGTAGTGCCCCTTAGCCTACTTTACAAGTTTTCCTCGATTTGTTCCTTTACAACTATGGCACTCTTAACTTTATTTCCTTCGAAATTTTTCAAGACCATCGTTCCACATTTTATAGCCTTCCTCTTAATCCGTTAAGGAAAAAAATGGTTTTAAAACTTGCAGAAAATTCTGTCTTTATCCATTATTCTTGATGTATGATCTCTGTTCTTTTATTTCATTTATTTTCATAAAATTAATTATGACTCGCTTTTAATGTATCTAAATAATTACAAATTATATTTTGTTTTTCTAAATGCTGTTAACAAATAACCAACCAAAGATACGTCTCACAGTTTTCGATTTGAAGATTAGAGGAATTTTGTTTTTCCAGTAATACTACCTCTAGGAGTTATAAACAATATTAAACTTTATTTAATGGATATTTATGTAAGGAATGTTAATTCCTTATAATTCCTTCCGAATATAAAACTAATTATTTAACATTTAAAAGAATAATTTTGAGATGTTTCGAATATGTTAAAGATACACGTGACATACAAAACGCTGAGATATATGGTATTTTATGCTAAATCAAACATTTTGTTATCACTGATTCCTCCGTAAAATGTATTTAAAAAATGTCTAAATTTTTAAATTTACAATACAGTTTCAATTGATTTGTTAAAATTGATTGAAATGCAATTGTTAAAATATTTACTCAACGAGAGTTGATACAAATTTAAAAAAAAAATTCTGGCTGTTTTATTTTATTTCTCTATCGTTGTATATGGGGTAGCCAAACTGATTTTATATAATATTTATGTATTATCTTAAATGGTGTGAACATTTTTTTTTAATTGATGAAGATATATTTGTTCACTTTTATATTTTATCTAAAGTATGTTCCAGTATATAATCAATAAATACAACTAGATATCATATCTGAACATGAACATGAAATAACATATAATACCTAAATGTTTTAGTTTGGTGAAATTTCTATAATGCCGCGAAACAAATTATGATATCTGCTTTGTAATTTCGTAACGTAATCGACTTTTTTTTCCAATACCATATATAAATATGTGGTGTTTGAATCAAATGAGAGAGAGTTAGAAGGATTCTGAATTTTTTTCCGAAATAAAATACTATGTACCCTTAAATGTATTTATGTGGAAAAGTGCGTAGGAAGTGCCAATATACAATTTATCCCTTAGACTAATTAAAACATTGGGAGACATGTATAAAATTCGTTAATTATTCAACTTAATTTAGTCATACACTTCTTATATAAATATTTGTAAGAATGGTCTATTTTATAGAAATTTAGATGTTTTTGAACCTGTTAAAGATATACTAAGTAATATATTTACTAATAAATATTATTGTGTACGGAATCTTTCCAATATTCATGTAATTTAATACTTCGACTAATTAAAATACTAATTAAATTAAAATATATTGTTTAATTTGAGAATGCTAGTATGAACATAGCATTCACAAATTAAACAATATATATAACGTTATCGAAAATATCGAACTAAACATTTTCAAGAATGGGTAAAATTTAACCAATGTAGTAAAATCCCTTACCTAAATATTTGTTTGTGCTCGAAGGTTGCATATATTAAATTCCATATACAAACTTCACAGTCGTGATGTGGTATTTGTATACATATTTGCTGGCTTATTTATGTTGATAACTCGTGAAGGGGCAAATGAAGAGAAAAGACGAAACGGTTGAAAACATAACTTTATCGTTAAAAAAAGCAATTCGTGTTAAGAAGGTAAACTTTTTCCATTTACATCATAAATGAATTTGTATACTGTTTATACGATGACACGGAAAGTAAGATTTGCAAGTGAAAACTTTTGACATTTCTTTCGTGTTTGAAATAGGGAATTGAATTTTCTCGGAGAAATAATTTTGAATCGAAATTTCTATTTCCATATATTGATTTTGTGCTGAAGTAAAATGAGTAACGATAATACGGTGTCACATTTCCCATACCAAACTCTTTTACTGGAATTCCGATCGAAGTTTTCAACGCATTTTTTATGAAAACTTCATGTTTAAATCTGTTTTTTCCCCATCCGCAATTTATTTTATATCTCATAGATCAAATTAAGAATTATCATAAAATGTGTTTGATATTTCAGGTTTATCACATTTTAAATAATTTTCCATTTGCATGTTCGATTTCTACAAAAATCCAAGCATAAAAAAATAATTATCTCTCTCGCCGTCTGAACGCATTTAACTCAAAAAGTATAGAATATTTTGATGTAAATTTTATAAATATAAGTAGATTTAACACATACTATAGGTTATAGGTAGTAACACTGACACCAGCTTAGTTTTTCTTTCATCGTGATATCAGTAGGTACAGTACATATTTGATTGATTATGTGTATTCATATTTTAATACGATTTTTCTTTCGAATAAACTTCCTAAATATATTAAAAAACAACGCAAACAATGTCGTGAACAAAGCTAGTTTCAGTGTAACTTTAAAATTACCTACTAACTTTTTATATATTAGTCGTGTTAAAGAGTGAGGAACAAAAGACTATGTTATTACTGTTTTCTGTATTTTGATATCTTTATGACGTTCAGTTTTAATTCTTATAATAATTAATTACTATAATTGCTAAGGCGGACGATTTGGACTTAACATTTTTTAAATAACTTTTTACAAACATGGGCAGCAAACTATTGCATCCAACTTTAAATGAAGATAAAGGCCATGTGGTCAGAAGATAAGTTTTTAAATAGAAAAAATTCTCCAATATAACGATGGAGATTTTCAGGATGCGTGTTGACATGTCGCCGTACAGGTCAGTTCAATAAAACAAATTGGTTCAAGAAATACTAATTACTGATCATATCGGACGATGTTTATTTTTTAGCTAATTTACCGCATCTCAGAATTAGAGGAGAGGGTTTCTCCTGTCAGAATAGGATCATCGCAAAATGGCGAGAAATTACACCAGCATTTAGTATTACATGATGATTTTCCATGTTTACTTTGGAAAATATGTACATAAACAAATCCAGGTTTCTAAAATAAACAGATACTAAATTTTCATGAGTCTTATTTTATATGACGATATTTATATAAGAGTTGGAATTGACATCTTCTTTATGCAAAAGAATAACAGATTGTTTTCATTATTCAGTTACATAGGTACTTAGAGAGTGCCATATATAATTTTAATGTATCATTGCATAGCATCTCATAGGTAATACCTACTATTCAATATTCATCTATATAGTTCCAATAGCTTTAAAGCCAAATTTCTGTGGCATACAGACAGGAGAAAATTATAAGAGTTCCGGTTTTGCCACTTACTACGAAATTAAAAAAACAGTGCACATTGACGTGTGGGACATCGTTAGTTAGGTCTTAGAATTATATAGAGGTTTTAAAATAACTTTTTTGCTTAAATCAATTATTGGGGAGTTATCCGCTTTTAAAGTCTTTAAAAGGGGTTCCACCTCTATAACTTTAGTTCTGTAAAGTTTTGAAAAAAATGTAACATATTAAAAATTAAAATAAACTTTCAACGAAAACTGGCTTGAATAAATTATCTACAACACTACTTTATTTTTCACGGAGTCTTTGAAAAATACAAACTTATAAGTTCAATATAGTTTGGTGCTATGGAACCCTTCATGCGCGACTCAGACTCACGCTTGGTTTTTTTATATTCTGAATTTTCCTCAAAATATTAGCTACTAACCGTATATGCTAAGGATCCTCTGAAAGCATTAACTAGTGCGTTAGATTTTTAATTTTGTAAAATATAAGCCCAAAAGCGTTATTAGCCCCATTAGCCCAATCTTGTTATTAATAATGAGATTTAATGACGATATCATCCAATGAAAATAGTTTAGTAGTAAAAACAATGCACAATCAAAAAATGTGATGTTCTGAGACAGTTATTAGTACGATTTTGAACTGTTTTGGCAAGAAAGAGATGGCATTCTTTCTCCAGTTTAAAATATGGTTAATCAAAGTCTAAAAAAAATAAGAACATAAAATATCAGTACTGTAAGAAAGTAACAAATATCTAAAAATACAGAAAACAGAATTGCTATTAAAATCACAAAGAAATGACCTTTTACAAATAATAAAAATCGTAATTTTTTTATTCTTAATCTTGTGTGTTTAATAATCAAGCAAGAACTGTTATTGTCATATTGTTCTAAAAGATTAAACGATTTTTAAGTGGAAAGAGGTATAAACTTCTATATCTGTATTTCAAGTCTTTGTGAAATATTAAAAATGAGATATATAAAACTAAACAAGATGACCCAGTTTTGGAAGGCATCGTCAATGAACTAAATGTGATAATTTTGGCGATCGAAGATAACAAGACCACAGCTAAAACTCGAATAGTCTCGATTTCTCCACTAGATACTTGAGTAAACTAACTAAAATAAGAAAGAAATGATGTTTATTTTGAAAATATTCATGTACCAAAACATGCATAAGTCCATTTAGCACAACTTGAATTGATCGATTTATTTTGGATTATTTGTATAAAAAAGAGAATTCTCCTTTTCTTTTACTCCTGGTGAACCATTTGGAATGATCCTTGAGGACGAACCATTACAACTTGGCATTTTTCATTAACCATATCATGATATTTAGTCAATGAGCGCAAGAAAATTGTTTGTCCATTACCGTTCCATCACAAATAAGAATTCTAATGAAGTAACGATAATAATACATTAATCAAACAAAATTTATTACAATTTTGAACTATAATACCATACTGGTAACTTCAAAATTAAAGCGACAAAATATTCGATATTATTAGAAAGGAAATTGTTTTGAAGGAACCGGTAACAAGGCTACACAAATATATACCAAATAAATACACACACATACGCACACGCACACGCATGCCGACGCCCACGCGCACGTGCACGCGCTCGCGCACGATCTGTCGCACTCGTACGCGCACGCGCACGCACACACACACGCACAGACATGCACACACAGGCGCACACACGCGCACACACGCACGCACGCACACGCACGCACACGCATTCACACATATATACACACACACATATGCACCACAGCTCAATAAACGTTGTATTTCATCCGCGTTAATAAAAGCGCAAGGAATATGCCATTAGGCCTAACGATTAACGCGACCTTCACGTAGATACGTATCCTGCCATTCTGAGAAACGCAAGAAGAAAATTATCTCTTAGTCTGATTATTGTTACCTCAGTCGTATGAAACGTCTTTGTGTTACACATTTTTTTCTCTATACAATATGGCTAAGGTAGAATGTTGATAAGTTAGAATGAGATAAAGCATAAATATTATTGAAAACAATTTCAGCTCCATTTTTTAAATTTAAACTCGGTTATCGCTCCATTAGGATTTAAAAATTAAGCTACAACTAGTCTTTCCGCTCATAATTTTCTATAAATAAGAATGCATCATACGTGGTTGAAAAGACATTACGTTTTATGAATTAAATTTACTTAAAGATTACAATTAACTTTGTCTCAACTGCACCATTAATGATTAACCTATAAGTAAAATTTAAGTACATAAATATAGAAACAAGCGTGGTCGCAGTTATTTACGGGTTTAAATAATTATCTTTTTTAAAATTATATTTCTCTTCATTACAAATTCCCTCATCGAAATATAAGGTAAGTTTATTAAATTATCTTGTTGATTATGTTTTCCAAAATTATTTTTATTAAAATTTATATTGCAAAATTACGTAATTAATTCTCTGTATAAGATCTAAAGCCAAAATAATATTGGAAATTATTTCAATTCTTTTACCTCTAGTGCGAGTACATAAAACATTATGTACTCGCAAATTAAAGGTAAATAAAAGTATATAAAATGGTGTTTATTTTTGTACGACTTTTTCTTTGCATTCGAGTCACAGGAATTTTATTGTTTTCAAAATTTTATAGATTTTTTGCTTCACCTTCTTGTGACACACAATAATTTTTCCAAAGGTTTTCGTAGACTTATAAAATCATAAATTTGTCTAGCGGATCGATTTTTGTCCAGTATTTACGTTACTTATCAAAAGCCATTACTAATTATGAGCTTTCTAGCGCTATAAATATTTAATGAGACCTAATTTTATTAATTAAAGCAGATTTACATATAATGGTAAATATTTCAAAAACTATAACATCTAGAATCATGGTTATAGTTTTTCTAAAACTTTTGCGTGCTTTTCAAAGATTCAATTTTATCATAATTTTATGTACAGTTGTTTCCTAAATAAGAGGGGAGGAGGTGATATCATTTTCAATATAATTCTGAAGGTGTACAACCTAATATATTTATTTTTCAGTATATCTCTGAATGTATACGATCTATATAAATTACATAAAATATTATTGAGACCCTTATAATCTGTCTTTTTAATCGATATCCCCTACTGTATATGGAATGTTTAATTCTTTTTCGGGTATCTAATTTACTCCCTCCTCTCACTTAAAATATTCGTATAATTATTTTTGAATATTTACTATATATGTTTACAATTTACTACTCCACCAAATTTCAAATCCCTCCATAGGTGGTTTATAATATAAACGACTGTAACCGAAGGACACAGGAACACGTATGCAATCTTATAAGAGTTGCGTTATTCCTTTTGAGGCACGGAACCCTAAAAATTAAGTTGTAATATTTTTCCCAATTTTGAGGTCTTCAATAATATTATTAGTGTCATAACAGATTCTAAAATAATTAATTTCTTTTCAGATTTGCACATACGATGCAACAATAAAAACGGTCTATCATACGTTATAAATGCTGCGCAACTTGAAGATTTTAATGAATTTTTTAAACCTAACTTACTTTTCAGATTTACTTTTTGATCTCTTATGAATTTAAATGATAATTTTTTCCTTTTTATAAATTTCCATAGCTTCATTGCAGTCCACTCAAACTCATCGATTAATATTTTTATTACATAAATAATACTTTAAGCCCATCCGAATTAGTAAGAAAAAACATTTATTTGCTTCTTTGACGTCGTCTCAGAAATGACTTATATAATATATATTTAATAATATATATTTAATAAGCTTACAAATGGAAAATGGTGATCTTACTAAATAAAATCAAAAGTAAAGTGGAATTTATTAAACAGTTCATGTTGATTAATAATTTATAACAATCATTATTTATATAACTGGTCTAAACCTAATAATATTTTCAGCTATTTTTACTAATACGATTAATAAATGTTTATTCAATGTAATTAAATAAATGATGATAACACCCCGACTTATTCCTTTTTATTTATACTCCATATAAAATTAAATGCAAGATTAAATGTGAGAAAAATTGGTGGTGACCTGCTGCTTCAGCGATGGACTTGTGTTAGATTAATTTTATAATATTCTCGATCTTCAAATTATTAGCTTTTATCCGGCTCCACCGCTGGTCGGATGCATTCGATATTTGTTCTGTCAAGGGTTACACAAATTTAACGTGACACAACGATTCAGATGTCGTAAAAAGTTTAACTTAAAAAACAATTTACTAACAATAATATTTATTGATTAGCTGTCCCACAAAAATCAAACTCAAAGGAAAACAAAAAGATAAAGTGATATATTTCATGACACAGTTGATTGATGAAAATTTTTTTTTCGCAATATGAAGTTTCTGGTGAGTGGAAAAAAACTCACTACTTATTTGGCCAATTTGCACGTTTTACTAATTGATAGGTTAATAATTATCCAACATCTAACGTTAGAAATAAACTTCCAAACGAGTACGACGGCGTTTACAAGTAGTCTCCACTTATTTATTTATTAGTCTCCTCTTAGTCGTTTTCTTTATTATCTGATAACTTTGTAATGAGGTTACAAAATCCTACTTTTAGCAGCGACACTTACATACAGTTTGGATGGTTACACTTTTTAAAAATAATATTAATATTTTTTTAGTAAAATCTTTTACATTATATTCACAAAATTATATAAACTATTGTCGCTTGTTTGACGAGACTACTAATGCAACAGTAACTCCACCTAATATACATTGAAGTTGAAGTAAATAAACATATAAATAACTAACAGACACCGATATAAAAATTACAAAATCATAATTCTTTCTGTCTTTAACAATAGTAATGAAATACACCTGCTACAATAAAGGATTTAAGTGACATTATATTTGTGTAGTTTGATGTTGACTTGAAACAGCGGTATAAACTGTAAAGTACTCATTTTAATTTAGATCACAGTTTAAATGAAAGAATAAAAAATATTTTCTCCTTCAAATTTTTTACAACTTTCGTCTGTATGTTTGTTTATTTGTACAGATATAATTCAAAACTATTGTAAAGGTTTTCATTGGATCTTAAATTTTGTGTATCATAGGACTGTAGGTATAAGGGAAACTAACAAGTCTTTCTGGCATATTTGCCTTTCGGTTGCTGTGTTTTATTTTATTTATTTATGCTCACGTTGATCAAAAATTTTACTATTAATAACAATTTTGAAGAATACTTTAATTTTTTTAATGAACACTCACTACTTTCTTCAAAAATTTAAAAATAAATAACTGCTTATAATTTCCTTGAAGGGTATAACCATTCACTTTATACCCTTTGTGGGTAAACTAAGCTGGTATAGAAATTAAAATAATTGCAACATAAATAACCCTTTTTTTAATTTGAACATGATTACAATCCGTAATATTTTAGTTACGATACGATGCTGTTAATATCATAAGGTTACAACCACACAGGTTTTGTGGGTTACAACCCGGTTACAACCGGGTTGTAACCCACAAAACCTATGCAATAGTTTTTCCTTTGATAGAATATTTTTAATACATTCCAAGGACTCGAGATATGACGTAAGCTTGAACACGTGCCGTGGCAACGACTACCGAACGTGTGACAAAAAATGAAGAAAGGATTTCAGGCAAAGCCGGAAATTCGAGCATGCTATATACATATTTCAAAGAGAATCTAAATTAGGTTGACTTATTCTGAAGCTTTAAGCATATATTCGTATAGTTTTAAATGTATATTTTTCCTTCCAATTTGAAATAAAAATAAATTCAAGTCTGAAACTTTGTGATTTATATTTGGGAATAAATTAAGTATTTGTCATTAATGCTTTGTTTTTTTAAAAGGTTCTTGCTGGTTATGATAATATGTGGTCAAATACAAACTAATTAATACATCATCAAAAAATAGCGAGTATTGAACGCAATATGATTATAACATTTCAACAAATTTATATTTCGGAATAAATTAAGTATTTGTCATTAATACTTTGTTTTTTTTTTAAAGATTCTTGCTGGTTTTGATAATATGTGATATATGTGATATATATTAATACATCATCAAAAAAGAGCGAATATTGAACGCAATATGATTATAACATTTCAATAAAAAAGTAATTTGATGCTTCTCAGTATACTTAGAATAATATTGACATACAGAATTGTGAGATGGTATTATTAAAGGCTTAGCCAAATGAGAAACATTTTTGGGAAAGCATGAGAAAGCGCCTCATGATTTTTACTTCACATTTCGTTCGTTCCAAATTTTTTTTAGTTAATTTTTTGCTGTGACACTTGTATGTTTATAAAATATAAATTGTTTTTCCATGTATTTTAAAGTTAGAAGCTTCATGTCTAGGAATATTGAAATTAGAAACAGAGATAGAATTTTATTTTATAAGTATTTCGTTTCCTGCATTAAGGAATTAATATCAAAAACCTGATTAATAGAAAAACTTTATTATTTCGAAAATACTGAAAAAACTCCGTGTTTTATGAAAGATGTAAGAAACCTTGGTATTAACTACATACACAAATAAACACCATGTATATATATATATATATATATATATATATATATATATATATATATATATATATATATATAATATTTAAATATATATTAATATTAACATTTTTTTAGGTCGAAATTGAGTATAATATAAATTTCTGGGGCAAGAAATGCATAATGTCTTCGTCCATAGGTAATCCTGTTGTTGAATAGCATATCATCATGGTGCCGTGCTCGAATCCCATAAGTCTATTGATAATTGATTTGCGATCATGTTTATTCATGTGAAAGTGAAAAATCACGGATCCAATAAATAATTTGCGAATGTCAAGTACTGGTGAGATCATGAGTAATCAATCAGTGGAATAGAGATATGTTATTTTATTTGTCACCCTTATAAAACACTTTGGGCTGGGAATAGAGGATTAATTATTGTCGTTACAAGTTTCTCCACGTGGGTATACCTTAAGTCTTATTTTTGATTGTAATGTTCCATAGTATATTCATTAAAGTACGCAAGTTAAGTACGTTGTGTATATTTTTGAAAATGGACATGGGTCCTATTTGTTTTGTGGAAAGTTTTAAAATATGAACAGTGAACGCATATAAATATTTCGCGTTGCATGTACTTTCGAATGGTTTGTATGCACACGGTATATCATCCATACAGTCATGGCTTGTCAAGATTCGGTTAGTAGATTTCTATTGTTTATAAATAATGAATGAAATGTATTTGATTTTCCTGGTATTCAGTATCAATGGATTGTCATTTACTCAAGTTTTACTTTGCATAGATTCCAATAAGTTTTTATTGTCAAATCTGCCCGTATCCTATCTTTCCAATAATTACTAAATATTCGACCTACCGTCACGTATCTTGTACCGACATATGTTCGTTTACTGTGCAGTTCTTGTGATATAAAGTTGTAGACTGTAAAGATTAGTGGAAAAAAGCTAACCTTTATTATTTTCGTCTATTTGTTCGATTCACGCGTATTCCTTCCCTTCTTTTAAAGTTTTATTGTTGGTTGGAGAAATTTGTATTCTCTAAAATTTTGATCACGTATTTTTCAAGTCTTTTGCTTTATAAGTCAAGGAAGAAATTGATCTGTTATTGTTATTTTATGTAAACATCGATTCGATGCTGGTTTCCTAAAGTTAGACCAGGAAAATACCAGTGCCCATATTGTGCATAATGGTAAATTTACACACAGTGCCATAATAGTAAATTTGAGTAAACATTTTTGCAATCTCATTACACCCTTATTTAAAAAAAACATATATCAAGTCCGTCAGGTTCTCAAGATCTAATTTTCCGTAAGTATATGATATAATTTTTCACTTCCTCGGTCCTAGTTTTATGTACAGTAAAGATATTATCAATATTATATATGTATATATGTATATATATATATATGCATATATATATATACACAAATATACATATGTGTATAGAAATCTTTAGTAAAAGAACGGTGGAAAAAGTTTAACAATTTTATTGCGTATATGTATGGATTTAAGAGGATGAAAAATATTCAATGCGTTACTTAAAACTTTCTTCTCATTTTGTTAGTTGAATTTATAATCTTCGTGCTTCCAGGTATGTGCGTGAAATATTTCTATGTTCACATACTTTTCAACTTAAAAATTATGAAACGAATGACACATTTATTTCATAAGATCCCCTGTTTAGTACAAAAGTTTTTACTTTATTACCTATATTCCATTTCATTTTACAAGCGAGTGTTTGTAAACAAACCTATTTGAAAGTAAAATATGGTTCGCACAAATATATATTCAATCAGTTATTTATTAAACTGATCTCTTTTCACCTTTAATATTATGAAACGATATACTGTAGTCATTGTGTTAATTTAATAAACTGCCACGCTAAATAATATTGTAAATTTTAAATATTGTACCATTACTTTACTAACTTAAATTATAAAACAAATACCAATGTGATATATATTTTTCAATCACAAATACCAAATTAAATCCAAATTATATCACTAAACTTGTATTTACAAGATACAGTTTTACAACACCTCAACGCTTGATTCGTTTACAAACGTTCTCTTTTGGATTGGAACGAAGTATGACAGCGTCCATGAATCGATGTTATAAAATGTAATATATAATGCTAACCGAGTAATCCTTCATACACCATAAAGGTGATAAGCTTAGAGTTCATTAACCGAATGCTGGCTCTTTGATGGGAGTAACGGGATCCGGATTGATTAATGCAATAATGGAATTAGACGACCCCTTTTCGGGGATAATCGCTAGCGAAAGCTATTATATTCGATTGAAAATAACTCTTCGCTTTGAGTGGAGTAGAAATGTCAATTTGCTAATTAAAGGTTACTACATTAAATCCTGTGTCAAGTGCCTGTTGTTTCTTTACTTCGCTTGATTTAACGTTTGTACATATGTATATTATATTAATTGTAGAAGCGAAAATAGTTTGCTTCAAAAAGTAAATATTTGAGATGCGGACATATGAAATACGACCGTCCAGTTTGACCTAAATATATACGTGTGAATACTAAATCTTTTTTGGATATATAAGATTCTATACGCGTGTTTTTTCTCACCGAGATATTCACATTATAAAATTTTTTTATTTTTTCGAAATGCTTACATTCCAGTTTCCTAATGTTGTAACAAGATTGTAAGCAAATTGTTAAAATTTGAATTTTGATTTGTTTCAGTAATTGTTTTCGGGAATTAATACCATATTGAACAATACATTTAGAACTAAAAGTAATTAAGCACGTCTTAGGTTATAATAAAACGAAGAAAATCTATTATAAATATGCATGAATAACCATAGAAACTTAAACATCCAAACACAATGGAAGTATGTCTCTTAATAAACTCATTATTTAGAAAAACTAAAACATTAAAAGCAAAAATCGTAATATTATAAATTATCATACTTTGCTGCAAATATTCAGAGATATGAGTAATATGGTTGTCTACCACAATTTATATGAGATGGTACAGAAAAGCCAGTTACCAAGAAAATAAATAATAGTGAAATGGTTTTAAGAAAAATGCTTGAGATAATAATAAAAGAAAACTCCCTGATTTGGCTTCTAACTGAACTTTCATAATTTGGAAAATATAATTTTTTTTTAAACTCGGCTTGTAATAACAAACATAGTAATATACCCACTTTACTATATAGTAAGCAAACGACTTAACTTTGTTGCTAAGAAGTCATTAATATATATGTTAATTAATATTTTATAAGAATCATAACGTAGACACAGTTTGTTATAAAGCGATTCACACGATAAATTCATATAACATTTTTCATTCTATAGCGTTTCATATAATTTTTATATACGCAAATTTTCGGTATCCAGATATGTTCTAAACGCTAACGTTACATTCTATAGGGGCGAAACTGCGCAAAAAAATATTATTTTAAACTTTTTCCAGCAATAATTAACAATTTGTATCTACGGCCTTAATGTCTTAATGCTAATAAAATTATTTCCTTAAAATAAATTAATATTACAGTTATACTACCTACGTGCTACTATAGTTTTTTCATAATGTTACTATAATCTCATTATTATACCTTTAAATGTTTTAAAGTCTAATATACCCTGTCTAATGTAAAACTAATCTGAGGTGACACACATAGATTTAACCACAAATATCTAGAATTTATACTTTTAGAGGTATGGGGCATCGACTTACGCTAATTCAATATTATATTATTAACGTGTTATGGAATAATATATTAAAATGTTAAAATAACATTTGTTTTAATTGGTTTGAAGGGAAGAAATTTGCTGTTAATAATTTTTTTTCCTGAATGTTTACATTGGACTTAAACTACGTATGCATCATTCTGTTTTCAGGGATTAATCCCTCCGAAAGAAAAACATAATCATTATAAGGTAAAGTGCCTACATCTCTATAGATCACAGCGGATTTCAATTGAAATGCAGTGTAATGAAAGATCATATTATTTCTCAAATTATTCAGTAGAAAATATTTATATGTCCATTTTAAAGGGGGTTAATCTAATTATCAAAGTTTTTCTTTTGTTTTATGTCTATATTGAAAGGATATAGTTCTAACTTATTCAAAAACATTTTTCCTGAATATGTAAAAAACTTATCCATACATTCTCATTTCCGAAATTATTGCAATAAAATCTGGCTAAAATTTTACATGGAAGCTCTAACGATTCTCTTACGTCCTATAGTTATAAAGAAATTCACTATATTGTTATACCTGGGATAGATATAGGAGGCAATATATACGAGTAAAACGTGTTCAAATAATTTTAACATTTTTACATAAATTAATAGAAACATTTTATCCCGGTGAATGACCTCTAAAAATTATATTAAAAAGCATGTACGGCATCAGATTATAAATAGTAATATAAATATGAATATAAATGATATATGGAAATAAAGCAAGTTCAACTCGTATTTAATAGGTGTTTTAACATACTAAATTGAAAATATTTAGAGTTCCATACCTCAAAAGGAAAAAAAGGAGGAAGCAGAAGACTCAAGTTAAGTGCGGAAAAAAATTTTATTTTGAGGTATTATATTTAGTTTTAAGTGTTTGTAGGGTTCCTTAAATTAGATTTCCCTGACTACGGAAGGTATATTACCATAAACGAAAAAAAAAATTACACGTTAATAGAGATATTTATCTAAAGTACATACTTAAAATCGTTGCATGCAGCTCTAAAACTTTTAAAACTACGAGGATGTAACATACAGACGAACACATACAATTTATAGGAGCCGAGCTCTTATTTGACTACAGAACTATAATAATCAAAATGCATAAATTATTACTTCATGATATAGAATAAAAGGGTACATCCTTAATATACTATTAACAAAACTACTTGAAAAGTTTGTGCACAACACTGGCTTGTACACGAGACATTGTACACCATCCCTATTTCTATTGTTAGTTTATGCACAGACTCTCTTTTACACACATCTTCAATAATCTTTTTTTTAAAAAGCCTACTTAAACATTTAGCATAATGGAAAGTCAGTTTACAGCAAATAAATTATTTATCACTAAAGTCGTCCTCCATCCGCTCACTTGCAATGTGGCCTAGCAGTAGCTACTTAATGTCTACTTAATTTTCTCATCAGTCAAATTGTTTTATCAGCAGTAAGCAGTCGTCTCCTTTTCTTGTTTCGACCTAGCGTCTCGTAAATAGCGTTATTAAAATGAATTCATTTGTTAGCAAAATGATATTAATTTATCAAGCTTTTTATCTTACACACGTCGTCTGCAAGTACCGTGATATGTACACGGTGATATGTGCATGTACGCGTGATATGTGCACGCTTTTCAAAGTTCTTCAATTTCGGAAAGGTTTTCTTTAAATTTCCGCTTTGGGTTATATTGTAAAAATATTTTATATTTATAAATTCGTATATTTTTTGAGAACCTAAATTGTTTTAAAGATAAATTTGGTCTAAAGATAAGTTAACCTCTATTTTGACGACCGATGCCAAGTTTGAAATTAATATATAATTTGTCAAAGTAAGTAAATTCGGGTTATTAGTAAGATTTTAATAGATGCGAGATACTTTTCGCCACATTCTACAGTCATATGACTATTAAGTTTATTTGTAGCATTAAAACAATTTTTAACACGTCAATATGTAAAGGTTTTTATAAGACTTAATTTCTCATTATTTTGTATAAATTAAAAAGATTTAGAAAAATTTCATCAAAGATGTCTGTAAATAATTTCTTTCATACATTTTAATACCTCAAATGTGAACAAAAGTAATATGATCAATATTGGAGCCCTTCGCTGAGTTGCAGTAATAACTGAATGCATATATTTGCTTTTCACTTGCTACTTGCTACTTTATTATTACTTATTGACAACCTGTAACGTATTGATAATTGCGTACTATATAAATCAAACAGTAACATTAAGCTACCTTGAAGTTATCACGAAGAAGCAACTTACATGTGACAAGAATGTATTAACAGTGAATCGTCTATTTTAATATTATGAACTTGTTATTATATAAATTTACGTCAATTTGCAAATATTGGGTGCGTGCGCGAAGGAAATATATTATTTTAAACAAGTATTAACAAAATAAATGAGATGAATTTATTAAAGGAAAATGAATTGATTTTTTTAAGTGTTGCATTGAATGATATAAAATAAATGTTTAACCATTTCATACTATGTGCTAGTATACTATAAGCAGTAGAGAGAAAGTCATTACTGTATATTTTATTAACGTGCCTAAAAATATGCTAAAAAACAAACGAAAAAGTGGACAATATGGATTAGTGTTATAGATTATTAGTTTGATAATTCATTTTCATTATAAATTCCATGGTCGCTTTCAATATAGGACAAATGTGCTGTTAATTGATAATTGAACTTCATATGAAAATAAATAAGATATCTGAAATACATTGATCACATTTTTTATCACGATTATTTAGTAATTTGAAATACTAATTCAGATTAGACAACATTTTCATTTATTCTTTACCGTATTGGTTGTTAGTAAAATTAATACCGTAGAGGAAGCAAACAATGCCACAAATTAGCTTAACGTACTTTTTTATTTTAAATGAATAGAAATGATTAAGTCATGGGAAAATGGTGTTTTTGAAAAAGGTGGCTTTTTATTGCTTAGTATATTTACCACTGCATTATCAGTAGTATTGTAATTTTACTACTATGAAAAGGTTATGCACGAAATGCTATAATCGATTAAGAGCAAGCTCTTCTGTTATATTCGAATGCTTTCGGAAGCATGGAAATAAATTCAAACTTTTCATGTTTAATTTATTTTAATACATTGAAACATATTAGTCATACGAAACACTACTTCCCCTTTGCATCAACATAAGAATAATATTTTTTTCTGTATTTTCTTTATTGTCCCCAAACCATATTTTTTTTGATATCCTCTTTATCGAAACACCGTTGTTTCATTGTTATAGCAACAATTAATATCTTTTCAAAAATATAAGATAAATATAATTTACATATTTTTTTATTTGAACTTTTACAATGAAGTCACATCTTATTTGTTATTCACATAATATCTTTTATTATTAATATTTTCTGAACCATAGTTACATTCAAATGTTTTATAATTACAACAGAACCTGCATTAAAAAATAAGGAAAACACAGAAAGAAATGTCGATTTTATTAGTAATAATCAAAGTGGAGTAAGGTGTCAGGAAAATTGCGTTGTTTATTATCAACTACCGCAAGGCACTCTGCTTGCTGTCCTGCAGAATATCTATCCCATGTGATGACCTGGAAATAATGTATTTCAATAAAAGTACAAGATATGAAAACAAATTTATTAAATTTAATCGTCTGATCTTGTACTCAGCAACGTAGGCAGTTGCAAGTGGTTGTAAAAATTCAATAATACCCCGTATCACATATATATGTTACGCAAAGATGTGACAAAATAGTAACATACCATTACAACTCAATTTATCCTAAAAACTTCATAAATGGTTTTGAATATTTCAACTTGTTTTAACAAATTCGTTTCAAATTTAATAATTTTTCAAATATATACCTCAAGAAAAAAGATATATACGAAAAAGGATATAAACCTTGATAAAAAGATAGATACTATATTATAAGTGCATCTCATCAATAATGAGGAAGATGTCCAATACGTCGAGTCTAAAACCTGAGATGCTTACTCATTACTTAGAACTCCACAAAATATGTGAGCTAACATAATTTACTTATTTGACTCTCTGCACTATTTCTAAAACACAATCATCTATCTTATTTCGTCGCAATTTATTATAAAATCTCATAAAATATACTTTTGTACACAAATCGAGGAAACAAGTATACCTATCTCACAAACGAATAAAATATAATTTATGTAAATGTCCTCTATAATAGAGGTTACGATGCTGTGCCATATTTATTAGTCCATTACTCCATGTGACAATTTGGACATTACTAGGTAGAACCGATAAATACTAATATTTATTTAATTTTAGAGGAGAAAACAAAAATGTGCTTCGCGAAAAAAGATTGCAAATTGATTTAAATTTTAGCCTTAGGGTTTTTTGTATTTTGGTGTAATAAAATCAAATAATACGTAGTTGTATTATGAAATATTTACTTTTATGCTTTGCAAGTAAAATTTTATTGAAAATTCGGATAAAAAAATTACTGGTAATTTATGAAATTATCTTATATAGTTCTAACTATTGTTATTTATGGAAACTAATTTATGTCGATTTCTAATTAAGAAGATCATTGGACATAATGACTTTATTTGTATTTTATATCGTTCACGTATTTGTACCCCTTTCATTAATTGGATTTTATATAAATTTTCATAAAATTTATATGTATTACACAAAATATAATAATTTTTTAACCTGTTTGTGCCTATATATATGTGTATGTAGTATCAAGTGATCCTGACATATTTCAATGTAACAGAACTATATTTCTAAACGTAATAAAAATTTTGAGGAAAGTTAATTAAATTATAAATATTACTTTCCTTTTTGAAATACAAACACCTTTTCGCAATAGACACTAACTTAAATATTTGGCAAATAATAAAGGTTGTAGGAATAAAAACACCTGCCAAGCACGAGTAAAAATCGTACTACGAGAGTTTCTGACACATTAGGTATTTATAAACATTTAAGGGTACTTAATATTCATACGAAACCTAAAATATTAATTTTTCCCAAAGTAGACATATTGTTTACTATGTCTTTTACAGTGCATATTTCAAAACTAATATGATCTAGGATAATCATTATAGTTTCCCTGTAATCTTTCAGTCAGATTTTACCAATCCTGTTTTCACGATTTTTGGTCAATAGTTTCTGAAATATGGGGAAAAAGTATATATTTTGTCTTTATAAGTATGCAATTTAAAATTAGGAAAAAATATTTTTGTGTTTTTCATGATATGTACTTTACATGACATAATTAAATTATAAATTTTTTTTATTGAGACCCTTATTTACAACCTCTTTCCTTTATATGAATATATACAAAACATAGCTTTCGAAAAATATGTAGGGTAAAAAGATGTACTATACGCCAAAATTAAAGTTTCTACGTCTAATGGTTTCTAAGAACATTGGCATGTAATTAAATATAGAGAAAAGTAAATATATTGCCTATTTTATTTTCAATAGTAAGGAAGTTATG
This sequence comes from Druceiella hillmani, assembly GCA_039881145.1. Classification (NCBI taxonomy): domain Eukaryota; kingdom Metazoa; phylum Arthropoda; class Insecta; order Lepidoptera; family Hepialidae; genus Druceiella; species Druceiella hillmani. The sequence continues at coordinate 240,109 of JAYKKI010000090.1, read as the reverse complement.
ACATCTAGACTCATTGCTATAGTCATTTTACAATCTTTACGTAGGCTTCTAAATATGAAATTTTTCCTAATTTTAAGTTGATTAGTTTCGGAGAAAAACTATGTTTTTCAGTGTATATCTGCAGATATAATATATAAAACTACGAAAAAAATTCGTGAGACCCGCAAATTTCCAAATGTATATCTTTGAGTTTTAACTATGTGATATATGCGGATTAACACGTTTTATTACTGTACCAAATTTTAATTTCCTTCGTCAAGCGTTTTCTGAGAATTGAGAATAACGGCTATAATGGACGGATTGACAGACAAAAGAGTGATCTTATAAGATTTCCGTTTTTCTTTTTGAGGAAAGAAACCCTGAAAACAGAAAAACAATTTATAACCTATGGTATTTTCGCAGGGTATTATATATAAAATAAATAAAAATTATCTGAAATATATATATATATACATATATATATATATATATATATATATATATATATATATATACACACACATATATATATATATATATGTATATCTATATGTATATCTATATATAGTATAAATATATCTATTTGTTTGAACGTATTTGTTTAGAAAAACAATTTTGCGTGTATTTCTGTGCGCATTAAAAGTTATGCATACTTCTTTGGCATAATACAACAATAACTTTCTTTAGAACCCAAATAATTAATGGAAATAAAATAATAGGAGGACTTGGACGTGATTTTAAATATGCTTGGTAAAATCTAAATTCAATCAAATAATTACGATGCAAATAAACACATACCAAAACTTCATCTCATTTAGAGAAATACATTTAAAATATATTTTAAATAGCTTATAAACATTATTTCTATCGGAAATATTCATAATAAATAAATGTTTTAACTTAAATATTATTTAAAAGCAAAGATAAATCTTAGTTCTGTGTAAATATAAAACACGAGTTGTGTCTTTACTAATACCTCAATAACAAGTGTCTCAAAATGATCCAACTATTTTATTTGATAATTAGAAAAAATAAAACTAGTTTTCAAAAATAACATTGTTTAAATGACAGCCACCGCGTTGACGGCACTCCTCGAACCTTTCGCGAACGTTCTCGAATACTTTTCTTGAGTAATTGTCGAGGAATCTATTTGATTTTCTCTTCTATATTCCTTTCTAATTCTGTCAAATTCGGAGGAATGTTTTTGAAGACGATACTCTTGAGATAAACAGACGACGGTAAACAGTAGATGAAGATTTTAAGATGCTCACAAGAAAAAAATCTGTTGACGTTAAATCAGAGCTCCGAGTGGGCCACTAAATATCTCTTTTTGCGTGATAACCTTCTCGGGAACAACTGGTACAAAGTCGCTAAAAAGTCGTTAGTGGTATGCGACGTAGCTCCGTTTTGTTAAAACCAAGTCAGGTAATTATAATGCTCACATTCCTATAGTTGAGAAGTAAAGGAATTACGCATCATGGCGATATAGCGCATAGAAGTACATGTAACCGCTTTGCCTCTACGATCCTCGAAAAGTAAGGTCCAACTATGAAATTAGCTGACATAGCGACCCATACGATTACTTTAGGGCTGTGCAATGGATGTTAATATAATATTGTTGGGTTCTCCTCTGCCAAAGAGCGAAAATTTCGACGATTGACATAAACGTCTAAATGAAAATGGGCCTCACCACTGATGAAAATGTTGTCAAAATTTTCGAATCTCTCTAACAATGCAGTCACATAATACAGTTTCTTCGGATAATCATTTTCACTCAGCGATTGCGTGTTTTGGATTCTATAGGTCTTAATATGCAATTCAGATCGCATTATGTGGTAAATCGTCGCTCTTGATAATATATATACATAATAATCCCAGTTGAGACTCACACTTCCTGACGCTGACCCAAGGCTGTCGTCCTTACAGAATTCGCAAACAACTCGATGTTTTCAGGGGCTCTTGCTGTTCTTAGACAGCCATGATGAATATTATCTGTAGTGTTTCCAATAGAGTTAAATGTCTGGATCCACGCAAAAATGGTTGCATTGATTGAAGTTTCCCCAATATTGTGTAGTCGATAATGAAGTCAGAATAACCGACGAAAGTGAATGATCAGCAAACGGTCATTCCAGAAATAGACGCGCACGCAAAGCGCTCGTTGCTCCTGCGTGTAAGGCATAATGCCAACTAAAAATGTAAGGTCCTAGCTCGCGAGCTATGCCCGATCCTTCGTCCCACCGTGCTTTATTTCAGTCTTATTCACTTTCAAAATAGTTGAGTCTTATTGAGACCCCTGGTATATATATATATATATATATATATATATATATATATATATATATATATATATATATATATATAGTATATAAATCACTTCATACTCACCAAAGAGCAATTTTATCTTGTCGGTTTTTGTGGCATCGTGCGTGTGGATGTGCCCATCGTAAAATTTCACTCTCATAATTTTTTCATAACGCGCCTGAAGAAGTATAACGTCAATATTTTTAAGTTTTAATCATTTTATCAAATAACATTATTAAATAACTGCGCACGCAGTACGAAAACCGGAGTACCGTGGGGGAAAAGGGGGTGCCATATTTTCGATGAGTTCTAAACAAATATTTGACATTAATTCTGATTATAAGAAAATATATGATACGCTTTAATATATATTTCTAGGTTATTATCCTCCTTATGTAGGGTGAACAAATAAACTTAAAGGCCAACACAAGATAATTATCAAACATAAGTACAATACTCATTTGAAACTGAAATCTGTGTTATGCCAACATAATTTATATTATACGGTATATTGGCTAGATTTAAGCCTTATCGAATATAAGTAAATTTATCATTTGATCTGCAAATATTTTATTATTTATTTTCCTGAAGAGAAAATAATAACTCTTAAAAGACCGGTATTAATCCTTAATCCTTTCGTCTGTTTCTCTATCACAGCCGTCTTTCTCATAAACTTTTTGGTGTAAAAATTTAAAATTGGCCTTAGTCTTAAGACACACTAACCCATTTGTATCTCAGTAGTTAATACTAAAATTAATTTGAATATTTTATACCGGCAAAATAAATTATACGATATTTGTTATTTATTAAACCTATGGAATATCATTTAAAGAACGATAAAGTCTTCAAAACTATTTATTTTACAATTTCATATTAAATAGTTGTGAATAATTAATAGTCATGAAAAAAATTGTTAAAACTATTTGATGTAGATACTTGATAAATCATATTAAACTTATTTTATCTGAATTATTAACTATATGATACAAATATATATTTTTTTATTTCATGTATGTTATGAACATATCGATTGAAATATGGATTTGATATTTCATAAGGTTTAAAAAACTATTTTTTTAAAGTTTTCCAAAAATATGCTACCACCGCTTTTCCCTTCCTTTGAAGTTTTTACAGAACTTTCGTAATGCAAGCTCTGTCCGTACTTGTCAGATTAATTTTGATTTAATATCTGAACGTCAAAATTATAGGTAGTCAACTAATCTAAATATAAATTTATATATATAGATAATACAAAAATCGTATCTAATATCAAATTTAAACATATTTAGCGGCATAGATGGGATTAGATCAATAACAAATTTTAAGTAAGTTTTATAGAAGGTATCAGTTTACCAAACCGTATAATTTGACATTAGCAAATTTCACCATATGGAAATAAACGTTTCTAAGATATAAATAGACACAACGTAAATACTCATATTTCTTAACTTTTTCTTCTTCATCGCTACGATTTTATTTTCCGATCATACAATTACCTTGTTAATCCCAACAAGATACTTGCAAAAATATATATTGTGCAGTCTTTGTAATTTCTGTTTTACATTCCGATGACATAAACACCACGCAAAGCAAGTCACATACTTTGTTTAGTCAGGTCTTAAGCCAGCAGTTATCAAGACTTTTCAAATCCGAAACTGGATGCAAATGTTAATCGAATCGATTAAACAGCTTCAAGTCAGTTTTCTCAACGATAGCTACCATGGCCCTGATTTGTTAGGTTCAAATTTGATTGAGAAATCAAAATTCTGTACCCGTTCGATCAGTTTCGGAACGGAATAATACACATTACGTCTCATCGTATATGAGATTTACATATCACGGTTTACAAATTGGCAAAATTGACGATTCGGAGCTTTACTGAAGTATCCTTGATATTTGTTTGAATATATTCTGCAAACCATGGTTTTTGTGCTCAGAGAACCAAAAAATAATTTTAACGTTTAATAAAACAAAAATATGTAAGGTTAAAAGTAATTTTTTTATACAGCTCCTAATATGTCTATATATTTAGTTTTACTTTGTTTTAAAACTCGAAAATATTTAAGAAACAATATTTTATATATATTTTCAAAACGATTAAACGCCAGCATTTATCATGGTATCGTCTCTATGTTATTTTATCTCGAAAAATATTGTTTAGTTGAAGAAATAAATATATGTGACGTTTATAATGGGGCTCTTCATTTTTCAATATAAAATTTTGGGATTATTTGACAACTTATTAAGTTCAGAACGCGAATATTCCCCATCTTAAACTACTTGCACGAGTGTCAAAATGTAAAAGATAGCGGAATAGAACCTCCCAACATTTGTAGTGAATCGCCGTGTATATCCTTTGTAGACATTTAATGCATATGTTTTATTGACAGCTCTTTCTTAAAGTTTTTTCAGTCATATTTTGCTTATCGAGAAGGAATTCCCTGGAAAAAATATTTTCAAACAATACACAAAATAAAGAATTGTATGTACATTTCCATTGGTGCATATTTTAGTCACAGCAGTAGGACACACGTTTTATTATTAAAAACAGTTGCGTAAAAGGACTAAAAATATAGCAAATTGAGTTATTAAGAAAGATACCAATTCCTAAGAAAGATACCCATTTGAAATAGAAACTCGAAATATTAAAAAGAAAACTAAGATGCAATTAGATACATATGATGAAATAATTAAGAAAAATTATTTATCATTATGAAAATTTTAATCGTTTTGTTTTAAAATGAAATCATTAAAATATATTTGAGGGAAGTAACAAATTTAAAGTTCTGTAATGGAAAATATAAGTTTTTCTTTATGGGCGTTTCACGCTCAAAAAAAAATTCATATTAAAGTTTGCCCGTCTATCACAGCCGTTTTTCTCAGAAAGACTTTGGTGCAGACAATTTACATTTGTGCAACACGAAACCTGCTCAAGGCCAAACTTTAATAAATATTGATACGAAAGTTTTGCAAATTATGTAATTGAATTTTTTCTACTTCCATATGTATTTTGGAGCATTTTAGGATGTTTTTTAAAAAGATCTCTAAATTATTATATTTTTTCACAATTTTGCTAGTAAATCTTCAGAAATATATGCAAACAGAACACGTTCCTCCTTTTTCCGGAATTACTTAATTAAAAATTGTAGAAAAAACAAAGTTTTTAAAAGCCTTTGTAAAGGGTTCAGGACCACCATAACGATGATTCTGTATGTAATAGTTTATGGTCTGTATACGATGATGTTTATAAATGGTGTATTATATGATTTATTGAACTAGGAAGACCATATTAGTAAAAATTTATGACAATTAAAGTAATTTGATTTCAAACGTAGTACGCAATCCCATATTGTTTATTTTAATTTGCAGGTAGAAATACGAAAAATGCGCAGATAAGGCCGAGTAAGCATTTCATTTACGTACATATAATATAAAATAAAACTTAAGAAACTTTATATAATAAGCCGTATTTATACACACATTTAATCACAATTTTTAATCTAAAGTAAAGCAAACTAAAAATACAAGAATTAAAATAAGACTATTGCAAGACGTCTGCAGAAATATATGCGGTAACAAATAGGAGATGGTTACTCCCCCCCATGGAACGTGACACATTTTGGATTTTAATTATTTCACAAAACCTAAGTTCCAGGAACTATACCACTACAAAGCTAACATAGAGTGATTCTACAGTACTCTTTCGAGTCATTATATTCTAATCGTAATAGATAAAATTATATATTAAAGAAAGAGAAAAAGTAAGTACAAAAAATTCTTTATTCCTTTTTTAGGGTTTTGCACCCCAGAAAGAAGATAAAAACGGAACTTGCTTTTCCATCACTCTATTTGTCGATCACAGCTATTTTTATCAGAAACCGTTTGCGGTAGAAACTTGAATTTAGCTGTGTAATAAAGCACATTTTCTCGCTTATATTTCAATAGATAAAACTCAAAGATTTTTATAGAGAAATTTAGGAAGGTAAAGGAAGTATTAGAATTTATTAAAAATGTTTCTGTATCGTTCGAGGTTAACAGAGCAGAGGCGAAAATCTTAGCGATAATAAAATTAATTTTTGTCGATTTAATTAAAATCTTTAAAACCTTTATTTTCAAAACTGCCAAAGTTAAAATCATAAAGATTACTAGAAATTGATTTAAAGTTTAGCGAAAAACTCTAGCCATGGTAGTAGACTTTGTAATTTTTGAAAAATTTACTATATTTTTATGCCAAACCCAAAATTTTAGGCAATACATTTATAGTTTGTTTGTAAATATAAAAAGTTTATAACATGCAATATGTAATTTTAAATATTCATTTGTGCATACGTATATTGGGAAATTTCACAATTGCATTTAACTATATTTTGTGTATTTGATACATAGATATAAATATAAAAAATAAGAAATTAATTTACAATTAAATAAAGCGAGACACGTGAGAGAATACGGGTAAGATGAGGGTAGTGATTGGAATTTCAACGTGGAAATTTTTTTTAAACACAGAAAATAAGGGTTAACTTATTATATTCAGATGATTCTCTGATCTAGTAGCAAACACAATAATGGATTTTCCATGAATGTAATTCCATGCTGAAAGAGCAGAACCTAACTCAAAATCAATTTCTCATACTATTTTAGGATTTTTATCGTATCCTCTCTCCATTTCTACTAGTCAAGTCCGCACACAACGTCAACACACAAGATTTGCGTTAAGCGTAGTGTTATAAAAAGAGTGAATCTTACGGTGTAAATTACATTCGCTTATTAAAGCGGTCTGTATTAGAGAAAACATGAACAATAACTTTCTTTGCTAAGTTGTTAGCAAACAATAAAATTTATAGGAATACAAAACCCATCAAGGACGAATAAAATATGCACTACAAGATTTCCGCCCATATTTAGGAATTTTTCCAACATTTAAGCGTACACAGAATTTCTATTAAACCATTTACAATTATTAATTTTTCACAAATAAAAAGGGAAGGCTCCATTCGCAAATATTTTACAGAACATATTTTTAAATATTAAATACAAAGTAATCATAGAAATATTTTGGGTTCCCCATAACAATTCTTTTCAAATGGGACTCCCCATAATACATACAATGTTGAGTACTTTATTTATCCCCTCTTCAATTTAAAAAATAGCTAATGAAAAATACATTAAGCTGCTTTATGTACCGAATTTCAAGTTTCTGCGTTGCCTTTCTGAGGAAATTGGCTGTGACAGAAGGAATTATAGACCGACATGTTATACAAAAAAGACAAGACATACGAAAAAGCCTGTCTTTTTGTATGAGAAATAAGACGAAAAAGACGAAAACGAAGACGAAAAAGCCAGGACAGACAAAAAGACAGGACAGACGAAAAAAGCAGTACAACGAGGAAGTTTGTGAAGTTTAGACAAAAATGACAGGCCGGACGAGAAAATCGGTTGTGAAAGATGGAATGACATAGGTGTTAGGTGATTTTGTAAGGTTTTTTAGATTTTTAAATTCTATGCACGAAAACCTAAAAATTTTCAATTAATAAGAATTGCACTATTACAGTAAGAATGTTTAGTCGATACCATCAGTCCTAAAGATGGATCGCTATTCTCGGTCATTGTTTTATTTCTAATTTAAAATGTGATTACATTAAAAATAACGTTATCAGCAATGTCATAAAAATAGTTATTTGGTGAATCTAATTAGTGATGGTTTTGTTATCATTGGAAAATTAATGAAAAATATTTACTAATATTCCAAATTAATTTCATCGGCCTTGTCAGATACTGCCCACTAAACGTAAGTGAAAATCTAAATTTTTGAAAACTTAGTTCCTTACTGTGATTAGATTTGTTACTAAAGAGAAATTTCCAACAGAAATCAATCAATACTGAAAGGCTGCTTAGAGTAATTCATAACGTTTCTTATTCATGAAAAAAAAGAATCTCGCTTAGGCAGAGGAATCGAATAAAATTAAACTCCGCCCAGGGCAACTATCGGACATTATTATAGAGGGAATATGAACTTAATGGAAAAATAAGTACAGAAAGACAGACATTAAAGACTAAATAATTGGCTGCAAGACATATCCCTAAAAATAAATGTGTTGAGAAAACGAGCTTGTCCTGTGAGTGGAGAGATGGAAAGAGAACTTGACATAAATTTCTACATATACATATATTTCTCCATGTACAAATTTACCCATATATCTCAATATTCAGATTCATATGTTCTGCATTGAATTCACTTACAAGTGAGCTCGATGAATGAAATTGCAACTTTCAATATACGAAAATTTCAATTTTGTATGTATTTAGTTTTATTCCATTTTTTTTGGTATTGCTGATATTGCTAGTAACCAATAATAGAGACATTATGAATATTTAAATTATTATAATTTACTAAGTTAAAATAAAATTGTTCTGGAAGTATTTGAAAAACTCAATGCCTAATTTATTTTATTATTAAGCTAATTCTAACTTATAATAAAAAATATTTCCTCAAAATTGTTAGATTAATATTTCATAATGAAATAATTTTTTGTAAACTATATCAAATACGAGAGTATTTCTTAATCACTTGTTGTTTTGTTTCATTTTCACGGTTCATTTATTAACCATTGCGATAACCAGTTTCCTTTATATAATAATATACTTAGCTTATGTGAACCAGGATCGTTCAATTGACCTTATTGACCGAATTGATTAGTGTAATTGAAAACGTGACAAGTATTTCCAAATACATATAGCAATTATTATTCAATCTTCATGTCTTATCCTGCTAGGTGAAGTAATTTTTTAATGTTTTTTTTTAATTTTCATAAACTTTTCCTTTGTGTTTGATTGTAGTAAAATTACATAACTCAATTATTCAATTTTGGTTTCTTATAAAACTTTATAAATATCTAAGTGAAAAGGAACCTTCAGTTCATATAATACGCCTCATTAACAGAAGCCATTAATATGGATCGATACCTGTCCGGGTGACCGAGTAGTCATTATTTGGTTGCTTTTGTTATTAAAGTAGTAAAAATTGACTATTGCATACAAAATAAGTTATTCAATATAGTAAAAAGAATTGAAATTATTTTCCATAAGTTCCAGCAATTTTTTATATTTTTAATAATAATGTTAATTTTGAACATAGAAATTATTTTAACATAGTTGTCGCGAGACAATAAGATCCAAACATTTTTATAAAATTTTTTATTGAAAATTCCTTTTTTTATTTTCCAAACTGTTAATATAACCTAATTTTAATAGTTTGAATGTTTTTATTGCGTTTTACTAAGTAAAATGAAGTGTGGTCTATATCTACTTTTCTCTTAATGTTAATTGTATTATTTTTGAGAGAGATTTTTAAGAAAACTAAACATTAAATAATTTTTTTTTCCACATTTTAGGATATTGTCATCTTGCATTGATATAGTTTTGAAGACAAATCGCTGGACGCGTTTTTTAAAAAAATTAATCGTGATTTTAAATTAGTACTTTTCATTTTACGTTAATTATACAATTTTTAAAAGAGATTTTTATCAAAACTAAACAGTAAAATTATTTTAAAGTAAATTATTTTTAAGTTTCAAAATAAGTTAAATATGTATAGTTTAAATATTAAATCAAAGTCTTCAGGAAATTTCGTCAACAACGCGTTAAATACAATAGCTACCTTAATATATGCGTACATTTGTGCTTTGGAATATAACCAAACGGAAACTTAGGTTAATTTGCATAGTATGCATGGCTTGTGTGACATTTGTGGCATTTTCGTCTCTACTTATCGGATCGCGGTCGCTTCTCTGTCAAACTTATGCTCATATGTTGTCTTAACTTCACTAATCCAAACCGTTGATACACTGACATCGTATAACATAGCTTCGCATATTCATTAAGTGATAATAAATACATATGTACTCCGGCTTCCAATAAATACGTACGTATAAGGTCATTGAATGAAACATACAAATTGGGTTAATTTTGGTAATGAAACTCTGTACGTAAAGAAAATATTATGATAGCGCACAATGAATCATAATATTACTTAATTTTTATTCACAACTAAATAAAACTACGTGATGTAGCATTATTTCTACTTTATTTCAATTCTTAACCACGACCTAGGTTTTATTTTATGACAAAACCTTTACAAATTGCCCGCCTGAAGATGTCATACAACGAAACCTTGGTTGTGGTTAAGATTTTTAAATAAAGTAAAAATTATGCTACGTCACGTAGTTTCATTTGGTTTTGAGTAAAAATTAAGTAATAAAGGATTTCTACAAAATGAACCCCAAATACATTCAATTATAATAAAAAAATATTGAAGGTAATTTTGTCACTGGCTTTTAATATACGAGATATTTCAGACAATGTTAGAGATTGCTTTATATTAAAGATACTTTATACATCTGTGAAGCAAATGATCGATGACACTGGGAACTATAACAAAATGTTGGAATAAGATTTTTACACATACTTTTTACGTTACGTAAATAGTGAAAACTCTTAAATAGTTGAAAACGCGAAAAATTATTTATGACTCCTTTAATTGACCAAGCGGTAATGAAGCATATCGCTATACCCATAAAAATAAGTGATGCGTTACCCACTGATTGACCTCAAGGTCTGTTTAATACAAAAGTGTATTCCCTAAACTACAATTATAACATAAATATTTTTTCTATATTCATCGACTATATATTTCTTGCACTTTATAGGCTGAATTTAATTTTTAGTTTCGATTATTGGCAGTGTAGCTACATGCCATTGAGGCAAGAAATTAAAATTATTTCACAGAAATTTAATAATCTCGAGAGTCTTGTTAAAATATTTATTTCATATTTGGCTGTTTATAGAATTTGCAACATACATATTTGTAATATCTCAAATCGTCAGCATGTCGACATTGAAATAGTGTAATTATACAGAACGAATTTAAATATCTCATATAATTTATTTTTAGAATTTATTGGAATAAAAAGTACTCTTATATCTTAGAAGTACTCTTAAAACCTAGTTAAATATATCCGTTCATCTATCCCTATCTCAATATTATAGTTTCAAACTAATGTATCTATAATGTTGCAAGAAATAAGAATATAGTATAACTTTCAACTTAAATTGTCAATCAATAAATATTTCGATATGAACATAGAAGTTTTCTCAGAATTTCATACCAGGAAAGAGTTGTCATAAGATGAAGATGTCTATAAATCTGTGACAATTTAATAAATTTTGATTCATTTGAAAGCTGAAATTTCATACAAAGTTAGTTTATCAGTAAACGCTTACGTAGAGCATTAATTTTTTTATTTAAAATATACAATGTGAATTATTTTTGCTTTTTTTATTAATATTTCGCGCAGAATACGTTTAACTTTCATTCGAAGTCAAAATTTTTTGACATGTGTAAAGCGATTTTTTCCATGTTGTTAATAAATACGACAACGAGGATAAAATTATTTAAAATATACTTCTCCAAAATTTAAGTTAACGTAATTTATACAAGAACAAATATTGGCAATTCTTTTGAAAAACTCCCTCTTATGTTACTTGAGGTATTTAAATTAATTTGTAATTATGTAAATTTAGGTTAAATTGTAAGAACTACTTTTTCAAAATTTAAGTCAATATAATTTATATACGAACAAATATTGGCAATTTTTGTAAAACTCCCTTTTATGTTACTTGAGGTTTGCTTTTAAATTCATTTGTAATTATGTAAATTTAGGTTAAATTGTAAGAATTATTCAATTTGTTTCATTTACAAGTGGTACTGTTCATTATAATTAATTTTAATACATCTTTAATTTTATACTTCTGTGAAATGATTCCAATTTCAGATACAACAATCTTTTCTAATATGAAATTTTGAATCACTTACAGGTGTATGTTAAATACATTGCAAACTATTTGAATGGCATCATAGATATTATTATATATAGTGTTAAGTTATAATTTTATACTAAAGTGAAAATTTTCCAAAATTTTCCTCGTATATTGAAACTGTATTTTAACTTTACGTTTTCATGGTTAGTAGGTTACTAAAACTGATTATAAATTATTTAGTTAATGAGATAAGAATCTTGGACGCATACAAAATTTTCAACAAGGCTGCAAAATAATGATTGCTATTCTGAAATCGCTATGCTGAAAATTGATGTTCTAAACGATTCAAGAAGTTTCAATTAACAATCTTATAAATTAATACTTCGCAAATCGCAGGTCGCGAAATTTTAACTTTGCTTTGTTTGTAAATGTTTTAAGTTCCAATTTATTTTCTGGTAGCGCTTGGAGACATAGAACTTAAATAATTTATTTGTATGAGATTTTAGTACAATAAAATGCGAAATATGTAAGAGTATATTTTCAATTGCTTACGGATCTAAAATCCGAGAAACGGCTATAATGAAATGTAATACTGCCAACAAAGGGCAAGGCAAAGGCAATAGCATGTTCCTTACACATCTTAGGAAAGATATATGTTATGCAAAATTACACACTATGTATTAATTTTTTATAGATCTAAGAGCGACATTTATAAAAAGGGTAACCAGAAACATGTACAATAATATGATTATCTTTTTATTTATATTTCTAATTAATGGGCACAATTTTCATATTATTGCTTCAAAAAATGATGCAGTGCAGACTTTCTTCTTTATGTAACCTTATACCGTTTCATAGCCAAACGATCCTGAAACATGGCACTATTTTTATAAAACCGTTTCTTAGCTTCAATTATTTACAGTTATGTACATAAATAGCAAGTCGTTTTTTTTCTCACTTTTAATTGTGTTATCGATTTCAAACTTTGCAAACTTACACAATTCATACGAAAACACAATAATATGGTACCATCGAGCTGATATGATTATGGAAGAGGGAAATGACCAAAGGAAATCTTCAATGGCTAAAAGAAAACTCTTCGGACTTGGGCTCGATTTTTTTCGTATTAATGAATCCCTTAGTTATACATTGTATATCTGGGAGGATATGATGATGAAGGAGGAAAATATTTACAGGATATTCTCAACGTCTAACTTATTTCAATGAGCCTTGAAGGATTGCATTCTTATTATAGTTAATTTTGAAGATAAGGATGGACTTATCGAACCTTATTTTCATATTATTTTACTTTTTCCATAATAAAATTTGCTTTTGACAGACACTTTTCTCAAAACTATCGTCGAAAATTATTTAAATTTTTAAAGAGAAAACTGTTTTGGTCCCATTTTATTTAGTTTTATTATACGAAAAATATTTGTTAGTTCGCACCACGCATGAGTGTTATGCGTTTCGGGTATATTCGGCGGTAAGTCGAGTACGACCGAATGATTTGACTAGTTTTAGGTGCGATCAGCCGTAAGTCGAGTGCAATTAAACAAGAGAAAGGTAGTATTGGTTGTTTGTGGTTGTATATATGGTATATTTTATATTTATTGCATAACTTTTACACTGACCTGAGCGCGCTTGTGTACATTAATATTTACCCATGATACTATATCACAAACAAAGTGGATAAATACGATAAGTTCAATGTGCCCAACATTATTTTGGTTTGTCACGTGTTTCCATGAACCTATAGGTAGTGCTTGAGTAATAGTAATGTAAATAATTTTCGTATTTTTTTAAATTTTTGGATTCAAAATCTTTCGTATACATATTCGTTTGTGTTAAATTACCCTATTGGTTACTTACTTGTCTATTACAGCAATGTTTTCTTCAGAAAAATTTCATTACGGTTGGATTTTTGCACTGCGCATCGAAATGAAACAAAAAAATCTACCGAATGTGTTCTTACTTTAATCTCACCTAGGCACTTATCATTTTAGAAAACTCTTCTTACTTCTACGCAAATTGCGCTAAGTCATTTGCAAATAAGTTATTTTTTATTTATTCAGCAAAACTTTCATCCTTATAGGAAACATTTAGGTAGTGAAGAAAATCTCAAAAAATCGCTGAATACATTAACCGACCTGAACATAATTTTAAATCCTCTAATAATAAACAAACGATACTCTGGTTCAACTGTGACATGATCGAGTGTTGGATGTCGTGGAAAGTTGAGAATTTTAGTATAATTAAACTTTAAAGAATGATATACCAAAACAATTATCGATGCATGCGCGCAGGAAATTATCAGATATATATTACAAAGAATGAAAGTCTACCCAATAACACGGTGTACAGGATTTTCCTTTTTGTGAGTTGGAAAATAAATTTCATAAACTTTTCTGAGTTGCAAAGAATAGAAACTTGTTATACCATATAATAATAAGTTTTTTCCATATGTCATTCCGCAATTTCTATATTTTTCAACTTATTACACATTTAGATATTTAATTAATACTTAAATTAGGTACCCGTTCTAAATTGATCCGCACAAAAAAAGTCATAACTTGTTTTTAGTTTTTTTTTCATATTTACAGTCACAGTCAATTTTATTAATGGTGTTTTAAATAGTTGAACAGCTGATTTATTAAATCGTTGAATTATTGCTTTTAATGATTATAAAACGATGATGTTCCAACTTTTGTAATGAAAACACTTACAATAAATTGTTTATAATTAATTAGTTATGTGTACTCTATAATGTTTTTTAAAACATTTCATGTTTGTCAACCAAATCTTCGTAAATTAATTTAATATAGTTAAAATGTTTTAAAAGTTTAAGGGTCTAAGGAAATCTAGTGGATCATTGTTAAATATTAAGAATTAACATGTAAAAGTTCACATTAAACATTATATCATATTCATAATATTTGTAGTAAATAAGACGACATGCACAGCCTAACCCAAAACACACTTGGTATACTTCAATGTTTTTTTTTGTACACCATTACTATTACTTTTAGCAGGAAACAATACTTTAAAACCAATCGTCCATCTGGACACTATAAGTAATACATACAATAATGAAAGTGTTATGTCAATAAATCATATCATAATCATAAGCTATCTTCATCCCAAATACTAGAAAGCAGCAAACAAGCCTTTCTTCCATATTATATTACTATGAAAAACCGAATGCATAAAATTATATCTACTGGATTCTATTTAAGAGACTCATACACATTTGACATATTTATATATCAATAAGACCGTAACGTACTCGTAACATGCTATTTCCATATAGGAAAAATTATATTTGTCATGCATTTTCGTGACATCATCTGATCCTATTTACATCCCGAGGCAAAAAATCTCACAGAACTCCAACAATAATCACTACAATTCCAGCAAATATCTTCCATGATAACAATCTGCTTCAAGTGATTACATTGTGATACAAGACCATCTCCCATAAAAGAGGCAGGTAGTAGTGGTGTATTACTTAAGTCAACACTCGCGTCTGAAACAAGCTCTCGTGGGAAGAAACGATTTAAAGTTTCATAACAAATAAACTCGTACGAAATTGCCATCGATCCCTCGTCCGCAAGGTGTCGTCGGCAAGTGTCGTCATTTACGAGACGAGCGTATCCGTCATCGGGGGGCGGAGATGGAAATAGCGGAAAGTCGAGTAAATTCGGTGGTATGAGGAAACGATATTTTAGATGTTTGTAAATGCGTGACTTTGGAGTTTTCACTTAAACGTTTTGCCAACATCCACGTTACGATATGAAACATAATCTCGCCTCATATTTCAGATCGTTTCTGTGTTAAAACTTATTTTATCCTAATTCAGTTGATCACAAACGACAAAAAGTAACATAAAATTATAAACTTATTACATTATATAATATGTACCGATTATTTAGTTACTTATTTTCCTAAATTTAAGCTGTTATAATTGAAAATTCTTGAGAAAGCAAAATATAAACACCTTTTCTTGTTGAAACTCGGATTTAAATCATTTAAATTTTATGCAAGTGATTTTATTCCTATGAAATTCAAAGTGTTATATGTTATTTAAGTTATTGTGTGTTTTTTTATTTTTTGTATAGAATTTAAGAAAAAAACCCTATTACACTTAATTATTTTTACTTTCCTATATTTTCATCTATTGAAAATTCCATTCACCACATTGCAATTTTAGGTTGATAAAATTTTTGCAATAAATTTTTTTTGTATGCAAAGATTAATTTTGTTTTAATTTTCCTGAATACATTTTAAAAGATGTAAGCTGCTCATCATACATGTATAACTATCACTGAAATTATTTTAAAATATTTCAAATGAAATTTTATAACCGTAAACTCCGTTAAGTTTACCGATTTTATATTTTGTTCAGTACTTTTGTTAGGTTTACATTTAAAGAAAACTTAGGCAGTTATTTTGTCTCTTCATGGGTACAATTACTTGTACATTTTTTCACCGAGAAAACATGTGAAAAGAATAATCTAGTTGTATAATTACCTGTGGTATAAATATTAATAAAACTTTCCATTATAATGTAATTATCGATTAGTTATGATCCCATACGGTAACAATTATTTCTTTCTTCGTCAGTATATATTACGAAAATGTGATAAAATGACTCAATTATATTGTTGGCGATATTGGATTTGACTTGATGTTTTATCAATAAATACTACGAATGAAAAGGAATACATACATTATTTTATTTCTGGTAAGCATAAACTAATTTTCTTTAATGTCTTACATGCCCTTGAATTTTTAGTCCCATGTCAAGGCTATTGCAAATTTAGAAAGCTTGTCTTCAAAAAAATTAGTTTGTTAATTATGAAAAATAATTTATAACGAGGTATTTTCCCAAAAAAAATTATGCTGAATAGGGGAACGAATTTAAGGTATGATTCCCCAAATTTTTACAGAGTGAAACACGCAACATACATTTCATTAAAAGTAAAATAATGAGCCAACAGTTTGTTCTAAGGTCATGACAGTGTAAATACTTTTTTGGAGCTGATGTTTATTTCATTTGTTAAATATCAAATTAACACATTTTCGTAAAAGTTATTCTAAGTTATTACGTTCTCTGATAACTTTGTCAAATTTATAATAAATTTTCTTTTTAATCGAGAAAAATTCAATGGTGTATTCTATGTTACCTTCAAATAGTCATGTCATTTCATATGAAAATGTGAAAAAGAAGCAAAAATGTTAAATTTAAGAAGATAGATATCAGGAACATTTTTATATAAAACTTTACTTATCCGCATATCATTTATGTGCATGAGTTTTAATCTGAATGGATTTGACTGGTCATTTCTCTGCAAATATCCCTCCGCACAAATTGAGTTTAGTTCGGATTTAATATCACAGCTTAAGGTAAGATCTATAGCAAAATGTATTAATTTTTGGTGCCTCAAGCAGGCAAATCTTTGGCAATTTTAAATATTATGATACATATGTTTTAAGTATTTTAATTTGGAATTGCATAACTATAAATTACCCATTCTCGAATTTTTCTTTTTACTTTAAGCTTATGATACCCTTGTTTTTGCCAAATTTCACGATTCTAGGTCAGCATACCTTATGGGATTATTTATTGAAATTAGATTTTTTTAAAGCTCCAAAGGACCGTAGACTAAAGAATTTGGTATTATTTTCAAACTTCTTAAGGAAAAGAGTCTTGCCAGACGAACAACGAAGTGATCCTACAATGGTGCCTTTTTCCTTTTGAGGTACAGAACCTTAAAATTACAAAACTGTTTAAAAGTTTTTTTATATTTGAAGTATTTATGAAATTATTATGTACATTGACCGTAAAATTTATTTAAACCTTGTAATATGTCGATAACAACAGATTAAATTTTTGTAAGTGTGATTTTTAATCCATTAATTTATTGTCACTCGCATATCGGGTTCTTGTACCTACAGGTATTTATCTTTAATTTACTTTTCTGTATAAGATTTATCTGGATTTTTTTTTACATGGAAATATTTTTCCATGTCCTCTTTGCACATTTCCGCCCCTCCTCGAATTTGTGTCTTGCAGCAAGAATCACGGTACGTTATTTGAAATCCGCATTATTTCAGACCATAACCCTTTCTAAAATATTTATACCGTGCTCGTAAATTTCTGAGGCATCACAATTTTTTTCTTAAATAATTAAAACTTGGCTTAGCTATCAATTTAATAGAATTAGAAAATTATGTACTTTCATTAATGAACTAAAGACGCGTAAAAAGATTTATCGATTGATCAAGAAAAGAGGCGAAACGAAATATAGACCATCATAATTTATAAAAAACGCGTATTAAATAATTAAGACAACGCGGAACTTCGATCTGGCAAACATGTGTCATAATTTTAAGCTTTAGGTCAACCACAGCGAGTGACATTCTGTTTGTCGCCAGCTGGTGATGAAAATTCAGGCAGACAAGATGGTTCCTAGTACGTCTTTGTTTGATGGTGCTATTGGCCGTGAACACGTCTTCGAGGCAAAATCGGGTTTCTCCTGGTTATAACGAAGACAGCACCGAAGCAATAAAGACTGCATTAAACGAGTTGTATATATATATATATATATATATATATATGTATATATATATATATATATATATATATATATATATATATATATATATATATATAGATAAGAAATCCAAACAAAAGGGAGTAAGAATACGGCATTTACCAAACTTCAAACACGGCTTGGTACAAACGTTTATATAAACTAATTAGTAGTTTAAAAAAGTAAAAAAAACAACATTTTTTCATGTCAGCTCCTACGGGCGAATGGAGTTTACTCTTTAAGTACGATTGCCTTACAATGTATAATATAGGTAACACTGTATATAAATATAAAAAAAATAACATGCGTGTATATAAATGAATTCTGTCTTCTATTTTCTTTAGAAATATATACATTTAACTGTACTCGCTCGTTCTTTAATATATCACCAGTAATATATTTATAGGAAACAGCGTCAGAAGCGTTTTTCTTCTTCTTCACACTTGCTCTGTCGGTGCGTTTATTTTCAACTACATCTTTGTAAGGGGCCAATGTCTACAACAATAGCCTTTTCTCTGTTTCCGTGTAGTTTCTTTTTCTTGTATTCGTTTTACTACTTTTTTGTTAAACTCAGTTCATTCAGTCAAAAAGAAACGACGCTTACCACTTTAGTATATGATCTATTGAATATATTTAGCGTTAATTTTGTAGAAATTCATTATTCACAATTAAATGAAACTACGTGGTGTAGTATTATTTCTACTTTCTTTAAGTTATTTACCACGCCCTAGGTTTCGTGGTATTACAACATCTTCAGGTGGGATATTAGCAAAGATTAATACTTAGGAACAACCAACAGTATTTATATGTTTCAAACACAATAGCGGAAGCCTGGTTTGTGCAGATTTTTCCATTGTTTATGTTAGTGAGTTTATTGCAGGGGCGCAGTGTAGGTTTTATTATATTATCGAGATTTATACAATATACCAGTATTTTAGTGAGGGTAATAAATTCAATTGTTGTTATTATGTGAGGTTATAAAATGCAAACTTTACGGTGTATGTAATAAAATTAAATGGAAGTTATTATCGGTAATATATTTATACAAAAGCAAGGGTATTTGAAAGTAAGGACAAGGTAATACACTAATTCTACATATCTCCGGTTTTTTGTATTCATATATTTATTTATTTATTTCTTTTAATTTATTTGTTTTTGTTATTTGTACTTATATTTATATGTGTATTAGTTCTGAGACAATTTCCAGGGTACTGTAGTATCAATGTTGTATATTTATATTATATCTAGAAGATATTAAGAATGTGTGATGATATTATATTTAGTTGTTCATTTAATATATTGACCTTGATATCTTTTTTATGTCTGTTTATTTCTATTGTTTCTAGGATATTAAGTTTATTACCTTTTGTATTTATTTGTAATATATAGGGGACATTATCAGTATGGGGGTGATGGTTATTTTGAATGAGATGTTTAGCAAAGTGAGATGTGTCTGGTTTATTATTTTGGCCAGCTGGCAATGTGTTCTTTATATCTTGTATTAAAATCTCTTCCTGTTTGACCTATGTATACACTATTACAGTCGTTACATTTAAGTTTATAAATACCACTCTTTTTATGTTTATCTATTTTTTCTTTATAATTATTAAGGGTTTTATCCAAGTTATTTAAGGTACTATACGTACATGTTGTATTATTTATATTCTTATTATTGGTTAAGTGTTTTAATATGAAAACCCATATTAATCTAGACTTAAGTAAACGCGATTTAACCTCGCTTTATATTTTATATGCACAGAAATGTTGGGCGGAGAAGCCACCTAGCGCTTACTCTTATTTTAATGTTTTGAACTTCGTACGCTCTGAACTTTTGATTTTATGCCTTATAAAACTTCATACCCGAAGTTGATCCTTAAAGAGTTAACTTTAAAAAAGACTTACATAAATACTGCACTGGGAAACCAAATAGTTATCAAACCCGCTTTGTCTGTCTACTCAGTAAGGACTTTAATGTTAGCTGCTTGTTATGGAGTATAATACTTGAATGTAAAAACGTGGGGCGCTTTATTTAAAATATAAATGAAGTGAAATGAATGATATAAATAAAATTTTCTTTTCAAAAAATGTGCCTTACGCTTTTAGACTCAAATATTATACTTAATGGCAAACATGGTTTACACTAAAATTCTTAGAGAGTATACAAAGAAAAGAGGATCGATAATTATTGTTTTAGTTTTTTTAAATGTTTTTAGTTTTTTTAACTGATAATTTATTTTTACTTTTTGTCAGTCCTATATTAAAGGAGATAATATTTTTCTTAACTTAGTTTGTATTATATTTGCAAATATTAATACTTTTTTAAACAAATTTACAGAATTCAAATTAACATAGCAGCATAGTTGATTAGGTTGAGGTGTATCTTTTCCATTCTGTGTATGTGTTCGAATGAGCTGTCATCCTCTCCATATCTGCCAAAGAGTCTTTCCAGTAAGGTTGGAACAATCCAATTTTTTGATCTAAAGTCCACAATTTTTACGCTCCTTAGAACTATATGCGCTAACCCAGACGCAAAAAGTTCCTATCCCTAAATATACCCCTACGTATACAACTAATAAAGGCATAAAAATGGTTAGGATACGTTGTTTCGTAATTGAATCCAATATCTCACTTCCGTTCTCTTTCATTGAATCAGTCAAATGGTACCATTTTTTATGTTTCTGTCAGAACTGTATACGACTGCCAAGTTTCATGATGGTACAACAATTAAAAGCCCAAACACGGTTATGATACGTTGTTCCGTTATTTAATTCAGTGCCTGACGTCCGGTTCTATTCCATTGAATGAATCCAACGGTACTACTTTATTGTAATTTCATCAAAACTAGAAAAAAAATGCCAAATTGTATGATGATGTTGCGATCATCAATTCATGAAATTTAGTTTTGTCGATTCCATTACATTTTTAGTTGGTGGTTTAGTTAAAGGTTAACCTAACAAAAGCGAGTTAATATAAAATATTACAATCTCGTTAATACACAATTTTTTTAAAATTATTTATTTATTTATCTACTTTGGTGTATCTAATTGATACATATGGTGGATTTATTACTACGAAAAGAAATCTCTTACATCCAACTATAACACCAGTTCAACCCTGTTCGACGAACGGCCGGGAATCAAACCAGGGACCCCGCGGTGCACCGCATCGTCAAAGACCGTATGCCTTGTGATCCCATCAACACACCACGGCGACGAACAATTGATAGAAAGGTTCTGTTGTTTGCCATATTTGTGGACAATGTTCATCATACATCATAAAAATTATTTTCCTAAGCCTAATTTACGCTAAAAATAAATTGAAATGTATTATCTAGTAGTATTTTCTTAAACTACGAAACAAAAAAATATACGCTGGATGTTATAATATCTCATTGAAATATTGCGAAGACTTTAAGAACAGTTTTGAAGAACATTTCATATCAACATTTTCAATATGAAAACACTGCTTTACAGAATACTTTATTAGTTTCAATATTTCATACTAATCTTAAATACATGTTTGCATGACGTCAAATTTAATTCAGTGAATATTATAATTTAATTTTTCAAATATAACCATTTTTAGAGAAAGTATTTATTTACATTAAAAAACTGAAAATTTTTGGCTTCATTTTTCTTACAAGAATTCACCGTAGTTCAAATTATATACCATTTTAGTTTAAAAAGGGCAATGTCCTTTTAATAAAAGTAAACTTAGTTCGTAGTAATTTTTTTTAGTAAAAGCAACAGCCTATGATAAAATTAAAAAGCAAATATGGTTCCCTGGGCACATTGTCTATTAGGATAATTTAAATTGAAAATTGAATTTTCGATTTAAAATAAATTTCTTTACCCAGCGTATAGCTTTTTCATGTAATTTTAAATATAATCAAGAAACGTCTGTAGAAGAGGTGAATGAACTTTAATTTTCTTAATATGTTATAAAATTATATTAAGGCTTTGCACTCTCTATCTATGCTGGCGGTAAAACTGAATAAAGATGTCCTAAATTGCTTCTACACACGTTGTGGATCCATTAATATTTTATGAGTTTAACTTTTTGATTGTGTTTGACCTAGCATTTTAAACAGGGTAAAAAGTTCATATTTGAATAAACTAGTGTTGCCTGTATATAACATTAATGATTCACAAGATAGTTGCTTAGAAAATCTCATATATTTGAAGATTCTTTTCAGATATGTGGTTCATCAGGATTCAAAAATTAGAAACGTGGTGTTATAAAGAAATTAAACAAAAAACCAAGGATTCATTGTAATAGTACATATTACTACTAATGTCAAAATTATAAAAATATTCGTCGTGATGAGGTTGTTTTTTTCCGAAAAAGAAAACAAATTAATATTTTATCACTGTCACTATCAGCATTATTCATAACGTAGCTTGAAGAGTCGTACTTGTCGTAAAGTAGCTTGTCGGATTATGCTTGTAACACGGTCGATTGTAATTATGATTCATAGAAATTTTTTGTTCGACGTTATTGAAACAGTTTTTAACTAATGTTAGACTTGTGTTTTATTAATATTTTAATTTCTTTTATATGTTATTGCAGCTTTGTCCATACCAAATACGTAGAAAACGTCCCAAGTCCGGTCTTTAAAATATTTTATAAGGGGAAGGGAAGGGGAAGGGAAGGGGAAGGGGAAGGGGAAGGGGAAGGGGAAGGGGAAGGGGAAGGGGAAGGGGAAGGGGAAGGGGAAGGGGAAGGGGAAGGGGAAGGGGAAGGGGAAGGGGAAGGGGAAGGGGAAGGGGAAGGGGAAGGGGAAGGGGAAGGGGAAGGGGAAGGGGGAAGGGGGAAGGGGAAGGGGAAGGGGAAGGGGAAGGGGAAGGGGAAGGGGAAGGGAAGGGGAAGGGGAAGGGGAAGGGGAAGGGGAAGGGGAAGGGGAAGGGGAAGGGGAAGGGGAAGGGGAAGGGGAAGGGGAAGGGGAAGGGGAAGGGGAAGGGGAAGGGAAGGGGAAGGGGAAGGGGAAGGGGAAGGGGAAGGGGAAGGGAAGGGGAAGGGAAGGGGAAGGGGAAGGGGAAGGGGAGGGGAAGGGGAAGGGGAAGGGGAAGGGGAAGGGGAGGGGAAGGGGAAGGGGAAGGGGAAGGGGAAGGGGAAGGGGAAGGGGAAGGGGAAGGGGAAGGGGAAGGGGAAGGGAAGGGGAAGGGAAGGGGAAGGGGAAGGGGAAGGGGAAGGGGAAGGGGAAGGGGAAGGGGAAGGGGGAAGGGGAAGGGGAAGGGAAGGGGAAAGGGAAGGGGAAGGGGAAGGGGAAGGGGAAGGGAAGGGGGAGGGAGGGAGGGGAAGGGGAGGGGAGGGGAAGGGGGAGGGGGGAGGGGGAGGGAGGGGGGAGGAGGGGCGAGGGGAGGGGAGGGGGAGGGGGAGGGAGGAGGGGGAGGGGAGGGGAGGGGGAGGGGGAAGGGGGAGGGGAAGGGGAGGAAGGGAAGGGGAAGGGGAAGGGGAAGGGGAAGGGAAAGGAAGGGAAGGGGGAAGGGGAAGGGGAAGGGGAAGGGGAAGGGGAAGGGGAAGGGGGAAGGGAAGGGAAGGGGAAGGGGAAGGGGAAGGGAAGGGAAGGGGAAGGGGAAGAGGGAAGGGAAGGGGAAGGGGAAGGGAAGGGAAGGGGAAGGGGAAGAGGGTAGAGGGAAGGGGAAGGGGAAGGGGAAGGGGGGAAGGGGAAGGGGAAGGGGGGGAAGGGGACGGGGAAGGGGAAGGGGAAGGGGAAGGGGAAGGGGAAGGGGAAGGGGAAGGGGAAGGGGAAGGGGAGGGGAAGGGGAAGGGAAGGAAGGGAGGAGGGGGAAGGGGAAGGGGAAGGGGAAGGGGAAGGGGCATTAGACCACATATCACCTCATAGACATCATGCGAAAAAATTCTTCTACAGAACTCAAAATTGGCAGAGTAGCATATTGATTAGGTTCAGGTGTCTCTTTTTAAATCGATCCAGCAGCACCACTTATTATATGTATTTTCATCAGAATTCCAAAAAATTGCCAAGTATTATGATGACGTAACATTCAGAAGTGCATAAAGTTTAATTTCGTCGGTTCTATTATATATTTAGTTACTTCTTTAGTGCCAGGTCGACCTAATAAAAGTGAGTTAACATAAAATATTACTTTTTAAGCATATTTGATGGTAAAAATTAACAGAAAATGATAAATATCCAAAATAATAGAAGATACACTATATGTTATAATATATCATATAGTGTATCTTCTATTATTAAAAAATACTCCCAAGGAAAGGTCATTTAAAAAAAAAGGAAGATTTTTTCAATACTTCATAATTATTTTAAACATCTTTCCATGTTTTCATAATGTCAAATTTAATTAAATGAACATTATAATTTAGCAAAGCATTTACTTACAATTTCAAAATAAAATCCTTAGTTTCTTATTTCCTATAAATGGAAAAATTTATCATTATTCAAAATAGAGACTAACTTAGTTAAAAAGAACAATCTACTTCTAATAAAAGAAAATGTGCCTTCGTAGTGAATTTATTTAATTTAAAGTCAATGGCCTATGATAAAGTTAAACACCAAATATAGTTCCGTGCGCACGTTGTCTGTTAGGATAATTTAAATATAAAATGGCATCTTCCATATAAAATATATTTATTTTCCCAGCGTTTAATTATACTTCATATAATTTTTGAAATACTCAACGAATGTCATCAGGAGAGGTGGATGAACTTTAACTTTTTAAATGTGTTAGAAATGTATATTAAGGCTTTATTGTCTATAGCTATCTATGCTAATGGTAAAACTAAATGAAAATGTATTGTCTCTGCAGACCTGCGATTCCATTAATACTTGATGAGTTTAATTTTTTGGTTGTGTTTGATCTAATACTTTAAACAAGGTAAAAATTTCGTATTTAAGTAAACTGATATTGCCCGCATGTGTGAAAATTATATCTCACAAAATAAGCATCTGAGCTTAGAAAATTGCATATATTTGGATTTCGTTCCAAAAAGGGTCATTGTATTTAACAGTGCATTGCTATGAACTAATATCAACATTAAATAAAAATTCATCTTTCGGAAGAAGGGATGAATAATTTCAAATATCAGTTTATTTTCTGTAAATGTTTCATTGACATGACCAATGTGCTGTAACTAATATTTATGATTTAGAATAAATATTAGTTACAGCACATTGGTCATGTCAATGAAACATTTAGTTATTAGTTCCAGCATATTTATGGATAAATTATCATATATCTTGAAATTTGATGTCCATTAAAATGAACCCTCGTCCGCCAAGAAACATAGGTCAAAATTCATATCGAGTTTGTTGTTTGGTAAAATCACCAATTTTCTTTGCAGTAACAATGCGTTAAAATGTGTTAATGCAAAAAGATATTTAATGGTGAATAAGAAAAATCACCTTACGAGTTTATTCAAATGTTTTCAGTTATCTAATGCAGATTTCAGATAGGTGTCATAAATATTTTTAATGGATTTAAATAACAACTTTACAATGCAAAAGCACCAATATTAAATAAAGTACCAATATTTACATTTTTACTTAGTTGCCTCATCATTCCTGTTATAAATAATATCAGAAATACTGGATTCAAAGTAGTTAAAAAAGGTTTTAGTTTTGACCAATAATAAATAAATGTAAATACTCAAGACGATAAGAAAAAGTTAACCACGAGAATTGAACACAGAAGTAAAGGAGATAACAACAATTTGAATTTTATGGAAACTAAATTTTTACAGGTGACTGGAAAATCTGATTAAACAATGTGCCTATATCGCCTACAATGATTAACTTATTTATCTTCTCATAAATAATAGTGAATACGGGAGAAAGGATTAAGGTCTAGACTATTAAAGTTTTAGATTATAACTATTAATTAACAAAAGAGGTATCAGAGACGAAAAAAGTTATGAGGTTTAGGAACGTATGTAAAGGAGATAAGCGATATAGAGAGGATTAGGAGAAGATAGCTATCACAGGCGACTTGAAAGTGATAACCGAGAATGACGCCCCTATTTAATAATTTAGTATAAACTACATCTATAATCAGTATTATTATTTTCCATCATGATGACTGCGCCATCTTTTAAAAGGATATATTACTACATGATAGCCATCACTTGCTTTGAATCAGAAAGATTGGTTTTAAACATAAATATTGAAAATCAGATCGGTGCAAAAAATAGCGCAAATTAGAATATGTACCAATTAAATATTAATAACTATGCAAATAACTAAATATATTGCAAAACTTTCGTCTGTAAATCCATAACCTAAGAGTATTATAAAAATCGTTTAGTTTTTATTTACATTCAATTGAATAGAGATATTAACTTCTCTTCACTTTTACCTCCACACATTTAACTCAACAGAAATGGAAGTTTCGTCGCAATCCTTAAATATTTTCTCTTTTTATACAAAAAGCGACGGTTAGGTTAAAAGTGGATAATGTTATTTGGCAAAGAAGCAAAATACCGACTATGATATTTTAAAATGAAACATTATGTTTTATTACATAAATATTTTTGAAAATGTATTAAATCTTTCAATATTTTTTTTACGTGTAAACAAATCATACTCCAGTGCAACCGTAATAGACGAGAAATCCGATATAATTTGGTTCTAGATCTTGCTTTTGTAAAAAATGTGACAGTCCTAGTTGAAAAAGTTCTTAGCAATACAGGTCATAAAAAATTCTGTTAAACAATAGAAAAAAAATGCAAAATTAAATTTTTTTCTCTGAGTTGTAAAGAATGAAAACTATTATATCCGGAAGAAAGGTAGTAAGTGGAAATAATAGTATACCGAAACATTAAATTAACTTAAACATGCTGTACACATTAAACTTTTAGTGTTTAATACCCAATAATATATTAGTGTCATAACACGTATGGTATGTGTCTTAACTTTTGAATTGTTACTAAACATCGTCTCATTTTACTGCAAACTGTAGGACTGGTACGTTTCAACAGAAGTCCTTTTGCCACTTGGCAAACTTCCAATACAATTTACTAAAGTTTAGATCGTAGCCGTAATAGTTCCGAGCTCTTACGTAAACCCCTTTACCCGAGATTACAGATGAAGTTGAACCGAATGAACACTTTAGTACTCTCTATTTCCGTTTGTCGATCGTAAACTAGACTATTTTACAATTTTACTTTACGGCCTTCCATGTGATAAATCATTTCAACAGTCTCTTAGATGCTTCGGGCTTGGTTTTGGAGGAAATTGTTTATTAGTTAAAGAATCGAGTTTGTAGTGAAATGTGATCCGTTCTAGAACCCCACCTGAAAATATATTAAAAATGTTTGGAAGATTTATATTATGTAATTCATCGATGTTAATAAAAATGTTACTTACGGAAAAGCAATGAAAATACAAGGAAATTAATACTGAGTTTTAATATTTTGTGAAACGATAGATGTAATATGTATTTTTAACAATGCATAATTTGTGTACTTTCTAAATTTTTTTTAATTTTGACCCGAAAGCACTTTTTCAACCATTTTCTAATTTTTCAACCACTGCATAAATTTTATCCATCTCCAAAGTTAACATAGATTTTGATCACGATTTTGATATCTGTCGAGATCTCCGCAAAAAGTGTATGTCAAATGCATTTAAAAGTGGTTATTTTGAGGAAATCGAAATTGATGGATTTGATTCTAAATTTTACATTGAACCAGTAAATATAGGCGATTTAGCTATTTGAAGAGAAAATATAAAATTTTGGAGGCAATAAAACATAATGTCTGGAATTAGTAAGATATTGACAGGAAGCTATATACTTGGAGTTGCCAAGAATTTCTAACGACAGAACGTTACAATATCAGGTCTGGCTCTATTACTAAAAATCCCGCTATAATTATATTATCAAATTGATTTTTTATTCTGTAAATATATCTCTCTTCAACCTGTATTTTACACAGGTAAACTTAGTAATATTTTGTAATTAAATGTACTTATTTTCGCGAATCATCCAATTTTAGATAAACATTTTACTCATCGCTAAGTCACCTCTATGTCATACTCGTATTTTGATAAATTACTACAGAATTCCCCGCATTTCCGTCGCTCGAGGTGACTGTAGAATCATTTGTATTTGTCGACGCAGTCGCGTAGCGCTTTTGTTGCTAAATTGAATTTGTCTCGGTAAAGACGGAGGCTGTGCCAAGAATAATTATTAGCATCAAGCGGCATTGAGTAAGTTTAGTTTTACCTAGAGAAACTATGTAAAATAATGTAATAATATCTAGTTTTCTAAATTTTTTAAATTAATTTCTAGTTTTCTTAATCTCTAGTTTTACCTAGAGAAACTATGTAAAATAATGTAGTAATAATTTAGTATAATAAATGATCGCCACATTTGAATATCAATTATTCGGAATCGAAAGAAAATAAAATTAAAAGTCGATAGTCGTATATTATTGTATGAAAAAGCGAATGAAACGAAATGCAGCTATTATACTTATTAGCTGGGGAATGACAGGTATGGGTAGCTATGGGTAATATCTTACATAGTTGAATGAAGACTTTATGATGATTGATTAAGAGTTAAAACACACCCACAATAATGGAAAATTTATTTCCAATATTGCGAATACAATACAATGAAATGTTTAACACCTAGAAATGAAATTTTGAAAATGGACGAAATTTAACAAGTGGAGCGGATAATAAAAACGTAAACCGGTCTTCAAGGAATCGAATTCAAATAATAAATTGCACACCGAAAATGTAATTTATGTAGTTCATTTTTCTGCCTTGTGACTTCCCTTTTTAAAATACAAAAGCTTATCTGCTATCGTTAATCGCATATAGACAAATATTAATTGCTTAGTAAATAATTCTCGTCCTAAATAATTATTGTTTATAGTTTACTACGTACTGGTAGTCGACCACTTTTGTACTACGTATGTAATGTTAAAGTTGTGACTCACACACACACACACACATATATATATATATATATATACATACATATATATATATATGTATATATATATATATATATATATATATATATATATATATATATATATATATGGACACACAAACACGTGTACATACATGTGAGCTCTTACTCTTAAACTATTAACAAATGCTAATCTTTCAGGAAATAAATATATTGCATACCATATATTTCACGGGCATAAACTCTGGTTACAAAAAGTATGACATATAGAAAAATCGCTACAGTTTTCCGCCAACCTTTGCGTAATATTATAAAATAACCATACTTTTTCATCATTTTAGGTCTGCATGATATCAAAATCAGTGGGGATATTTATTGCATATTTTTCTTTATATCTCTGAAGACATATTAACTAAAACTGCAAATACTTTAGAGGCCCCTGTCATAGGGCCTTCAAATCAATTTCCCCACTATATTTGGAATTAGTTAGTATTTCCAAGACTAATGAGTCAAGTCAAGAGTTAAGGCCAACCGATTATACGCGCGCACAATATATTTATCTTCCATACCTAGATAGGTAGCAGTTATTAATTGACGGCGTTGATCATCTTCATCCACCAACAGTGTCAAAAAATAGGATAAAAACAGGAAAAAATGACATAATATCAGAAAATTACAACAATTGGAACTTGCTTTTTCATAACCCATGTAAAAATACATCTTAGTCACATGTGCGGTAAATAAAAAAAAAGACTTTATTAGAGTGCGGAAACAAAACTAATTATTGGAACTAATTATTCTTAATTTCAAAAGGTTACTAATTATTGGAAATTACAAAAGGTACTACTTGCTAGAGTAACTCTATATGAAGTAACTCTTTCCCTTTTCCACCATCATATGTGCGATATCAAGTTCAATTTCCCAACGAGTAGAAATTGCATCTATTCGTAATAATAGCTTGTCCGAACAAGCACGAAAAATTCGATTTAATATAACTACACAAACATTAATCTCCAAAAACCTTATTTTATATTTGGAGTTGTTTGTTATAATAAAATATTTTCATTTAATACTCACTTCATTTAATTTCATTGAACTCGATTGTCAGGGATCAAAAAATAAATATTATAGTAATCATTACACAGTTGAAATAATACGTTTTATTTATGCATCTAATAGTCCATAATAAAACGTATTATTTCAACTGTGTAATGATTACTAAAAGAACTACGGCGAGAAAAGTTCTTTTCTCCCTATCTTTTCTCCTATATATTTGCAATACAACACATAAAGCCTTCTCTTATATTATTCTTTTGACTGTGAGCTTTACTATGGTTTATATTAAAGTAATTAGCATTTATTCACTATTAAAACGGATTCTGCTTTTAGTGGTTTTATATACGAACTCTGACGAAATTAGTGTTAATCTGGAATGTTGCATGGGTCGAAAATTCCAAATAAATTAACAAAAAAATCGACAAAATAATGAAAGAGTTAATTTTATTCACTAAAATAATTTAGTGGAACGTATAAATGAACCACTTTATATACCTAGTCAAATAAGTTAAATCTAATCGAAACTAGTTATAACTAGAATGAGATTAATTTGTGTATCATTATAAGTCTTATTTTCATAAAATACATGAAAAATTGTAAAACACGAATAAAAACCGTACTATATGATGATGGTGGGTACACATTTAGGCAGTTATAAACATAGTATTTCTGTTAACATGTTTACAAATATTAAATTTTCATCACGTAAATGAATTAAGTACTTTAGGAAAGAAGGGTACCGCTAAAATGTCTCATACTTTTGGAATAATTGCATTTTAAAATAAGAAAAAAAAAATTTATATCCATTATCAAATGGCAGCCATAAGATATATAATATACTATAATTAAACCCTTTGTTTTCATCGACGTTAATTTTTTTCACGAATGTTTAAAAAAAATTAACACACAAAATATGGGTTAATAAGATATATTACTATGCCAATTTCAAATTTCTACGTCTAAGAGTATAGAAAAACTTAAATTCATTGCTTATTAAATTTTTGATAGGTGTATAACTATGGCATTTAAAAAAAATATGACAACATCTGCACGGTTTTCCTACGACTATTGGGTGGGCTTCTAAAAACCGCTATTT
The DNA here is from genome assembly GCA_039881145.1 of Druceiella hillmani. Classification (NCBI taxonomy): domain Eukaryota; kingdom Metazoa; phylum Arthropoda; class Insecta; order Lepidoptera; family Hepialidae; genus Druceiella; species Druceiella hillmani. Next base: position 208,370 of record JAYKKI010000090.1, on the reverse strand, counting down.
TTTCATAATTTTTGGTTAAAAAAATTTCTTTTTTCAGATCTTTCTTATCTTTTCTTATCTCTTCATTCATAGAACTAGTCCTATCAAAGGATACTTCCCAATATATTCAGTATTAAAAAAGCAAGTTCCTAATTTGAATATTCATAAAATAATTAAAGTCGGGGTTAATCATTTCTATGCCAATATGTTTAGGGTAAATTATTGAAATATTTGCAAATCAGTATGGTTTAATATTGGGAAAAATTTCAAGCTTTGACATCAAGCGATATCTGAGAAAAACGGACAAACACATAAGTTTATCTCATAAGGGTTCAGTTTTCTTTCACTTTGAGTTACGTAACACCAAAAACCTAGCAAAGCATAAGTAACTGACAGTCTTGCCAATTGTACATTTTTCAGTCTGCACCCAAACGCTTTCTGGAATATCCATTTAACGGGCATTTAAAATAAATAGAAGAAACTAGTTTTAATTAACTAGTTCACAATATCATTAGTTACGTCGGATAATGTATTTAAACACTTATATGTATATGTGTGAATACATACTGGAGATCTGATAATTATTACGTTCGAAACAATCGCAAATTTGCATCACCCAAATGGCGAGTGATTCATATAATTTTATTAATTAATGACGCCGGTGATGGGGAAGATGGATGGTGGTTATTAATAAAAATTAAAACATTAGGTGGACCATAGTGTTGAAATAACTATCAAGTTTTAAGATTGCGCACTGGGAGCCATTTAAGTTATCGAGGGTGTCTATTACGCGCGCATCCGATCGGTCGGCCTTTGGGATACTTGTTAGTTGGCCTGTTGGTCCAGCTGTTATCTGCCAACTACCTTGTTGGTAGTTTGAGATACTGAAACTTATTAAATTATCTGTTAAAGTTTGGAGTAGATGAGCAACGATATGATTGCTGGTTGTTTATTTGGGAATATAATATTGGTTATTAACCGATTTCTCTCTAGAGTAATTTATCACAGAAAGTTTGCCGTGAAATATATTTTGGTGAACATTTCCAACATGAGTATGTCTTTAAAATTTCTGCATAGAACGATTTGTGAAAAAAATTATTTTCAATTCCCTGAAAAGGATTCTGTTTTTTAAGTTCCTTTTGAGGTATGGAACCATAACCGAACTTCAAAGGAAATTTTGGAGAAACAAATGAATCGGTATATTTTGTACATATATGGCTTTAATAAAAAATGGATACAGATGTATTTGAAAATTTTATTTATTGGCGAGTTTGATGTTTTTATAATTCCGTACTTCAAAAAAAAGTGAATTCTTATAAAGTCACATAAGTTTTTCGCTCCTCATTTCTGTTTAATTTATGACCTCAATTTTGACTCGATCTGTCCTTTCTGGAATATTCAATTTGACGGGACATTTAAAGTTAATAAAAAGAACTAGTTTAAATTAAATAATTCATAATAACATTAATGAAGTCTGATAATATAATTAAACACTTATGTGTATATGCGTATATACATATTAGAGATTCGATAGTTATTACATTGAAAACGATCGTACATTTGGTTCGCACATTAGCCTCTGATAATTAATGTTGAGCAAGGCTTCAATTTTTAATAAAGATCAGTAAACTATTTCGACCAGCAAAATAAGTTATTTCATATATGAAACCAGTTATTTCATGTTTTTGCTTCTTTTGGTGGTGGGGTGAGAGGGACTATTTTTACGGATATTTTTAATATTATCTCTTGGAATTATTTGAAAATAGTACTAAAAAAGGATTTTCATCATACTACGTACCTGAAATTGAAAAAATTAGGTATTTATTTCCCGCCCATAGGATATTTTGAAAAAAAAGTTAGGTGTTTAATTTACTCCTTTGAAAATTACCTTATTAATGTTTTGAAATGTTAACTATTGAGACAAATGCGGGTTAATGTGCTTTATGAATATGTAATTTGCCACTATAGCTCAGAAAATAACTAGCAAAAAACGACCATTACGTTTCTCAATAAATTTGTCATTTGAAATAAAATTATTTTCTCTTCTGGGCGTTTTTCTTGATTTTTTTAATATAAAAATTATTTTCATATTAAAAAAATATAATATTAAATTATATTTTTTTAATATGAAAATAATTTCTATCTATAAAGCATAAAATAAAGGTTATAAACCAAATTCAATTTTACAAGCATTCGATAAAATATTCGCAGAAATTTTAATGTCATGACTATCAAAAATTCTTTGACTGCATAAAGTTTAAAGTTTAAAAAATTTGGTTTCCAGAAATATAAATGCACAAAATATACCAATTCTAATTTACTTTAAACTTTGTTGACCGTTTTGGAGTCAAGTCATACATAGTATTTTTTGTGATCTTATCAAAACATCTCACCGAATGAAACACTATATTATGTACGTAAACTTAAACACTGTGAAATACAGAATCCAAGTAACTGAAGTAAATATTTTATCCGTCTAATAGGACTCTAAAAGAGAGAAAGGTCACTCTAAAGAAGTGAAAATTCCACAAAAAAAATTACGAAAGATAATGAAACCGGATTAAAATAAGTGTGAGTAATATTTTGGGCAGAAAAGTAAAATTTCTGGGGTTGATCTCAGGGCTCAAGAGAAAATAAGAAAATTTTTATATCGACATTTTAACCAGTAAACAAAATTCCGCTGTCGACGCTATTCGCAAAGTGTGGGAATAGTATTGCGAATCTGCTGCCCGGGTACTTTGTATATTTTCACAAGTTATCAGAGTATGGACATCATGCGAAAAAGGGTAGTCAAATTTATGTTTGATCTTCATAAAGAATTCTCTTGTCACTTCAGAAGTATAAATATAATGACTGGTACGTTTATTTAAGAGAATGATCTTCATGCTTCCAAATATAATATTCTCTGCATTTTGTAAAGTCACCAATTTTCTACATTAGATAGGACGATAGATCAGTTAATTTGAAATGCAAATCGGCTGAAAAAATTAGTTTTAGTTATAACACCATGAGATTTTTTAAATAATTTGCCCAACAGTATTAAGCAGTTGAATTGCATATTATTTAAAAATACCGTTAAAAATTGCCTGATTGAAAAATAATTTCATCGTATTTCCGATTCTTTTATAATGAAATGTCGGTTTAACATTTTAATGATTTAATACAACTCTTCACAAAAATAAATTCTAATTAAAATTAAAAGAAATCCAGTTTTCTGTTATAAAACAACGATACACATTTAGTTCTATTGACAGCTAGTTAATTATTAAATTAGAATAATCTTAGGTTAAAATTTAATTCTTCAACAATGTAAGGCCAACAATTAGTACTCTAAAAAACAGTTATAACAATTCGTTTTGACCTAATATAAATAGTACATAATTATGTTATTTTATGGAAATGATGTATCATTGACCTTCGGGATCGGGGTTACAATATTTCTATAACTGTGAGTCAAAATTCTATTTCCAAAGAAACTATCCTACAAACGTGATGTCTAGACCACTTAGCATCCTAGATAATGGGACATGTATGACTTAGAATTCTCGACTAATAGGTCCCTATATTCACCAATATTTCAAGAGACAGTGTTTACACTCTACAGTCCTTCTTTGCCTTTACTACAAATGGGCTGGTCTGTTGCGCAATCAAAATGTTATCATGATATATAGATAGTTAAAAAGACAGTCTAAATACTACTTACCTTGATCATGTAACCCTTAACTCGTATCGTCAAATTTAGCACGTCTATACAAAGAAATTAAAAACTAAATCATTTCAATATATTTTTCGGTATTTAGTAATAATTAAGAGTTGATTAAGATCTTTAATTTTTTCACAATATTTTTGCTATCGATCAAATTACATTTATTATGAGTAAATATGAGGTATATCTGGTATTACTAATTAATGCTTTATTTTTCACATGCAGTACTCGACTTGTTATCTGTACAGTAAAAATATTTAGAAAAAGTTTGTTACAAATTTACTGTCTTTTACCGTCACTCAGATAACAACGGATTCTTATAAGAGCACTTCTGCAAGACAATTTCTGTAAGACCAGCGCCTACAGCTTCATCAGTTTACAAAACCCTTGTGCTACGATAAATTTTACTCGATACCTTAATTGAATACTTGGCCCTATTGTGATACAAAATTGGGATAAAAACTCAGCCTTCTGCAAACATATACCCCCATCTGGGCAGACGCTACAGTAGTGCACGTCTAGTGGGTGCAACGATTAGCCATGTAATGAGATTGCTTAAAAGAGCGGTTAGGAAGAACGATTAGTATTTTTTTTTAAATATTAAAATTTTACCCCTGGAAGTTTTCCGAATCTCAAAATACCAACTAAGGATTAATTCGAACCCGAGAAAAATTTGTTAATTAAAATTCAGGCTGATCTTTTTTTCGAGAAAAATTGTTTTCTTTTTTCTACGATATCCTCATTTACTACTTTTTTGTAGTTAACAAAAAAAATTAAATATAAGGAGGTTGAATAGAAGCTTATTTTTATTAATTTTTTACTTATGAAGTATCCCCGTTCTACTTCATTTACATACAAACGTTATTTTTTGTATTCACCTGACTTTCACTTCTCTTACCATTCAACGAGACATTGGAGATTATGTAATCTGCATGTTTTCCATGTCGTTTCTCAATTGTAAATATACTCTAATAAGGCAAAAATTCATAATTTCAGCGGCAAGTGTTAATTAAAATTAAATTGATGTTATGCTTAAATTTTTTTTTATTTATCCGGTTGATTACCTACTTATGCATCATACTACAGCAATGAACAAGGAAAATTAATTCTTTTTTAATTTACATTAGCGTAGATCAGTTTATCCTTCTGCAATTCAAATCGCAATGAATAAACACCTGTTTAAATATATAATGTGATTAGAAAGTAAACATCAGCAATGCTCCACAACATTCGAAAATGAATGGTGAAACTGAAGAATTAAATCGTATTTATTTAAAATTTATTTTGCGTCGGCTACCTGTTTTATTCTTGGATGGCTTTAGCAATATGTTTTCTATTACAAAATATTAATATTCAACCTTGGTTTATAAACAATTAATGTTTAGGGTTTCTGAGATATTGCGTTTATTTCACTTAAAATTCTGATATTTTACTTAGGAATTATCAATGTCTCAATATTACTGTCTCACATTTTCATGTATTTATTTATAGAATATGAAAAGAAAAGATAGTTAAAATATTATAAGTGTGGTATATATGAGTGGTATAGAAAGTTTGCTTGCAATAAAGGTTATGTATTTGAATGATGGTAACAGTCAGACCGTACAATTACAATGGTGTCTAAAAAGAGCACGCTTTAGGAAAAAAAAATTCTGGTGTATGTTTATGACCACACGATAGAATTGAAAACTCCCCATATATATATATATATATATATATATATATATATATATATATGTATATGTATATATATATATATATATATATATATATATACATATATATATATATATATATATATATATATATATATATATATATATATATATATATATTTATATATATACATATTTAATACCAATTACATTGATGTTATACAATAGATATTATAATTTTCATGTGTTAGATATTTGTACACGGTAATTAATGCTGACATTATCACATTTGCCCTGCGGACATAACTTCTTCATAATGTGGGTGTGTTTTCGGGCACGTCGCGCGGGTATCTATGCGTAAGGGTCAGTGTTCCAATAGAACATATTTTTCGTTTTTAATGTGGTGTACATTAAAAAAGAAAAATATGGTTTATTGGAACACTGACACTTACATATGGACACTTCGCGACTCCACCGAAAATATATCACCCAAATGTGTACACGTAAACATATATAAATTTAAATACACACTCCCTGTTGTATTTGTGTGGTACAACAGATGTATTACGGCTGAGTCATGTTTTATATACAAAGACTTATTGTATGATTTAGTAATGAGTATATGAATACTCATTACTCGGCGTCGCAACAATTATATATAATCGATATTGAACTTCGTGGGTTTTTTTTATATTTTTTTATTTCCGTACCTTTGATTGAAAAAAGGAGATCCTTGTCCGATCACTAGGTTATCTATCTATATGTCTACTTGTCCGTCAAAATACTGTTTCTGAAGAATTGCCAGAAGTAACAAGTCAAAAATGATACCAAATAATAAGGTCTGTGATCCGGTAATTCTAGCTTCCAACTCAATTCAATGAAAAGTTATAGTTATTCAATAAGCATGTATTTTGAGACTGGCTCAATCATGGAAAATACTAAGAGTACTTGCGCCTAGAATTTTATGTTTCTACTTCTCGTTTGCCTCGAACCTTGAAATTTGTCACGAAGGAAGGTTTTTAAGGTACAAGTATAGAAAAATATTCATTTATAATTCGGTGTGAAATTATTACGTGACAAAATAATTTCTTTGATTCTTTGAAATTCGTTTTTTTTTGTATATTCATAAAACATCTACTTGCCAAACTTTACGTTAAAGTGAATGGTATGGAAATATCAGAACGAGAGTTTCATTTGCACTTGATTCTTTTTTATATATTATTGAAATGAAACCTTACTGAAATGAATTATGAATAGAAATAAGTTTCAATCATTTTAATTTCTTCTTTTAGAAAATTTATAATCCATTTACTGGGATACAGTTTATATAATATATATATATATATATATATATATATATATATATATATATATATATATATATATATATATATATATATATATATATATATATATATATATATATATATATATATGATAAAACTCTATTTCCAAAATATCTTATTACTATCAACGTAATATAATCTACGGCAGTTTAATAAAAGACCATAAATTTTAATGCAAAATGATATCCAATAATAATAATTCCACGCTTTTATCAATATTTATTATCAGTAGAAGATCACTTTAATATAAAGTTAATTGAATCAAGTTAAAAAAGTAATTATCTAATTTAATTTAAATTTTGGTTTAATTAATTATTCCCATGTTGTAGCGAAGCTACTTAAGCGCAATAGCCATGGCGTCATTGACTTAATTATGTGATGCTCAATAACAAAAGTCAACTAAACTTAATTACAATCTATCACCGAACATATGGAAATACCAGTTGACCAGAGTAACGTCTTAAATAGTTCCTGATGTGCATGGATATTTGTGACATCGGTCTGTCGATTTATTTCCAATACACAATGCAAACTAATTTAAGTCTGGTATCGCAAATAGAAACTTACTAAATTAGGTCCTATGGCTTCAGCCACATGTTGATTACTGATATAATAAAGACATATTTTTTATTAATAATCTAGCCGTGCCCGCGAAATCGTTCGCATCGAACTCGGAGGGAGATTAGTTATTTTTTTAGAAATTTTTGAGCAAATAATTTACTAAAACGCTAATAGATAACGCTGGCAGCTAAATCAGTTCCATCGGTTATGATATTAGCGTGCACGACAAACCTGAATTAAAGATTGAAAGTATACTTTTTAGTTCTTAACCAATTAAAATGGATCCAAGTTTAATATTAGCCAAATTAAATTTAAATATATCACTTCATAGATCCATTCAAATCAGTTCAGCTATTGTTGAGATTAGCATGCACAACAAAGGTACACACGCACAGACAAACGGACAAATAGACATGCAAACAAAAATTCTGAAAATTGTTATTTTAAGCTTAGTAGCGTGACTTTCGTCGGTAGCTTTTAGTTTTAATTAAACATATTCAAAATGAGTCTGTAATTCACTTTTTTACCATTTTATTTTATATAATAGATACTCCCATATTTTTTTAGTCCCTTTGTATCGTTTTAAAAATAAAAGAAAAAGTAAAAGAATTTTTAAGGGCTTCGTCCCAATGTTAATTATTCCTTTCATTCAACTCGTTGAAATTAGATTATTACTGGATAACATAATTTCATAAATAAAATGTTTGTTTCGTAAATTAATAATAAAACTTAACAGCGCAAGTTTTTACTACAAGAACATAATAATTTTCTTTGGAAATACGACTACTATAGCTTTTCTCGAGATATTTGGTTCAATATTTTCGGAAATATTCATCTTTATGCAGAATTTGGCGTATCTCTTACGTAATGGCACTTAAATATTAAAAAAAATAAATATTTCTCTATCCTATAAAATATATAAAACTAGAAGAAAAATGTTCGAACTCTTATTTCGTTACCTCTAAGATTACCATCAAAATATTAGAAAGTATTAGCTACTGAAATATGCGGATTAACATGTTAAATTTGTTTGCCAAATTCTAATTTTTCGCGCCAAATGCTTACCGAGAAAATCAATTGCAACAGACGTAATGAAACGTGAGTGATCTGTTAAGAGTTTCGTATTCCTTTCGAATTATGAAACTCTAAAAACAGATTGGAAAACTTAGAACAATAAAAATGGAAAGGGTTTCAAGGAGTTTTCAGAAATCCTAGATTTGGCTAGAGTGAACCGTTGCATGAATGCATGTCCACAGGAATTTTTATTACTCTGTAAAAAGTTAATCGAAAAACAATTTCTGATTTTAAAATTTTCAGGGTTCTTTAAGTCCTAGCAGACAATGTTAAAGTGTACACAGTTTTTCAATTTATCTTTCATGTGCTCAAATATTATCATACTACAAATATCTGCAAAACGTGGAATAAGATAGGTGTAGCAAAATTATTATTACATTTTCCCGCTTCGTTTACATAAACCAAGTCTCTCCTTGCTGTGATCATTTTCAGCTATCATTTACTGGGATTTAATAGCTCAGATAGATCAATAATTGCATTAAATTTTCAAAATTGAAGAAAACAGTCACTGAACATCACACGAATTAAAAAATCAACAGTGAGATTATTTCCAACTTCGGTTCTAATATATACCACTATTTTCTTATTTACCTAATGAATTTATTAACGACTAGCTGTGCACGTGGATTCGCTCATTTGGGTCTTTGGAAAATGTTATTAAGTTAACTAAAACTTTAAAGCTTAAAACACACGTAACATTTTGGATTTCAATCTTGATACAAACCTATTTGCATTGATTACATATGACAGTATATGAAATAAAGATATGTGAATGAATGAAGTAATATGACAGTATTTGAAATTATAATTTAATGTATAAGCTAATATTTATTACGGACGACACAAAATCAATTTCACACTACAGCAATTTTATATTCACTTATTTATTACCATTGGAAAGATTTTGATAGAAATTACAATATTAACATATATAGTTTCAAATAGGTTGTGATATTCAGGTATATCACAGTTAAATATAGAATATGCGAAAATTTATTACTTTCAGTGTCTCTAGTAATTTTCAAATCAACCACTATCGAAATAGGTATTAGATTAGCTTTTTATATTTTCTTGATTTGCTCACGAAATTAATCAGGGCCACAAAAACATTTTATACAAAAGCAATAATTTCCATTTAATTTCTGAAATGTTCTCTTAACTGCTAGTATTATAGTGTTGTAAGCCTTTATGAAGTTGATTCATACGTCACTTTTATAAGTGACGTGTAACTTCTATAAAAAATGTCTAAAAATTAAATGGATTTGATCTATTTGATTTATTACTTTGGTTGTGACCATAATGTTTATTTGTAAATTGAAACATTAAAACTCTTTAGTGTTATATTAATTTGACAGATTTATGGAAGAATCAGCTACAATAAAACCTTTCCAACCTAATCACGCTTTTATAGATTTTGCATGATTTCTTTTGAAGTGTATTTCTTTTCGAATTTTTGTTTCGATACTAATTTTACCAATATAATTTTTCGCCGAATATATTTTTTTATGCGTCACTTATAAATAAAGTTTTTCTTTGACACGTAAAAAAAAAGAATTCGTGTAACCCTATTGTAACCAGTGTAGCTGTCTTACAAAGTACTAATCGGTGGAAAAAATCTTCAAACGCAGGGAATAATGTTCACGTCTCTCATATGCAGTTCCTCCGGGAAATTCAAAACACTTTCACTCGCGACAAAATTTGTAATAAATAGTCCCATTCACGGCACGATTCACCAATCGGTCACATGATCGTGACCTGTAATTTAACTTGATAAAATAGTAAATTGTTCTAATAATAATGATAATTAAACCATAAGACTGTATTTTTATATTCCTACATAGACTTACTATATATAATTGCGCGTTATTCACCGTTTGTTGTGTCTCTAGTTTATTTGTATTTTTTCTCCTGCATATACCTGTTAACTTTTTTGCAAATTGCTCATTGTTTCTTCGTCCCATATTCTTAGACCATTTCAATATATAAATATTAATTTTTGTAACTGCACCTCATTTTATTTCACCTTTATGTCTGATATTCTTTAACCTGTCTTCGAATTATTTCTCCAAAGATATCACCTTCATATTAATTAGCCTTCCAGTTTTTTTTTTAAACAAAACCTTTCATACAATGTTTTACTTTAGCAGCATCACCGACACCCTCGTGGGTATGAATACTTATGGCGTCTTTTGAAATTGGCTTATTTTCCAGTATTTTTCAGTACTTAATGCTTCATTTATTTAGTCTACTGTACTTATTCCCCATATTATCTGAATCTCTTTTCCAATCTTTACTTTACAATTTTAATTTTTAATTTACAATAATGGCAACTTATATATGTATACACAATTTATACTATATATGCTACTCACATCTTTTTATGCATTTTCACGTGACGTAAATGGAGTCTTGTTTTATATTAGTGAAATATACTGTTGAAATCTCTGAGATATAAACGTATTTATCATCCCTTCTAAATTTCTAAGTGCCCTGTCAAACTGGGATTTTTTTCTTCAGGCAATGGGCTAATTATAAATAGCAAGTTAAATGGACAGCCTTGATCTGTGGATTCTTTCGGAACTTGAACTACATCGTTTTAACTTTATACACTCGTAGACAGTCACATTAATAAATAACTTCAACATTGAACAATTAAAGATCTAGAGTGTCTTAAGTATACCTATGATAAATTACACTAACTATATTGTTAAACTTCAATTGTTTTGTCCTAATTGTTAATCTTCAATTGTTTTGTCGATATATATATATATATATATATATATATATATATATATATATATATATATATATTTCTTGTAATGTGAATATAATAATAAATAACTATAGCTATAATCTATTTAATTTTAAGCTATATTGATATCTATAAAATAATTATTACAACGGTACTGCTAGAACCTATATTAAGGTTTGAGTAGTTATCGTATGACAGTAGGATCCAAAAATATTATTATAACATTTTTTTATTACATATGTTTTTCCAAACTATTAATATAACATCCTTTTACATTCACTTAGTTTTTTTGGCAAATCGCTCGACAGGTTTTTAAAATTAAATTGAAAGTGTAATGAAATCATTACTTTCCCGTAATGTTAATTGTTCAACGGAAATCGATTTTTACCAAGACTTAAGTGCAAATAATTTTTAAATTTTGTAATAAATTAGATATGTGTAGTTTAAATGATATTTCAAAAATTCTTAAAGCTTTAAAGTCAATATGACTTGGTCAAGAAAATATCAACACAGGCTAGCTTTTACTGTAAGCAACTCTAAAAGATATTAACTGTATGGAGTTTTATTGAAATTAGCGTTGTTCATGGATATAAAATATGCACCTAATCCATGAGTCAAAATATATTAGTAAATAATGGACGGGCAAATCTCTTGGAACTTTCTTCTTAATTTTTTGTTGTCTACTATTTTCCCTACTCAGGACATTACCAATTAATTTAATATAAATTTAAAGAGGGAATAATGAAATTTCAAGTTAAATTGGAACTATTGAGCTTAATTTTCAGCAATCATAGGAAGTACCAAATATAAAAATAAAATATTTTACTGAAATGAAACTTACACGTTTTCATTTTTAAAAGATTGATGATATTGAGAAACAATTGACTTTTAGTTTTATATGATTCTAATCTGCAGTTTGTTTTTCGGCCTGTTTTGATTGCTTTTACTATTTACGTTACTAAACCAATGTAATAATTATAGTTAATAATTTGGATATTTTAAATATTGTAAAGGTCTTTTTGAAGTATTTTAATCTCACTTTTACCCCATTTAAATTATCGCAGTTTTGCTCCTTTACGTTCGAAAAATTTTGTGAAACTTCATGCCTTTTGGAAAATTTGTAATTTTTTGAAAGTGTTATTTAGCATTTTTCTTCCACCTATATACAATTCAAGATACCAAATTGTTTGACTCTTTGAAGGAACATGAGGACATCTACAATAAAATTATCGTATTGAGCGTTAAACAAATATGTACTGTTGTAGCATTCTCTAGTTATTTAAAAAAAATATGAAAAGATTATGAAAATATTTTCACCAAAAAATAAAGTAATTTTTATTTGTATTGAAAGGTTTGAAACGTTTAGATCTACAGCAGCTTGAAATAGAGGGAGTATTTTGCGTTTAAAAAGAACTTAACCTATTATCATAATTATTAAATTTGCCGATTCACACATCTACAAGATTATTATAATCTGAACACATATGCAATTTAATCAAATATTCCCATCCTCCCCTTAACACATTAACCCGTTAGCCACCCTGCCCCACACAGACCGTTATCAATGTCATCCCGGATGTTGAATCGTTTTATATATATGTAAGGTATAAATTCTTGATGAAATTATATTAATATCTCATTACTTGTTTGTGTCTAGTATATGCGTTCAGTTACGTTTTAAGAACATTATGGATTTATTTGTAGTAGATAAAATTGCAAATATACTACTTGCGAAAGTATATTATAACCATATTACTAGAATTAAATGAGTACGTGGAGTAGAGTGGTTTAGAATATAGTGCAAAACATTAAATATTTAAAAGAGAAATTAGACCAAATCAAACCCTTCAATTGAACAGTGCTACGTTGAACAGTGTTACGTTTAAAAGTGAATATTTATGCAAATTTTAATATTTGATATTGGATTAAAACTATATTCATACATGAACATTTTGTAAACAATTTTTGGAAAGTATTTTATGCAATTTTATTACAGAATATTGATCTAATTGTCCTTCTGTTTCTGGTGTATTAAGATAACACAGTAAAACTTAAAACATTCCATCGTCTTTAATAATATGCAAATGAATTCTGTAACTTGAGTACTTAACAATATTTCTGCTCATGATATATGTATGAATAAGTAACTCAAAATGTGTACATATTGAATTGATAACATTTTCATTAAAAATTTCGTTTTAAATCAACGTATATATTGGTTATATATTTTGGATTTTTAACGTACAAAATGATTAATAAGTTTTGGAATTAAGTTTCTTTACATTCCAATAAATAAATTGACCGGATTAAATTTAAGCTGTTAATAAATATCAGTAACTCAAAATATAGACGTTGAATTCATAGAATTTTTCATTGAAAGTTACGTAATAGTTAACCTGTACCCCCACATTAGTGATAAATTTTGAGATTTCAACGCACTATAGTTAATTGGATTAGTAACTTTAGATTTAAATCCCTTTATATTTCTTCGTAATTTCAATAAAAATATAAATTTTTATTATTATATTTTTTTTCTAATATCCAAAATATTTCCTGAAATTGTTTAAGATAGCTTAGAAAAGAAGCAGTTAAACTCCATTAAAGGAAAGAAAATTTTAGACCTGTTTAAATATGTATGGACCAAAATTATTTCTTATTTGATTATCTAAACAAGTTTATGGCCTCGCAATGGGTTCCCCACTCATTTCCCTCTTAGCTGAGTTATTGATGAATAACCCCTTAAACAGTAAATTGGCGACCAATAAAATATACTATTTTAGAAACGTAGACGATGCCCTCATCTGCTGGAAAGGTATATAGCAAGGATTAGACCGGTTTGTTTACTTTGCCAATTTCCTGCAAGATAATATGGAATTCACTTTAGAAGTAGAATCCCATAATAAACTATAATTTTTAAATATGATATTAAAACGCTAAAACAATAAAAATAAATTAAGTATGTTTAGAAAAGACACATTTACTCCTTAATTAATGTTCATACACAACACTCTTGAACCCATAAGAACCAGTAAGACATAAAAAAATACCCATAATATATATCTTTGAGGCGCAATATAATTAGAAAACATAAATATTGCAGTGTATTTCAAATTGTTTCAGTGCCGTTACAAATCTAAGGAGACACATCACAAAAGAAAACAAAAATACGAGATATATATAATTAGTTATATAACCTTGTTCCAACTATTTGAACTTGCTGTTATGTAAATATATTATTAGAAAAACTTTTTACATACACCTAAGCATTTGCATTGTATAACCACAAATAATAACATCAAGTTTCGAAAATATAATAATTACTACACTGCTCCCCTATAATAAGCTCACTAAAGTAAACAGTGGGAAAACCCGCCCAAACCCCACTTCCGCTATTGTTTTGTATAGCTCACTAAAGTAAACAGTGGGAAAACCCGCGCAAACCCCACTTCCGCTATTGTTTTGTATAATATTTAAATGCTGTTGGAAGTTTCTACGAGTCAATCTTTACAAATTGTCCAGCCAACGACATTTTAATGTCGTCATACAATGAAACCTGGGTCGTGGTTAAGAATTTAAATAAATTATTAATGATACTGCATCACGTAGTTTCATTTAGTTGTGAATAACAATTTAGTGAAAAAATCAAATGTGGTGTTAAATGTTTGAAAGCATTTCAAAACGTTCAAATATTTGATAATTAAAAGTGGACATTAAAAATAACAATTTATATTTTACAGTAAAAATTATTTCACATTTAGATTTCAGTGGACATTAAGCATTTCGGATTTTCCACGGATTTTTCGAAGACATGATTTTCTCACTGTGTTTGCTAATTTTCTTCATATACGTTATGACTAAAATATTCCATTTTATTTATAAGTTCAGAGTATGAAGATAATTTTTCACTTCCCGTAACTTGAAAAAAGGGAGCAATATTGAATATATTCTGTTATCGTTTATAAAACAGTTTTATTCTACTTCCTTAAATTTACATTTTCGTTTTTATTTCTAGTCAATAATTTTTAATGTATTAAAAATAAAATGTATACGCCTTTAGAAAAGCAGCTCTGTTCATTTGTATAAAAGTTACAAATTATATTTTATTTCTCACTTTTGCCCGATGGTCAACACCATAGGGCAAAGTGAAAAATAAAATTTATGATTACAAAATTATTTTTTAATTTTTTTGTTATATCTTAAAACATTTCATTCTATTTTTAGTAATTATATTCTATTTCGATAAAACCAAGTTCGTACTCATCGGTTTTCATTTTAACAGGAAAAATATTTACAATGAAATGTGATATTCCGCACCTCTGTACCTATTATCTGTATATTCTCTATTTCACCTAACAAACCGCATAAAAGTATCCGGCCGACAGTATTTGAGGGGTACGTCATGTTGAGGTAATCACTTTGCCGTCAAGTTTTTAGCTGAAAAGCTCAAACAAGAGGCAATTGAAGCCAACGCTTTCTAACGACGTGATTACCATTTGGCATTACCCTAGAGGCTTTATGTTGTTAGCTTATAGTATATATTTCACTTTGTAAGGCTTTATCTCATACATGTTGCGAAACTAACTCTCTTATCATTTCTATAGTTAGTTTTTTGAAAATACGAAGCAAATTTTGATTTATTCGTGGTAATTTAAAGAAAAAAGCTTGTAAATTACTTAAAATTGTTATTAAAATTATTAAATTTGATAATGACATTAAATTTACTATTTTATTAAAATGAAATGAAGTTTTCTGGTAGTAAGTTTTAATTTTTATAATATAAACGTTTACAATACAAACCATTTCTTAAATTTTTTTTTTAACGAAGAATTGTGAGCAAAATTTTCTTTTGTCAGTTTTACACTAAATTTTTATTTTGTCAGTTTCCCATTAAATTTGCAAGGTGTGCACTTGTCAATATTTTGGCTTATAAATTTGCTAATTTTGAACACTCTTTTACAGTTAAAGAGATTATTTAAATTCAACAATATTCCACACTAGTGTTTAAAATAATTGAAATAAGTTCGTAACTAGACAGTAGTTATTCATAGCTTTGACCGAACTGCACGTGACTATTTTCAAATATATAAATATGAATTACGAGAAAAATATCATTCAGTAAAGTATCATAGTATATAAAAAAATATTACTTTTATGTAAATTTTCTTCTGTAAAAATAAAGAGAAAATCATAAATGTTGCCAAAAGTTGTTCGCTTAACTACTAAATTATAATTATATTTGAAATTTATTTGCTTTTGTTTCAAATAAAAAACTATTTCAAAATCTTTTTAATATGAATTATAAATTGGAGGATATATTATCAGCAGGGCAAGACATTCCCATATAAATATTATATTAAACCATTTTGTTTCACTTAAAATGAACATTATCTTCACAGAGAAATACAATTCATAATACCCACTATTCCGGAATTGGCTATGCATTTTATTTTAAATACAAAAAAATCTATTACCAAATGTAACTTTACAACGATCTTTATTTTATAAGTAATGTAAATATATAATAAAATCTAATTCAGAATCTATGGCAAATTTTTTTGAGTAAACTCAAAACGGCTTAACGATTAAAATTGGGACCATAACTTATCTTTAATTTAAATATGGATGAGAAATGAAATAAGACATTGATAAAGGAAAGTAAACTTAATATGTGACAGATATTTATTTATGATC
The DNA here is from genome assembly GCA_039881145.1 of Druceiella hillmani. Taxonomy (NCBI): domain Eukaryota; kingdom Metazoa; phylum Arthropoda; class Insecta; order Lepidoptera; family Hepialidae; genus Druceiella; species Druceiella hillmani. The sequence continues at coordinate 191,606 of JAYKKI010000090.1, read as the reverse complement.
AGCGAAAAACTTCTCTAGGAAATAAAACATGGCATCGAAACAAATAAATTTGTATGACAATTTATTTCAGTCATCAGTAAGTTATATATTAGGTACGGAATAGTTTCAGATAATACCATTATTTAAAGCACAAAAAAACATCTTCACATTGCCTTGCATTACAACTGAAATGAAAAAAAGAATTATTCATTACAACAGATCATAGGCAAGTATGCTGCAGCAGAAGTCTTATGAAGATATGTCAGAGCTATAATTCTGCCAGAAATCATCGTTTTACCCAACAATTTAGGAATCATAAGCTAAAGTGAAAAAAAAATAAAAAAAATTTTGAATATCAATTTGGCCTAAATGTGCGGAAGATTATTTTGACCAGATAGCCACAACAGTGTTTATTAGCTTACATCCCAAATTAGAGGACCTAGACAACATAAATCTTTATTTATTAGGTCAATTCCTCTTACTTACAAAAACTAGTTAATTATTTATAATCGTACTGTTTTATGATTTCCTTTTAAGGTAAAGAAATTGTCTCATATTCGTGTTGTTTCCCAATATTTCTTTTTTATCCCTTCATGTTATATGTAAAGCAGTTATGTATGCATTTGCATAAATTTCGGAAATAATTAATTTACAATATGAACTAAATAATAATCAAAATCAGAGTGAATAACAATTTTAGCCAAAATATTTATTAATATAACATTAAAGCGCAATCAGTTTATTTTTGGCAATCAGTTTATATTTAAGATAATATTTGATATTTTTTACCAATCTATAAATTAATAGTAAGTGTCAAATTATGTAGAAGTTTCGAATACACAATGCACCTTTCTCGGCACTCCAAACAGTTTATCGGCTTCGTCCTTTCATATACATGATTTTGTCAACTCTACAAATTTATATAGAATAAACCATCTACCATTACTGAGTATTTTTCAACAATAAGAACTAATTAATTAATTCTATAAGTATGCTAAATTTTAAAAATGAGTTACGAGTTAAATTTATCTGTAAAGATGTTTCTGGAAGTACAACTCACTATTTAGGGAAGATGAAAATCAGACTGGTATGTTATTTCTACATTAAAGCAATCCTAACGCCATCTGTTCACGCATAACACAGAAAAGTAGGTAAAATAGGACGTTGGGATAAGAAAATGGTTCCATTTTCCCACCCCCATGCTCTACCAACTTATAGCTTATATGACTGTAAGTACATTATTTGCATTTAAAAAAATTCTTTGTTTTACCAAGAAAATAAAACACAATTTCTTTATAACGTTATAAAAGTCAAGTTGTGCTCTTTATATCGGTGAAGTATTTGTGAGTGTTTTCAGATAAGAAAAATATTAACCAGGATTGAGTAACATTAACATAGGTTTCAATTATAAGTGGTATTAATATAAAATTATATATTTAATTTCGATAGTATATTCTTAATTTAAAAAATATGAAAAACCGTTTACCTCGATTAGGCACACAGACGTCAACAGTTTTCTATGTATGCGAATATTGTACGGGCGAGTTGAAAACGTAAATCAAATGAGTATAAACTTGTTCGCCTGTACACAAGAGCAAACAATATAGAATTTACATTTCTAACGTGCGTATGCACAGCGTTATCACTCGACAATTTATTCATTTCTGTAAATATATTTTGTCAGTTGTACATGCATTTCTGAATAATCCGTTTCGATATAAAATATACGAGAGTTGGTGAGAATAAAACATGTATTGGATCATTTACAACAAGGAAACTAATGTTATACACTAAGAAAAGAAATATTACATCAGTGGTAATTTCTCAAAACACTTTTAACTTATAACAATACATCTACTCGACCGCTATGGTTTTCTTTGAATTGATATTTATCACTTTCGCTAGATATCGACGAATTACTTATTTACAAACTTGGCAAAACTGGTCGGCAGCTTAATTTTAGTCTCTTAAAGATTGTTGCTAAAATAATTGTTTCTAGTTTTTACTAAAATTTGAAAATTTTTTAAGTTTATTTTCTATTACGAGTTGTAGCTATCCAATTAGTTATAAAACTTTCCCAATAACGTGGAAAAAGTTGTTTGTTTGACGTGAAATATATTTAAACTATATGATAATTCCTCCAGCTCAATATTTTTTGTATACATTTTTGTCGTCATACCGAATTATTTTTTTAAAAATTACTAGCAAATAATCAAAATATTCAAAGACATTTGTTCTAAATTGTTTTGTGGCTTATTATTAATATGCTTATATTGTCGAAATGTAGTTTCAATATTATTAATTAGCAGTTGTAAAAATCCTAAAAATAAAGCTACTAAGATAGTAAAAAATCTGTGGAAATTTAAATCTTTTTAACATAGCCTTTAATTAAAAGATGATAAACCATTTACTACCATTTTCTATCAAAAGTGAGTGTAACAAGGGTCGATTATACCAATTATAATGGGTGACATCTTCCGACTTCAAGAAGATATTTCTTCTTACATTCTATATTATTTTAGTACAAAACTCTCTAAATATATCCAAATCATCTTTCTTGATACACTTTTTTAATTTCAGTAATATGTAGCATGTGTTTCAAAACCCGGTTCGATCCGCCGTACATAATTTTTACGAAATACTTTTTATCCAAAACTTGTCTGTTTTGTTCACGGTCGTGTCGACGTCCATTTAAAACTATATATCTGAGTAAAGTTTTATGATATTTAAATAAATGCTAGACACTTTAAAAAAACATTTATTAAAATTTTCGTATTTACATAAATGCAAGTGGCCTGTCACATTCAAATTGCATAATGGTCTGTCAATTTAGATATTTACTACAGCTTCTACCAAAATTGAATAAGTGGATATGATGGAACGTAACAGTATTAGCTCGTACTTATACGTTTGCACACAAAATAGCTGAAGTATGAAAGATAAACGGTATTAGCCATGGTGTACGCCTAATTTTATTGTAAAAATTCTGTTCTAACCTAGAAATTATAGCTCACTCAAGAAATTATTAGGTTGGCTAAAATTTCAACTTCCGTGGATGTATCTACCTACAAAAACTGTAATTTATTTAATCGCATTTTAAAAAGGTAATTTTGTACTTTTAAAATTTGGTATGGATACCAATTTATTTGCATTATAGTAGATCTAGTTGTCCCTTCGAACGCTCACGAACTTAGTTTCTTCAAAACGCATATACAAATACATGTGTATATGCGTTTTGTCCAGATAAAGACAAAAAATTGCTCAGGTAATTAAATACCGATGATTTTTAGTTAGTATCTACAGTCTAATTCCTTAACCAACAGTTACGTATGTCGTCAGGGGAATATGAGTTCGATACTTCGTATTTTGGGACTAAACTGTCATTCTAATAAGTTTATGCTTCAAAAACCACAATATTACTTCCATAATAACAAGATTACATTCATAGTAACACAATAAATTCCAAAATACCACGATAATCTCCAAAATAAAACAGAGATTTTTTTTTCATGCAACAATATCTAAAATCCGGCATATGTGCTTTTTATTTGTCAAAAATTTTAATATGTGTTGTAAAATTTGTGCGCATTAATACCACGATAAAGTAATTTATTATCTGAATTAATATAAATACGAAATTTTCATAAAACATCATTAAGATAATATTTTCTGTAAAACAATTTTCCTTATATCTGAAAAATATACGTTGCTTAACTTAACATATTGACTCGATCTGATTAATACACACAATCGATAAAGACTGTGAAAAATGAGGAAAAGAACCAAACTTTAAAACGATAAACATCCGAACTGAATATAATTTCGTGGTTTATATTTTAGGAAAATAGATCTAAATGGGCCGCTGTATGAAATGAAGTGGCTTGCATATTTTTCTAAGTTTTTCCGATACGCTGGCCCCTGTATACTCCTATTTATGTTTCTGTTTAATTCACCGCCGGAGAATTTCAATAACGGAAATATTTCTCTCTGTTTATAAATCACGATTATATATCGATGTTACGTGCTTCCATCAAGCAAGTAATAGTATGACTATGAATACGGTAATTACCGCGCTATTTATAACAGTCAGGAAGAATGGTGTGTGAATATTTTTGCGCAGTTTGATTTCATTGATGTTTTTGCAGATAAAAATGTACGAATGTATTGAATAATATTGTTTTTGTCTTAATACATTATCTATGAAAATGAAGTATGAAAAAATTTAAAAAGAAATTGATAGTAAATTAAGTTTTTTCTATAAATTCTAAGAGACTTATTTTAATATTTTAATCGACAGATGATAATTTGTGCACCAAACGTAATTATCTGCATTTGCCTGTAATCCCGTATTGCCAGAATAGTCAATAATTTGACATAGAATTGAATAAGCAAATATTATAATCTTTGAACTCTGGACACCATTTTATGATCCGTGAAACCGTGTAAGTTTTAGACATTTTAAATGACGTTAATTATCATTCATATTGCTTTTAACGAGAGAAATTTATAATAAAATAAACAGGTTATTTACTTATTCGATTTGAACTCTCTTTAAACGGCGACATTCACTTTTAAATACTTGTACGTCCTTTTTTATTTGTTAAAATCGTTGATTATCTTTGTATTTTGCTGAGGTTTATCTACAAATAACGTTAAAATAGTAAAAGAAAATACTTAGCGTGTTTTATTTATAGAGTAATATATTTTCCGACGAGTTAATGGTTAATTAAATTAGTTGAATTTGCTAAGGAGATATCTTTTTAAATATAAACAAACCTTTAGACTGACGTCTTTGTCAAGGAGTAACAAAGTGGAGATAAATCTTTATCACCAAAGTTTTATCTACAGTTACAAAATATTCACCTTTACATATTTTTACTAGATTTTGGAATAAGATGTCAATTACCTTTTCTAGAAACATTCTTTCTGTTTAATCGATATTTCTTTGTTTTTCCTCAAATATAATACATACATTTATAAAGCATATAAAACCAGAATCTGAAAACTAAACTTCAGTACATTTATTTAAAAAGTTTAAAATGTATTTAATATTCCATTTAGAAAAGCCGATTGAACGTTCACTACAATTGAATTCGCAAAATAAACTGAAATATTATATACGCTAAACATCAATCCCGTTTTCGATAGTTATTTCAAAAATTTATATTAAGTATTTGTATCTTCCCTTATAAAATATATATAACATTAAGCGCTGCTTACGTTCGCCATCTGGATCAATTAAAGTCGCTACTAAATCTACCCCAAAAACCCTTTCAACTTATTCATAATTTATCTGAAGCGCTTTCAATCCAGCGGTGAGTAAGTTGAAAGGGTATACAATATTCTTTAAAATATCATTGGTCGGATAGTCAAAACATTTGATTGTCATGAATACAACATTATTAGTAATTCATTATTTATTGTAACGTATGTTCAGGATTTTGATTACAAAGTTTCACAAAAAAACTTGTATATATTCCAGTTTGATACTTTTTATTCCAATTTCCTTTTCACCTCAATAACAATTTCACGCTTTATTTAAATGTATTTTCCATTTTACGTAATTACATTACAAATTAACTAGAGCTAACTCCATTCCTATATATTCCTTCAATACAGTCTAATTGCGACTTTCTTGAAAATATCATAAAAAGTATTAATGTAATTGAATTATTGATACATACGGGTATCAATATAATACGTAAAACCAAAAATAACAATTTTTGGAACCAATGTCACAAATAAAAAGCTTTTTAACTCAGTTGCATATTTAAATTACCCCGGAAATACGGTAAATTCTGCATGTGATTTTTTAAATTTTGAATTACGTAATGATGTTTATCTGTTATATTAATGTTAAGTTTAAGTTATTGGATAAAAACATCTAATTTCACTTATGACTTATGAAATGGTGTTACAGACTACGTAATGATTTTTCATTTTCTATTTCCCATCTTCTGGAGTATTCACATTCCAAATATATATATATATATATATATATATATATATATATATATATATGTATATATATATATATGTATATATATATATATATATATATATATATATATATATATATAATTAGTTAGATTAGTTAGATTTCTATGTCCATTTTTTGGTCACGGTTCGTTACTTTCCCATCTGTCTGTAAGAAATATCTCAAATAAAACTTCACAATATATCATGCATTAAAACTGAAAAAAATTAAATTAAAACTAACTGAAAACAAAATAACATTAAAACTGGAAATTTTGGCCATAGTAGCCATTTCTTAATTATGAATAGTTATATGTAAATTTGTCTATATCTACTCTGATCTCATGAATCAATTTTTCGTTGTGTTATAAATATTTAGAAAATGTGTAACAAAATGATGAAAAAAGGCCAAACATATCAAATAAGGTAGTAAGTAATCTTAAACTTTCCCGTATCCAATATCTTTTACATATTCTAGATGCGATTTGTTAGGAGAAATTAATAACGATAATTGAAACCCCTTCTCAATTCTAATGAAAAAAAGTACCATTTTTAATGATTTTAAATTGAACTCTTCTCTCTGTGTACTGCGTATTTTTAAATATTCCAAAATTAAAATAAAAAACCCGTTTAAATATACATGCCAATCAAAAATTAACAATTAAAATATTTTTAATTAAAACGATTTAACCAAAACTTATGCAATTATTTTTAATTCAATTTAACACTTATTGAAGCAAAACATTTACATTTTTTATTCGGAAGATAACACATTATAAAATAGGCAAACAATACACCTTTTTTAAATAATATTAAGCCATTAACTGAACATTCTTTTAGGATTTATTTATTATATGAATATTTTCTTAAATTTAATAATTATAACTAAAGGAAAATTGACTTTTCTCGAAAAACTGGACTTTCCATTACAGCAATAAATCCAATTTTTTGGCTCACTTATCATATAAATGGTATAAGCGTGACGATAATATTACTGCTAAAAATAATACCATATTTCCTAAACGGGTATAAAGAGTTGCTGTAATAGTCAGGAATATAAATTTAAAAAATTTGTGGATTTAGTTTTAATAGATCAAAACTTATTAAATTACTTGGAAATAATATTCATTAAAATATTCGAATAAATAGTTTATTTGAAGAAATAGTTTACTTGTAGCAAACATGACAAAACAATTAATGTGGAAGATGATGAAATATAAGGAAAATGAAACAAGAAACCTAATTATTCATAAACAATTCAATAATACCAAGAAAGGTTTCAAATTTTCGCTCTCAAAATGAATACAGTTTTATACATATTTTGTATAAAAGAATTTAAAATTAGTAAAGCTGTTCAAAATAATAGGTAAATTTATGTTATAAATCAGTTTAAATTTTTTTAAAAACGTGAATTTACTAAAAGCTGACGTTACAATTATATTTTTGTTTATTATTTTATAATATCGAACTCAATTTTTCATTTAGTTGTCAAGTTTATATTAACCCAGCATCCCGGTTTTACAAAAAATTAAGAAATGTGCATATATTAAATTCTGCTATGTGTCACATGAATCACGACATGTGACCTCTTTAGATATTTTTTTGCAGAAAAGAAAGGATTTATGCAAAATCAATCTTGAGATATTATTGTTAATTATAATATAATTCAGAATTACGCTACGAAAAGCATTCATATAAACGAATGTTCAAACACCTTAATGAAATAAAAGCTCCCAACGTAATAATCTCATTACAATATTAACCTTGGAAATACAAAATTTGTACAACGCATAACGATGTACACATAGTGAAATTTCAAATACTGAAGAAAACAAAATACCTTTTCCAAATATTCAACGTCATTGTTCGTGTCGTCAACATGGCATATTCTCATACTTGAAATATTGCTTTTCATTTTATTATTTCTCGTTGTGTATATGAAATGTCTTTCATGTCAAGCCAAGAATTACATTCTACAGATGTTTTATGCGAAAAGATTCCTGGGAAAGAAAAAAAATGCTAAAATTTCGGCGCACCATATTTTAAGCCTTAGGGGTTGAAAAGTTTGTATAATGCATTTCACACAAAGAAATTTGTGTTTTACTATTTCTGATCAAAGATGTAGATTATAGAAAGATTTTAAAGTAAATAGTTATTATTGAATATATTTGGCGTTAATTTTGTAGAAATTCATTATTCACAATTAAATGAAACTACGTGATGTAGTATTATTTCCACTTTCTTTAATTTCTTTACCACGACCTAGGTTTCGTTGTATTACAACATCTTCAGGTGGGATATTAGCAAAGATCTTTGCTATATTAGCAAAGATCTTTGCTAATATCCCACCTGAAGATGTAATACAACGAAACCTGGGTCGTGGTAAAGAAATTAAAGAAAGTAGAAATAATACTAATCATGTAGTTTCATTTAATTGGAAATAGTTATTAGTTAATATTTTCGAATTTTATGTTAACCTGGAAGAAAAACGTAAAATTTACTCCGGAGCCTATAACATTCATGTATATGTATATATATATATATATATATATATATATATATATATGTATATATATATGTATATATATATATATATATATGTATATGTATATATATATATATACATATATATATATATACATATATATGTGTGTGTGTGTGTGTGTAACTTTTATTACATTATGCGAATAATTTATTTGCAATTATAATAAAAACTGAATGTATACCACTAGAAACTAGGAATTGAAATTATCGAATATTTGTATATTAATATCTTTTAGAGACAATATTTTTAATTTCAGATAAAGTAAAATTATATAATTTTGAATATAACACATATTTTCATAAAACAGCCTATTGAAAATTATTCGCCGTGTATCAACAAATAACGAAATTTACAAATTTTTCAATTGTTTTTGCGACTAGTGAGATTATAGATTAAAAGCAATAAACGAATTTTTATTATAAACTTTCCGGTTGTCGTAAATTTCGTACATGCCAAGCCTCTGCGTTTTGAATCAATATTTACAATAAACGAAAACATTTAATCATGTGGGTGTTTCATTGACACCGATTCTTGTTCAATTATCTATTAGTAAATTTTATATAGAGACGAAGACATAATCTTTATTAACGGAAATATGTATTCAAATCTATGTCATGCTAATTTTTGTTCTGATATTAGCAACGAATAATATGTTGTGACGTTTATTTTCTCATATAATTAAAATTGTAATCACTGTATTTCTTATCTTTTAAATTTCTCTTCTCCGATAATAAGGAGAAGAAAATGCTCGTCTTTTTATTTTTAAAACTTTTTCAAATAAATTTTACTTAATAAGAGCTCCATTCAAAGGGATGAAAATAATCAATTCATGCTTCTCATTTAACAATACAATACGTACATCTATTGTATTGCCTGGTCCGTTTATAGTTTGTTGTTGATGAACATGATACATTTTAAAGCTATTCAACTACGGATTAGTATATGTATTACATATATATATATATATATATATATATATATATATATATATATATGTATATATAAATATATATATATATATATATAAATATATATATATATATATATATATATATATATATATATATATATATATATATATATATATATATATATATATCGTACTGTGTATCTTTAACATAGATCTTGGTCTCTGAAAATTACAATAGTATTCTTTACAAGAACTTTAAAAATTATAATCGAATATAAAATAAGGCTTAAAAAGTTATAAAACAATTCAGAATGCATTTCCAAAATTATTTTGTTTAATTAAAAAAAATTAAGGAAAGTATGCAATTAATTTATGCTGCCTATATAAAGAAAGAACGGAATGAATAAATAAATAAATATTAAAAATTATTATTTGTTGACAAATCGTAAATAATAATTTTTAAAATTTTTAACAGTATTTAAATTAAAAACAGTTATGACAATTTTAAGTTATGTGGTTTTCTGTGAACAAAAAAAATGTTTTACCTTAGAATTAAATAAACTTCACGAAACACTAGTTAAATTTATGTTAATTTACCCATCACTTGAATTTAGCCTCGTAGTTCCTTAACAACTTTAAGTAACAAAACCACATAAGTCTTTAAAATTTGTGGGGGCAAGTAAATATCTTTCATTCTAACCAAAAGAAATAATAATCATGAAAAAAATATTCTCTATTTATAATATTCTTTATTATAATAAATTTAAAATGCGCATAGACATCATTATAAAAGTCGAAGTGAGCGCACCATGGTTAAGCTTCCCATATTTCAAAATATTTACTCAAGAGACTTTGTATCGGTTGTATCTAATGGTTTAATTTTTTAATTAAATGTTATAAAATTAAAATACTGTTGAACATACGTGAAAGCATTAATACAAAATATATGGAAGTTTTGAAATAATATCGGTGTCATACGAAGAAAAAAATTTTACCGACCGTGTATTAATTAATAACACAGCAAATTCTGTGTTTCGAATCAAAATCTTTTAAGCTCTCATTGCAAAATTACATCTATCCTTCATCAACTAAATGACTGGGTATTCCCCGGCTATGTTAGGCATCAGCTTACTTCACAATTGGATAGAGAGAACTACCATTCATAATGCTCTCATTGAATTCTAGCAATCGTGCGTCTCTAATCTTCATTGACAAAGGGATATGGAAGTGACAAGTGTGTCATCTGAAGGCTTCCCCATTGATAAACTGTAGCAAATGTATTTGTCTCTTTCATTTTATAATATTTTTTTTAAAAGAAGTACGCCATATTATTATTTATTATAATTTCACTAAGGAATATACATACGCGAATTCAGAATTAGCTATTTAAGGAATTTTTATTAAGTTTATTAACATCCTACGGTGTTTTAACATATATTTCAGCATGTTTTATGCTATTAGCGATAAAATAAAGCAACTTCATTTTGTAACAAGTCATAACAAAACTGTTAAATTTCCACAAAATCAATTTTTTTTCTTTTTTATAAAAATTTTATATGAAAAACAGTTAAAAAAAAGTAGGAAATAAACTAATGAAAAAAAAACAACTACCATTTTTTCAAAATGTATACTGGAGAGATATTTTATTGCAGATTGTATAAATATTCAACACAAAACTCTCTTTTACTTATTGAATAATTGTACTGAAATTGTTGTGACTGTAAGAAAAAAATAAGGTTCTCATTTAATTCAGTATGGCCGCATAAATGTAAAATTAATTAAATATTTTACTCGTTATTTAGCTAAATAATTCAAAATTAAGAAGAAGACGGTATATCAACATTAAATATTTATTGAATTGATATATTCGATTTAGTATTCCGATTCATTTACTTTTCAAAATATTGTACATTTGAAATAATAATATTTTTAATATAAATTGAGCAATATTAACTAGTTAAGTTAATTGATTAAGATTAATTATAGAAATCGGCTTGTAGAGACTCGTTTCAAACTAGCACTCCATACTCGAGTAGACAATTAATAACCGCATTCGCGTCCATTCATTTCAAATTTTTACATATATTTAAAAAGCCTTTAGGAACTCAAACGAACTTCAAGATTACCATTAGATACTGGGCAGAAATTTTAACAAGAGCTCGTGAGTCCGACTTATTATACACGGGCAAATTAAATATTTCAATGAGATAATTACATATTTCGATGCAACCATGTAATTACTTGGTAGTTATTTTAATAATAATTAAGCTTCGTACGTCCCCAACCCTTTAATTTAACTAAATAACCATCATCTCCATTCGTTACTGTTATCTCTCCAAACTGATAAGATTACACGGTACACTCGCTGTATTATTGAATGTAAGTCAACTATTGTTCTGAAAGCTATAAAGACATAAAATAATGTTAGGAAACTGAGAATTTCAAATTTCCGTAACACAAGAAAGTAATTAATCTTAACGTTTAGCGATCTTATTTTCAAAACGATATTTTTAACATATACCAGAAATGTTTTTGTTAGTTTGATGTGATCAAAGAATATTATTTTATGGTACCAGAATTTCAATGTATCGTAAATATTTCAAATAATAAACTACTAATGTGATTTCCACGAGAAGTAAGTAATTAAATGAATATTGAAGAAACCGGACCACTTTCCATTTGACATTGATTTAATTGAACATGAATTGAAACAGTAAAATAATTTCAGTAAAATAGATTAAATTAAATAATTTAAGACAATGTTATTTCAATAATATGTTCATTGAGGTGTTTCAAGTTTTAATAATATGTTCATTGTGGTATTTTCAATAAAGATTATTTCAATAATATGGTCATTGAAGTATTTCAAATTTCCATAATATTTTCATTGAGATATTTTTAAATAACGATTTAAAATGTATATGGTTTAAAATATAGATCTTTCTATAAATTAAGTGTAAAACATTAAACTCAAGCAACAAATTTATTTTTTTATTCTTTACAAGTCATTAGTGAAAAATCTTCTTTTTCTTTCTAAATACAGACGAAAATTAATAGTAGGAAAAATTAGTCAGCGGGTATAAAAAAAACAAGGGCACGTTACAAGACTTATAAACTTTACTTTAAAATAGTCCCGCTAAAAATTTATTTATAAAAAAAAATCCACAGGATCTTTTCAGGCCCTGTAACAGTGACGATTGAATATTTATACAAAATAGGCAAATATTTGTAAAATTAAATGGGTACTTAGTCTTTTAGCAATAATATTATACTACCAAAAAAACTTAAAGATTTATTACAAGAAGCTGAAACCTTTAAAATATCTTCTAAAAAATTAAGTTAACAAAATAACATTTTCTGATAGATCTTTTTAAAATATATTGTTCTTCCAAAACCTTAAAATATTATCCAACATCATTATGCGTGTCTCTTTAATCTTAAATTTTATCTATTTTTATTCTTATTATTATTAATTTACTAACGTAATCTTATCATTGGTTAACATAATCTTATATTGATAATACAAGTAGATCTTAGTTGGTATGGGTATAAATCGTCTTTAGTTAGATAAACGTAATACCACATTAAGCAATCTTGGCACGGTTTCTTATCTGCTTCGTTTTTGGGGTCACAAGCGTGGTTTTAAATTAGTCCCTTTCTTCTTAGTTATTGTTCTTTTAATTTTCTTTCCTTTTCGTTTGTCAGAGTTTTTGGTATTTCCTTCTTCCGTGTTTTTTTTTTGTTCTCAATAGTTCTTGTCTCCTTGTGATTAAATAAATCATAAGCTTCACTTTTAACTGCAGAATGTATGGCCTTCTTGTGAATCATTTTTAACAGCTCCATATCCGGTGTAGGTGTACATTTCTTTAATGAGCACTTCTTCTTCTTCATCTGAATGTTCAAATAGAGATCTTCTATCGAGATTAATATTTGCCAGGTCACATTCTAAACCAAAAGGAGAGTATATCCTTAGGCGTTGTGTGAAATAGATTTATATAAATTTGCTTATTTCTGATTCAAATAATTTACCATTATCACTGTAATACGACATTTAAATGCGAATCTTGAATTAATTGTGAATTTTATGATGCAGGCTATTATGAGAGTGTTCTACTTCAGATATTTAAATTTCATGGTCTTAAAAATAGCAAATGGTGGTAACCGTCACTTTTTGCATCGTATCATTTGATCTTGCACTAGGTACTTGCTGTGAAGAGTTCTCATCATTTGTTAGATTTATAGAAGAGAATCGGCATTCAGTCAAGGTGGAAGTAACAGAAGCAGTGGTAGGTATCGCACTGGCATTTAATTGATAGAGACCCCTAGTTTTAAACTTACTCGTTATATTTGTAAGTTGCATGCTCCTTGACCACAAATAATTAATGTAACTGTTAGTTATGCCCTTTATATATCAAAGTACCAAGTGAGTACGTTAATTGATTCATAAAATGCTGCCTTATTCGACATGTCACTTAATATTTGAGTTAATATAAATCTATTTCAAAAAACGGTCACAACCATTTATTATTTTTAAGACCATAAAATTTTAATATCTGAAGTAGAACACTTTCATAATAGCCTGCGTCATAAAATTCACAATTCATTCAAGATTTGCATTTAAATGTCGTATTACAATGATAATGACAAATTATTTGAATCAGAAATTATAGGTAAATTTATATATATATATCATATATATAGGCGATAGGCTTAAGTATACGAGTATATATATTAATTGGAGTAATTGATATGTCAAGACCTTAAAATTCTAAAAATTAATACTATGTTTTGGGCTTTTTTGGTCATATTGCGCAAAAGCACAATAAAATAATTAACGTAAAAATATTTTTGTAAGATGTGGTCGATATAGAAAGTCAAATGTTAAAAATATGTTTAAAATAATTTGCCACGAGAAGAGAATAAGTTCCTTAAACTCGTTCAACAAGACTCGACCAGAGTCATTCTTATTTTTTGTTTCCTTTTAATGCACTCCGTTTTGTTCGCGCGCACGTAAACGTGGCTGCATACTCGCATCCACGTATGCTCGCAGGCAGCTGCACAGGCGCATCCACACTCACGCACGCATGCACGCATTCACGCATTCACGCATGCACTCATAACCGGAAGCACGCACCGTGCCTATCGCCCGAACAAATACCTATTACAGATGACAGTATAGAAAACTGTTGGATGTCTTATTTTTGAAAGAAAACCTGTTAATACGAGTAAAATTTGCACTACGGTTTACCGCGCACATTTCCGTAAACAATTAAGGATATATAATAATGTGAAAATCATTGTTATCACTGTGAAAATATATTGCCTAGTATATTTTTGCAAGCTTAGAAATATATTGAATTTATAAGTTAAACTGAAAGATGTTTAATTATCCTTATAGTTTTTCGGTAAATTTTTGGTAAATAACTCAATATAATTTTGACTAACAATTTAGGCAATGCTTTTGTGAATATTTCAGCGACATCCTTAAATGTAACAAATAAAAATTTCTAAACGAAAACCTTGTTAAATCGATATGCTACACAATACAGGAAATAAAAAAAAATTTCAACTTAATTTGACACCTGTATTATATTCATATAAATATTTTTGATAATTAAGTATTGAGTTAGATAACGTTAAGCATGCTTTTTAATTATACCGGCTCTTATATTTCTACATCGAATCGTTTTTTAGAGTAATAACTGAGAGACTGATGGGCGGGTATATAAGTTGTCTTACAAGTTTTTCTCTCGTGCGATACGCAATCCTAAAATGCTTGTAGTAACATTGGCCACGTATCACAGTCCATCACTGGCCACGTATCACTTACACATGTCATTTCTTGTACTGTTGTCCTCGTAAAAAGATTAAGTTGATCAACGAGCTACGAAAAAGTTTACACTCATGGTGTCTACGAAAGATGATCAGCAAATAAAAAAATATCTATATGTAAAACTAATGAATTTACGGATAAAACTTATCACGAATATAAAGTGAATATTGACAAAACTATCGTTTAAACTTATTTAATTGTAAATTTCTTTACAATGTAAAAAACATACGTCCATATACATTTCTATTAGTTTTTGGACTTAAAAGGAGAAATTATAACTAACAGCGCCATCTAGAACAATTAAAGGAAATTAAATACTAAGTCTTTATTTCCGTGACTATAATAAAAATGACAATGAAAACAATTGTCATTTTTACTATAATAAAGAAAGAAAATTATTCTGTCACTACTATGTATGTTTTAAAATTCACGTTGCTCCTTTACTTCTTTGCGACTTTGCTTCGTTATTCCGTTTATGTGCTTTTTCAGTGTCCAAGAAGTATTTTCCCAATGGAGTGAGATTTCCTGGGAGAAAAAGTCGCCTATGTCATTTCCCGTCCTGTCAATTACCTCTGAGGAAAAAGCGGTATCGATTAGTTACTCCGCTACTTCGTTATTCCGTTTGTGTACTTTCTGAGTTTCAAATAAAAATGTCCCCAAAAAATTACTTTCAATGGAATACGAGAGTGGTTTTTTTTAATTCCCCAGTCTGCCAATAATCTCTCTGCGAAAATAAAGTCGATCGATTGCTCTGTTGCAACGTGAAAGAAGACCAAAGGAAATTTACATTTTTATATTTATACCTTTAACTAAGCATAAATTTCCTGGGATAAAAGTGACTTGTCCTCTTTTCTAGCCTGCCATTCAAAAAATCACGTCGATCCATTTCTCCATTGCGACCCGAAAAAAAATCAATACATATGCATTTTACAATTTTGCATTAATAATATTAGTTAGAATTATAATATTGGTTAGAATGAGATTTCTTGGGATAAAAGCAAGCTATCACTTCCCGGCCTGCCAGCAATCCCTGTGCAAGAAACGCATCATTTGTTGCTCCGTTACGACGTTATCAAATCCTAGAAATAAAATAACCAGATTTACGTATTCATTCCCATTTATTGTTATATAACACTTAGTATATGTAATACTATATAATAATATTTGTAACTAATGTAATAAGAATACTAAGCAAATTTAAAGGTCTCTTTGTTCTTATTTGAGGCTATTTTGATGTATACAAAATATGGAATCCCCGTAGTGCGGGGTAACTTACGTGTATTCAAAATATATTAAAACAATATTTAGTAATTGGAACAGTAGTCATTTTGATTACAATATTTTGTTCTTCCATAGGTGGCACTACTACATATGAATGAGTTATAGACGGTTTCTATTTTGTTAGCATGAAGAAGGAAAATTTAACATATGTTTCAGTATAACCCTGTTTAATAAAAAAAATTAAAACCGTAGAAAGATAAGGATTATGGAACGAACTATGCAGTCGGAGAAAATTAGCAAAAAGTTTCGAAGAATGATACAAGATTAAAAAAACAGATAATTTTTTATTCTTTAAAAACATATACCTAAAGTTAAATAGAATAATAAAAGATATATGCCATAAACAACTTACTTACTCCACGGTTTACGGTTCATTCAAGAGTTAGTGTTTTATAGTGGGTAAGTAAATTAAATTCGAATGATGAAAAATAAATTCGAATTTTTTATTACGTAACAATAAACTAAAGATATTTTTTAGAAATTTTTCATTTTGTTCATTTAAATCGTAGGATTTTTTGGATATTATAAAAATATTTGAATATCATTAATAAACACAATCACGCTAGTTTCATAAAGATAAAATTTTAATTTATTTTTTCTTCAAAATGTAATGTGAATCTGCTTTTCGGATTGACGTTCACCATCTTATATAGTTAATAGTGTCGGGATGGATATGGGTTATATAATTAATATTTAGTACTTGTGGGCATTGGAAATATTAATTTGAGTAAAAGAAGACAATGGAGCAAATGATCCACTGCAACTAATCTTTTTCAATTAAAATGTTTCAACCATTACAACTGTAATAAAGTGACATAGAAATATATTTTGATGTAAAATAATTACCTTAACAATCTACGAAGAAACCCAGCAGTATTTATTGCTAATTACTATATATTTTCTAGTTTAATCCGGTTTTATTGCAAATCGTACCAAAGAATTATTTTTATTATTTTTGCGTCAATAAATTTAAATTAACTATTTTAGGGCTTCTCATTCCAGGAAGCTTATTATTAGCCTTTTTTATTATAAGCATTTATATATTTATTTATGTAAATAGATGAAAAAATTGTTAATGAATTAACTGAAAATAAATAAAAAATAAAAAAGCCATTAAAACAAAATGCAATTATGGCCCAATTTTTGTTTGTCTAAGACACGAAGAGGTAGTTAATAATTTAATTAATTTATAATGTTATGAAAACAAATAATTTATTTATTTGTAAATAATTAGAGAATAATCTTTTACAATAATCCTTATTTTTGTTAATATTTATTTGAAATGCATGGGCTCTGGCCATTAGAATATAGTCTTCAAGTACATGTAGCATTAGATTTTGTGAGATAAAAGAGATAATATCACCAAACTCTCTCTATATAACCACAGACATTTTAAAGTAGCTATCGCTCAGCTCTTTTATAAAATTGGTTTGAGAAAGAACTTTTTAAATTTATTTGTTCAATTTTATAGTTTCTCTTATTTAACTTACTAGTACCGTCCTAATTTTATATTTTTGATGTATTTTCTTTTCCTCAATTTTTCCCCTTTTTGTTGTCATCAGAAATTAATATGAGATATTTCTAAATTTCAGGCCATTGTTATAGTTTAATTGATAATTACGTCTACATAAATCAGTAATTTTTCATAATGCAAGAAGCTTTTAACATTATAATCAGTAAGGTTGTGGGAAGACAGAATAATATGATTTCAAATGTTACTGGCAAGAGGATATCTACCCAAAAGCACAGACTGATTTATTTTAAACTAAGCCTAGCGTCCCTCCTTTGGTATCTTGAAAATCTTCAGAATTAACTTGCGAATGACGAAAAAGTTTCCAAATAATCTTTTATTATGTTAACATTCATTTCTCATTTTGATATAAAACAAATTTTAGTTTATTGCGGTTGAAAATAAAGTAAGAACTATTTGTGTATATAATACAAGTTTTGTAATACATATACGAGCTTCGAAATATCCTTTCAGTGAAGAGGAAATTTACTCGCTCGTGGTAAAGAGGCCTTGTTGCTAATTCTACTTAATTAGTTCATGTACCATATATACGGTGAGTCTCCCGATTTTATACATTATGGATATAGATAATGTAATATTAGGAACAGTACACTTGCCTCACGTCAAGTGCAAATATGCTAGCAAGTTTTGTAATATTTGGTCCCACAATCAGAATTTATGATAGTTTTAAGTGATAGTTTTAAAGGAAATTTTAAGATCACATTATAACATCACTCACTTATCTGTCTATTTACTTAACTGTTGCAGCCGATTTTTTCAGAAACGATTTGATGTAGAAACTTGAAATTTAGTATAGTAGTTACATTATATTAACCTGCACATATATCTAAGTAGGAAACACTTCAATACATTTATGTCCTATTTTTAGGAGCGACAAATTAAACACTTAGATCTTTTTTGCTTTGTATATCGTGTGGAATGACGATTGAAAAAGCAAGTTAAATGATATTTATGTATAGTTTTTAATAGGCCGGACACAAGCAAAAAATGTGCAAAAATGCTAGAAATACGGTAAAAAGTAATATCAAAATTTAAAAAATAGTTTAGTTCAAGGACTTTGTAGCCAGGAATTAAAATAAACATTTGTGCATATTTGAGTACGTAAGTGATCGCATTGTGGGAGTTCCCTTGTTATTTCACATCGTTGGATTCGTCTCGTAAAGAATACTAAGATTTTTATGAAGGGCGTTCCTTTAATATAACCGTGAGCTCGTTACTTATTTTCACTTATAATTTTCTTAAAATGCATTCAATACAGGGAATGTAAATTAGGCAGAACAATAAAACATATGGACTTTGGTATATTTCAATAGTTAACCAATATTTACATGAAAATTTTGAAGGCATTGCTAACTCTAAAGTTTCAAGCACTAATACGCTAGAAAGCTTTTTCGTCTCATATGTCGCTTGAGATATCAATTGAACAAGCAAATTATAAGGGTTTAAGGGCCATAATTTTTTTCTTTACTGAGAAATCCTGCTTCATTATTCATACTATCAGTTATAAATGACATTACAATAAAATGATAAAATGACCCTACCATAGCCATCTCTTCATGTAAAATCTCAGTTCCTCCGTTCGCAGTAGGATAAAGATATTATATATAGTGTGTATTCCTAGAGAAGCTTATTAAAGGCTTAGAAGGATTCAGAAAATTGTTTTGGTTTGTTTGATGAAGTAATTTTGTTATCTATACCTTTCCAATACCATGACATAATACCTTATTAGCTATATTTTTAAAACTGCGTAGATTTATCGATGACAAAGCTCGAAAATGTTAATCATCTGGCGAACTTTTATTATTCATTACATTCATCACATTCATTTATATTGGGACTTCGTTTAATCTGAATTTGATATCCCGGAAATGATAGGTTTATTAAAATATCTATATAATAATAACTCTTTTTGCTTAGATCTGTTGTTCTAAATAATTTGTAACAATTGGTCTATAAAATATTTAAATAGTATAGTATTCTATACATCTTTAAAAATCAGATAATACATCATCCATAAAAAAATTGTGTAACGAATTTATATAGCAAAATTTATTACATATGTTACAAAGGGAGACTGAAATTTTTAAAGTTTTAATATTTACATGTATAATAATTTATTAATACATGAAAAATATTTTAGCTTAAATTTCAGAAAATTCTACATATTAGAATATAAATATCAAAAAAACTGCATGTAACCGTCTGTAAATATAATAAAAAAGTGACATAATTTTAAATATTGCAAGAGATTCAATGTTGACATAGAGTTAAAAAATAGTTATATTATTAGGTCGTTACTGACAGCAATATGCTTGGAAGTGTTTGACATATAGAGTTGATCAAAGTAGTTCAGGAGCTTTTGAGCTGCTGTATTTTTAAATAAGTTAATATAAAATTTGTAAGATTTATGTTCGATTCTTTAAAAAATAACGATTAATATACAAAATAATATTGTATTAAAAATGTCATTGTAAGAAAAGCTTAGTTCCTTTCTAAAATTGTTTCAAAATATACAAATATAAGTATCAGTTACAAAACTATGATTTATTGCAGCCCAGGACTTTGAGTTTTCGATAAAAATAATATTTCTTAATCATGAAAAAGCTCCTTTCGAATAATTTTTTCATCCTTTTTTTTATTTTGTTTTCATAACTAGGAAATTACACAGTAGTTAAAATTTAAGGAAGGAAATAATACAGCAGTTTAAATAAGCGAGTGAATAAGAATTTGGAGGTGCTAAGCGTATTTATCATCGTGGTACAAATATAACTAAATTTGTAATAAAATAAATGTAAGCCAATAGCTCGATGATATACTTAAGTATGAATATTTAGTAATTGAATTAGACTACATCCATTACACTATATATAATTTTACTGATCAGTTTTTATGTACAATCGGGGTGGATCATGACTACAAGCTTTGTATTTTTTTAATTGGGGTAAGTGCATCCTTATATATTTTTGTCATCATACGACACAGAAGTACATTGTAATATTTGTTTAATTTTCCTTATCGACATCGATTTTTGGTCTTAAAATTAGGTTTTTTTAAATTCATGATATCATAAGTAAAGCCTAGGTTATAAGTAAAGTCACGGATTCGTAAAAACATGTCATTGAAACATATTTTCTACATTTTTTAAATTTAAATTAGTTTCATCCTTTTGGGCTGTAAATAAAGAAAAATATTTTGTAACACTAAGTAAAACTTTTTTTACTGTCGTACTTGATATTTTCCCGACAAAAAAAGATCTAACAATGATTTTTATACTGACCCCAGTTTCAATAAAAATATCTCCAATAAATAAGGAAAATAATACTTGAAAAACAAGATAATTAATTTTTCTATAATATTACTTTCTAGTTAAAATAAATATAACAAAATTGTTTCTATAACAAATGTTTTCCCAGAATATTTTTCTTTTGAAGATATAATCGTGAGCAGTTAAGCGCCTGTGTCGATTTAAGTATGTACGTGTATATATATACTTCATTCTTAGACGGTGTTCGATTCTATCTATATCTATATATATATCTATGCTATTTGTACGTCAACCCCAAGGGTCAATATTGAAAACAATAGTTTGCTCGTACAAAACGAAAGGTTCGACATTATATAGCGGCATGACATAAAAATCAGACGTAACTTATCAAAGCATGTGCAATATAGTTTAAGCGAATATTGGAATTGGCGGAAATGAGAGTAGTCCACAAACTTAACATTTAGGTAATAAATATGTTCGACGATAATATAGACAATTGATAAAGGTTTCAAATTAAATTGATTGTTCGTTTCAATCAACACTTAGATAGAATAAATAAAAAAGAGTTTTGTAAAAAGTCATATAAAATATGTCATTGTGCATTACCTTACATTATAAATAAAGCAAAGCATGCTGTCAACTCAATAGTAAATGCCTAAGCCTGAAAAGTTAGGATCAAGAAAATAATGTAAATGTAGCAGAAATCAAATATTTTCCTAAGGGATAATAATATTTGGAATGAATGAAAATATTACGTAAATTATCTGAGCCATTTTGTGACATTGAAATTATTTAACACTTGGAAATATAAGAGTTGAACGTATCCAACCGATGGAAGAGAAAGGATGGAGTGCCAACAATATGGCTATCGAGAATATCAAAAATTTATTTCTACTAAATTGGCAGGTTGCTGCCTATTTTCTTCCCTTTAGTACCTAATGCAATAACTTTCATGCATGATCCAATGCAAAAATTATAAGCGGTTATCATTTATTCAGTAGTATCAACTAAACTGTTTTTAAACGTATTATTATATATTAGGAAAAATATGATCTAAACCAGAAGAACAAGAAAATGTAACCTACTTTTAGGAAACTAAAGGTTATTATAAATAATTAACCAGGGTGAATCGATAAAGAAGTTCCATTTCATCCGTGAACTTATGTGGATGAGGAACACATATTTTTTTCAAATATACAACTATTTGTATGAAAAAATGGAGAATATTAATATAAATGTAAAAAGAAAACCTTCTCGCTTTAATTTAAATAAAGTCAGCAGTTTTTACATGTTCGTGAAGCAGATAAGTGACATTTTTGTAGTGTAGTATGCCGGTTTAGGTTTAACCAATTCTGCAGTATTTGCTGATTTTATAAAAACGGTTGGCAAGACTTTCACATGTTGAAGTCACAAAATATTTTTGGGAGATGTAGAATTATACTGGAAATTTAAAATGTTACAGTAAATTTAATCTCTCAGTAGGTAGAAGTAATTTTTTAAATTAAATATAAATTTTCTACCTAAATCAAAGGAATTTTAAGTGTTCATTTTCAGTTTTGATTTTTAGTACAGTAATTTTAATTGGAGAGTTTTCGTATATCTCATTAAAACTTTACTTCATTTTAATGAAACTCTTGCAAATAAGTACAAGGTATTATTTACCCTATACACTAATTACGACTATAAGAGTGAATTAGAAAACATTAAAGGCAAATATTGAATGTTTTGTAGTGAGGGACTTGTAACGAAAATGATATTCGGGAAGAAAGAAAATAGTTCACGGATATATTAGGGAAAAAATATATTACGCTTAATGTTTTTCAGCGTAAGTACCGTAGTTTAGTAGTTTCGTTTTGAAGCACGTACATAAACAAGCGCACAAACACACACACACACACACACATACATTTCTCCTCTTATGTTGTAATGACATGTTATATTGATGATGATAGATGACGTTATCTCTTACAAAGATAAAGACTCTATTATTGTATGTAATTTTATACAAACAATGGCTTATAGATAGTTTATAGTTTAGTTGTAATAGAATAACGAAAATATCTCTTGAGGAAGATATAGAGTGTATCAACGTCTATTGCTCCAGGCTCAAAGTCTTCCGATCACCTATCCAATCTAAAATTAATTGAAGAATTAAATTTGTAGATGAAGCAAGTAGCTTGGATGAAGGAAATATATCCCTCTCAGTAAGAGCTGTAGGTATGCTACGAAATGTGAGTAGGAGACCGAGTGGCAAAAATTTAATTAGGACAGTGTGAGATATTAAGCATAAAATATTCTTATGGACGAGCCTGACGTTTGTTAAAATCGTGTAGGGGTGACTACTTTTACACAAGCCCAGATTTAATTGATAAATAAAAAAATTATTAAAGATGTGCTTAAATATATTAACAAAATAAAAAAGAGGCTGTATCATGTAGGAAAACTCGTGGTAAAAAGTAACTGACACAGTCGATATTCGAGCATTGTGTGGATTACTTTACGTCGCTGAAACAGTGTCAACAATAAATAATTAATTTATTCATTTAAGTTTCATATTACCTTTAACTTAAAAACGCCGTAATGCGTAATGGTTATAATAAAATTATATAGAATCGGTGTATTATTAAGTAAAATCGCGGTTCCTTAATTTTTAAAATTGTATCGAAATATTACTCCACTTTAAATGCGAACTGTTATGTTCGAAATTGAGCACGTATTTAGGAGAAAAATTCAAATTACGCTGTTCTTAAAAATGCATTTAACAAACAAGAAACATTTGTAAAATATCTGAATATGTTACATAATCTAAAATCTGAACCTACTAAGCTTACTACATTTCCAGTGTAACATAAAATATGACACATGCACTGAAAAACTACTATAAAAATAAATATTTATTTAACATTTTCCAACTTTTATTGCATTAACATTTACATAATATTCCAAAAATTACGCTACCTTTTTAAATTTTGTAATTATTAAATTATAATGTACGTGTTTCAGGTAAATTAAAAATTGTTGCTATCGCCAACGCCTGCAGGAAAGGCATAGAAATCGACGTCAGGCATTGTTATTGTCTATATACCAGTATATGGGCTATAAGAACGTCTAGCAATAGAAAGGAAATACTTTACGGACGTACTATATCTATAAATGGATGATCCTCTTTAGTTTCAAATGATTGGACTATTTCTATTAGGCTCCTGAAGCTGGCAGAAACTGCTGTGGGTATATCACATGTCACATTGAAAGTAGTCATTTATATATGAATAAATTTGATGATTTTATGTCGCTTCCGGTATAGAAAAACACCTTAATTTTACGCAGATTTTGGGAAAAGCTAACTAACCTTGTGGGAAAATTTTGAATAGTGGGTCTTATAGCAAATATATTGATATTTCAGATAGATTGTACAATTAAAGATAAAACCATTTCAAAGGTTTATTATTTAATATTAGCAAACGAAATGAATCGTTGAAAATATTTGAAATGTATATTGCAAGTTTTAATTTCGAAAAAAAAACTTGCATTGAAATACATGGCTATTTTTAAAATTATTTAATGGGCATGAATATAAAATTAGAAAGCTATTATCAACAAAACTATATCATTATCCCGTTTTCGATATACATCATTGCAACGTTAACGCAAGGATTAAGTTTTGTGCAGCGCCTGCACATAGACCGCTGCCGCCGTACAAGAATTATTTTATTGTATAAAATTAGTTTTATTTAGAGTTACCAGGTATCCGGCGTTTTCGGGATTGTCCCGGGATTTGTGATGTTGTTCCGTGTTTAGAAATATAATAAATCAGTCCTTAAAATGTAAATAATTGCGATAATTCTTAAACAATTTCTTATGTCATTCTATATTTTTATGTCATTGCTGTGTTGCAATTTTACTAGCTTGATCAATGGAAACACCACAATTGGATGACTATCGATCTAGTAAAGGCATAATTTCAAATTGCGAATAATAAAATCTTGCTCTAGAATTTAACAGCCGCTATTAAATAATCCCGACGACAATATATTGATTAAAATAATTAAATCAAAATATGTACATAATAAATTAAATATTATTGTCATTGCTAAACTAGGAAAGTTATTCTTTACAAATTTATTTTGTCAAGTATTGACTTTTATTAATTTGGATAAATGTTATTAAAATAGGGACTGTTTTTGTATTAAATTATCATTATTTAATTAGTCAACAAAACTTTCTTAAAAAGTTTACTTTATATTCGGAAAATAGAAGACAAATATTTATATATTTTTGTTGATCAAAATTATTTAACCTCACAAAAAATCTTTTGTGAGGTTAAAAAATGTTTTTTCTTCAAATTCGAGTAGTTATAGTATATTGATTTTTACAGTATATTGTAAATAAAAGGGAATAAATAATGTTACCTTAGAGAGGTTTTACATTTTACTATATATATATATATATATATATATATATATATATATATATATATATATATATATAGCGATTTTATATCTTACCAACATTGGTAATAAATTTTTGTTGTGGAATTTTTTTCGGGAAGGTTCGAATATAATTGAAATTGAATTGGGGAAGGTTCGAATATAATCGAAATTGAAAGAAAAAGAGTAAATAAAAAAAATATTTTGGTATTAAAAATAAGTGATCCTGCCAAAATTTGTATAAAAAACTTGTCTGTGTTAAATAATAAATTATTATATGATAAATCCCAAAATATTATTTGAATTATTATGTCTTATGTTTTTGAGAGGTATCTGAAAAGAAAATATTGTATCAACTGATCAATATTCTGTTAGAGAAATAAGGAATGAAATCAAGATATATAATATAATTTTTATTTAGCCGTATTTTGCCAAACTTTCAGTCACTCTCTGATAAAATTCAAATGGATTAAATCATACTATATGAACAATAAGTTTAATTAAAATAAAGCTGGAATTTAATTACAGTTTAAGTAGTTTTAACTTATCTAATTGGATAAAAACACAATTTTATATTAGTTAAAAATTATTGTGAAATATTAATAATAATCTGTATTATTTACATTAGGTTCCAAAGAAAAAAGACTATAAGTGGCAAAACGCTTATTTTTCTGCAAGTTTTTTTGACATTTAAAGGTTGATATGAGTTAGTGTGTGCCATCTTTTTGTCTCCAAGTCTCGTGCGCAATTTACCTAATCCAGAATTGTACTATAAACTATAAGAAATATTCAGATTTAACAAAATATATTATTATATTGTGTTTCTAAGAATGTATGTAGAAGTACTTGTAGGCACCTCGCCTATATATACGCGTACATGCACACACCAGAGCGCACTCATAGAAGTGGCAAACGCGCACGTTTCCAAAACACCTGCTAATAATGCTTCCGTGTAAATTTTGGGCCGCCCTATGGACAATCATTTATAGAAATGTAACATATTCATATTCCTAGGAAACATAAAATATCATGTGTGTCTTATTAATACTTTAAAGGGCACGATAAACAAATATTGGTCCTAAAAATCAGAGGATCTATGGTCCAAAATGAATAGCTTTACGACTGAAAACGTATTTATGGAAACAGATATCTGGAAATTATGTGGATATCTGTGCATTATATTGATATCTATATATTATACAGATATCTGTGGATTATATGGATACCTGTGTATTACACGGATATTTGTAGATTCTGTGGATATCTTTTCATTTATGCATTACTGGCTAACATCTTTTTGATTAATCAATTACAAAAATGTCATTTACAATTATATATATATATATATATATATATATATATATATATATATATATACGTATACACACACACACATATATATATATATATATATATATATATGTGTGTGTGTGCGTGTGTGTGTATATGTATATATATCATGTGGATACCGAGGAACTGATTCAAATTCGACGACGAAAATTTAAAAATTATAAAACGGAAAAAAGAACAAATCGACTGGTATGCTATGTGAATGAACCGGGCGGGAAAGTGTAATAAAAGTTTGCTATCTCAGTAGAGCGAAAATTCTTCGAACGCACCCCTGGCGCAAGTATTTTCTCGAGAGGATTCCTCGCTTTCATTGCGTGAACTGACACATGAAATGTGAAAGGCACTGTTTTGTTAAATCAAATTAGACCGCTCTAGATAAAATCCTTTAACACGTGTTTCACTTTTCAGAGAAAGGGTAAACATGTTAAATATTTCAATGTTCATAACTGAAGTTGAAACCATTTTTTCATAAAAAGTAAATGCTGTTAGATCCACATTTATTTCAGAGAGATTGACTGACACTCGTTGTGTTTATATTTGGCAAACTTGAAATATCACGTCATAATAAAATGTGTTAAATATATGTCTAGAGAACTAACACTTCTAAATATTTATAAGGAAATTTTTGTGTATACATATATATATATATAAACATATATATATATATATATATATATATATATATATATATATATGTATATACATATATATATATATATATATATGTATATACATATATATATATATATATATATATATATATATATATATATATGTATATGTATGTAGATATATATATATATACATATATATATATGTATGTAAATATATTTAAAGTTTATAAATATTGTTGTTGACATGATTAATTTTATGCATTGAAGAGAAGGGATTCGAGAAGAATGTTAAATCGAAATCTTTGAGCATGAAACTGAAAATTTTGAATAGCTGCTATTATTCTAATATTGATAAACAATTCCATTATGATAAAATATCAGGAAGTATTTATTTGAAATAATAAATTTTCGTGTCTAATAATATAGTAATATTACAGTAGCAAGATCCGGCAAGCTGCATAACAACGTTTTGAAATATCGTGCTGTGTACATTCTTAGTACCCTCGTCGAGCGGGAATTCATCTTATGATGTTATGAACTCGTAGAAATTTACATTACAATGTGATCAGAACATATTTTAAAACATAATTTTTGAGCAAAATTTATGTATACGTCTGAAGATCTGCAAGGGAAACACAATAGTAAAGTCAGAGTTAACATGCTTATAATTGTATGATGTGCAAGTGTTAAGGAATTTTTTAAGGTAATTTTTTAAGGTAAAATAAGCAGACAAACTTCGCTGTCAATGACGTGAATATGATTATTTAAAATCATGTTACCAATTTTATCCACGTTTTGTGTGTAACAATTTTACCAAATTTCTCTAATACATTTTATATTTTACTGGTTATTCCTAGCAATAGACATCGCTCGGAGAAAGTGTAGTGAAAAAAAGTGATGAAGTTCAGAAGAGAAACTAGACCCTTAAAAGTCATTATCTAGAATAGTAATTTGTATTTTCCACCTAGTATGGAAAAAGAATTGTTTTACCCAAATATCGCGTTTCTACTCTTGATATCACACGTATGTGGGTAATCATTAAAATATCGGTTTTTTGTTAACATAGTCATTAAAATATTTAGGTTACTTACAAATTCATGAAACGTCGCACGTTTGTGTTAACTCACCTAGCTTATTTTCTTGCTCAGTTTATCTAGTCCAGAAATTAAAAAAAACTGGTTTTACGCTGCTTTAAGATATTATCAAATTATTTTAAGACCATTTTTTTAAAATCAAGGACCATCGTAATGCTCTGAGTGCGTTGTTTAAAATATTGCAAACGTTTCATTGGTTAGTACAACGGAACTATAAAAGAGATTTATTTTGGTGACCACATAGACTGTACGTCTGTTTGACAAAGGTGAAGGATTTTTGTAAAACATTAAAAAGTATAGTGAAATAAGCCAGTGATCTAACAGTATCAATATGAATACCTCATTCTCCAGAATTTCCCATATCTCACTGTATCGAAACTAAATGAACTTCACGTTCATTAAATTCGTCTATGAAAGAAAGTGGCAAATTCGGCCCTTCTAGTGTTATTTCAAGATCCAACTATTAATGAACCACATTGGATAAATCAATTAGAGCTAAATGACTTCGTCAGCGATTTAAATTTTATCAAAAAAAATCAGACTAATCTTTCTGATTTTTTTGGTCAACAACAAAAAATAGTGGAATTTGGTGCTCCGAGTATGTTGTTTCAAATATTATAAATATTTGACGGATTGATATAATTGTACCATAAAAGTAATAACTTTTATTCTGCAGGAGCATAAAGCATATATGTGGCATAATGAACTATAAAAGAAATAACTTTTGTTATGCAGTGGCGTAAAAACAATAGCCACATAGAATGTTACACTTGTTTCACAAACGTGAAGTATTTTGTTGAAAAAAACAAAAAGTTTAGTAAAGTTGCAAGTGTTCCATTACTCTCAATACCGCTGCCGCTTCCGCTGTCTGCCAATTCTACAGAAATTTCCATATCTCAACGTATCGAGACTAAACGGATTTCCGATTCAGGTTTTTTTAGATTCATTTTTGGATGAAGAAAATATACCCGATCCTTCTAATAGAGAAATAATTAAATATTGAGACAAAATCATATTTTATAAGTTGATCGGAGCTAAATGACTTGGTCAAAGATTTGAATTTGTCCAAAGAAAAGTCAGAAACATTAGACTCGAGATTAATATAGTGGAATATTGACTTTATAATTACAACTTACCAAAAGCGCTACAGTTGTTTATCTGCCATTAATACAAAAGAGTATAACGTAGTTTACTGTAACTATATTGATGGTTTAATTTCGGAATTAGGCTACTATCATTTGCCAGAATAGTGGAGAAAATTCATTGAGTGATCCAAATTAAGTCAAAAGATAGTTTTACTCGATAACTGTTACATATTTGCATCTATATAGGGCGCTCAATTAAAAGAAGTATATAATATTTTAAAACTCATTCTAATAATATAAAATATAAAAGGTAAATTTGGTAAATACGTGCATTATTAAATATAGTGACTTTAGTTTGATGATTACAAGCCGGCCATACGAAATATTGTTGTTTTTCTAAGAATACGAGAGCAAAATAAATCCTTGGTTCGAAAAATTTAAATAATGAACCATTAGTACTGCCCTTGCGTATAAAACTTGGTATACATAAGTATTTTTTCAAATATTTATGTAAATATGGGTCTGGATAGTAGTTTTCCAAACTTAGGTACGCTAAGTGCGCCAAATTAAGAGAAGGAATATTTATACGGCCTGACATAAGTCAATTATTTGATAATCTCTCTTTTTTCAGTATCAGTTCCATAGAAAAAGAAGTGCGGTAGGTTTTTTATGATTCAAAAAATTCCTCTGCAAACAAAAGTTACCAGATTTCCATGTAAAATGAAAATTATTGCTAAATACTTATCACAAACTAGGATAAAATATGTCGTTGAAAATATATTTTAGACCCCCATCTTAATTTCGTTACGAAAAATATCGGCTCAGTTAGTGATGAACATGATGAATGCTTTCATCAGGAAATAGCAGAATTTGAGAAGTTTTATCTGGGTAGATCCGTGCAGACTTCTGTTATTGGCTTAGACGTACTACAAGGACTGAATATGAGAAGAAAGACCATAGTTTTAATACTACAAGTCATTTTCTGACAAATAACGATAATCAACACAACTATTATAATTTTGTATATTAAAAAAATAACCTTTTTTTCTCTGTAAATTCTGATAAATTATAACTATTTCATCTGTGAATCTTTTTTGAGTTTGAGACGACATTTTATTATTATATACAGTAAGTCCTGCTTAAACAAAAAAAAATTGCGTAGTATAAAGGTTAAATCCTTAAAAAAATTAATCTGTCTATTGATGACAACGGCAGAGGGATAAGTTTAATGTCAATTTCAGAAAACACCATTGAAAAAATGGTTAAGAGTAGGCTATGAAATTATTTAAATACATACTACTGCAAGCACTGTTGGGTTTAAAGATTACACAAGATTATCAAAATTGATCTAAACAAGGCATTACTATGATTCTCCATTTTAAATGAATCTTACTTTCAAAAGCTCCTGATTCCTTAAACCGAGAAAAGAGGAAAATAGTTAGAATTTACAGAATTCCGAATAAGATTATTTTTGTCAAAAAAAGAGCTTTACAAGGCAAACCTAATGTTTTGTTGAAGTTGTTTTTGATAAAAACTTATGAAAGCAATTATAAATAATTAAATATTTAAGAACACCTAAAGATAAAAATTTAAAATTGATGTAGAAATTTACTTGAATATGTGAAGACTTGAATCTTATTAATATCGTTTGGTTTGTCGTGAAGATTTGAGATTTGAGAACAGCAAATAATAAATGTGTGTGGCATCACTTAAAATCTATAATTGTAACCAACCACAAATTAAAAAGAATAAATAAAATAATAAAACTCATTGACAAAATATAAAGGGAAACAGAAAAAATGAAACAATTAAAGACGTTAGTATATTTGCATATCTTGCACCCCGGTTAGTAAAAGTTATGGACCAAATGAAGAAACAAAATGAGAATTAAAAAACACAAAATTGAATTCATAAACTTATTAAAAGCAAGTTTAGCACAAAAACAAAATCAAGTACGTTTTGGTGCGTTGCTCTATAATTTGGAAGTTTACTGGAGTAATTTTATCAAAAAAATAATTGAAATTTTTGTATGAATACTATTACAAAGTCTGTACGGCAGACATAAAAATTACAATTAGCTATTGACTATAGAAAAATGTATTGGATTGGACTCATTGTTAGGATGCCATAAAATAAAATCTTTACAATGCTTTCACTTTGACACTAAGAAAGAGGGAAGACGAATAAGATCTAAGATGATATAATTATAATTGCTGAACATGAATGAAATGAGGCAGAGTGAGAGCTGAATATAGGCAAGTTCCCCAACAAAACACCGCCTTGAACCCAAAAAAATTGTTTTGCTCAATTTATCGTAATTTATATTTAAAGAGCTTTTACTTTTTATTAATGTCTTAAGAATGCGTTGTTATAAATACGATTTATTTACTTATCAATGTTATTTTATTTAACTATTCAATCTGATGTATTCTCCAAACAAATGCAGTCATCCTATGATGCTACTTAGATTCTCAAGCTGGGAAAAATATTAAAGACTTCAAAATTTTACATCACAAAATATATTTCCGTCATCGGATGTAACTTCCTCCAACTTTGACGGGAAATGCATTTGGTGAATAATTCTTTTTTTCTAAATCATTATATTGATAATGCCTTGATCTCAGATGCAGTACCACTTAACGCTCCTTTTTTTATAATAGAGGACAATTTCATAGAATATTCACCTACATAGAACGCACATAGAGGACAATTTCATAGAATATTCACCTACATAGAACGCACATAGAGGACAATTTCATAGAATATTCACCTACATAGAACGCATATAAAAATCTTGCAAAATTCTCCTTTCTTCTTTACATTCACGCTGTTCAACAAAATGTTAGAAGAAAAGTCCAGTATTATTTTATTTTTCTGCTCCATTGACCCCTCAGGAATGGGATTACGCAATTGCTTACGAATGATATTTATTCAAATTGCTAAGTCGTTCTCTCATGTTATTTGTTTTTACTATATTTAATTAATATTTATTCACTTGATGCTCTTACACACCCAACGGTTTGAGTAAATCAATATGTTGGACGTAAGATTTAAAAAATAAATAGATATATTTGTTTTGGTAAAAGTTACCTTTCTCTCTCTCTCTCTCTCTCTCTCTCTATATATATATATATATATATATATTTATTTATTGGAAATATTGCTATTGTGAACTATAAACTGACCCTCCTCCGAACGAATTCAGTAATAGCTTTTACTCACGAATATGTTCGAATGAGTCATGCATTAATGTATGTACCGACTACGAAATCACACAGACTGATTTATATATTCGGAGTTAACTTAGATATAGTCATTGAAATCAATCGCCATAGTAATAATAATAAGTGAAATATTAAGGTTTCTTAGCCTTCTATTTTTCTGTATTAACAAAATAGATATAAAGGTAAAAACAAAATTATAAGAACATTTTTAATAATTTGACGGAATTAAACAACTTTATATTTTAATGAAAACTGTATACTTTTAATTAAAACTGTTTACATTCAAAGAATTTAATTTAACACGAATTATCTCATCATGCTTCGTTGCAATTAATACATTTTGGATAATGTTCATAGAAACAATTATTCATAAAAACGGACTATTAACTAACAAAAACCAAGAACGGAGATAGATTTATGTCATAAACTAAATATCCATATACAAATTTGGCCCTCAATCTCTGTGTTCAAATCTTGTTTGAATTTGTCCTAGATCTAATAATCTATAAATCTAATATCTCATACTTCACTATCGTCCTATGTCTGAAGGGTCTGTGTGTTGTTTTAACTAATTTCACATTATTATAATTTTTACCTAAAATTTCCATGTATATATACATATATATAAATATAATATATATATATATATATATATATATATATATATATATATATATATATATATATAACTTTTAAAGTTTCTCTTTTGCGGAGTTTAATTTACTTTTTGTTTATTTGCCATCCCCCTTATCAATCATTGCAATCTTCCGCTGCAATAATATTTCTCACTTGTTGCACTGAGATTGCTTCTAAGTCAGCCATCTGGGTACTTAACTTTATAATGGTCAATAAAATATAATAAAATTAAATTAAAATATTTAAAACAAAAATATAATATTTTTTGATACAATGTTATGAATATTTAGTTTTAATTCTATTCTGTATGTGTAATGTTGAAAATATTATAAAGTTTATTTTAATATTTTCTTGTAAAAGCGAACAAGCATTTTTTCAGTTTATAGATTATTTACATTTTTGAACTCATTTTTTCTATAAAATCTTTAACGTGTATGTTTTTTTTTAATTTGACCTATTTATTATATGTATTTATCACAAAAACAACGTTTAGTTTATTTCTTTTTTAATCAATCGCGTTACGCTTCCCATAGAGAAAATGAACTTAGTATAAAAAATTACGTGTAGATGTACGTTCAATGTTATAGAAAATCATAAGCCTATTTTTTATTAACTATATTAAGTAAAACGTAATATAATTCTCTATATCCATGTATTTAAACTTTTGGCAGCGTAAAATTTCAACGTTCTAAAAACAGATTTGTTCTGCAGTAATCTTCACGGAAAAAGCTTTATTCGCCATCCCCGAAGCTCCGGGCCATTAAGCTCCATTAAATGCACAGGCAATTTGTTTTAGAAGGGTAAGCTGTTGAATACAAACCTTTCCAGTCCTTTAAGGAGCTTTTACAAGGAAGTGGAATCTGGCCCGTACGTTTGTCGAGAGAACAATGAGGAAAGTTGTCATTGGCGGTTGTTATAATCAATTTTCGCACTGAAATATTTCTTTAAATTTAAGGCTTTTACAGGTAATGGTCGTATTTGTACATTATTATTAGTATCTAATAATTTAGCATAACCTATGTAATATCATTCTGCTGTTAAAAAATAAACATTAAACATTAAATAAACATTATGCTGTTTATCATCACGATGAATCAGAAAAAAATGTACATTCGAATATTTCAAATATACGAATGTTTTCATTGTACAAACGTCACTGAAGATTGGTAGACGTAACTTTTATTATTATTTATTAGTTATAGTATTTGTTTGCGTATTTAGTTACAAATAAGTATAGGAAAATTAGAAATATTAGAAGTATAATATAATAATAAAGATCAAAAATACAAAATTCTGCATTACCCAAAACCTTTACACAAAAAAGTGTTATTCTACTGGGCTGTAGAAAATTGTAAATAACTTCATATATAGGTAGTAGGATTGTACGAAAATTAAACAGTTCGTAATAATGTTTATGAAAATTTCAATGTCAAATATATTATGCAAATCTAAAGTAAAGGGCTGTCAAGGTTTAAAAAAAAGAATGTTGCTGTAAATTGAATTCAGTACAATTTAAATAAACAATTGTTATTGAGAATAATAGCTACAGTATTAAATTAAAGAAAAGAAAATAGTATATAATACTTTAGAAATATACAATTAATTAAGTCTAAAAATATTTTTCCGGTGCAATGATTATATAATTGCGACGCGCATCGCATAAATAAAGCGTTATTAAATAATGGCTAAAATGCATTTTCTTTCTATGTATTAAAATAGCTTTTCAGCATTTTTTTGCTTTTCTCTAACTCTACAACAAATTAAATGCACTGACTTTTACATGTCTCAAATTGGTAAGCTTAGAGAAACATTAGTTGCAATGATAGTTTTGTTCAATACAGCTTAGTAATTTTGATATTTCTAACAAAAAGAATATTAACTATTGTCCAGTAATTTCTCTTTAATACTGAGGAAGAAATTAGAATATCTAAAAAGAATGCTATATATAATATAAAAAACTATGAGTGACATTACCATAATTAGTACTTGTGCAGTCAGCTAGAAGCGCCACATTTTCAAATCGTTTCTTATTAGTCTAGGCGACAAGGGTAAAAGGTCACACGGTTAAAAATAAACACGTTGGCTACAGTAAACAAATTTGATATGTGGGATAAACTAGCACGAAAATAAGGGAAAGATAACCATTGGCAAATTCACGCTCCGTCTTTGAATTTTATTGTTAAATCTAGAAGCGTGTTAAAATAATAAAGGGTAAAACAAAAGCAATTAACTCTACGTGCTTTCGCACAATCATTTGAGTTAATTTTCTATGCCTTCTGTAAAAAACTGGCCCTCCGTCGAGAAATAAAAACTTCTCTGCCTACTTTGACCTTCATATTATTAAAATAGTTCGTCATATTTTAACAAGTTCCTTGTAATAAGCTTGTATAACCAAAAATTGACAACAAAATCAGATTATATTTTGAGTTATTTCATTACACCTAACGATATTTAATTTATGTCGTTTAATCGAATTCAGCTTAATACTATGTACTTATGGATTATTTAAGAATTTTACAATTTAAAATTAAAGAAACTTGTCAAGTACTAGTAGAACTCACACTACTCGAGTTATGTACATCCATTACATATCTGGGTACTTATAAGAATTAAATGTATATAGTATTTTTGTTAAACTATTTACCATGTTTTTCATAACATGATTATATTGCCTACCTATATCTTTCACATGCTTTAAAATATGGTGCATATTTGAACACAAATTTGCGATCTAGGATAATCGCTTAGATTTTCTAGAATCCCTATAAAAATCCAAAAACTAAATTTTTAAACCTGATTTTAGGTTGGGCAGTTTCGGAAATAAGAGGGGAAGATATTTAATATATTTGGCGTTAAATTTGTAGAAATTAATTATTGACAATTAATTGAAACTACGTGATGTAGTATTATTTCTACTTTCTTTTAGTTCTTTACCACGACCTAGGTTTCGTTGTATTACATCTTCAGGTGGGCTATTAGCAAAGAGAGTCAGGGGAATATATTTTTTGCTCATTTTTTAGTATATCTCAGGGATATGCTACCTAAACTTTGAAAAAAAAATTAATGCCGTTATTATTAGTTCTTTCAAACGACACCTCACAATATAAATGTGCTTTGAAAAAAAATGTTTAGCACTACTTAATTCGTATCGAAACATCTGGAATTGCTAGTCGTTATTCGAAATTCCCTGTATTTTGAACCCAAATTACTAAGTATTTATTAAAATATAGTAATATTTACGTTATAGAATGGGTTTAACTTTAAAATATAAAAGTGGAACCCTGTAGCAAGATTGAGATTTATTTATTGCTTTTCAAAAAATCTCCTTGGCACTTTGTGTATCGTTTGATTCGATGAAAACATTAAGAGAAGTAACCGACCCGCTCTTAATTGAACGTCACTCTCGCGATATTTTCCATGACAGCATAGCTTTTTCCACATCGGGGAATAGCATTCCTCATAGTTTGTGTTTTATTCTTAGATACATAAAAAAGTGCAAGGTCGGGGCTTTATGATGTACGTTCCATAATTAGTATACTTGATGTAGTAAATTATCCGGTCATTGTGTAGATCAGTATACAGAGGCATTGTTATGATGAAGGAGGATTCAATTGTAAGATCGTTGCTTGGATATTTTTCCAACAAACAATTACCGATACACTGGACTGCGGTGCCAGGTTTTTCAATTTCCAGGAAAACTGTTACATAATAACCCGTCTGTCCAAAGAAAGAGGTGACAATCTTTCTTTTTGGTACTTAGTCCTTTCTTTGCCTTTTAAGCAACTCTTCTGAAGGAAACAACCAATGTACAGGCTGCCCCTTAATTTCAGGTTTGTAACAGTATATTCCAATTTCAACACCCATGATGACGTCGAATGCAAAATTTGAGTGGTCACCATCCAATTTTTTTACATTTCCCGACAATGACCAATGCGTAGGATTTTTTAGCCTCTATCAAATCAATAATCAATACTTACAGCTCATAATATTTTAATTAAAAAGTTAGATATTACTTATTATTTGACTAACGATTTTCACAATGTGAATACATATACAAACAGAAAATATTGCTAAAACATTATTTTAGTTATCTTGTTACTATCTTTCATTATTTACGTATTGCACATATGCACATACGAGTTTTCAGGATGAACTTCTAAACATTTTATTTTGTATAATCTAGTAATAAATACACATATGTATTCAACACACACATGTGTAATACATGTTATATAATAATGATATTTTATATAATAACTTGCGATTTTTTTAATGAAATTTTTATCAGACCGTGGTTAACTCTTAAAGAACTCGGGCCACTCTACATTTTCCAACTATCCTTTTTAAGATGCATATTAAAAAATAATAATTAAAATAAAGCGTAAATAAAGAAATATGAGAATTTTCTTTGAAGTATTGCAGATACAATTGAAAATATGTAGTAAATATAATCTCCATTCACGTAAAACGCAAACAATTATTAATTAAATACAGTTATTCAATATG
This sequence comes from Druceiella hillmani, assembly GCA_039881145.1. Taxonomy (NCBI): domain Eukaryota; kingdom Metazoa; phylum Arthropoda; class Insecta; order Lepidoptera; family Hepialidae; genus Druceiella; species Druceiella hillmani. The sequence goes on along the minus strand of JAYKKI010000090.1, from coordinate 153,350 downwards.
GTTTATTGTAGAAATTTATTCTCACTCTTGTTCCATCGTATTATATTCACGTTATTATTTTAATAAAGTCGTATTTTCGTTAATTATATACACCGCGCACACAAAAAAAGATTATTTGTATCGTCAAAACTGAAAGTGGGCGCAAAAATATATAGTAAAAATACATACCTTTATTTTAGATTTTTGCGCCCACTTTCAGTTTTGACGATACAAATAATTATAATTCGGGAAATTCACAAGCATTAAACTGTGGTTATAATTATTTGAATAAGATCGGTTTTAGTCTAAAAAGCAGTATAGTTTTGTAATTTTTTCAAAGGTTTATTTTGATCTAAATTAAGTTTGGAAAATTTGCATCCGTTTTCGTCCAATAGTTTGTACGGGTATACATAACAGAACACGCTATACATAGTAGTTTTTTACCGATTTCGGTTATTTTTCTGTAATTAAAAAATAATTAGCTATTTTAAAAAAAGAAGCGTATTGATTTTCACAACGATTGGCCGATAAACTCTGATAATTCTCGTGCTCGGCGATTTTTGTCGGTGTCCGTTTTGTGCAAATCTTCTTGCTCCTTCTCTCTGCTCCCTCTTATTTTCAAATTTTAAACTTCTTCAGGGACCCCAATCTTAACCAGGAATTCTTATAGCTGTGTCATTTTTGTCTATCCATCCGTCTGTATATCATAACCATTTCACTCGCAGACTATTTGAGCGTTAAACCCGAAATTTGTTTATAATTATTTATATTGTCTATAAAGCTATGAAATAAAATGTTTAATTTTTTTTATGTCCTTCCCTTACATACGAAAGGGGTTTGAATTTTTGTTTTTGCATGCTTAATTCGATTACGAAACAATAATCTTCAAAGCGGCTATTTTTGTTAGAGTTACGTTTTCCCACCGCCTACTAGCTAAACCGCAATTTTCTAATATATTAAGTTATTTCAAATAGTAGAACGCGTAATGAAATTAAAGTAAAATTATCATAGTTAAGTAGACTCGACTGGTATATGAATAATAGTCGAACAAATTGTGATACGTAGCTGAGTTTGTAAAAAATCCAATACAAATGAAATTCATTATAAATTAATTAAATCAACTGAAACTAAAAATCAACTAAACATTTATTTTCTACTTCAAAATGGATATTTATCTTTATACATGAAGGGAATAGTTTCCATATACATTACCATAATTTTCTACATACGCACGAAATATAGAAAACAATTATTGTAATTTTGTGCAAAAGGTACAGTCGACAGCATTTTACACTTTTTGCATGTGATTCGATATTATGTCAGGGGTGTATGAGATTTGTGTTTCAATTATAAATCTTGACGGTTTGTTGACTTTATCTATACTAAATCAATATTATTATTACAAAGAAATCAGTTTATACACGGACGAAATTTATGTGGCATATTTAAAGCTATACGTTTTTTGAATATTTACCCGGTTTTATATATAAGATGGTTCCAAAATTAAAATATGGTCCTATAAATTTGTTATATCTCACATATCCATCCGCAATTTTGTCCATCATATTTTCAGTCCGCAGAAAATAATTATAAAACTCACTATATGATATTTTGACAAATATGCTTTAGACCGAGGATTCAATGAATTTTCCATAACATGAATGATAATTATTTTATTTTACGAAATAGAAATAAGGTTCCTTGTAATATTTTAAAAGCTGGGTAATTAAAATTGTAATCCTTATAATTTCGTTAAAACCGTCCAGCTTTCGTGGCCTGTCCGTTTTAGAAACAAATGCAGTAAAACTTACAAATATGTAGTAAAGCGTACTTTATATGAAGCTCTCGAATGATATAAAGCGAAATACTATTTCGTTTATATCACAGAACTTAGAGACATATGAATAGTTGATTACCTACGATTCGCTAGGTCTTTTGAAATGAAATCGTTGTTTGATTTACCATTTTTCATTTTTCATTTATTAAATATCAAGCTTTAAAGCGACGTGTCACCCCTTGTCTAAATTTTCAACAATGAGATTAAAAAAATTTAAATAAATTATACGATACTGACACTTTACTTCAGATTCATTTGAATTTATTTCTGAATAAAAAATATAAAAATGTTACGAATTATGCACCCGCTTTTATTTTTCATTTGTTTAATATCAAGTTATAAAGATATGTTTATGTTAAAGTATTATGTCATCCCTTGTCTAAATTTCCAGCCATGAGATTAAAAAACTATAAATAAAATATACGATACTGGCACTTTACTTCAGTTTCAATTGAATTTATTTCTGAATAACAAGAATAAAAATGTAAAGAATTTTGGACCAGCTTTTTTAAATAAACCGAAGCTTTGTTCGTAAAAATTTATGTTTGAAAATAATATAAAATGTGCTCTTCCCTTTAATTTTTCAATAAATAAGAATAAAACTATAACAAAATCTTAAGAGCGTAGCCTAATGAGCAAGATTCACTGAAAAGATTTCGGAAATTTTGTTTAAAGTTTTATTCATAAAAACAAAAACCAAACCCAAATTTAGGAATAAATTTTGGCATTTATTGCATATAGTTTCCAGCTATTATGTATTCTCGGATTATTAGCAATAAACTTAGAAGTTTTTTTTGTGTAATTTAAGGTTTCAGCAGCTAAAGAATGTTAAAAATAAGATTCGCGAAACTATGAACAGTTTTAATACGGATAATACTTCTGCATATTTATAACATAAAAGAGTTACAAGAAAGATGGAAAGCGATGATAGTACCTCTAATTGAGAGTTCAAAATTTTGAAAAAGAACCATATCCCGAAGTTAGTTTATCCGATGAAGGAAATTATTCATCTGATCATGGAGCTAACATAACTTCATTTTGCGTGATTGGAAAAAATTACACTTACTAATGTGTGAAGCAATTATTTAATTATTTTATCAATGGCTCGGATTATTCCTTAACCCTTAACATTGTTTTTGATTATATGTGTGCAATTTACACCGGGTAGAATTTATTAAATAACAATTTTATTAAATAACAAGCTCTCCATCCCGGATTCTTTTGAATAAAATAAGACCCATGACTTTTTTCTTGTATTAAATATTTTTGATTAATTTTATAATTATTTTTGTTTAATTTAATAACACTTTTCTTGACCGTTTAGTTAAACATTCTGTACGTTGGCCAAGTATGAAATTGTATGAATTTACTTTGTAACATAAACAAGCCTATAATAAAAAAAATATATAGCAAACAATCAAATGTACAGTAAAACCTTTTCCTAGGTTTCATTGCCTTGTACAATTGTCAATAAACATTATTTTAAAATAGCTATAAATTTTAATTTGACTAACTAAGAAATACTTCAGAAATAATCATTCCATTGTGTATAATTTTAAATTAAATTAATAATTTTAATCTCGTATTTAATTTCTTGCTAACCCTAGTCTGACATAACAAAATGTGTGAAGGCAACTTTTATATAGAACTGTACTCATAATATTAATGAATATATTGCTTACAGAGATGAATTTATAGACTTTTGCACGTCTTCAAATATTAACTACCAAGTTAACATTATAGATGAAAGAAATTTGAGAATTCATTGTGAAGAAAAATATTTGGTTTAAGTGAAAGTTTTAATAATATTTCACGTATCCTTAATTTTCACGTATCGTAAAAGTTTAAAATTTGGTAAATTGGAAGAGTATATTAATAAACATACATTTCAGTTGACAAAGTTAGGAGATGAATATTTTAGAGGTCCAAGAAAAATTAACAGATGGCCGATCACAAACGATTGGTGTTATATCATTTTTAGTATAGAAACCTGAAATGAAAAATATGTTCCAATAAAAAAAAATATTTTTAATGTTCTGTTCTCCATTAAAAATATAATAAAAATCAATCAAAGGCGAGTCTTACTCACACATGGAGGGTTTCTTATTTCATTACAAATTATATTTTTTATCTTAATTAATCATTAGTATGGTCCTTCTAGAGGAAACGTGTATTATTGTGAATATCTCAAAATCTATTACATTTAAAAATTTAACTTAAAGTATGCAAATGTCGAACATATTAATCAAGGCGATGTGACGAAGTATTGATTAACCCGCCACTGGTGACGTCAATTTGACTTAAATAACTGGTGACGGCGGTCTCACGCACCGGAATTTTTAACATTTTTGCATTAATTAACTATGCGTGCCACTTTTGTTGGATAAGTTGTAAAATTACAAGTTTTTTGACAATTAAACCTAAGGTTTTCATAACATTCAGAACGTTTATTAGACATTACACAAATGGACATAAAGCCCTAAAATTAACATGGTTTTAAACAAACCTATTTTAATAATTAAAAACATACAGCAATCTTATAGTTTATAATTAAATCAGTCTTTGTCAATAAAAAAATTTAAAAGATAGAAAATGGTTATACTTCTAACAAAAAAAGAAAAATATCTGTGAAATTACACTTATACAACAATCAAATAACTTGCACAATAAGGCAGTACGTGGCCAAGACACAAATATCTCTTGCATTTACGGCAAACGTACTTGATTTTTCTGATTTTTTTCCATCCACCCTCAAAGCACTGATCATTTCTGAAAGAACCAGCCGGATTGGGGACATCATCGATCTTCAAAATTTCTGTAAAAATATGTCGCAGGATCGAGGCAAGTTTAATTATGTCTGCCGTTCTTTTAACTGAAAATGAATTAGGCAAATTCTCAATGGTCTTGTGTTTTGATTATTAGCTCTATGTACCACCTGACTGTTTATAGTACTAACATTCAGCATAGCATAAAATATTACCATAGGCCAACGTCTCGTTGCTCGTGCACAATTGTAATTATCACATTAACGATCTATAATATTGACCCGATCGATACAATTTTAAGTTTGAATTAACAGTTTTATATTAAAATTTAATATACAAATATTTAAAATATGTGTAACTTTTTAAATCAAGTTCTCATTGTAGTTACGTATTAGCTTCAGAAAAAAATGCTCAAATAAATATATATTTTTGGTAAACGGATCCAGTATTATAATTTTCTGTTAGAAGAATGAGCAAAATCATGATGTTATAAAGGTTATACTTTAAAGATTTAATATTTTTAAAACAATGAGTTGCTCGCAACGCAGCTTAATCACAATAAACTTTTAATTATCAATATAATTTTACATTTATCCCTTTATCGGCTAATTGTAGGCTTTTATTATAACATAAGTACATAAAATTGAAACAACAGATCAAATAATATTAGAAAGAAATACAAGAACACGAGTATTTACGTTAACTATATGTTGAACAACGTTAACCAACCAACTTTATCCATTTGCAAATTTAAGGCAGCAAAATTATTGAAGAGAATCAATCCATTTTTCTCATTTTATTTTAGTTAATGTATCTTTACAGACTTAGCAGTAGTTTGAATTTCCGATTAATTTTAATGTCATGTTTTTATTCAACAAGCAAACATGATTTCGGTTTCGATGACTGGTAAAATAATATACTCGGATTTAAGTTCGATCTCTTATACCGCTACACCGTGATGATCATTGCGAGCAACACTCATTGTTTTAAAAATATTAAATCTTTAAAAGTATAACCCTTATAAGATCATGATTTAGCTCATTCTTCTGTCAGAAAGTCATAACACTAGATTCGATTATCAAAAATTTATGTAATTTAGTATATCAATATTTTATTGAGCATTTTTTTCTGAACCTAATACGTAAGTACAATGAGAAGTTGATTTAAAAAGTTACACATATTTTAAATATATGTACATTAAATTTGAATATAAAACTGTAAATTCACAGCCATGTCGTTATGTTTATATTTTTAAACATAATTTAAATGTAAAAAGCGTAACAGAATATAACGCATGTTCTTTTGATCCAAAATTATTGCAATCAGTTGATGTCTATATTGTTTCCCACAGAGAAAAACTAAGGAGTTCACAATGTAAAAGTTCGGTTGATATTTTAATATTTACTACCACAGTGGACCGAATTTCACCCACTAGGCGACCACAGTGGACAAAATTCGGGAGAAATTCATCAAATTTTTAAGTTTGAACGTTATTGATATACTTTGTCAAAGAGTGTACCTATAAAAGCATTGCTCATAATTTTTTTGAATTTTTTTCGAGAGCGTGTACAAATATGTCATTAATGTGTGTTGTTTGCCTTAATTCCTTGCAATATCTAAAACATTTAAAATTTAATATTATTAACAGTGGAATAAAAATATATTAACTTTAAATTTGCCAAACTTCATACTCCTCCGTGTGCGCAATATGCTTACAAATTTTCTCTCCCCGTTTTAATAAATAGATGTCAGGCGTATTTTTCGAAAGAGGCATGTCACTCAAGAAATGGGTGAAAATTATAAACAAGACCACATTATTCTGTCAGAAGCCAACCCCCTAAAACAAATAGGTTAGACATAATTTAAACATGCCCTCTATCGATACGTACTAAATCTGTCACTTGTACCCACACATAATCAAATAGCTACAAACAACATGTACACACTACGTCAATATCGAAGTCTCCTTAAGACTAATGTGTAGATACAGGAGCTCACGATGGTCCCTTAACCTCAGTAGCTTTTCTGGCGTAAAATTGCTAGAGAAAATAGAATCAAACGGGCTTCTATTTGGATAAAACGATTTTAGTGGCGATACATTTCGTTTTATCCATGAACTGTAATTCTGTGTTTATGTACATTTTATAATGTTAACTTGTTAGATGTTAACTGCACACACGGTAATATTAGTAAAGAAATGACATCGGTGAGTAAGGTTTATCTTATAAAATATTAGGTTTCATATTATTAAACTTCTTGTTAACGATTTTCATTATAAAATCTATATTTTTTATTGTTAACTTAATGGAGAAATGTAATATAAATTTTTTTTACCGCCTTCTTATTTTACTATTTTTAGACGTCTTCAAAAAAAGGAAGAGGTTCCCAATTTTCCGGAATCTTTGTTTGTACGTATGTTGGGCGATAATTATTTATCAAGTGTTCGATCTCGATGATAATTTTTTTATTTACAAGGTATGTATTTTAGTGATGTTTAAAAAATTGGATAATAAATCAATTATAATTCAAGATATTTGCTACTACCAGTTGTTATTTTGCAAAATAACTACACAATCAATCAAGTTGGGGTTTGATGATGAGTTCTGGATATTAACAATGGAACACCTTAACGGGTGGTAGCAAATCAAGCGTGATTAAATATATTTGCCACTAGTAATTGCTACTTTGCAAAATAACTTCATCATCGACTAAGTTCGAATCTAATGATGAGTTCTGGATATGAACAATGGAATTCTTAAACGGATGGTAGTCAATTAAACGTGATTCAAAATATTTTCTACTGGTAGTTGTTACTTCGCAAAATAACTACACGATCGACCAAGTTCGAATCTAATGATGAGTTCTGGATGTGGACATTGGAGCATTTAATGGATGGTAGTCAATTAAACGTGATTCAAAATATTTTCTACTGGTAGTTGTTACTTCGCAAAATAACTACACCGTCGACTAAGTTCGGTTCTGATGATGAGTTCTGGAGATGAACAATGGAACTCTTTAACGGATGGTGATCAATTAAACGTGATTCAAAATATTTGCTAATGATACTTGTTTCTTTGTAAAATAACTACACCATCCATCAGTTCACAGTCTGGTGATGCGTTTTGGAGATAAACAAGGGAATTTCTTAACGGATGAGAGTAAATCAACCGTGATTCAAGATATTTGCTACTGGTTGTTGTTAGTTTGCAAAATCTGATATTGGACTTCGAACAACTATTGCTTTGCTTGAGTTTGTTTTTGGTAACCAACTTTTGACAAAGAGGAAATAATAAATATTTTTGCTTTTGTCCGTAATTTTTAATAATTATGTAATATTTTGAGACAGAACATAATGGAACCTTAGATATGGTGTGACTATTAATATTAATAACGTATACAAATTTAAAAACAGTTATTTATTTATAAAAAACCCACTTTAAAAATAGGAGATACTGAAAAGTAAAAAATAAATAAATCGAAATAGGCGCCTAGTTATTTGCAATAAATATCTAGAAAATTTTGACATTTATGGGTAAAATTTTTCAATATTAAATATATCTCTTAACGTTTTTGAGAAGTTGAAGCAACAAATTATATATTGCGATTTCTGTACAAACTTATAAATGTATGAACACTTAACGGTACATACTATTTCTATCAAACTATTTATACACACATATATATATATATATATATACATATATATATATATATATATATATACATATATATATATATATATATATATATATATATATATATATATATATATTAATATTATTAGTGTTTCTGTAAATATATTGCCTAGTATGTAATTCCGTATGAGTTTCAAAAAACTATCAGACTTAGAATCTTTGCTATGGTTTTCCGGTAAATTTTAAGTGAATTTCCAATAAAGCTTCTCTTTTATCATTGTGACTATAGCAGTATCTGAGCTTGGACGGGGAACCTATGTTTCAGGGACATCTTCAACAATATCTCAAGGATGATATTAAATAAAATTCTAAAAAAAATTATTATTGAATTCTTCTAACTTCTTTTTCAATTAATATAAAATGTCATGAATAAAATCAAAAAAGAAAATCGGTTTTTAAATTTATCATCTCTAAAATTGTCATATTAATGTTTTTAAGTGAAAACTACTAAATATGGTGCTTAATTAATAAGCTTTGTCACCTCGATAAATTTTCAGTGTCTACGTCAAAAAATTTCTAATAAATATGGTTTTGCCAGACTGAAAAATTAACGAACATTTTGTTAATTTTATCGGGATTTCATTTTAATCCTTATGAGATACGAACCCCAAAAGAAGTATAGTGAGATTTGTTGATCGTTTAATTTACTCGTAATAAAACCATAAATTTTTAACCATACGTCTATACACGCTTCTACTTTGCTTCTAGTACTCGCAGTCTATTCCATGTGCATCTATGCAACGATCGTTATGACAGGGAACCTTACAAAATAAATTATTTTCACTTTCTTATAATTCTGCCACTATAAAATTAGAATACCGAAATTGTCACAAAATTGTCATTTGAATTCACTAAATAAAAAAAAAATTTACTATCGAAATGATAGTCGAATTTCTTTCAAATTTGGTATAATATAATCAAAAGAGTGATATCTTAATGGAATTATAAAATATCCGTCCATTTACTCATCTGTGCATCATCAAATCATATATCAAAAATACTACTATAGTAAAAGCAAAATTTCTAAACAGTAAATTAACGACAAAATTACTTAGATGCTAAATATATAGAGATGGGAAGTTTTTTTCTACATCGTTAATATGAGCGCGACGTGAAAATGTTCAATATTGTTCAATTTCACTGAAAAATTAAAAAAAAATGGGGCTTAAGTCTGATTTCATATAAGCTACGAATAATCAATTTCAAATACATTATGACCATACAATTAACATCAAAATAAAATATTTAATTCATGTATCTAATCACAGCAATATCAGTTTAAAACTTGAACATTAAAAATATTATGTAAATTTAAAAATTCGGCTTAGTGCGATTCTGGCTTGCTCATCGAGGTTCCTCGTTTGAAGGAGAATTTATTTATTAATGAAAATTCAAGTCCGATAGTATTAATGTGGATAAATCATAGTGCAAAACATATTTGGCAATATCTTATATAAAGTAGACATAATATTTTAAATATCTCAAAAATCTTGAAATCTGGAATCATCGTTATATTTTTCCTGCTGTTTTTGCGTAGGCATAAAAACACTGTTTTTTTTTAAATTTTAGTTTCAGTAATTCCAGAAATAAGGAAGAGCGGGACACGTTCTTTAACATGCTATTCACTATCCTAACAAGTTTCTTCAAATTATACCCTTCACTAAATATAGAAATAGAAATTGTTTTCTTGTACTTAATTTGCTGTTCCGTAAAATTTCCAAAGCTTTAAGCATTAGGTATTGTGACATATGCGAGTTAATATGCTTTATTACTATTCAAAATTTCATTTTTATACATCAAGCGGTCTCTGAGATAAATTACTGTGGCAGATGGATAGAGTGACACGTCGGCTATCTTATAACAGTTCCATAATTCCTTTTGCGGTTAAGAATTCTAAAACCATCACAAACCACATTCAAGCCCATCCAATGTGACTAACAAATATTATTACTCCATAACACTTAGATAGTTTAGGTAATGTCCAATGTAACAGCGTGTCGATAATACTATTAATATGGATATTGAATAATAATGAGAAGACGGAGGAAGAGTATATTGAAAAATTAATATACACAAGTAAATGGAGCGTGAACGAAAATGATTTTTCATTAGTAGCTTGTATATATCCGTGTTGAAAGTTTTTTTATCAGGAAATTCGTACAAAAGCTTGAGGTATGGAGTAAAGTGACGCATTTCGAAATACCCGATTAGGATGGTTCGAAATTCGTCGTGCCTTGGAAAGCTCCATTTTCTGAGACATTTCAGTTCACTGTTGTAATGTTGATTTTATCTTAAGTGTAAAATTGAGTTTATGTTTTACTTTCAGGTTAATACCTTCACTTATAAGAATCCTTATATGTCAAATTGGTAGTGCGTAGTTATAGAATTCAGAAAATTTAAATTATTTCGTGTTACTTTTGAAAATTTTGCCACATTAAACATTTAGATAGAATACAATAATTATATGTAATTTCACGTGCATGTTCCGATACAATATTCGGTTTTATTTATTAATTTTATACTGGACCATCCTTGAAATTAAATTGAAATGAACAAATATAACTTCATACATTAATTTAATCATAAATTAAGTGTTCATGTCATTTTATGGTCTTAGAAAATGCAGAAAAATTTAATAATAGCAGTTTGGCTATTTTTACAAACTAAGATAAAAATTTAACAAGTTTCTCTTCAAAACTTTTATCAATCATTGTTTAGTAGGCTAAATAAAATTTTAACAACCGCATTCATAAATTAATAATTGCTAGTAGCAAATAACTTGTTAATGCGGTTGTTAAAATACAGTAAATTTAAAAATTCACAAATCTGCTTAATGCATTTTATGTCTCAATCAGGGATAACGAAACTTTAAACACATAAAAAAATGTCTGCTGTGTGCTGCTGTATGTCTTATATTTTAGTTTCGATGCATTATGTTAACGTTAAAAATATTCATAACACCGCACAAAGTTTCTCGTGGCTACTAATAAATTAGTTTTATATTAACATTAATTGATTTATAAACATTCATTAGATAAAACTGAATATACCTCTCAGAGGGCCCACCCCTGTGACCACTATTAAGGAACGAACGATAATGATTGAATCCAAAAAAAATAGTTATGAACTGAAAAAATGAATTATATATTAGGATTAATAACCATTCATAACTTTCATTGGCTTCGTCATATTCATTTAAAAGGTAGTACTACACCTTAAACAAAATTCACGCGTTAAAATTAAATCATACGGAATTAAAACTTTGATTGAAGGTGTTAAGTTTTGAAAATTCTAAATTAAACATGACGTAGAAAGTGGGTCACGTAATGTGCTGCGAATTAAGTTAATTGGCAAGAAATGACACTAATTAAACATGGTATCATTTTTTACACGAGAATTGTAAGGAGCGAATGCTTCATAATTTTGACGTAAAGTGGTGAAAATGAATTCTGGCTGCTTACATCTTTCCGTTATTTTGTTATAAGCTGTACCATAATATTAACAGGTATTGTTAATTATTGTATAACTGTTTATTCATTACTAAAATATAAGCCAGTAATTATTTGGTGATTTTTGAACTGAATTTACTTTATGGACATTACCAGATTGATTTTAGAAAGATTTGATTCTAGAAGTTTATTTAGCTTAGCTCCTTAACGTCATGATTATAATGAAAGCAATATTTTCTATATTGCTTTGGCGGAGTAATTTATTGTTATTCATATCCGGTTCACTTCCAGCAAAAATAGAAATCATTTTTAATACGCCAATTACATAATGCAAATACCTCCATGGTCAAATATTTATTTATAATATTACACAATTAAGGTTTTACCATAGTTTATAGATATTTCAAAGAAGTGCATTATAAGATAATTGACTCATATTTAATGTCAAAATAATGAAAATTGTATTACTAAGTAAAAGGAATTCTATGAAACAAGATGTAACTCATAATGTGACGATATGAAATTTACATCGTCACATTATTTCGTCATAATATAGTTATTTCATCATAATTTATAAAATAACGTAAAATAATCTAGTCGATGAATATAAGAAGAAAAACAAAGCTTATAATAAAATATACAAATAACAATCGCTTTCGGGAAGAGCTCAATTAAATGAAGAAATTGAGGATAGTTTCGAAGGTAGTATTAGTGAATAAAGATGATTAATAACCGAGTCTGTGTATATTCGTACCTATGTCTATACGTACGTAAGCGCGTTTTAAAAGGCATATTAATATTAAGATAAAGTCTTATTGACTTTTTTAATTGAGAGTGCTCAATTAAAGGAACGAAATAAGTTTCCGAATTCAGTAATCTGATTCGCCCGTGATTCGCCCTGTAGTTACGCCACCAAATAGATCAAACTTATATCCTAAAAACCAAAAGAAAACTAATTGGACTGGAACCAGTTAAATTACTAGCTATTGGTGTTGATCCATAAATAGTATATATTATTTTTAGTCACAATAAAAAAAATATTTCCGGAAATGCAAAATCTTATTTTTTTTCCTCTATTCTATTCACTATTAAGCTACTGGTAGGCCCCATACATGCATGTGGAAATATGATTGCGGCATTATTATCGTAGCTCTAATATGCTATTTGATAGCTCAGGTTATTATTTTCTTATAGAAGTTGGACAAGTTTACCACTTTTGATGCAAACTCGTTGAATCATAATGACATAATAAGTTGGTCGGTTGAGTTAGTCTTAAATTGTGACTGTATCAGGGTTTTTCTCTTGTAACCCAAAAATTGTCTCATTTTGATAATTGTTTTTTTTGGTGGAACTTTTACTACACCGTTCATTTTATTGTGTGTCTACTTATTTAGAGCCTTCAGTAAGTGACAATTAGATGGCACAATACCTTGTGAATAAGAAATATATACTAACAGAAACCAATCTAACTCCTACAAATCTTGTGAAGTACATTTTACAGTATGTGCTTCAGTCTATTTTCAAAACCTGCAACTATGTATTAGCTTTCTAGTCTTCAGTCGAGATGTAGGAACTAAAACTCCAGTTAGCCCTGCACTAAGTCACTGGGGTTTTTGTTTCTGTAATATTATATGAACATAACCCACCTCTTGTCACCACTTGTATTAAAAGTCAGTCAATTGAAATGAAGTTATTATGGAAATAAATACTTATGAAAAACAAACTAAAATATTTCTTAGAAAAATAATGCTTTTTCCTACATTACGAAATTTTATTTTGTAACTGCGATACAAATAGATAAAGAAGAAACGCTCATAGTAAAAAACAATGTTGAGTTTCAAACTGATTTAAACTTTTAAAATATTTATTGAACACTGAAGAAATCTGTGTGTATATACTATTTGTATTTAGAAGAAAAAATAGGAGAAAAAGTAATAGTACCTACTTCGGAAAAAAAATGTCTCCCTAAAATAAATGCAATTAGGGACGGACGTCAGTGGAATACAAAAGTTCGTCAACTACGAAAAACAATTAAGGAGAAACTGAATTCTAAACCCAATAATTCATATATATGCTATCATACCCGTGTTTTCTCAAAAATGTCCCACGTATACTATTAGAAAAGTAGCTATATAATTATGGGTAAATAATACAAATTTTAAATGACGACAAAAAACGTGAAAAAACCGAGAAAAACATCAAGAAAAGAGGGAGGAAATCAGAAATGAAGACAAGTAACAAGATAAAAATAAATAAGAAATTATAAGAGCGTTTATGAAACCCTAGACGAGAAAAAGTATAACGAGAAAGAAAAATATCGAAATATTGGCACGTAATCTTTATGACTTCACCAACTTATTTGAAAGTGAATATATATATATATATATATATATATATATATATATATCTATCTATATATATATATATATATATACATATATATATATATATATATATATATACATATATATATATATATATATTTATATATATATATATATATATATATATATATATAATTTAACACTTAAATGAATATAACATTGAAAAGAGGTTAAGGGATGGTAATGAAAAAATTACGTACATGGTAGTATTGGTAGTAAGCAGTAAACGAAAATGATTTTTTAATTACAGGCGCGATACTAGAGGCTAAATTTTTTTACGAAGATGATTAAACATTTTTTACGAAGATGAAACCTTAAGTGCTAGATGAAGTGCCTTTTTACGACCTTATGTTGATTCCTCGGAAATAAAACAATACGTGATTCTGGTGCTCAAATCAAGGCCCATTGTAGCCATACCATGTCTATTATTACCATGTCTGTTATTCTACGTTAATTAGTTCACAAAAGTGGTAAATATATTTTCTTTGCATTTCTCTCTAACGCTAGTTTTGTCTGGTTTCATCCAGGTGTTACAATGTAGCTATTGCTTTAATTTCAAGCTGAAACTGAAATTAATAAAACTATTTATTAGCGTTGGGTGTGTAAATAGTTCAAAAGTCAGAGTTTATTATTAGAAATGGTAAAAAGGTGACATATATATATAGATATATATATATATATATATATATATATGAAACCTAGTCGAATAGAAATATTTCAGTAAACATTTTTTTCTACGTATTAAAGGAATGTTGATATTGAATCTTGTTCGAATGGAATAGGTTCGTTATTAGTTTTACTTTTATTTTTACAGTACAGGTATTATTTGGATCATAATTGAGTCGGTTTCATTTGAGATTTCGAAAACAATTCGAAATGAAAAAAAAAATAAACAGTTGGAAGCCTGCACATAAGTTTGTTGTTAGAGCCGTTATTTTTAGAAACAAATTCATGTAGAAACTTGAAATTTGACGCAGTGAAGAAGCGTTCGTTTTTAATATCTGACAATCAAATATATTGTACTTATGTACAAAGTTTTACGTGAAATAAATGAAGTAACCGCTTTTTGGATATATTTTATGTATCGTGTGTGGTATTGATCAAAAGGAACAATTATAATCATTAAAAAAAATTCAAAATTTTAGTATAATAATTATAAAGATATTGTAGAAAATATAAACGCCTTTTTCAGTTTTTCTTTCGAAAATTCGATATGGTGATAAATATATAATTCGAAAAATATTCCCATAATTAGACAAAAAAATATTTGGATAGATATTTTAGAATTAGCAAACAGGTGGAATTTTTTTAGGATATATGAGTGATAAACTTTTTTAGTGTATGTGTGTATTTATGCTTGTGCGTGCGTATGCGCCTGCGTATGTTTGTGTGTGATAGATATTAGTATTGAATAAGCAATTTATGTAGATTCTAAAATTGCTTTTGATTCAAGATGCAAAATAGTTCGAGAAAATGTGCAAAAAATATATGTCCGCACTTCTACCTCCGAGACTGCGACTCAAACTTTAAAAAAAAAATGTTCAAAAAATATATGTCCGCACTTCTACCTCCGAGACTGCGACTCAAACTTTAAAAAAAAAATGTTCAAAAAATATATGCCCGCACTTCTACCTCCGAGACTGCGAGTCAAAATTACGAAAAAAATGTGCAAAAAATATATGCCCGCACTTCTACCTCCGAGACTGCGAGTCAAAATTACGAAAAAAATGTGCAAAAAATATATGCCCGCACTTCTACCTCCGAGACTGCGAGTCAAAATTACAAAGAAAACAGTGTTACTACATATTATCATAAAGTTTATCAGGAAACTGTATAAATATCATACTTAAATGTATGAAATTTTGTATGGAAATAAAATTTTGTATGGAATATAAATTCTATTGGTACTTAATAAATTTTCTTAACTTATTTGAAAGAGTGTATAAGCGTTTTAGAGGATCTCTTCATTCTTGTGCATGTGCTGGTATAAAGAAAAAAAAGTTGATAAATTATGATAGATTTATGATAATGATATATAAAATGTTGTTTTATGGTATATAACAATTTTATAGATTTACATTCATACCCACAGAATATTTAAAAGGTGGAGAAAATATTGTACTAAAATTTGTGTAGTGTATGTGATAAATACTTCAAGATTAATCAAAAGATATAACTTTAAGTTTGTTGCAAGAAAAACAAAAGTACATAAAATGATATAATTTCCAGAGCAGATGTTATAACTGATATCCAAATGATACCTTTTTACTCGCTTTTTGACAAAAACAATTTACTTAATTCATAATGAGGATAAAGAAATTTCAACAGTCTTTCAATGGTATGAAGCAAATAAAAATACATATGGATAAACAAATAATACCTATCTTGAACTCCTTACTCTTTGGGTTACACCACAGTAATATAACAAACCCCTTGCACGGAAATGAAAATAAAATCCTTAAAAATGAAAATAAAATCTTAATCTGCGCTTGAGCGGATAGAGTATTGATGGCAAACATACATATATGTATATATATATATATATATATATATAAATATATATATACACATATATGTATGTTTGCCATCATCTATTCTATATATATATATATATATATATATATATATATATATGTGTGTGTGTGTGTGTGTGTGTGTGTATTGTTATTTAAAACATGTGACTACGATAGTTATCGCATCACGATATTATAATCACTCTACAGAAATACTGCCACACTAAATGACTTAGTTTTTTACAAACATTTTTTTCTCATTTCACGATTTTCTCCATCAAAACTGCAGGTAATTTACACCGGCCATGATTGCTTAGGTAATAATGATGAATGAAAATAAATAAGTATAATTATAATCATTTTAAAAATAAATAATGTCATAATAATTTCATCCCGCAAATTTCAAATCAGTATGTGATCTTTTCACGTAGGAAGGAAATAAATGAAGTGAACCGGTATTAATGGAAATTGCGCAGGGTATACGCAATGTTGCCATATATGATATTTAAACTGACTTAAGGGTACTCACGTATTACGGGTTAGAGTAAGTTTATCAATTATACCGCAGTATGGATAATTTAATTTTTACAGCTCCTTTGAATGTAGTGGTATCCATTAAATCCATTCATCAATTAAAGCCATGCGTAAACATATGACTTTAATGGTAACATATATAAATTTGATTCAGAGATTTGTTAACCGGGTAACATGCTAGAATTATTTAATAGTTTAGTTATAGATCTATTGTATGGTTATGGCCTACCTGCTTTAATTCTACTTTATGTAAACTACCTGCATTGTCATTTTGAATATATTGCTATTAAAACGAGACAAATAGTACAAAAAGGAAATTCTAACTTTGTCTAATATGTTTAGGAATTTATAAACGACAAATTATGTCGAACGGCCATTTTGGATTTGTATTTGGTATGGCATAATTAAATGAAACTACGTGATGTAGTATTATTTCTACTTTCTTTAAATTCTTTACCACGACCTAAGTTTCGTTGTATTACAATATCTTCAGGTGGGGTATTAGCAAAGATGGCCCGATGGATCTTGGCTAATAGCCCATATCTATAAACTTCCTTAACGTCAATCTGTGATCGGTACGACTGTCTGATAACAGACTATATGTTTGACATTGATAGTATGAATGTAAACAATGAATCTTTCAATTTATTTGTAATATATAATTTAATGTATTTGTAACACATATATAAATATTGACTTTCTGCACTCTTCGACTTTAACTGTGACTATGCCCAATCCCCACACTCCTCCGATATGTATATGTATATAGATATATATATATATATATATATATATATATATATATATATATGTGTGTGTGTGTGTCTGAAACGTAGACCTTAGTTGTATAAACAATTACACTCTTTAAATTATGAGATAAATATGAAACAACTTGTGCAAGTCTGATAACTAAATAAATAGATACTGTTGATTGTGGGATAAGAATTATCCGACAATAAAGAGTATCTATATAATTATATTATATTTTTTATAGATTGCAACTACACAACATACTTAAAAATGGATTAGAACTTCCATGAGAAATATACCCCCAATATATTTCCGTGTGAAAATAGTCTATCCCAATTTAAGGGTTTATATCATTCATGTTATTTCCCTTTTGATTATCTCCTACAAATCAACCCACGTGTTTCATGATTAGAGTGGAGATGTCTCAAGAATTTTTTTGTATTACTTCACAACATAAGTCTTTGCCCGCGACTTTGTTTAAGTATACTGTAGTTAATATAGTTGTGACAGTACTCGGTTTATTGTTGGTGATAACCCAATTTGTCCCTCGTCGTCAATAACCTAATTGTTTCTTCTTTTTAAAATATATCTCATCTTTCCTTATGTCTTTACAAGACTCTAAATTATACAAACCACATGAATATAACTGAAATTTTGCTTATTAATTAGAAAGAATAACTAATCGATCAATGAATTTTACTCACCGTTGAAATATAACCACCACATTAACAAATTAATATTACAAATTTTCACTACGAACTGCAAGTAAGTCGCAGCTAATTTGTAGAATTTCTATATCTATTTTTGAAACACGTACCACACACACACTCCTGTCTAACTCTTTCGCGTTGTCCGTAAACTTCTTATATTTTTATACAGATGGAAATGTTGAATCAAAAGCGTTACATGAAATTCGAACTTGAAATTTTAATTTTGTCACCCTTAAAGAGGTTCCACTTCGATAACATTCGGTGAAAAGTGAAGGCCGTAAAATGGTTATTAAATTTCAGTGACCGATCTATATGACTGATCTATATTTTTATTCGATTATTTAAATATAGCATGGCAAGTAATGGAAAAAATAAAATTTAAATATAAAATGAATTTTTTTTAAATAAATTATATTTATAAATTTTTATTAGGTTTTGCAAGTTGACACTTTAAGTATGTGGCTTTGTATACGTGCTGTCTTAAGTTCATTTCAATAATGTATCAAAATTTAAAAAAGCCTTAAATTTTACCTAAATAATAGAATTAGAATGCCAATAAATATAATGAATATCGGTATCAAAAATAGATTAATTAATCGTTCTTATTTAAATTATAATTAAAGTTTGCCTAAATTACTATATTTTTACACATGTACTTAAGTAATGAGCTTTTATTCTTGCTAAAAATGATTTTTAATATCCAGCGATAATTGTAATTGTAAATTTGTTGTTATAAATCCCAATTGGTTATTAAAGTTAGCATTTATTTCTAATACTAATATGAATACAAGCCTACTTTCCTAATTTAAACAATAATTTTTTTTTATTCTATATGCATAGGCCAAGTTTCTATACTACTAAGCTAAAGTGATAATAAAAATTATAGGTCTGATTTGTAAACCTCCATAATAATTCGGAAAATAAATAAATTATACTACTATAAACTTCGATATTATCGATTTGAATATTGCTGTTTTTTCTTGGTTTAGGAGGGGAAAATAAATATGTTTACCTAAACGTGGAATATTCTTAAAAATATTGAACCCGAGAGTAAATATTGACATCAATGTATCCGTGACTAAACAATAAAAATATCTAAATATCAATATATAATAACTTGAGACAAAACCTTAACTTCAACACATAGTAAATTTAGATGTTTGATGAAATCTCTCCTCCGTTTTACATTTATGGACGGAGCTTGCAAAAACAATGAAGTTGACTTAATTTTTAATTAATTTTAGTAAAATTTGGCGTTTAAAAGATGTATTTTTTATAATAATTTCACATAAATGTTTAAACATTGCTTGTAATAAATATGTAATAATAATGTTTATACCAAAAAAACTGTTATTGAGTAACTATGAAATAATTGATATATGGAAAACGATTCTACTGTGTGGAAAATTTCCAGTTTTCATATAAAGACTAGCTTCATTTTATAATTGAAAAGTTAAGAAGAATTTTAACATTCCATTGCATATTTAAAACTTACATTTAATACCATGATAAGAGATAGATACAATTTGGTTTCGGTAGTTAACCGTGACTTTGCTTATCTTATTATTTAATTTCAATATTCGAGAGAAATGTCCGCGTCTCAATGTCCGTGTCTCAAATTGCTTTGTTATTAATTTTGTACAATTCATGTAATATCTTAACTTTGACAAATAAAAGCTAAAATTAAAATTTATTTAATATTTTTTTTTGTTTTTGGGATATAAGCACTCAAAATATAATATGTTCAAAGCATCATACTATAGAATGACCATCTTATAGTTTCAGAAAAGACAATTTTACGACATAAACCTAATGACATAAACCTAACATAGACCAATAATAAATACCTACATTTTAGTTTACGAAGTTAATTAAGTAATATATAAAATGTAAACAAAATACTTAAACGTTTTTAATATTAATTGATAGAGTCAACATATATTATATATATATATATATATATATACATATATATATATATATATATATATATATATATATATATGTATATGAATATATATATATATATATATATATATATATATATATATATATTTATTTAAAATAATTCAATGCTCATATAATCCAAGGTAAATCATTAGCAGATTAAAATCATGTGTTGTTAATTATATTGGTAAACAATGATGGTTGCCATTGTCTTAATTGATATACACGTCTTCTTAAAAACTTTATTTGCTTTTAAATGTTACTTATTTGAGGAAATAAGAAGTAAAAAGTCTTTAAATGCAAAATAGTTATCTCAGTACTGTAACCTTGACACTAAATACGAATCTGAAGCAATATTTAAAATTCATCGTTTATATGATCATTTCACTAATGAATGACTTATTTTTTTACAAAAATATTTTGCCGATTCCTTAAAGAAATACAAAATTAATAATTTTTATTTTAACTTTAACGCAGACTTGATCATGAAGAATTTCTTTCATTCTTTCCGTCAAATTTATTCTTACAAAGTGCTAAATATCTCTTGCAATAGCAATTATGATTTCGGTTTAGCGTACAATGACTCCTAATTTACAAATTACATAATCTTGCATTGAAGGAAAATCGTAAATTACAATTGGAAGTTTGATTTTTTCTCCAATTCATGACTAACAATAAATGAAAAAATCTTATCAATCAGATTATAATCAATATTAAAATTGAAAAATCTTTATTATGAAGATTTGTTTATTAATCTAATAATTAAAGAGATAAGAAGTAATTTATGGAATTTAATTTTAGACTAAATATAGACCAGAAAAAACTTTTACTGAGTTAAGGATAAACCGTTTTTTTTTCATTATGTTTCTCTTTACACTTTGATTTTACTTCAATGCATCGTGTTATTTTAATTTGATATATTCTTTTATTCATTTGTATATCGATTCGTAATAAATTTTATTCCATAAATATACACGTATCTGTTAATATACAAAATTTGAGCTCATGAAATCGAACTATGAACAATACGGTAGGTTGAGTTACGGCAATCAAGTCACACTTGGCAGAATTGTTTTTTAATCTTGTTTATAAATTTTAAATGTGATTTAATACTCAATGAAAAGAAAATGCCCAACGACAAATGAATAATAAATGCATAGTATAAAGAAACATAACCCGGTGCATATGTCTGTATGTGCGAGCTGATCTCAGTAGCTACTGAAATAATTTGGTTCTGCTTTTCACTAGTATATAAATTAATTTTCAAGAACGGTTTACGTTTATAACTTATGGATGTTTTGAAGAAATTGCTCGTGCCTATTATGATAAAGTCAGCCGTCCCGGTAGTTTTTGAATGCTGCGTATAGCATTAGAGATATATGAAAATAATATATGGCAACATTGTTAGCCCCAAATAAACTTACAGAAACGTCTGCAATAGTGCAACTTTCTGTCGAATGAAATAACCTACACTACCGAAAACGTATCGTGATGAAATTTTTCAACTAGACAGAGTATTTTAGGTAGGAATCCTTCAAATTCGGTACATTCTTCATTTGAGGTGCTTGATTTAGATGGAATTGTCATTTACGTCGAACTATTTCGATGAATGGTTTAGATTTTATAAGCGGGTTTTTGAAAAGGCGTAACTAAATCTACTCTATATGTTTATAAAGAGGATTTTCTTTGCAGCTATGGTATTGTCTACTGCACTGAATGTGTCCTTTGCAAAATAGCGGTAACTTATTATTGAAACAAAAAAGGTACTTTTTAGGACCACTGATAAATTTTGCGTGGCATAATATATATAAATATTAATTAAGTAGTACTGGAAAAGATTTCTCTTTTGAAGAAACCCTACTTAACTTATGGCCATTTGAAATGTTTACTTTTTTTTGTACGGTACGGAGTTTTTAAAATAAACATTCCTCAGAAACTGCAAGACTAAGAATCGCCGTTATGATTTTTCTGTGATTGTTTAGTCGGATTATACCAACATTTTTTCTATGATTTTAGTTTCGTAATTAGGGAAATGAGTTCGTACGCGGAGGGCCTATGGACATTTTTAATCACTTTGATGCATATATATGAGAGTATGTTACTTAAAATTCGGAAAAAGTATTTTTAAGTTTCTCGAAAATATTTATTGTAAATAATGTTCCATGCAGTATAAACAGCTAAAACAATTTATAATTTCCGTAAATTCCGTAATTTCCAATGTATATATGGAACGGATACTGAGAAAAATCGAGTGTAATAGACAGAATAACCAATACGTAATTGATCTTGTAAGGGTCCAATATTTTCTTTTGAATGTACTCTAAAATTTAAAGATAAACCATCATAGCTATGGAGCTATATTGTTTATCTCTTTGTATATTTTTAACATGCTTCTCGTAAAAATTACTGACTAATTTCAGGTATAGTTTAAAAGAAAAACTAGTTTACTTAGTAGAAGTAGTCGTTTTCATTACATTAGAATTGGTTCGTTCAATCATTGGATATGTAAAATAAATACTTTCTAAAATTAATTTTAATTGCATTGCAAGAGCAACCACCTAGCTATTATAAGCGTAGTAATTACACAAATATATGTACATAAAAACCGAGTAAACTTTAAGTGGTATGTTTAATGAAATTAATGAAATTTTCCACCTATATATATATTGATAAAATGAACGTGATATTTCTTATAACTAATTTAA
Organism: Druceiella hillmani; assembly: GCA_039881145.1. Lineage (NCBI taxonomy): Eukaryota > Metazoa > Arthropoda > Insecta > Lepidoptera > Hepialidae > Druceiella > Druceiella hillmani. Next base: position 130,082 of record JAYKKI010000090.1, on the reverse strand, counting down.
AATTTTAAGTGGTTAGGGAGAGGTAGGAATGAGTAAACTAACTTTAGGGACCGTATTAAGTTGCTGATAATTTGTTAAATGATATATAATTATTTGCAAATATAATAAATCACATCAAAGCGAAGACTTAAAACTTGTGAGTGTATCTCAAAACTAATTAAATAATAAGGCGCAGACATCAGGTTCAACGCTTGGCATAATTTTATAAAATCAGCTTTGACTTACTCGTATCATTAAGCTGTAGAACCATAACGTTGTTGAAATTTCTAGGGTAAATTGGCATGTCATGCGTTATTGCGCTAAAAATATTAATTTCATAATTAGTTCAATAACTTTTGGTGGATTATATTTGAAAGATGCGTTAAAAATGGAAACATGAGAAATTAATTAGGGTGAAATATATAAGAAAATGAAATATATATTAAAAGGGAATTAGGCTTTGTAATTTTAGATTGTCGCCTTTCTAAACAAACGAAACATGTGCTGTTTAATGTATAATGTAAAACAGTATATAATGAATACTGCCTTCCACAAGTCATTATAATGCAAGCTTTATAATGTACTAGCTTTTGTGCGCAGCTTTGTTCTTGTATGCGTTTTATTTTTATTGTAAAATTTTTCGCCAGTAACAAGGTTTTCAAAAGTAATATTGATCAGAATGAAAAATATAAAATTTAAAGTAGTGTTATTTGAGTTCGGTGACAAAAAATCTAGAGAGAAGATGAGTGAATGGCAACTCCACTTTCAAGCATACACTATGATATATACTTTATTGGACAACTTATATTTTTTTATAAAAATGCTATATTCTCTAACAATGCGGCATCCGTTAGCATTGTAAAATCTAACCATTCTAACCTAATATAGGCTAATTCAATATATCTCTTACCTGAATAAATCCAAAATAACCGATTTTGACTTAGTTTAACTTAACACAATCTAATCTAACTTTCCTTAAATCAACCTAAATAAGCGTAATCCGGTTTATCTCGTTCAAATCCAACGTACCCAAATTTAACCTAACCTGATTCAATCTGTACAAATATAATTAACCTTAATTTAATCTAAAGTAAATCCACCTAACCCACTATAAGCTAACCTAACCTAAATAATATGACGCAACCTAATCCAATATAAGACAAACTAATCCTACTTAAACTAACCCATCATTAATCAACTTAGTCTAACCAAAACTGATCCTAACCTAAACTTGACTTAAAAATCTGACTTCATCTTGCTTATTCTAACCTAATTCAGCCTAACCCAACCTAAACTAAGCAAACCTGGCAGCACTCAGTTTAACCCAACTTGGTTCAACTTAACCTATCATAGCTTAATCTGACATAACTCAACCCTACCCACCACAAAGCAATTTAAGACAACATAAGCCAAACCTAATCCAATATATTTTAACCAAACTTAATCCAATCTAAAACGACGTTATCTAACCTAGTATTCTTTATTAAAGTACATAATTTCTTTATAATTTTTGTTTAGTTTCTTGTATTTTTAGTTTCTTTATATAACATAGTTTTCTTAAGTAAGACTAATTTTACGACATGAAGGATGTCAAAATTATATCTTTCAGCCCCCTTCTCCCATTACTTCCAATCAGGTTCCAAAAAGAGTTATGAACATCGTTAACAAACTCAATATGGTTATGATTAATAATTAACAAACCCCTACTTTCACCTTCTCCTCTACCAATAAAATATATTTTGATCCTTTCTAAATTCAACCTAAAGTAACGTTTGTATCTCAAAGTACCAGAACTTAAATAAAATAATATAGATATATTCATAAGATATTTACAATAACTCAGACAAAAATTGTAAAAATATGCCTTATGAGTTCTGACAAAATGATATTTTTTGATAAACGTATATTCAATTATTTTTATTTTAAAAATATATTCAATGTCAAGATATAATAGCAGAGAAAACGCACATCTGTAACAACTTTATAATAGCACAAAGTAATTACACGGTTGCTACAAATAACGACAGCGATAGCCATTTTATATGCTGCTTTTCATGCACTCTTTAGCCGACTACAACAAGGTTATGGTTTAGCAGCCTCTATATTTGGTTACGTGGATAAAAAATAATATATTAATAAATATTTCATCCTGAGCAGCAAATTGGAAACGATTTTAACAAATAAGGAAATTTGGTTTATTCTGATATGCAGAGTGCTATAGGCTATATAAAAATACGATACTTTTTTTAATATAAAAATCTTAAAAACAGTTTTAGAATGTTTATTACATGAACAAAACAAAATTTAATAAGACAAAGGATTGGAAACATTTGCTTTTTATGGCAATGAAATTGAAATATAGTTGGTGTAACCTGTGACAGCGGAAACGATTTTCCTTGCAAGTACGAGAAAAAATCTAAAGCCCAAAATGGAATAAAAGGTTTAGTCAATAATATTCTTTTAGTGGCAGGATATTACTTTGTACTTATTAAGAAATTCATCGCATTTTATTCTTCTATTTTGCTTTCAAGGAGAAAACACATCGCACTGAAACCAGAAAATTTTTTTTCTGTAATAAAAATGAAAGGATACGCAGCAGAAATATTACAATATTTTTTATCCATTTCCCTACCAGATCATAATTTATTATTGTTTTGTTTTATAACATTTAGCTAAGAAATAAAAGGTAGTGTAATTGTTGTGTAACAAAAACAACAAATATAGAATACTGAATATCGAAAAAATATATACCCCTCCGGAATAATCTACCGTTAAGGTGATTGTGATTCTCGCCTCATGGTCGTAACCAAGAAATGACTTGCGTTTATTACAATGAACTAGCCCAGTACCGGCCTTACCCAGTCCCCTTCTGGCGATAAATTCTAATTGACCATATAAATACTAAGGGAAATCCATCACGTTCGGGGGATAACATATCATTATATTATACATTGATACACATCAATGGATTGGAAACTTGTTTAATACAGTATGTAAATCATTAATAATTAAAAAAAATGGAAAAAACTCAATAGAACATTTATACATTCGTTGAATAGTTACCACCATTATTCAAAGAATATTTTTATAATATTGTCTTATTTCCTTCTAACATAATATATGTAACTATACGTACTAAAGAAAAAGATAAAATTATGAAAAAATTTTAAAAAATGATGTAATTATAGCATTTTTATTGTCTAATTTACAAAAGCCATATCTTTGTTCATCATGACAATAAGCAAAATGTTACGAGAAAAGGAAATTGCCACCTAACAAATGTACATGTTGATATTTTTATCTCACCCGTTCCAGTTGACTTCTACAACAAATATTTTTGTGCCACTTGAAATGATTTATTGTTTCCACTACAAAGCCCTACAGCGCGAAGTTGTATTCTTGTGTCGAAAAAATTAGGGCACCGCTTTAAATGGACTAATGATGACATTAATTTAACAGCTATGTTTCGATACTTAAAAACAATGAGTTTGTTAATTCTTAATTCATTTAAAATTCAATCATTTTAACTTATTGCTTTAATATTTCAGTAGCAATATTCAGAAAATATTTTTCAGCTAAATTTACCCAAATAAAGGTCGGTTAAAATTATAAATAAAGTAACTGAGATACTGCTGAAATAGTTCTAAACAAACGAGCCTAATTATGGTTTATTATAGATGAGTTTGTACTCTGAATTCCGAATTATATATATTTATTAATAGGAAAGAACTTAGTTTAATTTGATTTCCCAAATACGAACTTAAATTTATCCATCTGTATATAGTGATTTACGGCACCCATTGTGAAAAAAAATTGGATTTAAACTCTCAGATTTAAGTAGTACAGAAATAGAAACACAAATTTTAATGAAGTAGTTTAATCGTGTTTTTATGAATGTATCAAACTGGCCCATTTCCATATCCTACTAATTTCTTTGCGCCATGTATAAATCTGTAGCCATAAAATACACTATATGCCCTATTACACCTCTACACCATACCTACCAAATATATTATTGGTACCCGTCGTTGCTGTAAATATTCTTCGGAATCCATTCGATGTGTATGTTCCAACTACAAGAAAATCTTTAGCTAAGGAAATGGTACTAAGCAGCTGTAATATCTTCAGTAACTTCTCGTTTGTAATTCTGCCTGTCTAAGATCGTAAAAATCGCGAACATAATTTTGTGGAAAATTCTCTTTTAAATTCCTATGTACATATATTACGAAAGTAAGATGATGTGGTCATATTTTAATCCAGTTATTCTTAACATGCGTGTTAAAAAAAAGTATGTCAATACGCCCAAAACAACAATATTATTAACGTTTATATACCACCTGAGACATTACATTCGAAAAAAAATTGATTCTCTTTCCAGTCATCATCTCCATATTTCTACTCTTTATGACATTTAGTCACCGTTTTTAAACGAAATATGAAGTCCTAATTAGCGCATAACTTCCCAGTACGGTTGCCTCTAAAGTAATATTTATTCTGTAACAACAGTTTTAGTGTAATCACAATAACTCTAACACATTCTATAAATTAAGTTTTACCGTTTCATTAAAGTATACCGAAAAATAAATTTTATGCTAAATGCACTCATGTTCAATGATAGTTAATTATTCCATCATAACGAACGAATTTAATAGGTTCGTTAGGAAAATGCCGCTTTAGTTTTCATATTGCAATTTTGATTAAAATATTAACTTGTATATAACTGTGAGATATATCTGAATTTAGTTGGTTATGATGTCTGGCGAATAAATTGAATGAAATAAATATTTATGTAGATAAAAATTAAAATCTGCGTAATTACATAAAAAGGGTTTTGGAAAAATAATTTGATGGAAATCAAAAACTAAAAATATAACATAGATTATAGAAACACATTTGCAAAAGTTTAATAATTTTTTAAATTAACGTCTGTGTGTTTGTATACGTATCACGAAAAAATTACTAAAGAAAATTTCATAGGTTTTTCAATAGGGATATTGATCTTTAAAATATAGTTTGGTATTCCAAAATTTAAGTAATGTAGGCTGCAATGTAATATAAGATGCCGAAAATTTGGGAAATGATGTTAACTTTTGACTTATTTGCATTTAAACTAATCAGTTAATTTAAATAGCTTTCTATTCGTATTTTATGAAATTAATTTGTATGAAATTAAATATAGAGAAAGAAATTAACTTTGCAATTGCTACAAATGCTACAATGCTACAAATGCTGCAAATGCTACAGAAAGAAATTAACTTTTAAAAATGCTTCCTATTTACCTATTTTTTATTAACGTTTCAAAGAAAAAAACCAAACATTAGCTAGCTGGCTACCACTGTCAATAACGACAGGGTAAACAATCAAATCCACGTGGTCTATGTTGATGACACAAATCTAGTTTGAAATGTATTGATAACTGGACATATAACTGAAAAATCTAATAGAAAGGGACATAACTCCTGTCTGCGTTTTGACTGCCATCCAAAAATACGGTTATAAGACGAAAATAGATATTTAGATTTTATTTTTAGTACGTTATTAGTAAATATCATATCGCATTAAGGTCATTAGCTAGTGGTTTCTATTAGTAATTTTCCATAATAATTTTAATAGTTTTTTTCTACATATGCACAATTCAATCACAACTCTGTTATGGATAAAAAATAATACAATTTGTTCAAAAGAACTTAGAAGTTATAATAGAAAAATTCATTAATTAATAAAAAGTTTCTTTGCATTTTATTTTGAGAGCAGTCAAAATGGTTAACACCTGTTCAATTAGTTAAAGAGTAAATAAAAAAAACTGATATTATGAACTAATGTGGCAAAATTTTTGGGCTCACCATGTTTGCAATAGTTACTATGTGTTACTCTTAATGCCCATCCTTAAATCCATTTTACTCTGTGTTACTCCTTATGTCTCAAATGAAAAAAAGAAACAAATAACACACCGAACATTAACACGTAAATCAAAGAAGTAATGTTTGACCTAGCATTATGTATACTAAGCGTTTTTAAGTGGAAGTTTACAAAGAATATAAAAAAGATTTGTAAAAAAACGATCGAAGACGGCAAAAAGAAAATAAGGAAAACGTGTCAAGTTTTCTTTAAAAGATTGATTAAGCAATGTTATATTCCACTTATTTGAGTGAATGGCTGAGTAAATAAATGAGATGTGAAATTGATGATTTTTATATAAAATATCTCAGAACTCCCAAAGTAGTAGTATAAATTTAAAATTTGCATTACGTAAATATTAGTCTCTAGTTACATTCTCTTTGAAATGTTGGCATTCGCTAGATCCAAATCAATAATGTATCAGAGTAGCTGCGAAGCGTTTGGGTTAAAAAATGTTCTGTTTAATAGTCCAGTAGTGTGGATCGGAACTTCACGATGCATTAGAATGCATTCAGACTTAATGACAAAGTAATAAAGAATGGACCCGTTTACCCCTTTTTTGGTATTAAAATTATGTTATTTTATTCAAACAATTTATATAAAGATGAGAAATAAAAATGAGTATTAAAATTCATAAAGAAAATTATATTAAACTATAAACTATATGAAAATTATATTAAACTGCACATTCATACTACGGCGACCGGCTTCGCGATGACCACGTTTACCGGTGGAGCCAATGTCACCGCACAGTAAATATATTTATATTTGAGTTCAGGAACGTTGTGAGAGCACTCTTTAATATTTTCGGAATGCTCGTAGAGATGACTCTACTTTTTATTTCATTTTGTATTTGGTTATTAGTTTTTGATTGATCAGATTATAGTCAATGATTAGGCAAATAATAAATACAGGTATTGAAAATATAGTGAGTGACCAGTATTGTATTATAATCATCTTGCTTATTAATTACTAGATAATATTGAGAGTAGAAAATATTATAAATATCAACAGAAAGAAATTGAGGATTTTTCGCAAAATTATATTGGCTCGTTGTAATTTTTTTTTTTTATTATATATCCTGCTACTTAGCGATCTGTTTGTTTCAAACAATAATCTAATGTGTTGTCAGATTTTCATCAGCTAAATTATTCTTAGCAAAGACATGCACCCAACGGTGCAATCCTCATATTTTGTCCGCGAATCTTGTCGCAAGTTCAGATACGCTATTCCTCTTAAGGCGGGAGAATCTTAGACTGCCCTCTCCTTGAAGTTCAGCAGCTAGTTCGTTCATATGTTGGTCCAGTCTGAGTTGATATTTCTTGCTGTTTATTTCAATTTCGTCCTTCACAGTTCTCAGATTTAAATCTAGGTTCACATATTTGTTGCTTATGTGGGATGGTATATTAAACATGGCTCTCATTGTTTTACTTTGGAACCTTTCAAGTATTTCGATGTTACTATGGCTGGCTGTGCCCCAAAGCTGAATGCCGTAAGTCCATATGGGCTTCAGTATCGTTTTATAGATAGCCATTTTACTGGAATCTGTCAATTGTGATTTACGGCCGATTAGCCAGTACATGCTGCGGAGTTTGCTGTCTAGTTGCTTCCTTTTAGTCCATATATGTTTACGCCAAGTGAGTCGACGGTCGAGGTGCATACCCAAGTATTTGGCGTCATCTGATTGTGGGATCGCTGTATCAAAAAGTTTTACAGGTGGGCAGGTTTTTCTTCTAAGTGTGAAAGTTACTTGGGCTGACTTATCTGTGTTGACTTTAATACGCCACTGCTGGCACCATGCTTGGATGAGAGAGATATGGGATTGGAGGCTTTCAGATGCGGAATCGGGATTATCATGTGACGAAAGAAGTGCGGTATCATCTGCGTATGTCGCTGTGGTAGTGTTGGCATAAGTAGGTAGATCTGCTGTAAATATCAAATAGAGTACTGGTCCCAGTATACTACCCTGTGGAACTCCTGACTTAATTGGGTGCATTTCTGATGTTTCGGAGTTATATTTCACTTCGTAGCATCTTTTTCCAAGATACGATTTAATCAACGGAAAAAAGGAGTGCGGTAACATTTTTTTAATTTTAAAGAGAAGCCCAGTATGCCATACCTTATCAAATGCTTGGCTAATGTCTAAGAAGACTGCGGAGCAATATTGTTTATTTTCCAATGCTCTACTTATGACATCAACCAGCCTATGCACTTGCTCGATAGTTCCGTGGCCCTCTCTAAATCCAAACTGATGTGTTGGTATTATATTTGCTAAGTGTTCCCTCATTCTGTTAAGTATTATCGTTTCCAGTAATTTTCCAATTACCGGAAGGAGACTGATAGGTCTATAAGATGACACTTCTTGAGCAGGTTTACCTGGTTTCAGTATCATTATTACCTGTGCTATTTTCCACTGGCTTGGGTAGTAGGACTGTCTTAAACATGCGTTGAAAATAGCGAGTATGAACAGTATTCCTTTTTTTGGGAGGTGTTTCAAAAGTGTCGCGTCGATAAGGTCATAGCCAGGGCATTTGCCTTCCTGGAGTTTTAGGATTTCCCGCCTCAGTTCATTTGGTGTCACATGCTTAAGTGGTAAGCACATTTGAATAGGTGTCTTTAAGTACTCCTCTATTTCATTGTCCAGATATTGATTACTGCTGGGAAACGGTTCAAAAACTTCATGTAGGTGATCAGCATATCTGTTAGCTTTTTCACTATCAGAGCGAGCCCAGGATCCCGTTTTTGTTCTTAGCGGTGTGACTTGTTGTTTGGGACGCTTTAGGTTTTTGGTAGCTTTCCATAACGAGTAGTTTGTGTCACTAGTATGTGTCAGTTTTGTGAGATATGATTGTAGATTCTCATTTGCCAATTCTTTGATTAGAGTTTTAAGATGTTGTGTGGCTTTATTTAAGGCAGTCTTGTCTCTAGGATAGTGAGTGTTTAGCCATACTCTGCGGAGTCTACGTCTTTCGTTTATACAATCCTTGATGAATTCAGGGTACACATGCTCTATAGCAGTTCCCGTTTTGTGATGGGATGTAGCCCTGTTTGCAGCGTCATGAATCAGTTTGTTTAGTCCTTCTATAGCCCGTTCTATTTGGTCAGACGTTTTCAGTGAGATCCTGAGCTGTATTTCCGTTGTGATGATATCCTGATATTTTTTCCAGTTAGTATTCTTATTGTAGATTTTAAGTGGTACTTCTGTTAGTAATATCTTACTATATACCCTTAGAACAATAGCAGAGTGGTCTGAGATAAGGTCAAAGTCAGGTTCTGTTTTAGTGTTATTTATTGCAATGTTTCTAGATATGAAAAAATCCAGCAAATCGGGTATTTTTCGTGGATCTGTCGGCCAATAGGTAGGTTCTCCAGTGGACAAGCAATCAAGATTAAGATCTTTCACAGCTTGATAGAGCGACCTTCCTCTAGTTGTTATAAGTCTAGATCCCCAGAACAGGTGTTTAGCGTTCCAGTCGCCCCCACTTATAAAGCGATGTCCGAGTATAGAGAAGAAATCTTTATATTCTTCTTTTGCCATCTGGTGTTTAGGAGGGCAATAAACTGCAGCAACGGTAATGTCCGAGCTATTGTCATACACTTTAATAAGAGAGGCTTGTATCTTGTCAGTTGAGAAAGGTTCAAGCGGGTGATGTTTTATATTTGATTTTAAGATCACTGCCGTTCCTCCATGCGCTTTTCCCGATGGGTGGTTGGTAGCATAAACTGTGTAGCCCTTTATTGAGATATGGCTTTTGATGGTAAACCTAGTCTCAGATATTAATGCCACGTCAATCTTTTTCATGTGTAGAAACATTTCCAGCTCTAGTCGTCGAGCGACCAGTCCGTTGGCGTTCCATGTGACTATTTTAAGATTTAGATTATTTCTTAGTCTGGCTGCTAATAAGCTGGATGAAACGATCCATCATGTTGTCTACCATGGTTAGCATCATAGTTTGTATTCTGTTGAACATTTGTTCCAAGATGTCACTTAGTTGTTGCGTTTGAGGTAATTGGTCTGGCTTAGTGATGTTTTCCATTCTACTTTTAGTGATTTCAGCGTAAGTTGAGGTTGTTCTATTATAATTTTTGAATTTCCTTGGCTGCAAATTGTCCATTTCAGGCATTCGCTTAGTTTGGTTTGTATGTTTATATGTTTGTTTTGGTTGGATTTTCAATAAGTGCTCTTTATATTGCTTGTATTTTAGGCATCCCCTGTAACTAGCTGGATGTTTTTCTAGACAGTTTGCACAAGTAGCTTCCGTTTCCCTTGTTTTGGAGCAGCTGGTGGTTGGGTGGTCGTCTCCACATTTGACGCATCTGAATGGTCGGTAGCATTGATTTTTTGAATGACCGAACCTTTGGCATCTTTTACATTGTAGAATTTCCTGTTTCTTATAAGGTGCTTCAAAAGATACTTTCATATGATTGAGGTATTTTATTTTAAAAATATCTTTATTGTTATTCTTTGGCTCCAGGTCTACATAAAATAGGGGTAAGGGTTCTTTTGTGTTTCGATGACGTACATTTACGAGTTGCCTTACTTCGTGTCCATGTGCTTTGAGTCCTTCTTTTATTTCAGAGATGTCTTCTGAGCTATGGAGGCCTCGCAGAACAACTCTATAAGGTCTTTCACTTTTTATCATGTAAGTATAATGGCTGATATTGTCTGTGATGAATTTTTCTCTTATCATTTTGTATACTTCTATACTTACTGGCATTACTTTCACAACGTGTCCTGACCTGAGAGTGGTCATAGTAAAATTTCCTTCTGTTGTTATTCTTAACAGCAGGTTTTTAAGGGAATTGATATCCAGGACCCCAGTTACAAAGATTGGTTCTGGTTTTGGTGGCTTTTCTGTTTCTATTATATCCGGATTATATTCCACTTCACCTAATATTTCAAATTGATTTTGGGTAGATATTCCGTATTCAGTCGTGTTGGTCTTTTTCTTTATTCTCGTTAATCTCCTCGCTCAGGCTCGTTGTAATCTGAATAATTTCTGAACACTTCTTGATAATAATAAAAATAATAAAAAATTTAAAGATTTAAATCTTATATATTCCCTTCTATTATAACAACGACATTCATTACAAATTAAATGCCGGAGTGTTTATATTAACCCATGTTAATGAAATAGAGAAGCAAATATATGTCTATATATATATATATATATATATATATATATTTTTTTTTTTTTATATATATATATATATACATATTTTATTTATTAATTCGTCAATAAAAGACAATAAAAAAATAAGATAATAAGAAAAAGGTGACAAAAAATTTCTGTGTTATTTTAATTGTTTCTTTAGAGATAGTCACTCTTTATGAATAAAAATACATAATTACGGTATTCATATCAAATGTCGAGGAAGGAAATGATATCAGCATAATATTATTCATAGGTAGTCCAAAACAACCTAGTATAACAAGACAATTTTACATACTAACTTTATGAACAAGTGTTCTTATTCTGTAAAGTGAGATCTTGTCCCAGAATCAGTAACAGGAGTAGTCAAATATTTTGATCAAACTTTCAGTCACTCAAGTAATTACTCGTTCAAATTCGACGACGAAGTAATATTAATTTAAAAATGATAAAACGGGAAAAAGAACAAATCGACTGGCATGCTATGTGAATGAACCGGGCGGGAAAGTGTAATAAAAGTTTGCTAACTCAGCAGAGCGAAAATTCTTCGAACACATCCCTGGCGCTAGTATTTTCTCAAGAGAATTCCTCACTTTCATTTTGTCGGTGAAACTGACACCTGAAATGTGAAAGGCACTCTTTTGTTAAATCAAATTAGACCGCTCTAGATAAAATCCTTTAACACGTGTTTCACTTTTTAGAGAGAGGGTAAACATGTTTAATAATTCAGTGCTGATAACTTTCCAAGCATGGCCAAGTTGAAATAATTTTTTTATAAAAAAATAAATGTTTTTAGATCCATATTTATTTCAGAGAGATTGGCTGACACTCGTTTTGTTTATATTTGGCAAACTTGAAATATTACGTCGTAATGAAAAGTATTAAATATATGTCTAGAGAGCTAAAACTACATGATAACTAATAATAACATAATCTAAAACTTCATACGGAAATTTTTGTGGAGGCAAGTCAATAAATTGTAATATTTTACCTTTATGTACTGGATAGTTTGAAAGTATTATGTGTATGGATTCCAAAAAAGAAAACTTCCACACTGTACTAAAATTTATAAAAAGAAATGTATTTTCCCACTTGCCAAGCTCAAATTTTTATTGATGTACCAAACTTTGGTAACTCCTTTGTATATTAGGCTTCCCTCTATAATTATATATATATATATATATATATATATATATATATATATATATACATACACACATTAGCAAGTCAATGAGAACTAACTTCGGAAATCACCAGTTAGTATCACGTAAATCGAAATAGGCAGATCCAATTTTGAATACCACTGTCTTCATCCTTTTTTTAAAATTTCCATTGTTTTTTCTTTACACAAACAAATATTAACCTAAAGAACGTTTTTATAATTTAGCTACTAATTAAAAAAAAATTTCTTTCTACACTGTATTCACATGTTTTTAATACGTTTCTAGGTTTTCCGAAAAAATAACAAAATGCCTACTTGTACTTCGAAGAGTATAACCAAGACAAGTTAAAAATTGTTGGAAATGCATCCATTGGAATGTGCTTTGAATGAATTGAACAGGATACCGAAATTAATTTTATAGAATTAAAATTATTCAATCACTCGTCATCAATTTCAATATTTCATGATATGGTTCAATATGCTTGGTATGCTGCAAAATTATCGATTAAAAGAAAAATATTTATAACTTTAAATGTATTGTACTTTTCATTAGTAGTTCTCAAAAGATCTAAAAAAATTTTATATTTATGGTACAAATTGTGAAAATTTTTTTATTGCACTTCCTGTACCTAATTGAAATAAAAATGAATAGGTATAATGTCTTGAATTACCAAATTTGCATCGTGTACAATTCTTTTATATTAAACCATGTTATGAAATATACTTGAAAATTGTAAAATTAAAAAAAATTCAACAATTTTTTTATAAGTCAACGATGTTATGAAACATGTTTTTCTTATTTAAGATCAATTTCAACTTTCTGCTACGCCACTATCCTTCAAATTACATACTATAATAAAATAATATTTCACAATTTGTAACACTTTACAGTTTTATAACATTGCTCTGTGCTTTATAACTTTACAGATTTATAACAGATCATAAAACCCTTTTTGGTCCTAAGTCAATTTATTTACTTATGCTCTGGTAGATAGACAAATTAGACAAAAAAATACAAATTGATAAAAGTAATATTGTATTTTGTTTACAGCTCCTAATAAAATCTCTGTTGTGTATAAACGTAGATCTAGACTTTCTACTTAACTTAGATCTTAACTTTAACTTAACTTAATAGTGATGAAAATGAAAATACATTCGATGCTACTATGGCGTAACGGTAAGAAAGCGTGCAATAATTAAATCAAAGGATGTAAAATACAATGAGTTTATCCGAACAGTATGACAAAAAAAAATATAAAAATACTATGGTTAACACATTCTCCTTCACTAAAAAATATGTGTAGACCTCACAGTTCAGTATTTTAAGAAAAAAAAACAGATAAGTAACACTCACACCACCATACAGCGAGGTGCCTCCATGTAGATAATTCTGATTAAAGTGACAGAGACGTTTTGTATTCGTGAACTTATTTACTTCTGGAACAAGGAAGGCTGCGCCGAAATAAAAAATACAATTTTGCTATTTATAACGTTGCTACCTCGCCTAGATGATAAATAACATATACACATAGGAAATTTGTTAAGAAGATAAACCGACGTGTAAAACTTTTTGCACGTAAGTAACTTACATAAGTATGTCACGGTCATTTCCTTTTCTTTTTTTAACTTTTATTTTCTTTTTTGTGTGTTTTGAAATAATTTTTGGCTACAAATATTTAAAATTTCCGGTGCTCCTTTACAATCGAAATTGCAAGGATTTTGAACCATATGAAAACTTAGGTCATGTGCTTATTAATGAATATTTAATGTGATCATGAGAATAGAGTGGAATACTGAAGGGGTTTTGTGAGCAACTTGTGAAAGATTTTAATAAAAGAAGTCATAAAAATTAATAAAATGTCTTCCAACACGAGTAGAACTTGCACTAGAAGGGTAATTATTAAGGTATTTATAAACATTTAATGGTACATAATACACCTATTTAACTATTCAAAACATTTAAAAATTTTAGAACGAAAATACATTGCATACTATATCATTCACAGGCGTGTATTAAAAAAAATGACATGACATAAACATAAATTAACAATATTCGAATTTTTTTCTTTACTTTTACTATGAAACCTTGTTTCTCGACAAATTTCATGATTCTAGTTTAACGGGACGTACCCTATAGGTCTTGATTTATTCACATATGTCAAAACGTGGGACATAAATGGCCAAATATTTAGGGTTCTTGTTGATTGTATTGACTTTGAAGCTTAATTTTTTTTTACAATTCTAAGGGACCACATACTTAGGTATTTGATAATAATTTCAACTCAATAGCTCAACGCGTTTCTAAGAATGGTCTTGACAGGCCGACAGATGGACAACAGAGTGATTCCATTACGGTTTCTTCTAAAGTACGGCACACTAAAAAGACCGTATTGAAAAGTAAGAGGATGAATGGAGAAAAAGTAAAGTAACATAATTGTGTCGTAACGGTGACTGTTTTCTTTATAAATACAGCTTGAGGGTATATTAACAAATTCGTCTTCATTTTAACACGTTTCTCAGGAAGATAAGAATGAGAAAATACTAAAATTTCAGACTTTTTAGCTTGCTTAAACTAAGAACCAAGACGCGAATGCTAGATAATTATAAAATTGTGAACGAACATAATTTTTTTAATAATGAGATTATAGTTGTCGGGCATAGTATAAAGTAATACATCAAAAAGTCATAAGTCGATTTTAAACACGTTTTATCAAAGAAGCAATTAATAAAATATGGATAATTTTTTTTAGAAAACAACCTTAACAACTTTGAATATAAATTTTAAATTTCTTTACACTAATATCTAGTAACAAAAAAATAACATCTTGGTGCCAACCTCTTCTATTTATTGGGTAAATGTAAAACACCATAATTAATCACTACAAGAGTTGCGCGATTTAATACGAATCTTCTAAAAATAATGAAATAATTTAAATTTAACCTAAATCCAAAAGCGGTCACATTGTTTTTGTAGAATATACGCTTCTAATATAGACGTTATCAGATGTTGTTATTATTACCCATTTTTATTTCCTAGCCATTTCTTCCTGAATTTATATGATACGCAACTGAGAAAAAATATAAGTATCCTGAAATTAACTCGTGATTTTTATATAAAAGGAAGGGTAAGGGACGATTTTGTATGACTTCTCTTTCTTAGCACTAATTAATTTCCTGCAATTACCAAAGTATTCCCTTTTTCTTATATAACGGTAATCTGGAGCAGAAATTATCGAATTTTCCACAATTTTCTACAAACTTCTAATGTGATTTGTTTATGGCCACTACTTGAATTTCACTAAGACAAAATAATGAAGAAAAAAGTTCAAGAGAAAATCGTTTTTCAAACACCTTCCCTCCATATCACTCACAATAACTATAACGCCTCATTTGAAACCAATCCTATTTTAACATGATCCACCTGTCGGTCAATAAACAGCAAGGAGACCAGAGAAACCATTAACAGAGAGCCCGGCTGCAGTGATATTTTCATGTAACAAATTATAAATGTACACGTTAACGATGAAACGTCATAAAATTTACCTTTTTCATACCCTATAAAATGGTTATTCCAATAAAGCCATTACCACAAATGAATGTTTTTGGAATCCTAAATGATATACTTTGATGTATGTATATTAAAAAAGATAATCTTAATTGATTGAAAGCTATAATATATTATAAACTCGATTTCACGTGTTTAACATTTAATTAAGTAATAAAACAATGAACACAAAAAAAAATACCAAGTTTAGTAGTAGGGATTAAGTTGAGAAGAGAACTTCAAAAATGAAAATCTTTATCACTTTTTTAAAGAAAAATTTAAGGAGTCGTGAATAATAAGTAGTGAATAATATTAAAAACAAAGTCATTCTTTGCTAATAGCCTGAAGATGTTGTAATGCAACGAAACCTAGGTCATGGTAAAGAACTTAAAGAAAGTAGATATAATATTACATCACTTAGTTTCATTTAACTGTGATAAAAAACAAATGTTATTTTCACCAGTTTTCTCTATAGTTATGATTAAAATAATATAGTAAATGGTTTCTGTATAAAATAAACATGTTTTATCATTATTTTTTTACATTTTTTCCCTTTACTCGTGATATAAGTCCTCGCACTATACCGACGTTCAAGATAGTTTGGTGATAAGAAAAAAAATAAGTTTCAAAGGACCCTACTCTTTTATTGCGTGAACTAAAAAAAAATCGTAAAAGAGGACAACTTCAGTACCTAAATTCATATTGAAATATTAACAAACAATTTATTGAAATACGAAATTGTTTAGCAAGCCATGGAACAAGAGAAATTATTATGCTTAAGACACTGTCCTAAGCGACAATGTTGAGTTTGCTGTCATATTGAATTGTGTTCGGTCATAGGTATTCATGCCCATAAATTCGATTACATCATCAGAGTCTCAGCGTTAAGTCAGACCTATTGGTAAATTATCACCCTGAGATTTTAATTGCAGACGCGACGGGAACAAAGAATGTACTACTATCAATGCACCAGTACATATGAACAACGTTGCAAACAATCGGTATTATTTTTATAAAAAAAATATAGTTTGAAAAGTTTCTATAATAAAAACAAATAATTGTCATAATTATACTTGATTATTTATCTATTACCTTACCATATGATTATGAGGCTATTTTTGATAATTATTAAATAAAACTTCAGACTGCTAGAAGGAAATTACGTTCTATTAACGAGAAACTGTACAAAATTCTTGCAAGTTGAGAAAGTGTAGGCAAAATTGTCATTCCGGGAAAAAAGGTTTACATAATAAAATAAAGCTCTATACGTGTAATTCTAATGTCTAGATATTGTTAAATACTACTTCGAAAACTCATTAGTTAGCCCGAAATAAAATTATAAGTCCCATGCGATCGATTAGAGATAAAATAAGAGCTAATAAGAATAAACAAACAGGTAGCTATCCTGCATTACTTTCGACAAAACTAAGTTTAAAATGTTTCTGGTTCAGAATGTCTCCAATAACATTTTCGATATAATGTTTCATTTTGACTAAAGTATCGTCAAGAAAAATGCATACTTTTTCTCGCAAATAAAGGTTTAATGTACTATTTTCCATAACAATTTTTCGTAAGTAAGGAAATTTTATGCTTGTATGAAAAATTTAATTTTCCGCCGTGGCCACATTTAAATTAATTGTGGGTCAATCTCTCTCTGTAATCAATTATCGATTTGCCGTACCGGCTTTGAGCGGTTATATAAGAGCTCTAGGCATCATTTGAGTGGGTACTGAATCACGATGCATTTGCTTTTATAATAAAATGGAAGCATTGATGTTTCATATTCATTATTTATTACGTCTATTATCTCACGTACGTGTGAGGAAAATGTTACCTAAATGGTCACAATGAAGGCGAATGTATCACCAGATTATGCAAATATTTTTACGATTTAAATTTTTTTTAGTTAAAAGGTACCTACCTTTTAACTAAAAAATTTTTTGCTAAAATCTATGCTTGTCAGCAGACTGCACCGAAGGACGGAAGATTCTTGGAGGAAGGATGGTTGTTGTATAAAAATGCAGAAAAACATTTCAAACACAGAAGAACACTCATTAAACAATTTTGTTTTGTGTTTTGATATAAGGCATTCATGTAGTCCTTCATTTTACATTGCTATTATTTATAGCAAGGAAAAAGGAAGGCTTTAATTGTTATTGTGATTTAGAAATAAATTGTTTACATTCCATCAGTAGCAAACTAGACAAAGCTGTCCATACGTTTCGCGTTTCCTTTCATTGATTCTTTATATCTCGACCAAATTAAATATTTTCATTTTCTTTTTAATTCTTATGATTTATATATTTGGAAATAAGAAAGAGAATAAGCAATTTTGTAAAATGTTTAAAGTTTTTGTTACGGAAATAATTTTTCTAATTTTTTTTCACAAATTAATGATTACTACATAATATCAGCTTTCATTTGACTTATCACTTGTCGGAATTAAAAAAAAATTAATGACGCAATTATTCCCTCTTTCACTTTCTCTGAACACTTCTACAATAATATAATATAATTATTCCCCCTAAATACTTTTGGGTCCTCGACCTCTATCTATATTTTAATTATATAATTTATATTATTTAGATTTTACAAAACTGTGAAAATGGCATAGACATAAATCAAACTATTGCCGAACGTGTTTTTACCTACGGCGTTGAACAATAAAAATCTTCTTAGCAATAATGTCTACTAAGGATGAGTAGGAAAAAAACTATAGCCTTGATTATAAACATCAATCTAAATATACCAGTATTAACGAAATACATCTCACATTCTTCAGAAGTGCGGATAAGTACATGAACAAAATATCGACCAAAGGATGGTTAAATATATTTCTGCAAAATAATTGTATACGATACGAATGTGGGCGGATATGACGATAGCCCATCTTGTCTCTGAGCTATTTAAGGTCGGTCTTTAGAAGTGATTAATAGTAGCCGTATTAAACCAAAAGAGCGATCGATTTATTATTTTACGGGATGATATCAATTTCCTATAGAAATTGTCATAGATTGATGTATATGAATTAAGTCAGAATTTCGCTGAATATATATTAATACTGAGATTGATGAGAACGTTACTCCAATCATTCAGTTATCGTTTGAAATAATATTACCTCTCAAGATAATACATAAACTATAATATATTGTAGTTTGAGTCTCTTTTTTCATGTAGATTAAAGACCTAAACACCATTAATAAAAAATTAATAAAAAAGTATAATATTATAATTACAAAAATGTATTTGTTCGTTTATTACCTAGTAACTACTTGACCAATCGCTATCAAATTGGACGGGCGGAAATAGGACCGGCGTTACAGAAACTGAATATACTATAAAATAACTGATATTTTTTAAAATGTAAAAAAAAAACAAATTATCGACAGTTGACAAAGATAGAGCAAAACCCGAAAAAAGTAAGCTACAATTTATGGTCATAACACCAAAGAAAAAAAATATTTCAAGTATTAGCATGTTGGGATTCAAAATATATGAAGAATTTTAATAAGAAATAAAAACAATTTTGACCTCCTCTTAAGTATGTGGTCATAGCCTAAATGAATTAAAAATAAATTTTAAACTTAAATTGAGAATGAATAAATAATGCCTAAATGAATTAAACATTTTAAACTAAATTAATTAGATATATAAATCTTTGCCAATTGCCCACCTGAAGATGTTCTAATACAACGAAACCTAGGTCGTGGTAAAGAGCTTAAATATAGAAATAATACTATATCACTTAGTTTATTTGTAATTGTGACTTAAATTAACGTTCGTTCTCTGTTGTTAAAATTAATATCTCATTCTTTACAAATTTTATGTGGTTTTTCCGATGACCTTGTACAGCCTATTAGTTTCATGAATTAATTTCATGCATTTGTGTGTTGAGAATATAACTAAGCACAATATGTACTTTGTTTCATATGATAAGTTGAAGTAGTTATGTAGAAATTGTATTTACAAATAATTATGAAAAAGGACCTGATTTTTTTATAAAAATAAAAGATTTCTGTTTTTTCTGATTAACGATTTAAAAAATGTTTTAAAGATGAAGAGTCCTCTTTTAAATGCATGTGGAAAAGCCACCTTTAATTACATGTTACAAATGTGGCCTTTATTATTATTGTAATAAATTTTAATTAATGACATATATTATAAACGTAAAATAAAAAACACGCATGAATTCAATTTAAACTTAAAACTAAATGTGTCCAACACATAATATATATATTATTTATATAATTTATATTATACCATAGTACACAGTATAATTTATATTATACCATAGTACACAGTATAAAGTGGTCAGAAAAGTATTTTATACTTTTTAATGCAAAGCTTTCAAAAACATTCTAATTCATTTATTTTATTAATTTTTATTTTATATATCGAGATAATTTCAATGCAAAATTTTACCGAGTTTTATAAACTTATCAATATCGCGATATTAATAACATTAAACTTTGAGTGCTCACTGTTACTATAAGGATATCACTATTTAATATAAAACAGTATCTATCTGTCTATCAGTTTTCCTCAACAGATGGAGTGATTCACGAGGAAAGTACGGTTGAACAATTTATGAGGTTTTTTTTGTAATTTAGCCCAAATATGATAAACATTGTTCAGTAAGTCGGAAAAAATCATGACATCTGAAAACTTGACAGGTACGGAGAGCGCAAATCGTTAGAATAGCAGATTGCATATTACTTTTAAACTTGTTTTCTAGATTTTTTTTATAAACGGCCAGCATTTGGAATATCAATAAATAAAAACTGTTACGGGCTTCATAAATCGTTAGAATACCAGGTCGCATATTACTTTTAAAAGATAGTGTTGTCTATATTTTTTTTATAAATGGCTAGCATTTGTCGTCAATAAATAAAAACTGTTATGGGTTTCGTAAATCGTTAGAAGAGCAGTTCGCCTATTACTTTTCAATAATAGTATTTTTTATGTTTTTTTAAACTGCTAGCATTTGATATGACAATGTATAAAGTACAGGGCCAGACTTTAAACGATACGGGAATTGACCTTAATTTTCAATATTTTTCACACGACCAATTGTACGTTGCCCTGTAAAGTGTGACGTCAAAACATAATATGTTTATTTTTGCACCTAATCCGGGCGAATTAATAAATGTTATATATAAATAAATATTTTAGTATAAATATACCTCATCCAAGTATTAATAATTTTGGAATTATTATTATATAATTCGTATTTTAGTAAACTTCACTAAATTTTGTAATAATTACGTTGTTTTAGGAATTAGAAGAGTAAAAAAAACTCCACGTCTGTGGTGTTTTGATGTAACTTAAAAGCTTTATGTAACAACTGGATAGTGTCATTTTTTGCTTCATTACGCCAGACAAATGTTCCAGACAAAAATACTTAATGCTACCCCAAAGTTTTATAATTATGTAAATTTTGTGTAAATTGGCCGATCTATGGCAAGAAATACGAATTAAATCGGAAGAAATTTAAACATCTCACATTTTTTATTTCAATCACCTACCCGTGCGGGCCGGGTCGCTACTATGGGATGAATTTTGTGTTTTGTTTTTATATCTATTGCCGATATTGTATTTTTTTCCTAAAATATGTTTAACACATTTATCGAAAAATACCTTCATATAAGTTACGCAAGTCATTAAAGTATAGTAAATGCTCCATAGAAATAAATAATGGTTTCCCGATATAAATTTACACTACTTTGCATAGAAAAATTAAAAAATTCAATTGTTTTGACAGACGTATCCATCAAGGTTCTTCCCACTATTTATAATTTAAATACTTTATGAAATAAATATTGCAGTATAATTCGTTTTCTCTGAAAAAAGAAAACGGAATGGGGTAACTTTTTTCAAGCTGAAATACAGCGTGGGTTATAATATATGAAAGATAGTGTGAGTTCGTGCAGCCAGGGCGGGCATGATAGGTAATGCAATGATTAGTATTTTTGGAGCCCGAAAATATTAATATTTTATGAGCCAAGAAATAACATAAATGACCAAATTTGGGATATTAAAAAATAAGTGTGTGGACAGATTTGTCTTTCACTAAAATATAAGTTCGATGTAGATGTTCTCTTTATTTTCTTTTTGCTTTTAACCTCCTTCTCTATTATGCTTTGTAGTTTTCAATAGTCCTCATGTATACATTCCTGTATATATTTGATTTACACTCCCGTTCGTGGTTATCTTTGAGTCATCTCGGGAGCGGAATTACGACCAGTGATATGGGTTATTTCTATATTATAAATTCATCAAATACATGTTAAAAATAGTGTTTTATATATTATAGACCCTCACTTTATTTAGATTGAATTACGAGGATGAATTTAATAACAAAGTCTCCAAACGGATAAATAAATTCACGCGGTTAATAAACAGCGCCCCACAAGATAGCTATACGGTAACGGAAATACGTAATTCGATTATTGCTCCCATAATTTTTTGTTTCTTAGAATCACGATCGTTCAATAAATTTTTAATAATATAATAAAAAAGTCAGCCCTCAAGGTTAAAGACGCATTCCAAACAATATTCAGTACACTCGAGAAAATCATAAAAACAAACCGCTAAAAATATATTCGTAATGTTAAACATAGTTTATCTATTAACATATATCATTGTTTATCTAATATATAACTAATATTCAGTTATAGTACATATTAAATATATTTGTTTTTATTTCTCATTTTACTGATAAGAAACGTTATCAGTCACATCTGTCATCATAATGTAGGCGAGGTTCACCTCAAATTGAGTAAAGGTGCCAAAGTCGTATGAGTTGTTCGATATTTTGAAAGCCTTACATTTATTAATCAGTAAAGTCAGTGTGCTCCGTATTATTTATAGACAAAAATATTCGGAAGATACACTATATGATATATTACACTGTAATGAAAAAATATGATCGAGTGCCAACGACATTTCTGAAACCTTTTCGTACAGATTAATAAAATTGAAGTATAAAAGTGTGTGACATTAATTTTTGCTTATAAATACAATGTTAACGACCTTTTTGTAAGCTGTTAGTTGATAAACTACATAACTTAGTTCTCTCAAATTTTACTATCTTTTGATATTTTTTGAGAAAACTGTGAGAATAATAATTTAATCACTAAACATAGTGCTTGGTATCGGCGATAAAATTCTAAAGCAAATTTCACCAAAACCAATTCTAAAATTTTCCTTGATAACTCAATATACACCAGGCTTTCATTAAGGCCAATTATATACAGAATATTATATACATATTATTTTTCCAATATTTTTTTCAAACAGTCCAAAAAATGTTTACATTATCTTTGAGAACATTTTATTTTCTGAAGGTTCGCACTTTTTCAGATTTTATGCGATAATGCTTCATATAATATTGTTAATATTGACTTAATTTTATTTAAAAACCTACATTTTGAAATGAAATTGAGCTAGGAGCGACCTGTCCAACGATACTATACATATTCGATGACTGTATCTACTCAATGGAGTGCCTCTACTATACCATCATAGAAACATATATATATATATTTATATATACATATATATATATAAATATATAGATACATTTTTTTAATATTGCGCTACATATTCAACGAATTCCAAATCATGTACACGAGAGATTTTATGTTTGTTTAACGATGGCACTTTCATATGGATGGAGCAAATGCAATTCCAGTAAAATGGTGTAAAATGGTGGTACTTCCAGTTAATTTTTAAAATAAATTTCTAATTACATTTCTCCTCTCTAATTTAATGTCTACCAGATAGAATATGTGCAGCACGTAAATTGTGTTTTAGGTTTTCCGACTCGTTTTTGAAAACTTAAAGATAACAAACAAAATTGCGAACAATAAATGGCCCATATTAAAACTGAAAGAACTTTCCAGTCACACTAGACTTGCCGACAAAAAATCACTGGACGGGGTGTCTGAAGAAAATAATCACTGCTTTACATTTATATATATATGTATATATATATATATATATATACATATATATATATATATATATATATATATATATATATATGTGTATTTTTAAATATTTTGATACTTATTATTTGGGAAGCACCAGCTGAAAACTAATATGTATATAATTATATTGCTGTAAAAATAGTGACGCTCTAACAGATGGATGACGAAAAGAAGTAGTACAAGTTTTCTTTTTTACTACGAAACCTTAAAAAATAAACTTTAAAATCATTTTCCCGTGGCAAAATTATAATGAGATATATAAATATTATGGTGAGTTATATAAATATAAATATTATGGTTTGGATAAAAGGGAGATTTTTATTAATGCGTAAACTATTTTCATAAAATATATAATCCCTCTCTTGTACTAAAAAGTCAAGAAATTTCACTCTAATGAAGCATTACATTTATTTGTCTGTTTTTTTAACATTATTTTTCTATAAATAACTTGAAAATTATGTATGGAAAGACAAAAAAAAATCCAAAAATTCTATTTTAAAATATTTGTACTACAAAAAATGTTTGTGATTTAAAATGTTTTTTAAAATTAAGAATCAAAACTAAATATTTAAACGCTTATAAGATCACTCACACCACTTTCCATCGTTTTCTCTGGTAAGTCCATTTTTCTGATACCGTTTTAAGTAAAAATTAAATCTTTGAAAAGTTAGCCCACCAAAATACATGTATAAAATATTTGGAGGAAGCAGACGAAATAGTAATACAGTAAAATTAATTTCTTATGCGATTGAAAGAGCAAATTATATCAATTTCAAAATTATTTTTCTTTAAATTTTCTGTAAACTGATCCTAGACTTATAATTAAACACACGAAAACGTCTACAAAATATATATTGTCCTCCGCCTCCCAATCATCTCCGAAAGTGCTTATTTTAAAATCATGGAAAAACAGAGATGTAAAAAATTTATCTAAAGTTTATAGTAAAAATAGCAATGATTTTAAATTTCATATTCTCGAGAAATTTACGATATTATTACGTACGAAAATTTAAGAATAGTTTAATACAAATACTATATACCATTTGTTTTTTAATCTAAATAAAATTGTCGCACAGACATTATAAAATAGGTTTCATTTTTATTCTTTTTTCGTATCCGTATGAAACAAACTATGTTTATAAAAAAATTTCATAATATGAATTCTACACGAACCTGATGGATTTTTTTTAAATCCAGCAAGCAGATTTGATTACATTCCTTTCAATTCAATCCATTTAATGGTTGAATTGTGACAACAACTTTTCCTAAATAACCGTTTGCGGAGTTTGATAGACATTATAATGAAACAAGGCTTATACAATTGACTTATCACTCCAAGTATCCAAACATTAATTGTTTTGTTGCTCATTGCTAGCAGAATATTAACTGAATTTTGTCATTAGTCGAGTTAAGAGTAGACGTTACCGTGTCGATGCTGGAACACAAAAGTAAACCTCAAGGCTTCATAAGTAATGCAGTTTATTATTTTGAGCAGCATTAATCAAGTTCACAAAGAAAATTAATAAAGAAAGTTAATAAAGAAGTGACGGTTTTATTTATTAGAATATGTTTTTATTTATTTGTTACAAATTCACATAATTTTTCTTAGGTTGTTTTTTGGTTACAACTTGTGGTACCCTGCGTGATTTTGCAAAGTACTAAGCTTTGCTCGTAGTTTGAAAATAATTCACTTTATTAATTTTATCTTTCTGAGTTTTGTGTGCCAGACCTTCAATTTTGGGGTTCTGCGTGAAAAATAAAAAAACGTAACTCTCAAGAAAAATTGAGACAAAAACTAGCAGCTTGGGTTTAGTTAGTTTATTACTAACTATGCCTTACTTATTTGAGAATAGCCTATCTACACATTATAGTATATTTTATCACTAGGTTGAATAAAAGAGTAATGAACTTGTTTGCGTTACCATTTTTAAATTAAAAATTTTCGCACTATACCAGTAATGTTGAATGTCTATTTTGAAAATCTAATTATGACATTTATCACATAGTCTCCAGAGTGGTTTATCATTTGATTTATAAGTGTATAAAATATCTCTACTTTAAAGCAATTTATTTAATATTGCCTTAAATATAAATGAAGACCATTATTACCGCTGAAAGTTTTTTAGATTCTGCAATTTTATTACATTTTATAATATATCCATATTTAAAATTATTTAACAGGAAATTTCATTCCATTATCATGATTTAATACAACTTCTAACTTTTATTAAAGGACCAATACTTCACTAAATTGCTTGTGTATATATGTATTTACTGAAAACAAATAACCACTTAATAGATAGGCGAAGTCATGTTATATGACGTTGGGATATCAGCGAAGATAACTTATAAGCAGAAATAAGATAGAGAAGCAACGGCAATCTGATAAGTTAGGACGGAAATCAAATGTCAAGCTAGCCAAGCATGCTATGCAAATCGACGGAAGTTTCGGTCTGTGTTCGGAATAAATTCCAAAGTTTCAATATATCCATGAAATCTCATCCATGTTCAAAGTTAGCATTATTATTTATATACAAGTACTTTCATACAAGAAGCAGCGGAATATATTTTTGATACCTATTTTTTTAAAAAACTATTTATTTTATTTTCATTGGCGAAATTATTACTACTTTTGTAACCTAATAGTGACTTTTTGGTTATTCGGACAAGCATTCATTTATGTTATTGATCTAAAGTAATTGAGATTTTTTTATTTAATTCTGGATTGTGCAAAAATTTAGGCTTGATTTTCGTTTATATAACTTTGGAGTTTTGTTAAAAACAGGAATAGAACTAAGGATTTAATTCTGATACAATCAAACGTACAAAGTTGCTTCGTCGATGTGTCATAACTCAAATCTGCTTGAGTTAGAATATAAGAAATTGCTATTTACTTAAAGAAATAATTTATAAATCATAACAAAGGAAATGAGTGCACTTTACACTTGGTTGAAGTAAAACTTCTTGACTATTGTGGCATGTATTATGTGGTGAATAGTGTAGTTATTTTACAAAGTATAACTACTAGTCCCAAATATATTGAATCAGGTTTGATTTAAAGGAGTTACATATTTTAAGGAGTTACATTGTTCGTCTCCAGAACTCATCATCAGACCCTGACTCAGTGGATGGTGTAGGTATTTTGCAAAGTAACAACTACCGGTAGAAAATATTCAGAATCGTAATTAATTTACTACTAGCCATTATGCAGTTCCCTTTTTCATTTTGACATCATAATAAGATCATTCCCCTTTAAAAGGAAAAGATTTTTGGTATTATATTTTATAAAAATAGCCTAGAAATATATGCGTGTTTATAACAGAAATTCTATAGTCATTTGATGTATTCAAATACAGAAAACTATGTAAGCAAACTTAGATTTTACTGAACGTTATTTACCTAGGAAAAAAATCTTGGTTAAAAAAGTTTTACTTTAAAAAGACTCGTCGCATTTTTAGGCAAACAGTTTAAATTTAATTTGACTGACCTCTAATAGGTATATTATTACATTATAGAAAGATACTTCATAGCAACTATTTAATGCTGCTCATCAAACCACATTTAAACAAAATAAAAATTAACAAAACTTCCGTCGGAACTCCGAAATTAATAAAATATTGATGATGCAAATTAATAAACTGATTCTATTAAAGCACAAGCTGTGCTGATACGACTTTTTTCGCGTGGAATTTCATATAAGAAAAGTTATTAGAATTTTTTTGTTTTCGTGTTTTCTTTCTCTCAGAACTCTACGAGCATAAAGTCTATTAAAACGCTAATAGATGTCATTGGCAGTATCAATATTGTAATTTTAATTAAGTCAGGGTCTTTTTTATGTCCATAATTTCCAGATAAAATGTATTCTATATGTTTATTGAGGGTATAAACCTTTACTTTACGTGATAGGAGAACAAATTATGGCACAAGCAGACAGACATATATAAATTCTAAACTGATTTCTACTATCATTATATACGCTAAATGAAAAACTATTTATAAATATTTTAACATTTTACAAATATTTTAGAATTTTAAAATATTTTTCACGTACATAATTCACTCTTTTACAATTTCATTATATATTTTTACTTTTTGAAAAATGTTTTCTTTTTGAAAAATGAAACTTCTATCTTGTGTAGAATTTTAAACTTTTCTCCGTGGAAATATTTCATTTTTAAATGTTTTTATATTGTATTGTATCTTTTTTGTGGATGAATATAATTGAAAAAAATTTGAACTTTACCTAAATGGGAGGTGCTAAAAATACTAGCTGATTGTTACAATATATTTTCTGGTTAATGTTAGGATATAATATAGGATATTTTCGCTTTATACCATCAGTTACAAGTAATTTAGTCATAAAAAGGAATTAAGTATCAAAATCTTCGAAAGCTTCAAGAAAGAATCACTTTATTAAAACATAATACCTTAATAGCAAGTCCCTAAATTAAAGTCACATTTAACGACTACAAGCAAGTATTAAAAATAGGAAAGAATTGGTGTAAAACTGTATGAATAAAAAAATGCAAGTTTTTTGTATTGAATATTACCATTTTGTTCTTTAAATTTGCTTTAAAGCTTATTTACGTTGTTAAGCAATCCATACTTAGGTCAATATTGTAAAGGGTATAACTTAGTATCGGAAGTAGATAATAAAAAAAAAGTTTACATGAAGTATTTCTTCCTTTAGGAACACATAGCAGTAGCTTGGTGTAAGTATATTGACATACTATTTTAATAAGAGAGTTATATTTATATCATAACATTCGTAGTTGTGATTTGTCTCTGTTCTTTTAAAGCCCCATATGATATTAAAAAATATACATTACGTCAGTTACTTAAAATCTAAAGTTTTTATATAAATATGATTGAGTATTAAAATGTACGAGAGTTGATATGCTTTGTGATTAAGCTAAATTTATAATTTCTACCTTAACATTTTCCGATAAAATTTATGTTACGAACGGACACTTAAGTTACAAGAGTTCTCTATTTTTTTTCTTCTGAAGTGCGAAACGCTAAAAAGAAATTAAATATTTTACCATAGGTACTTTCCATTTTCCCTATGTACTATACTAAACTTTTGTATAATTCCTCGTCTACTGTTAGATTAGATAGATTATAACAGATCAAAATTATACATGAGAGTCACTCGATCTTAACGTCGCGGTCGCATAGTTCCTAGAATTACTTGGGGAATTATTATATAGTTTATATCCAAAATATCTCCCGTCTTACTATGATAGTAAATACAATCTGGCGGAGAGACACTAGTAATTCTATATAGCAATACAAACTAGTGAAATAGTTAACTATACAGCAATGGAAATATTCGTGGTAAAAGATAGTTAGGGTCTACGCCTACGTAACTGACAAATTATTACAGTCAGCATTCAGACATTACATTCCTATATGAGTAGGTGTTAATACTAGATCCCAACACTTGTGTTGTTATAAAAAACAATTTTTTTATCATATTTTACTTAATTTTGTTTTATCTTCTAAAAATACAATAGGTCATAAGTTTTTATTGTGTAATTATTTGCTAACCATTTAACGCAGAAAATTAGTGTCTAATGTGAACACATGTCTCGTGAGAGGATAATTTTTCAAGAATTTTTGATCGTCATTTTATGGAAAGTATAGATGTACAATATATTAAAAAGTTATGAAAAATTTACAGTTCAACTAATCTTTTTCAAACCTTACCTTTTTATTGATGTTTAGCCGTGCTATAGCGAAATAACTCAGAAATTTTAAGAAGGCGCTAGGTATTTCTTAACTCATTTTATCAAAAATGCCTGCTTAGTTTGGCTATATTTTATAAATTAAGCAGGCAAAAATTAGTATTAAAAGTTAAATGTATTACAAAATTTATCTCTCTTTCTATATTCGGATTTTATTTTTAATAAAATGGGTCAAGGAAATTCTATCCTCCGGCTCTCTTTTCCAGACGAGAAATATTCTGAAATAAATTTCTATAGAGGAGACGTCAATGAATAAACTTCTTCAATACTTTTATAAACTTTAGGGAAATTTAGAAGAAATCTAATTAACGAAATACGATACGTGGGCGATGTAGAATAAAACTGAAGTGATTATATTGACTTTACCATAACTTACATTAAGGCCTTAAGAAATTAAGGAAGAAATATTTTCTTTAAGTTGAGAAATGTGTTCTTCTTTAACTTAAATCCACGCAGAGTAGTTTATGTAAATAATAATAACTAGAACTGTGTAAATAATAATAACTAGTGCACTGTAATAAAATTTTCATTCATATCCACGATAAAGGTGTACAACCTTTACCGTAAAATAAAAAAATAAATAAAATAATTTCCTAAGATTGAATTTCTACAGACTTGAGTTCAAAAAACTTTAACGCCAAGTGCAAACATAAGATATTCCTATTTCAATTTCTACTTAATTGCTATAAATCGCATAAACCCGTGGAACCGTGGACCACCCGTGGGATTTTTGCTAGTTTGCTTAAGAATCAAATAAATCTCTGTATGAAGTAAGCTGTTTTTATATATGAACTGTTAAATATAAAGTGTCCTCAATTTAAGAAGCATTAACCTCAATGAAATTATTTGTTTTTGTTTTGAGAGAAACGAATACTTATTGCGTCGGTTTGTGGATTAAAATATACTTCAGTGATGTACCACGATTATGTCGTTAGGAGTATCAAAAAAATAATGTACAGAATACTTAAGATTAGATAATAAAAAGACGAATATTTTATTTGAATAATCACAAAAAGTTTGTTAGTATATGCAGTATTGACAGACATACCAACAAATACCTGAGTGATGTTGAAAGACTTCCTGGAAATGAATGAAACATATATTATTTTGATTTATTGCATTAAAAATAAAAAAGGCATTAGTCCTTGGACAAAATTACTTTGGTTCAAATTATTACAGAAAAAAAAATGTTTCCATTTTGCTCGATCTTTGCTTTAAATATAGAATTTATTTATATTTGTTTTTACATCATTCTGTATAAATTCAGATTCTTTTTATGTTGGGTTGCGCTACATTCTAGCATTTGAGAATTTATGTAGGGAAGTTTATTTAACTTTATCGTATATAACAAAAGTATAGTAATTTTACTAAAATTGGTAGAAGATTTATTGCATAAATAGTATCACAGTAATAATATATTATGAATTGAAGATTTATTTTTTTTTTGACATTCAGCTATTACGACAATTGATGTAAATGGTTTGATGGAAAAATTACGCATATAATTATATCAATAACATTCCGCGGCTTCGAACTATCAGACTAGGAGTTGGCATACAAAATAAATTATTTCTAACAGATTGTAATTAAACAAGGCGACGCGATTTGATACTCTTTTGGCAATTTATATATTACTGGCAGCCTGGTAGCCGTAGTACTCCTGTATATTGCATATTATGTCTAAGCACGCTAAAATCTTTAATTCACTATTCTGGGAAATATTGTATTAAAAAAAATTATTAAATATGTAACATGGATCTCTAGATACACAGCGTAAATTCTTGATAACAATTAAGTCTTTTGCGGGGAAAATAATATTTTGGCTATTTATATTAGGTGATTATGAACTTATAAGTGTTAATTTTAATTGCAAGATGCCATTGAATTAGCTACTTACCTTAATTTGTAAATAAGTATACTATTTAGATAAACAAAGATCGTTTGGTTATTACTGACCTACTTCGAAATGGAATGGGTTTTTTTCAGAAAACATAAAGTTGAAAATTGGAATTACATATTAGTAATTCCGTAGAGACAAGTGTACTAAGAATTTTTTTAGGTTGCAGATAATTTTAATTCGACTGCGTATTAATCTAATTTAAACGGTTTAGGCTGACTATAGGCGGTTAGAAAATAATGACGTTGGATCTATCCAGGGCTTGTATATGGTAATAGCTAATTTAATATAATCAAGTTTTTGGGTAAATTTATTTTTCCTGAAAAAAAAATTGTTTGATGATTTTCATATATGAACCAAAAATTTTAATATATGAACCGAAAATTATACGTACCGAAAATATTGACGCAAAAATTTAATTAAGGGAATAAAGAGGTAAAGTAAAATTACATTTCTGAAAACAATTTCAAATGATTTAAGTAAATAAATTGAAAACAATAGTAAACATTTTTGTGCCAATAATTTTCAATATAGCATTTAGTAGATTTCAAGTGGTATATTTTGGAACTAACACATGACAGATAAATGATTATTTACAAACATTATTTTATTGTCAAATGAGGATTTTGTCCAAATTTTTCGCATGTCACTTGTTAATTATGTTACTATTAAATGAAGTTTAAAAAAAAAAGGGGAACATCTACTGCTGTGTTCATTACAGTAATTATCAAAAAAAAAAAAAGAGTTTTCATATATTTTTTCTGAAATTGAAGAAATCATCACCACAAATTACGTACATTTAATGAAAATAAGCATTTTATATGTATTCTTTGGGAATCGTGTTTTCTCCTTGTGTTATTAATTCGTTGACATTGGTCTTACTCACAAGACATTTTCTAGTAACTACAGCCGGTGAATAAATTTGTAAGATGCCTGTAATATATTATTTGTTTACTAGCAAAAAAATACTAACTTTTCAGTTACCGTTTGGTATAAATTAATATTTTAAGCGTGCGTGGAAAAGCAGAAAATTTTCAGTCTGAAAAAATTTAGTTTTTAGTAAAATGTTTCATTAAAAATAAAATGAGTGTATAATTTAATTACCAAAATAAATTTCAAATTTGAAACATATTATTAGAAATTATTGGAAAAATATTATTTTTATTTTTTTAAAATTCAATAACATGAAAGAAAAAAAAAGAACGCATTTTTCCTTCAAAAAAATTTTGCAAAATTTAATAAACTTGAAACGTGGTACGTTCAACAATATTCAAATTGTGGGGCGGAATTCGCTTCAATCGTTCTAACAACTGCTTTTGCACAATCTATTTATTTTATTATTACTGTGACTAACCATAATTTTATTCACAATGTTAGTCATTAATTCTTAAGGTTACAAACCATAAAGCAAATTATTATGTAATATTGATAAAAAATCAAATGGACATATTTTCAAATTATTCCTTCTTATAAGACGCACAAGTAAGCATAAAATCTTGCGTAAAAAAGCGTCGAGCACGAGAGATGGTAAAAGGGAACAAGTTATGTTAAATTATTCAGAAATTTTAAAGAAACATTTCTCACTCAGTATTTAAGAAATGGGCGGTGGAATATCATCATGCATTAAAAATAAGTGTTGATATTATCTGGGTTTTAATATAAAGAACCAAATTATTTAAGGCAAATATACTCGTAAGTATAAAATAAATATTTATTATATCAGGTACTACGAAAAAAGATACACGAATTTCAAGAAAATCCTTCCTTTTGCGTTTTGCAATTCACCTACTTTCAATTCTTAATGCCAACAACACCAACTTTCAAGAATAAATTAGTAATTCTTGAAAGTTGTTCAAGCTAGTTTTAATGCACTCATATAAAAGCCTTGACGTGAAATGCGCCGTATTACTTAGAAGGAAAGTCATAAGATTTTATTGCATAAAGTCTAATCTTCTGAGCTGTAGAAATAGAATTTTCTCAACTTGAGGTGGGAGGTGATTTAAGTTCTGTTCTTGAGTTTAGTTTACGTTGTTATTTTTATGTATTGTTCGTTCTATTCAATTAACATTTTAATCATGTTACGATCTATGAAAGAGTAACTTGTAGATGAGTTATTTTTAGATTGAGTTTGAAATTTGTTTTAATAAAAAAAAATTCCAAATATTTAAGTAAATAAAGAGTTCGAAAACAATAGTAAACATTTTTGTGCTAATTTATATAAAATTATGCAGAAATTTTAAAGAAAATATGATGTGATATACCAAAGTACCGTATAAGTATAATGTGATATACAAAGTATATTTTAGACGTTTTAAATTAGCACGATACACTCATTAGTAAGAGAAAAGTATGTTTTTGAATAATACTTTCATATAAATCATAATTATATTTTCCTTTACACGAGATTGACATTATCCTTATAAATTAAAAAAAAATACCAAAAATATTACAGATATTTTTTCTACAGTAGCAACGTCTTAATTACTTATGTTTTAAACGTGGTTTCTTTCCCGTGAATTTTACAATATTCAAAATGTGTTCAAAACATTGCGATACAATTTTTAAAATAAGTAGATATATTCTTTATTCGCTGGCTGAAAAATTTCGCAGTTTGAAGGTCACGTAACTTGCAATATTTCTGTAAAAATATCGATTTTCCACAAAATAGGAACATAAAATAAATTTTTACCAAAAGATCCTGCAACAAAATTACGTACATATATTTTTTGGATTCATTGTACTTTGTCCCATTTTAAAATTTTTATTTTTAGTTTATAACTGTGCTTGTTTAAGATATTTATTCCTATTCATATATTTTCATTTATAATGGACGAATATATTAGAAATCATCCCTTCAGACATAAACAAAAATAAATTCTAAAATAATCTATTCCAAGCTGGATATCCACAATGAACGTGTGTAATTAACCTAGAATTCATTCGCTTACAAAATAGAAGGCTGTTGCCGTAAATAAGCGAGTAACAAAGGTTCTGCCTACAAAGAATATGTTGTTCATAAGAAATATATGTACTTATGTACGTAACTCATGCGTCCTAATAATAAATAATATTGTGTAAAGGAAAATTAATTAATCTCATTTTATGTTTTGAAATGACTGGAAAACTTATTGTTTATTGTAATTACGGGAATTTTCATCTCTTTTGAAAGCATATTAAATCATATATTTAAACCATCCATTGCTTTATATTATATGGAATTATACTTGATTTTATAACCGGGAAAAAAATGGAATTAGTTTAAAGCATTCAGTAATATACTAACGTTGAACCGAACTGGAAGTGAAAAGAAAATTAAATATTTTGTTCAATAGTACGATAACGGATAAAATAATATATAAAATTTACCACTTTATTGACAAAGTGTCTTATTTCAAAAAGTCAAATAATTGAAAATAATATGTCACCCATATAAGATGCATATAAAAACTTAATTCATGTTTCAAGATGAGATCGTTCGGAGATTAGGATATTTCCCTGATATTATATATAGTTATTACCAAATCTTTTATAAGCTTTATTATGAATTATCAATGTATATTATGGGCATTTATTCTTTCGATAATTATAATAGAAATGGCCCAGAGATCTGTCATTTATATCGTATATCAAATATCTGCTGACTCATTATTTCAATCAATATTTTGCGTATGAAATTGCATTAAATTGAACAATAAAAATTGTTATTAAATATGAAATTATTCTAGGTAATAATATTGCTTTGCTTTGTACAGAAGAATAACATAAAATGTAGATAATTTTGGAAATAATTAGCTTGTTTTATCGGTTACGCTAACGTATATTTATAAATTTTTTGCTGTAGTTTTTTTTTCAATAAGACGACCTTACTAATTCTTACCTAACTTAATCTAACATAAACTAATCTAATATTATCTAACCCGACTTAACCTAACCTAACCAAAACAATCCCGAAATTAACATAACACAACGGAATGAAACGCAACGAAACTTGGATTAACTTAACCTGACCTGACTTAAACTAATCTGACCATACTTAACCTAACAGTTACTTTATTTGAGAGACAATTTTTATCATGACACATATTTCCTGTTCTATTTTTTAATATCTCCAACATAAAGATATATCTCTACTAAAGTTTTAAAATAAATAGACGTGTTAAAAGAGACAGAAACAGAATAAACAAATGTTCTATGTTTATTTTCCCTTAATCGACCTTTGAACATTAATAAATATTTTTTGTACTATTTATAGATACTTCAATTTATGAATAAATAACTTATTTCTATTTTACAAACGACCTCAGGCTTATATTTATTTAAATTAAGCATGCTACTACTAAATAACGAATTCTTAAAAATAAAGCCTATATTTTGTACAAAATAATCAAAAACAACCAGCGGAATACAGTAAGGCAAAAATATTTTAATAGTATATTGTACTAAAGATTTTGTAATTATTGTCCACACCTTTGCCCGCGTAATTTCTTGATTGAGACTGTGGGAATTATGTAACGGTTTCAGGTACCCACAACCACTTGAGTAAAACATTTAATACTTAACAGGTTGCATCATACAATACTGAGTTTCATCCTACAGAAACTATGTAATTTTGCCAAATTAAAATCGAACTACACGTTATTTCAAATAACGAACTATATCAGTTCCAAATTTCAGGAAAATCTGCGCAAGCTTTTCTAAGCATAATTGAGTAAAAAAGCACACTTTTCGTGAAATTAGTACAACAATTCAAGCGAGAAAAGCCATAGGTAATGGAGCCTATTTAAAAGTGCCTAACGGGATAGGGAAGAGCAGACTAAACTTACAAATTAGACGTATGCCCAATAAGTTAGCGATTCGTTGTTCGATTGTAGAGACATTTGGTAACAAATAAAATAACCAAATAAGTACAAACCTCTTATTTTGTATCTTTATATACCTGTACAAACATATCTACCTACCTACTCGTTTAATTACTTGAATACAATTATATTTCCCATAGTTTTAAGAAGTAAACACCAAATATTATTAAATAGTATAGTGTTGTTTAACGCAAATTAAGTCATATATAAATTTTGTATGGCAAAGATAAACTTTCAATCAAACAATTTTATTATAGAGGATATTAATTTATTAAAATTTAAGTTACCACGCAATTAATAACAATTATTAAAACAATTATTGTTTCCGATTAGGAAATGACGTTATTCAAATTAATTTAATTTTTTGTGTTGTTTGTTAAAAAGACACTATCAAAAGACACATTTTGAGGTCAGATCAGACAAGAAAACAAATGTTTTTTATTTATCCGTATTTGCATATATTACGTCCTTATGGACTACATTTGTATTTTCAAAGGTCTACCTGTCCATTATTGCATTAAAATATAAATTTGTTATCTGATATATATATATATATATATACATATACAAATATATATATATATATATATATATATATATATATATATATATATATATATATATATATATATATATATATATATATATATATATATATACATATATATAAGTTAAAAATTCGTAAACAAATAATAAAATAATACATAAATCATACGATATTCACGAAATTATATCTATCAATACTAAAACCGTTCCTTTGTGATGTTAGTATCTATAGTATATATAGTAAAATAAATTGATTAGTGATTATTGCGGTAAATAATTTATGGAAACCCAAAATAAAATCAATATTAATTATGATCATAAAAAAATATCACATTCGTAAAACCTAGATAAACATATTAATTATAAATCTAGCTTAAATGATATTGATTATGAACGTCAATACATCGCAATTTTCAGTTCAAATATACAAACCCGCAACATTTTGTACGATTTTATCGGCAGTAACATTTCTGAAGAAAAGTAACATACCTATGGTGAAAACACCATTTAACTTTTAGAGTACCCAACCTCAAAATGAGAAACGGAACCCTTAGAATAATACTCACGTGACCATTCATCTGTCTGTCTCAGCTGTTTTCTTTAGAAACGAGTTGAGGTAGAAACTTGAAATTTGGCACATTAGTAAATTTGGCACTTTTTGTAGGATTAGTTGTAAGGGCCTCAAAAATATTTCAAAACTTTAGGTTGTGCTGAAAATTATTTCGATTTCCGAAACTAATCAACCTAAAATTATAGAAAAAATTAATTTTTAAACCTAATAAAGGTTATAAGAAAACTATAACGACGATCCTTGACGTTATAATTTTTTTAATATTTACAAAAACCTATATAATTTACAATAACGTATTAAATTATATGAGATTTTGTCAAAAATTTATTACGTTGGAAAGTCAATACTAATGATGATTTGTAATAAATAAGTGAGCCGCGAGACCGATTTCCTTTTAATATGTAGGCCTGCGGAAATCATTTATGAGATCATTTCACGTTACACAAAGTTAATGCAAATCTGTAAAATAGAGGTATTTTTGCAAAGAATAAAATTTGATTGAGTAGAATTAAACTGTAGAGATAAATCGGTTGTTTTGTAAACATGTCTGCGTTTCTATTGGTTTGCATCTCTGTTTCCTTCCTTGCTACGTGAATAATTTAGATAATAATTTAATTATGTAAATTAATAATTAACTTACTCAAATATGTAAACGTATGCCGTAAAAATAACTTTTCCCTTTGAATATCATAATTAATGAGTCAATAATCGTAACTATATCCGTTAAACTTCTTCCAATTAAGTGGAAACTATCTAATTAAAAAATAATACTTAAAGTCAATCTCATATTATACGTAAAAAATTGGAAATAAAAAGACGTTTCAAACGTTGAAATCACGAAAAAAAACAGATCCAGAGTTAGTATTCTTCTCACGTTACTTAAAATAGCAGGAAAAGTACGTGAAGGTTGAGCTACGCGTTAGGCCTAATGGCTTTTTCCTCACGCTTTTTACTAGCCTAATGCGGATGAAATACAACATTTAAATGTAAATGGAATGGATCTGCAAGACACCACAAATCTTGGTAGTAGTAACAGGAAGGTATCACTGTTTATTTTTGAACTCATCTTGATAATGTATATTTACGAGGCGGCATAAAGTTTTTAATACTCCCCGACGACAGGTTTGTTTTTTATAAACTTGGATGAAACATAAAAAACACTCGTGCATTTTATTGCGATTACGTTCATATTATGATTTTTATGAGGCGAGTAAGTGGACCTTGAAATGGACTTAATGGTGATAGTGCGTCTAAATTCAATAATCGATACTGAGCCCTTGTATAACGTATTTTGTTGTTCTCCTGAGTACATAGAACTAGATAGTGTGTTTATAAAATATTAATGGCCACTGGGATATTACATTACGTCTATATGGCATATACATTATTTTTTTCTTAAACACATTCAGATTTAATTTCTTGACCATGTCCACCAAATCTGTTTCCTTTTTGTTTTTATTTTTGTAAGTTTTGTATTCCACAAACGTTTGGAATAAAGGTATAAAAGTGTGTCATTCCTTCTATTTAATAAGCATTTTTTCACTAACTCTTTAAAATTGCAGCATAATAAAAAGCGTTTATATTTTATTTTGGAAGCACACTACTAGGTTTAAATAAATAGGACAAGTGACCATAAGGATATAATGACAAAATTTTTGATGTTTAATCCGATCACCAGATGGTTCATCCAAATTAATGAGTGAAAAAAAAATTTAACGTGCCTCGACCTTATTCATCCGTCATCCTTATTTACTTTTATGGATGATTTGTAGTTTACACAGGATCATCCGTGACTACTGTCAAAGTTTACCATCAACCCGGTACAAGAAGAAAACTTGTTTTGATAAACCATACTTAAATGCAGTAACAGCCAAGATATTTCAAGCGTGGTTAAATTTTTCATTGTGATATTAATTAATTTAGTTTAGATATTTAAATGGTTATATGGTTTAAAAATTATACCTTCTGGATATCGAACACTTCCTTATATTACACACCTATGTCCGTTTGATATTTTTTTAGTTTTTATTTTATTAAATTTAAATAAGGAAAAAGAAGACCCTGTATTTTTTTTCAACGTAGTTTAGACTCTAGTTAATATCTCTCTCAGAAGATCATATGTTTTGAATGTAGAAAATTCTGAGAAATACTTATTTCCATTACACTATATGAAAAGATTATCTGGGGAATTGTGTGGGAGAAGATTGACATACATAAAAGAGGATTTATTTTATGAATTTTCGTTTAGATATATGGGCTACGACCAGATAATTTAAATTATAGCAATGGAGATAAGCAGCCAAATATCATCTTAAAAAATCGTCTTCCTTTGATGCGTTTGATAGTATTCAAGTTCAGTTAGTAGAACTTGTGATTTCATATGCGTGTAATTCGGAAAAGAGATTAAGAAAAGTTATTACAACAATATTACCAATATTTAATTTCGCGAGATGTTTTTCCTTAACATAAAAAACCTTATGGCTATGGGTTATAATAACCGTTATATATTAAATTATTGACAATCGATAAAAAATGGATGGGTAAAAATGACACAACATATATATATATATATATATATATATATATATATATATATATATATATATATTTATATATACATATATATATATATATATATATATATATATATATATATATATATATGTTATATATATATATATAGTTATATATATATGTACACATATATTTAAAAAATCATACCATAGATTTCGTTTTCTATGACCGTAGAACCTACAAATATGGCTGACGCGTAGTATTAGCTGTATATTTATTTTGTTAATACAATGAGTCTACATTTTTATTTAAACATTTATTATTTAAAAATGACATCAGTGTAGTAAACACTATTGTGGACCACACAACGAAAAAGTCGATCACGTGGCGGGAATTGAACCCATGTCTTCGGCGTACTGTGCCAACGTGCTAATCATTACACCGCGGCTAATCCAACTGAAGTGTCGAAACTATTTTTACTATTGTTATTACCATTATCTCTATTATTCTTTTTGTTCAATTTTCATTTATTTTACAATATCTATGGGCACAGGGTATAACAAAAATGCTAAAGATAGCATTGGAAGTACCAAATCGTAATATGTTTAAGAGTATAAAATTTACTAAAAGCGCTAATAGATGACATTAACGGTACCAATATTGTAATATTCACCAAGTCAGGGTTTTATGAAAAAAATATGTTGATAATGTCGACATAAAAAGTATTATATATATTGCCTGAGGGTAAATACTATCACCATGTAACATTTCATCAAAAATCTTCATGTGCATTTTGCGTTATTGAAAAACGAATGAACATACAGACAGCCAAACAGACTAAAATTTTAAAAATAGTTTTTCTGGCTTCTATTATCGTTCTTTACTCTAAACTAATAATTTTTAAAATATATTCCATGCACAGAATTCACTATGTTACAGATTTATTATAAAGAATGGTTAATAAAATCAAATTTATACAACATGTGTCTGATGGTGTGTCCAGGTGGTCATATTAAAGGTTTTAATGGAATAAGATAATGCATAAACTGTACGAACGGTTTATGTATTTCATTGGGTTCATGCACTATCTGTAATAAAGTATTGACCAACCTATTTGATATTTTCATTGATTTTACACACGAAATATTTCTTTATAAAATTCGATATACTAGTTAAATACAGATTAAAGGAATTATATTATTTAGGATATAATCCTAAATAATCCAGTTACTTAAAGTTGTCCTACTCATGTTATTTTTACTGTCAGGGTTACTTAATTAACTACGCAAGGGACGAATATATCTAGAAATATCGTGATGGTATTAGAAAAAATAAACTGCCGTCTGAAAATACATTTCAAACTAATGTCTTCGTAGTAATAAACCTCAGTATTTGACATAAAATATTACCAGTAATAAAGCTACTATTATGAAAATACAGCACAACTTTGAAAATTTAATGCACTATTTAAAGTTTTTGAAGAACACTTAATAGACTATAGATACGTAACTAATATTTTCAAAGAAAATTGCTAATGGGATTCAATGTGTAAATAAACTAGAGGTTTACATAATTAAACATGATGTGATCACTCATATAGCAGTGTTAATTAAAATAACTTTAAATTATCAAATTCTTGGTGATTTTCCACTTTCAAGGATGCAGTTCAAGAATAAAGTTTCATCTTTGTATGTGGAATGTACCAATCAAAGGATACGCAAATATTGTAAAGAATATATCAATATCACATTTATAAAATGCCGTTACTATGTCCTGTCCATAATACGATGTTTAGGGCGGGGAAGATGTTAGGGAAATCTTAATCTAATAAAGGGCAGGCACTAAAATCTGTAATTGATCGATGTGGCATTACTGACAGGTATTTCAATTAGTTCATTATTTATTGGTAGGGTCAACAATTAAAATTATCCCAATTGCCTTTTAATTAACAGTAACTATCTGATTAGTTAATTATATTTTTTTGAACAAAGTAAACTTATGGAATGGATGTTCTGCATTTATTTTAAATTTTCTAATAAAATGTATAAATTTTGAGTAGGTATAATTTACATTAACTTCTATCGATTCAATACAGTTTGTATGTGGAGAAGCAAATGTAAGATGTGACTTTTTCGCCCATCGTCTTTTGCTAAACACAGAAATTACTAAAATGTTTATTATACAACCAAATTTATTTCGTTTCAATATGATTTATTAGTAAGCAAGTTTTCAAGCTTGGAAAATATGCCACCCTAACTTCTGCTACCGAAAAAATTTAAGTTATGTACTAATAAAACTAAAGAAAAACTTATTATATGGAAACCGGACAAATACTAGTTTGTTTATATTTTTCCACTAGATAATATCTATTGTTTTCAGAGGTAATCGGTAAAAGTATTACCTGAGGGAAAGAAAAAGAAACTGAATTTGTTGATAACGATTTCTTGACAAATAACTGTTAGTATATAGTATGTACCAACACTAAATAGTGCCACTTCAATTTGTAATAGTACATCATGGGTAGATTGAAATACACCTGTTTTATTTTAAATAAACCACTTTTTTAATTTAAAAATTGTTACAAGTTATTTACATCAATCTATATCTTTTATTTCACAAAGGTAAGAATTGTGATGATATTTCATTAATATCCTTTTTCACAATCGATGGTGAATTTGATTTTTCTATCATTTTCATTTGCATAGTTTTATAAAAGAAATTTAAATAAAGAAAAGGATAAAAGATAACAAAATGCATTTTCAAGGTAAAGGTTGTTAACATTTTGTTAATAAACATCGCTATTTGAAAATCTTTAATATCCAAATTCGTCCAAATATCTAAGATTATAAAAAATACAAAAATCGACTAGAGATTTTTAAAATAAACTTATTTGAAAAACTATTAAAACGACATTGTTTCAATTACTCTTTAAATAATTTTTGAAGTTATACTTCTTTAGGCGCGTTATGAAAAAATTATGAGAGTGAAATTTTAAGATTCATCACACAAAAGTTACCGTATGAAGTTGCAGCAGTCTCGAAACAAAAGCTATTGGCACCATCGTCGCCTCTGTTCACTGTTTTCATATTCATAGTATTTATTCACATGTTTCTAGTGGCTACATTCACACACGTGTTTTAGTTTTATATAAGTGCGATTTATATATGTGCTGATAAATTATATTCAGTAGTGATTTAAATTCATTATTTTGATTAATATATTTACTATTCGTAAATATTAGTGAAAAATTGTGTTTATAGACTTTTTCAAGTGCTCCAATATAATTGAGGTTATCTATCCGTAAGTATTATTTAATGATGCCAAAGAAGTATAACTTCTCACGCGCGTACATAAGTACACGCACCCTTTTTTATTTGTTTATTATTATTATTAGGCTAATTTTAATTACGATTTCAGAATAAATCTGAACGGTTTTATTAATATTTAATATGGCCAAATTCACAAATATTATTTAAACTGATAAGAACGTTTGAATCTTTTTAAAAAGGAAATTATTAATTTTCAAAATGTTGATTCTTATTTATTGTTTGTAAAATAAGCATTTGTCCGCATCGACGTCTTTTGTTTCATTTTTGTAATATGTTCTCGAGTGAGTGGAATTATGGATTATGTATTTTTTTAGTGCAGGCGAATATTTAGACATGTATATGTCGAATGCAATTACGCTGTACAGTACATGAATCAAAATTAAAATTAAGTTAAGTACAATATATTCTAAAACAAAATAATTGTAATTTTAATTTGTATGTACGCGTACATAAACTAACTTCCAATGAATGCCACAAAACATCGTATAATGATAAGAAAAAGGAAATGTGACGATTTAAGCCCATTACTTTGTTTATTAATTAGTTAT
Source organism: Druceiella hillmani (assembly GCA_039881145.1). NCBI lineage: Eukaryota > Metazoa > Arthropoda > Insecta > Lepidoptera > Hepialidae > Druceiella > Druceiella hillmani. Next base: position 86,344 of record JAYKKI010000090.1, on the reverse strand, counting down.
TACCATTGCAATATTTAAGTGAAATATGTCAACTTAAATAAGAATGAAACCTACGCTTTGTTTTGTAGTTTTTTTTTAAACATATAAATGACAATTCATTTTGCTTTTGACAATTTACGTTGCTAAACTGAAAATTGGCGCTATTTTGACAGGGTAATAATTTTCATATAATAGTGATTTTTGAATGTTCTGTCAGGGTTGGCTCCAAACATCATATAGTTCTTTAAGCTATATCAAGATGGCACGTGTCTTAGTGTCTATTTCGAAGTAATTTTAAAACTGGATGTAATCCATGTCCGTGTCTAAATTTAATCGATGTATTTCACAGTGATGTCAAATTATAACTCACAAAACGAAATGTACAAATAGAGAAATTAAGAAATCTACACATACATAAATTATTATTGTAATAAATGTTCAGCTTCATAATTTTGTAAAAATATTTATCTTAAGAGATTCTGCAATTTATACTAATGCATACTGTAACTATTCTTCACAATAATCATACGATTTTTGCATTACTACCAACTTGACTGCAATTGACTGCAATTATGTATTTAAAGTTTTACCTCTTATTCGTATCAATACTTTCCTATTAAAATTATTTCCGCTTATCGTTTATACACAATAGTTATAAGCGCTTCAATTCCAATTATTAAAGATTAAACTTTCACGGGAAGTCATTTATATGCTGGTAGCAAAAACAATACATACACATACATGTGTGTGTGTGTATATATATATATATTTATATATATAGAAACAGTGGATTTATTTTCGTCTAGCATAAAGAATATATCTAGTCTATTACTTTTATTAATTTTACAAAAAGCGACACACGAATACGTAGCAGATAAAATTGTTTATCCTATTGCAACCTTTTCAATCCTAAATTATCTTTTTTCTATTTATTTAGAGACCTAAATTTATTCATTTACTTAACATCCCCATCATTTCAAACGGCAAAATATAATGTAAAACTAAACAATAATATACTTCTCGCCATTTTACGAAGACCTTATCCTGTAAGAGAAAACCTTTTCTATAATTTTTAGGTAAAGCAGATTAGCTAAATTAAAACTCGTCCGATGGTAGTAGTATTATTTATATATTTATTGAAGACGTTTGATTCTCCGAGATTAATAAACGTGACACCCAACAAGAGTGAATAATCTCGGCAATACCATTGCTATTTTAGAAACATTTCATCCATGATAATGAAGATTTTTTCTTCTGATTTCATTGCTTTGACTTTCATATAAAGCTCGACCCAGAGTTTTTTGTCGATATCCGTAAAAATTTGATTAAAATATCTTAAAACCTAATTATACGCTTCAGCAAATAATTTCAAACTTACAAACTGGTTGTGCCTACAACAATTGTATGAAAGTTTGAATTTGTTTCGATAGGTTATCTGAAGAAAAATCCAAATAAAATATGACTTTCGTATTCCATCAATGGATTTGTTACACAACCATAGAAGCTCTATGTAATATATTTTACAATTTAGACATCACCTAAAATATATAAAATACCGGCCAAAGAGTAGGTGAAGTAATTATATGGTTTCCAAAATGAAGATTTATGAATTTTGTCCTGCATTAGTTTTGCAGTATGTGCCAAGCAATACATACGTACAGACACCATAGCCCCAAATATTATGGGTGTGTAGATATACTTCACGGGACCCAGTACTAACATTATCATAACTTTCGAATGGTTCAAAATACGACGATAAAACAAACACTAAGTTAGTTCAAGGCTTAGTATTTATATTCCGTAAAATATTTTGAACTCATCTTCAAGTGTTAAGTTCTCATAGTTTCGACTTCAGTCTATTCAGACCTATAAATAAGTAATTATGTTAAAAGATAAGATTAATTTTAGTAATTGAATACGCAAATAAAAAAAAAATATAAAAGCTCAGAATCCGAAAATTATAGACAGACACTTCAGTTGATCTAAAACTAATGCGCAAAATGAATAGCAGGTGGCAGAAAAAAAACGTGTTTCGGTACGAAGTTGCCGATAAATAATTTAAAATCAGCATATTCTTAAGTCTCTTGTAAGACCCTCGTAGCATAAGGACTAAGATTGTTACAAGGAGCTTAATAACATAGCTTTGGTCTAAAATCCTAAATACTAATTTAAAACCAACAGATAATCTTACGACTTAGAGGGGTAGTACCCCGAAAACGTAAAAATTTTGGAGTAAGTACCAAACACGTAAGTGAGTAATTGACGCTATGGCATTACGTTAGCTTTACTCAATCTACTCCAATGAAGAATAATATAGGGAAAATTTCATAGTTAAACGATATGACAATGTGCGTTTTTAAGCCTAAAATTATTTATCTGAGAAAATCAATCCGAATTTCAAACACTAAATAAATATCAAAATTGCTTACTTGCAAAACGATTTACTTTCTGTGTCCTTGTAATTACGGTATACAAATTGTTTACGTTATAAATGGCAAAAATTGAGCGTATTGTCTACCTAACACGAATTCCTTTTACGTTATTTTATCTCCAATTTCGTCTTTTTCTCTACCTTTTCTCCTCTACTAGTTACCGAGGTAAATATCCGAGCAAACGTGAATGCAAACATTGCGTCGCGAAAATGAAATTTATATTTGGAATTTAAATACTTGCCAGTGATCTTCGAGCACTGACAAATATTTACGTAAGATCTATTTAGTTAAATCTGATCCTATAAAAGAAACCATTAGTGAAAACGTTTAGTTATACATTTTTGATTACTTTAACACTCTAATCGTATAATCTTTGAATTTTGGATATGCGTCCAAATTTTGTTTAATTAGTCAAATAAATTTTATGCTACTACCGCGAAAATTTTGTACACAATTAGAAACCTATAAATATTTAATAATACATAGTAATTTTTTATATTAGATACAAATATTAATATTTCACAATGTAAATATATACATACTTTTATAAATAAAATATTTGAAATTCTATATAATATATTTCAAATATTTTATTTATAAAAATATGTAAAAAAAATTCTATATATATACCGTGATGATAAGGGTTATTAAAAAATTAATTACTTTCAACTTCTCAGATTTGTCCCTTACAGAAAGAGGAAAACAGGCCATTTTGCCTCTGCGATTACTGATATATAGGTGGTATACTTTCTAATCATCAATTGGGAATCAAAAAACACGAAACATTTTAATTTCTTAACAACAGTTGACTTTTTCCTGGTTTTGCATTCCAAAATCGGAACCTTTATGTAATTATGCAAGAACCTGGTATCCTTTCATTTAACTACTTCCAAATCTTGTAACAAGTGGTCTTACCATTATGAAAGCAAAAACTCAGAAAGTAAATTAACTATAAAATAACTTACACAATAAATAGATAGAGACGATAAGTTATTAATACGCTTTTATTTGCTCGACTTGTACGTATGTATGTATATAATGGTATTTTTCTACTAAATATTCATCCACTTTCAGACATAAAAATTATTTAAAATGTTGCATACCTATCAAGAATTAATGAAAATACAATAATTTCACAGTTATGATTGGGGTTTCCCAGGAACATCCATTCAAAGAAATACCTAAATGTTTATTGCTTGTTATAACGCTTGTTGTACACTAGAATGGCAGTAAATATTGCTCGCCGTGAAACAATTTCGGTCAATGTATGGACTTCAAATGAAACAGTTTGATTGTTCTCAACTAACAGAGGAAGTTCCATGTAACTTGACGTTTTAGATGAAATAGCTACTTTACGCCAACATGAATCAAATCATTTTACTTTCGCTGTCATATTTACAATGCTAAGAGTCCCACGACGTGTCCTTATTACATAAAACTTCAATTAGTTGGAACTAAAAAGTAAAAAATATTCTTTAAATATGAAGATATCGGTCAAAACTAAAAAGATGTCACTGATGACAAATAAAATTATTTCAATATAAAAAAAATGCGCGGCGTACCTTCGACTTACATTTTCATAATAACTCTACCTTTGAAAATAATTAGAGTTAAAAAATTATTAACTGACATCAAGAAAAAAATGTACCTGATCCTATTTCCGTATGTTTCCATGCATGTTTGAATAACACATCGATAATGAATATATAATATATAATAAACAGGAGGGTTTTATTGTAGCTATAATAATGAAATAACCTACAACATCAAATAGCCATAGGAAATAAGAAAATATTCCTTCAGATCTTGGCTCAGAGTGTAATGTTATTTTAACAAAACGAAAAGTCTAGAAATAGTGAATGATACAAAGAATATTCAACGTCATTCAATGTCAATCTAACTTAATACTAATGTGCTGTAATAATTAAAGTAAAATTATCATACCAAAATCATAGCTATTTTATGTTTTATGTAATTCAAATATATAATAAAATTTACGCCATTTCGAAATTTTGCAATAAAAGTATTGTAATTCTTCACAAAAAACCATCATAGCCGATTCTGCTTTACACATTGATAATTTCGTGCCTTATGTGAGGTGAAGTTATTTATTATAAGTCGTCTCTAAATATTGAATAAAATCAAATATAATTAATTAAGAGGGATATATTTATTATAGCAAAAGATTTAAAGAACTGTGACATCCAGAGTTATCCCTATAAACCGTACAAACCATAGTCTTCTTAAAAACCTTCTTTATTTGTAAATTTACGTTCGATAGTTTCGGAAACAAGGGAGGAGTCATAATTTTTGTATAACTTTCAATACGTTTCTAAAGACATCCTAATTTAAACGAATGTGACAGATGGAAAGAGGGATACCTGAAGGATCTTATAAGGTTTCCGCTTTTTCTTTTGACATGCGAAATCCTAAAAACATCACAAACTGCACTCAGAATCATCAAATCTGACTAACAAATAATGTTACTTCATAACACCCATATAGTTTACATAATACCCAATTTAACAGCGTGTCCCGGATACAGTTCAAGTATCGAAACTGAATAATAACGCGAAGAGGAAGAAAGCGAATATTGAAAAAATAATGTGCGCAAGTAAATGGAGCGTGAACGAAAGTGATTTTTCATTAGTGGCTCGTGAGTGTTCCCACTGGTGCTAAGGTTTCCTTATTCCTTTTTGTTAAGAAAATTTATATAAAAGCTTTTAACATAAAGTAATGATCGCACTTTGAAGTACTCGATTTAAATGGACAGAAACACATCGTTGCTTACAAAGCTTTATATTACTTGGGATATTTCATTACATTTATGGGAAGGTGGTAAATTCATTCACCGTTTAAATGTTGATTTTTTTTGGGTTTTACTTTCAAGCTAATGCTTTTACTTTTACTTGTTATTGAATGCGAAATCAATGTTATAACTTAGAGTAAACTCACAAACGCCAGATACTATATTTTGTTTCCCGTTACTTTAGAAATTTCATCAAATTAAAATGTTAAATAGGCTATAATAACATTGCGTAATATATCATGTACAATTTCAGATACAATATTAAATTTCAATAATTAATTTTAAGTTGGACCTTTCGTGAGATAAAATTTGAAATTAACGAGTTTAACTTATTATATCATCAATAAATATTCTCACATTTATTTTAGACAATAAAGAAAAATGGACGTTATTAGTTTGCTTACCGAGGTAAATGAAAAGCAGAATAACGTAAGAAATTACGATTGACTCTTGTTTGTATTGAGTACAATATGGAGGCTTAATTTATTTTGCTTGATACTTATTTAACATGCCATAAATCGATTTTTGACCTAGAATATCGTAATCGAATGTTTTATACATTCTCCGGAGAGCCTCATTTAATCCCTCAATAGAAATGGGTTTTAAAATTAGAGTCGCATTATTTTGATTTATCCTTAATTAATATACTATAATTAAATTTTTAATTTAGAATATCTGAATCAAACATTTGACCTAAAATACAATTAAACCTCTTATATCATATTTAAATGTTTGACCATGGATATCGTAATCAAATATTGTACCTAGAATATCATAATTTAATCTTTGATTTAAAATATTCCAAGGAAATATTTAGCCAAGCAAAACATAGTATTACATTTTTAAATAAAAAACCATAATTATTAAACCCGGGTTCGATTCCCGGCCGTTCGTCGAACGGGGCTGGACTGGTGTTGTGGTTGGTTGTAAGAGATTGCTCTTGTAGTAATAAGTCCGCCATATGTATCAATTAGATACATTAAAGTAGATAAATAAATAAATTAATTAATTAATATTTCTGACCTAGAGTATCGCTTTTAAATCCTTGACTTGGAATAATTTAATTAAATATCTTACTTACAATATCGTAATTAAGTCTTTGACCTTGAATATCCTATTTATATCTCTAACCTAGACTAGCATAATTAAACTTCTGATTTAGAATATTTTAATTATATCTTTGACCTAGGATATCTTAATTATATATGTAACGTAGAATGTCACAATTGAATATTTGACCCAGAATATTATATTTAATCTTTGATCTAGAATGGTTTAATTAAATCTTTTACTCAAAATATCATGATCAAACCTTTAACCTAATATATCATTTTGAAAACTTTGACATTCATGGAAGAATATTTATTTCTCAATTCATTATCGAATATTTCACCTAGAAACTCATAATTAAATCTTTGATCTGGAATAACATAATTCCATCTTTGACCTAGAATGTTGTAATCAAATAGTTAACTTAGAAAAGTAGCATATATATAGAATCGTACATATTCCAGCCTTCGATTCAAATTAGAGTTACAGTTTTATCAATTGAAGCAGGCTGGGGACAAAGTACTTTAAATGTCAACTCGTAATTTAGATTTATCTAGTATAAACTGTTCAATACAGGCGTATTTATGTTTTTCTTTATTGTTAAAATTTAATTCTGGACTAAGTCAAACGGTAGCATGCCATAATTTTTTCGTTGTTAAGTTTCCGATCGTTTCAAGGTTATAACCTAGCTTTTTTATTTTTGATGTTATAACCTAGCTTATTTTAATGGAAATTAATAGAATTTAATTTAAATAAATCAGGACAATTCACGTCAAGAATGTGTATTAAAGGATAATTATTATAATTTTAAAGCAGATGTAAGGTTAAATACAGTTTTAAAAAAACAATCATATTATACAGGTAACCAACTCTGAAATTCCGTGAAATAAATAATGAACTCCAATTGTAGGTCTCGTGTTCTTAATGTTATTTTATCGCTTGACTATCTCATATGTATATACTCATATGTTTATGGCACGGATCTGGATTATCTTAAGTAACATTTTGTTTTTTTTTCTTCACACACTTAATATATTTTTGTGTGCTTGCGATTGCGTACACGGTGTGTACCAAGCTGTTACTCTGAGAAATGTAATTAATTGGTAATGACGTTGTTATCGTCAATGAGTTCTTCTTTTTATTTTAATATATACCTACTTAATTTTTTTGCTTTTTTTAATGTAAAATGGCTTATTTACATTTACTCAATTTGACTGAAAACAGAGAGATAAATAATAAAAAATGAGTTAATTTCTTTTCAGTATCTCATTTACCAACTTCCGAAATCATTTTCTGAACTACAGGTGCTGTATAATTCCAACACAATAAAGTAATGCTCTGTGATAAAAGAAATTCGTAAAATAATATATCATTATAAGGTGATGGAAATACCTGAATAAAAACATTATGTGACATAAACTTCATTTTTAGAAACGCAACTTTTGTCAAGTGTCTTCTGCACGTATTTGAAATTGTATTTAATATGAGCTATAATTACTGACCTATTATAAATTTTATATAAACAATAAAATCAGGCTTTTAGTAAATTTGAATGACATAATCAAATTATACTACATAAGTGATTCTTAAGTATTATTACTACATCTTCAAGCGTGTACTTATATATGGACCCTAGGTATACAATATTTACTTATATGATGAGCTTCTTATTCTAGCTTTAAATGACTTACATTATTCAATGAAAACTATTATAGTCATAAAATGATTAGATGGTAATCAATTGCTTTGGTTGTGCAAATTAGTGTATATTTTTTATTATTAATATAAAAAAAGTGTACTTTTATAATTCAAACATTGAAGAAGAAACATCTTGATTTTCTGTATACGGGTCAAGTCTTTGAATAATTAGGGTAAAGTGATAATTAAAACTTTGGGAAATAAATAATTCACAATTTAATATAAAGACCTTCTAATTATGATTTAAAACGTTGCTGCTGTTCTATGGTTGAGGAATGAAAATATATATTGTAATCTAAACAAAGATATTCTCGAGGATGTTGACCCCGAGACAAAATATTAAAATTAAATATGTATTAGTATAATTTGGTAACCCAAGCCTACATATTACCATCAACTTATATGATCGACTAAAGTGTATCATCCATTTATTAAACAAAACAAAAATTTTTAGGATTCTTCGTTTAAAATATGAATACTTGTAACTAACATTAATGTTAAAACCACGTAATCAAATTAATGAAACAAACCATTGTAATCAGTGATAATTTTGTAAGAGACGTTTACCTAGGTCTCATTATCTCATTATTTCTTAGATTGAAATGGTTTTTAAAAGTCAATTTGGTGCGGAAAATTTATTAGTGCGCATAAAGTGTAGTACATCCATTTAGTTTGTTTATAGCAAATAAAACGTAGTTATTTCATATTAATTTCACGTAACATCTACGAGAAAATTTAATTACTTATTTATTTCTTCAATTCAAGTATGGTATGAGAAATGCCATAAGTATGCTTTATATGCAGCTTATTTTTTGTTGATTATTCTCTTCATAACAAGAAGATGTTTACATACGAAAGTACTCGTGCATTCACACTTTTATTACATATATTATTGCAAATGAAAAAAGGAAAGATAAATAAAAATCAAATATTTGACTAAACATAAAATTTTTAATACAATCTGTCTAATAATACCATGCAAAATTTCACCGGTTCGTACAATAGGTACCAACTAGTCAAAAGTCTATAAGTAAATGGTAACTATTCGATGCTTACCTCCGCGGTGACAATATACCAATTTGACCGTGATATAAAACTTAACGAGTACCTTTCAAATCCTATTCCACATTATAAATATGAATTTGTATTATAACAATAAATATTATTTTATGACTCTGACAGAACTAAATAACGTGCTATATGATTTAAGGAGAAAGCCTGTGTCCGGTATGTCAGTTTATAAGGACAATTTATCACATACAGATCAGATGGCCGCGTATCCGCCGATCGTGCTAGCCATCTATCAATGCCGTATCTTTGATTTGGGTTCTTGTTACGTGGGAAAACTAGTTAGGATTCTTCGACGGAATATTTGATTTTATAGAAAGAAACATTTAATAGCAACGAGATTGATTCAAGTCTTTTACCACTTAGAGTAAAATTTGGTATTTGATTTGTGCATTTTTGTTGCTATTATCACATAAATTATTAATCATTATTTTCATTAAATAGGTGATAGCATACGGTATAGGTTAATAAAATCGTTGTAATCACTTTCAAGTGATCAAATTATGGAAAAGGATATTCTACTATATAGAAAGTCGTCAACTCTCAGATAGAGATTTGAAATAATTTTCCTCGAAGAGTGGCAGTAACACGACCAGATGATGTGATGTCATATTTATAATGGCTATAGATTAAAGTATTTTGCTTAATTAGTTTCAAAATGTATTTGACATTCTAACTGACGTAATTGAATATATTGAAAACACAATTTTCCCTCAGAAATTTAAATTTAATCATTTTATTTCAGTTTAAGTCAGGACTGTTGTTTTTAATCCCGTAGAATGCTTTCAAGTATATTCGACTTATTCCTAATACCACGATAAAAGATATAATAATATAACTTTGTATTTTTTGACTATACATTTGTTTCAATATATAATTAGTTACGACTTTACTTATATCAATATTTACATTCAATATTTTAAAGAACAATCCACGCAATCTATGCGTGGATTGTTGTCTAATGTTGTCTGTTGTTGTCTGTGAATCTATGCGTTGATGTGTGATTATCATGAAATATAAGTCTGTAGAAATACTAAATGATCAATTATCTCCCATCTTTAAGCTAATGGGTGATTTATTCATTTACAAAAATATTTCGAGGAATTATTATTTGCACCTAATTTTACATTTTATAATTTAATTTAATAGCAGAAAACTCGTCAATATTCAGATGGCCAAAAAAGAATTTGCTTATTTTTTTCCAAAATTTATTTTTTCCAATTGCTCAATGCCTACAGCAATGGCAATCACCATTGGTTTAATCTACGGTAACTGCTACCATTTAATTAATGTAATTGCTGCTATCCATCTTATCATGGGAGACAAAAATTTTACGTGAATATTTTACGAGTCAGTTTGACGTCTTTTCCTCTCTCAAACCAACAATAAATATTAGAAGAGCTAGTATTTATTATTAACCAGATTATCATCCACATTGAAAAGGAAAAGTGTAAATTTGCATTTATTATCTCTAAAAAACGGAAAAATTATATTTGCTCCTGAAAAAAATCTACTTGCTGCTATAAAGCAAGTATATCTGAGAGGTAAAATACAAGTCCTTTTCTATTTTATCTTCTTTCACATATTGACACTACAATGGTTCATATTGCAACATTCTTTAAATTAAAGTAATACTTATAAAGAAAAAGAAGAGCTTGACGCCAAATAACTTTATTTTCCTCGATCTTTCGCATTCACGGCAACCAATGTTTCCACTGTGGTATAAAATACTCCTTTACGAAACCTGAAGTAGAAATAATGTAATAAAAAAAAATTATTTGTGTGCTCAAAAAAAATTTGTTTTTTTCAATCCACGTCGGTCCTAAGTTAACAAAATTTAAATGATTGCGACATAAATATCATTTTCCATCCGTCTGTGTACGTCTAGTACCTTAGATTATGTTTAGTGGCATAATTTATGATAAATTTTATAGTTAAAGCACACAAAATTGGACAAAAATTATTAAAAAACGAATGTTGTTCGAAAAGAGTTATATTTAAGAATTGCAAGACGTTATCTACCATTGATTTACCGTATCTATATTTTCTGTTTACGAACTAACCAATTATTAAGGCTTTTACTCTAATAAGATAAAGCAAAATCAGATGGATTTTCATATGCTCAATGTTTAGGTGTAAACTTATAAATATGTTGTTTAAATTAACCGATATGTGAAGATGAAGTATTGAAAAAATAAGCGTCTGTGAAGTTTGTAGTCGCGGGCTGCGTAGACCGTATGAGATATAAGAAAACAATGTATGACAACATTGCTTACCTCAAATAATTTTGAAGAAAATTATGAAATAATAAAATATGTCTATTTACTTCACTTATTACAAAATATCGAAAAAAAAGTCGTCGTGAAATTCTTTTTTTAAAAGAATCACTTAGGTGGAAATCCCGAAAATATTGGCGTACGAAAATTTAATACGTTCAAAATTTCAGGCATCAAATTTAAATGAAAATGTTTACGTGCAAATAACTCATTCAAGTGAATATTCCATATTTTATAACAGTGTTTTGAAAAGGCTTAAAAAATCGCGCTTCTCTTTATACATTCATAAGGAGGATTTTGTTCGCCACTAAACTATTTTTTACTGTAGCGAAAAAAGCAAGCAGATTTATGTGAATAAGTCCTTTATTATAACATTTTTTGATAAATTGTTCTTCAAATAAAAACATGATTTTCGGTGTGATTAACCAAATTACATGGGCATAATATATAAAAATATTAATTAAGTACTAAAGACATGTAGAAAATAAATATGTACTAAGATGTACACTCGCAAAGATGAAGTCATTAGTGATACAATAAAAAGAAATGATGGTATAAACATATACAACAATGTGAGTGTGAGCAACCGATGAGTGTGCCTTGAGCTCTACCATCGTAATTAAAAAGTCACGAGCCGCAAAGCAAATATTTAAATAAGCCGCACCCGGCAACGTTATTAACTTTAATGTACGCTCTCTCATATTATGTAGTCACAATTAAAAATTTAACTTTTTGTAAAGTTTAAGCTTTAAGAGTCTTGAAAGCTTATTCGTTATGTTAATATGTGGGACATAAAGACTATCATTTGATTAAATATTTAATAGGTGTCCGTGTTTGGATTTCCATTTTTTTAAAAAAGGATTGTGTGCACCTTGCACGGGTGTTGAACTTAAATTTTTGTTAAATGATTGTTAAATTTACGTTAGGATTGTGGTATATCCTAACGTAGATTTAAAATGATCGATGAACCTGTTAAGTATGAATAGCATTCGCACCATGACAATTCTGTCATATATAAAAATTTTGGGGAATATTTTTATTAAACTGTTTACAAATAATAATATTGTTATATGTAAATATTTTGCCCGAAATAACTTTTACAGGCACAAAATTATGGTAAATAAAACTAAATTCAAAATTAAGTAAATTCCTCTGAGAATATAATATTTGAAAGTCACTCTAATCTTCTTGTCAAATTATATCAACTCCCTTTTTTCTTGAAATTTAGTTCAATAGTTTTGAAAATAAGAGAACGTACAGTTTCTTTTCACGTATTGAAACAAATATATGGGGGTGTGCCGCTTAAAATGTTGGTAAGATATTTTTGGGTACCTTATGACGAGCCCTTTTAAATAATAACCCACAAGATACAATAAACAAAAAAAAACCAAAAAAGCAATAATTTGCATAATTAAATTTTAGTGTAAATATCGGAAAAATAGCAAATTATGAAATTTACATGATTCACAAAATTATTAAATTTAAAATTTCTACGTAAATCGGTTCCTGAGTGAATCGGTTATAATAAATGCAAAGTACAGTAAAACAAGCAATTATGATGTTAAAAAAGATGTGAGCCATCACCGGACGCCTGGCAGATGGGAAATATATAATTTTTTTTATATATTTAAATCGAAATATTTTTATTGAAACGAATTGAAAACGAAAAAACAAATATTTAGATAGTTTTTAATAATAAAAAAACAATTTTTATTCATAATTTTTTTAGGTTTTTTTCATTTTTTAACTTAATTTTATTATCTTTTTAATTTTACTACTGTAATCCATATTTCAAAGTAATTAACGCGTTTAAAATTTGGACACAGTTTAATGCAATACATCGATAAAAACGAGTAAAGTTATGAGTTGGTGAATAAGAAACAATGCTGATATACTAACCATACGTAAAGTAGCTAGTGTGTATTTTGATAGAGCAGAAAGTATTAATTAAAAAATAGGCGACAAAATGTGAAGCTGGCCGATTTAAGTTGGAAAGAATGCTGATATACTAACCACGCTTTAAGTAACGAGTGTGTAGTGTGGTAGAGTAGAAAGCGTTAATTCAAGGCAACAAAATGAGAAGCTGGCCGATTTAAGTCGGAAAGAATGCTGATATACTAACCACGCTTAAAGTAGCGAGTGTGTAGTGTGGTAGAGTAGAAAGCGTTAATTCAATGCGACAAAATGAGAAGCTGGCCGATTTAAGTCGGAAAGAATGCTGATATACTAACCACGCGTAAAGTAGCGAGTGTGTAGTGTGGTAGAGTACAAAGCGTTAATTCGAAAAAAGGCGACAAGACGCGAAGCTGGCCGAATTGAGTCGGAAAGAGCCGACAAGGCGCGAAGCTGACCGAAAGGCAGATCGCGATGTTTCACATAAACAAAAGAACTTCAAAACGTCCAACTCTAGAAATGTTAAATTGTACAATTCTATTTTACTTTACTTCACATAATGAAAATATTAAATGTAATAAAACAAGTTGCATATGCAGTGGTAATATTCAAACTTTGACCTAATCGCCATTGCAGTATAACCTTTAAAACCGTATTGTGTTTATTAAGTTAAATAAGTAAAATTGTTAACAGCAGGTTATAATATTATTACCCTTACGAGCGTCTGGGTGACTTTTGTGCCAAATCGACACTCGCATAATATCGATGAAATAATGAGCAAATCCGAAAATTTTCATTTTATTTTAATCGAAGTACTCCACCGTATTATTAATAACGAAACTAAGGTAAAAGCTTCCATTTTTCTATAAGAAAGAAAGTTTACAAAATAAAAGTGTTTATAAGATATACTTTTTGTAACTGCTATAAAAAAGTAAATGACTTTGAAATAATGATTAAACGTAAAAATAAAAAAAATTATAGTAACAAAAATTTGTCTTATCATTAAGTTTGAAACCAAAATACAATTACACGCAATTTGCAAAAAATCATAGCAATGAAAATACTGTATAATTCGATTCGCTATTTCGTAACCTCTTTTATGGTATATAATTTTCCATATATTTATTTTTCATTTTAACCTGATTATTTACGCTTGAGTGGCGCTAGCTGCCATGTCACTGCACATGTGATATGAGCGTTCAAGAGGTTAATAATGGACAGTTTTTATTGTATTTTATAAATAAATATATATTATAAATTTGTTTGCACATCTTATTTATCAGAAAAATGCCTTAAATCATGATTGTCATTTAGGAATACTATACATCAAACAGTAACGTTCAAATTTAATCATGAAAGACTAAGTTCATTCTTTAAAATATTGTTCTAAATATTTATACTAATTGACCGACATATATGTTGTGATGGGGTTTGATATCGGTAACGAGTTCTGGAGTTAGCCCATAGTATTTTAAGGGTAATACAAAAGAAATTTTCTCGAAAAAATTATGCAACCGAATGATCAGCGCAAAATATTGTGTATTAGAATTGGTAACTAAGACATTGTAAAATAACGAGAATTCTGAAATACTTCTACATAAGTATTATTTATGTGTTTGTACCATGCCTCTAAACTATGCTCATTAGTTTATATTTTGTCGACTGATAGTAAAGGAGAAAAATATGAAAAAATTGTCTAATCACGTAATAAACGATATATTATGTGTATTGATCTTAATCACAGCATTTGATCATACTAAAAGATCTTTTTTTGTTATTTTTGGTTAATTTTTTTATAATATAAACATATATTTATTTATGTTTTTTATCACAGAGAAGATATCTTTCTGCTCTTAATACATTTTGAAATATGGCTTTTTAGGTTCGCATTCTTCTACTAATTAAACCGTGATATCTCACAGCCAACTTCATTTGTAAATAACGTTTGTAGTATTATGAGCACCTGCTAATAGTATTTTGCAATTTCTTTATAATATACTATTAGTTTATTACTTCAAAATATATTTGACCTTTTTATTTCTTCTTCAACTTTTATTTTCGATTTCGAACTGATTTGTTTTCCGGACACACTAGATTTCTATCCTTCGAAATTATATGCATTCATTTTAATACGATTTTTTTCCCACAGATTAAATGGCAATATTTTGTGTCATGTAAATTTTAGTGTAATGCGAAATACATAAAATTCAATTATAGCAATTTTTTTTCTTACAGAAATCAATTGTAATGATTGAGATTTCGCCAGAGTTTGTTTTTTTATGATATACATTTTTTTTTGGAATCTACTGGATATTTGTGCCTATTATAAATTCTTAAGCAATATGTACTTATCTAAATACTCACTGATTAAATAAACCAAATATAAACACACACAAGCACGCATGTACGCTCGCACGCACGCAAGCACGCACGAATTTATGCACAAATAATTTATCTGTTTCCAGATCTTTTCTATACATTTGAATCAAATTACACAAGAATTCAAATTAGAACTTTTGTACCATTACTCCTTATGTTATTTGAATTTAAAAAAAACACCAAGGTCATTTAGTTTAAATAGATATTTATTCATAACATAAAGTCTACATGCAAAGTGTTACAAAGTAAACGAAAGTTAATAGTAGGAGCAATGTCGAGTGACATAAAACTAGAATAAATTAATAAACGCAATTTCATCAGGTTTCTCTTTTAATATAATTATTTAAAATTAACCTTGGACGTGCTTTGGCCAGCATACAGCTGTTGAAAAATAACTAGAACCTTGCCTGAATTTTCTAAGGTGCTGACTGCATACAATGTCGTTATTACATTAATAGCAGAAATTTCATAATTACATTAAGAGCCTTCCGTGAATTCAAATCAAAATACTTTTCTTTAATAATACAAAAATGAGATATTTATTGAGTTATAATGTCCAACATTGTGAAGGACTTAGTTTTCATAAAGGTAGGTTGTCGTCTTTTTAAAAAGTTGAGCAACATGTAGGATATTTAATGCAAAACATTTAATATAAAGTAGCATATAATGGACACAGTTTCCACAAGTGCGTGTCACTTTCATGCCACATAAATTGCCCCGAAAATTATAAATGGAATAATTGTTATAAGATAATTTATTACAGATCAGAGATTTCCTTAAGTTTCGTTTAAATATGTATATAATTTTTGCGGTGGAGTTTTTCTCCGTGAATAACGTTCTAATTCATCTAATTTTATTGCGTTTTTTAAATTTCATTACCATAATCGATAAATATTTCACAATAGATAAAAAGACGGTGTTCTATAGTCATGTAAACCTAACTTAAACTTACCCAATCTAACATAACCCAACCTAACATGTCCTAACCCAAGACATCCTAGTCCAACCTGACTTTACCTAACGTTACCAAACCTAAATGTGCTCAAAAATACAAACCTAATTTAACCTCATCGAACCCAACTTAACCTAATATGATCCAACTTATATGCTCACTACTGTACATAACTTCACCTGTCATAATACTCATCCTATATACTCAATTCTAACCTTGACTCGACCGAATTAAAAAATAACTTAAGCTATCCTGACTCGACACAGCTTAACTTAATCGTAACTAACCTAATTGAACGTAATCCACCCTAATAACAAAAAATAAATAAAAATAATTCACCCAACTTATTCTAACCTAACTTGACTTAACCAAACCAAAATAAGATTGCCTACCGCAACCTAACCCAATCTGACCCAAAATAACCTAACATAATCTAACTTAATCCAAACGGGCCGAGAATAATATACGATAATCAAACCTAGCCCAATCTATCCCAATCTTAACTTCAACCTAGAATCAATTTTTCATGAATTCTGAGTGAACACGGTGGAAGAGGTGCTTTAGGGTGATGAAATTAATCCATGTCGTCAGTTTTTCTTGTTAAGCAACTTAATCTGCGCAGCAGCAATATGAATTAATGATTTTTGACCGAAAGATTTGACACTCGCAAGTTATTAAGATTATTTCAAAAACCATTCGCATTCTACAAGCACTTTCTGAAAAAAAAATAGGTGTGATAGACGAATAGTTAGACACATGATTTATCTCACATGAATGGCATTTTTTTCTTTTGGAATACGGAAACTTAAAACCTATCGCATTATATAACATAGATGAAAAAAATATACTCCACCGTAGGATCTATGAGAACATAATTTTTTTTTTAATTTATCCACAGAGCGATTGCGAAATTTACGCGAAGTATCTGCTTATAAATATCATGCACATAAGTCTAAAAGTGCAGAAACTTTGAGGTTTTAGTTGCCTGACCGACTGACAAGACGAAATGAAAAGGGTTGCTTATTTTTCTATGGAATCTTAAAAAGGATATGCCAAGAGATATTTTCTTGTTGGTTCAATTTTCTTCAGAAAATAGTGATTATTATTAATCAACAGCGTACTGCTTGTTCTAATATTTTTAAGAAAACCACTTGACTGCCCTCATAAACGCCCATCGCCACTGACAAAAACGATATTTTTCTCCAATAACAATGCAACAAGTGTATTAATGAGAGGTAGAATAAAAAGAACATACAGATACTAGTTAATGTATGTAATTTGTTTTTATAATTTCGTACATTGAAAGGAAAAGCGGAACCCTTATTTCATCGGTAATGTGTCAGCCTGATTCTGTGTTACGCCGTTTTTTTTAAAAATAACTTAATTTAGATACTGAATATAATACATAATAATAAAGTATGCTGATTTGCACATATCTCAATAGCTAATCTTTAAAAGAAATAAATGTTAATTCCGTTGCGAAAAGTGAATACTTTAAATTTGGTTATATGACATTTATTTAGTTAATTTGTGGACGGTGTTTTTGCGAGTTTAACGATGAATTCGGTGTTGTTTCGAATACAAAGTATCTATGATTACTTACTTGACTCTTTTAACTTAAAAAGACATAATAAATTAACTTTATCGATTGGCCACATGTATAGTGTCATAAATATTTTTGTGGGTTTCTTTAGCGTACAATTATTTTAAATATAATTGAATTTTTCCCAAAATAAATTTTGTAACTCTTATGTGGACAATTGGAGCAAACATAAAGCTAATAATGAATAAAGCTATAAGAGGTTATCCTGCATTGCTTTTAAGAAAGCAAACTTTATAGTTATTTTAACTATTTACTTTTAAATTATCGATTTATACTTCATTTATGACTAAAGTCTCATTACAGAAAAATTATTACTTTTTCTCGCAAATAAAGGTATTATGTGTTTTTGCAATATTTTCTATGTAAAGCAAATTTATGCTTTTGTGAAAATTTAAATTCCCCCGCATCTGCATATATCTTTCTTTGCAATAAATTATCGACCCGCCGCACCAGCTTTAAGTGATTATATGAGAGGTCTAGACGCCATGTGAGTAAGTTATAAATTATGATGTATTTGTACTTAAATATAGTGATACGTAGTGAAAAGAAACTGTTGATGTTTAATATTCATTACGTATTACGTCCCTTATCTACCATATGTGTACCAGAAACGTTACCAAAATAGTCGCACTGAAGGCGAATTTATCACAAGATTAAATAAATATTTGTTATGATTAAAAGGGAATTTGGCAGCAAAACGGTATTATCTTCATAAATCTACGATTGTGATCTGCATGATAGTTTATTCTTCGAGGAAGAAGATTTATAATTATGAATAAAAAAGATTTAAACATAAAACAATATTTATTAAAACGTTTTGTTTCGATATAAGGAACTTATTATTCAGTTTTCCTAGTCATAAATATTTTAATTTATATTGCGACTTGAACAAAATACTATTCGCGAAAACATAATAAATTTTATTATGTTTTCGTGAATAGAATTTTCGTAAAGAATTAATGGAAAATTTTATACGGGAATTATTTCATTTAATTTTTTCAAATATAAAGGAGTTCTACATAATATGAACTTTTATTTAACGTACTACCTGTTACAATTAAAAAATATTTTCTTTGACGCAGCTACTCTTTCAGTCGCTCTAAACACCTCTGAAATAATATATTACAATTATTTCTCCGAAACGGTTTTGAGTACCAAACTCTATGCTTACGTCAAATTTAAATTATCTAATTGACATTATTTAGATCTTAGAAGGTTATGACAATTGAATGAACATAAATCAAGCTAATACCATACGTGTTAAAAACACGATTTACAAAAATGTTCTTTGCAAAGGTGTCTACTAATTACAACTGAAAAAAAACATAGCCTTGAAAAGAAAAATGAGTCTAAATGTATCAGCATTATTAACAGAAATTTCACATTCTTTAGTAGTACGAGTAAATACATGAACAGAATTTCAGTCAAAGCATAGTTCAACATATTTCCATAACAATATTTACAAACGATGCGCATGTGGGCGGATAAAGTGATGTTTCATTGCGTCTTTAAGCTATTTAAAGTCTGTCTTATGAAGTGATTGATGGTAACCGTGTTGAACAGATAGAGCCAACGAGTCATTGTTTAAAAGGATGTTATCAATTGCCTGTGGAAATTGTCATAGATTGGCGTGTATGAATTAAGTCAACAATTTACTTGATATACACCAACATTGATATCGATAATGACGTTTCACTAGTCATCCGCTTATTACTTAAAATAAAATTGTCTCTCAAGATAATAGCTCTTATTTAATATATTGTAATTTGAACGCGCTTTTCTTCAAGATTAAATATGTGAACACTGCTACCAGGGTATTATTATAAATACGAAAATCTCTATGTTACTTAATTACTCAATAACTACTTCACCAAGAATTAACAAAAGAGACCGACGAAGATATGCTTGGCTTTGCCGAAATTACTTATAACATAAAAAGAACTGTTATTTTTAAAACATATAAAACCGAATTATCGACAGTTGATAACCAGGAAAGAGCAAACAATAAACTAGAATTTGTGATGATAATAGAAAGTAAAAAAGCTATCTCCATGTATTCGCATATTTTATGTTCTTGATGGATTAAAAATATTTAATAACAAATAAAAACTACAACCAATATTGATCGCCTTTCAAATGTGTGGTCAGAGTCTAAAGGAGTTAAAAATAAAAATAGATTTTTTACTTGCATTGACGTTCGTTCTGTGTTGTTAAAATTATTATCTGCTACTCTTTATAAATTTAATGTCGTTTTTCTGTCGAGTTTCATAAATTAAAATGTTACATCGTAAAATGTTACGCGTTTATAGAATTAAGCTGGGTACAATGTGCACTTTGTTTCGTCTTGTTAGTGGAAAGAGTTCTGTAGACATGGTATTTATAAATTATTCTGAAAAATAACCTAATTTTTTTTTAAAAATAAAAAAATTCTCATTTGTCTAATTACGACCTAAAGAACATTTTGAAGAAATATTTTTTTATTTCCTTTATACTGTATAAGTGTAAGATTTTTTATTTTTGTTAACACTTCTTATTTAATGATATATGTTATAAATGCGAAATAAAGAACACGTACGAATTCAATATAAACATAATATTAATTAATTATCAATTGTTCGTGTATATTTTTAAAAATATGGACATAATGTACAGGTTAACTTTGATTTTTACGGATTATAGTAAATAAGAATACACAGCATAAAATGGTTAGAAAAGTAATTTAGTCCAAGGGTTCCAAAAAGAAAGAATTGTTTGTAATGTTTTTAATAATTTATTATGAAATTTTCCGACTTCATTTCATATGCCAAAGAATGAGTTTTATTAACTTAATATCAGCAACGTATGAAACTTGTGGTATTTCCGTTCAATAATTGTCAATCCCTAAATTAATTTCGAACTCAGAACAACAGTTCGTCAAATTAATTGTAATATTGTTTCAACTTGTTTTTAAATGATTTTGTTATCACAAAAATCCTAAGATTACACTTATATGGATAATAATTAAGGAATCGTAAGATTACACTTTAGGAAAGGATAATAACAAATGTTTTCTACTATTTATAGTTTGTTAGTTGGAAATCAATTCAATTACGGGCAAGAATTTATTTTTAATGATTTTTGTGTAATTTAATGTAATTTAATGTATATGAAAATAATAATTTTATATTTTGAAAATAATAACATTGCAACATTTTAGGTTAATTGTATTAGTAAGGACATTCACGGCTTAAAATGACTTTGAATGGTTACATAACCGAAAAATAAAATACAATGAATAAGTTACAAGTAACACCAAATAATTTTTTGAGAAAGAAGCTTATAATCCCAATGAAATTTAATTCAATACTTCATCGCCCCTCTCGGAGATTTTCGGATGTCTATTGTTTTATTCTAATTGCTGAAATGTTTTCTTTTATATTATAAATTACATATTTTATGTCAATTTAACGAACAGTACGAAGAAGTCTATAAAGCACAATTTCTATCACAGTCTACTCATAAAGACAAGCGATGTACCATATGCAACAATTTTTACCGGCCAGGCAGCAACAATCGAAAATTCTGTTACACGTTTCATTTCATGTGATATTCCACTATCCCGAAAAACTTAAGTTTCTCCAAAAGGGATGAAGGGCGGTTGACTTCACCGATATCATCAGGATTTCTAAAACTTGTATTCAAATTAAAATATGTCTAATACCTGAATATTCATAATTCGTAAAATAATCATAATGAACTCACATTGTAAATTGTTTCTTATATTAAATACCCTACCTATACCGGTGACTCACCCATAGAGTGGTGTGAATTATTTCTAAATTATATGTTCATCAGATATATATTAAAAATAATATCTCGCGAAATGTGGACGGTGGTTGCTGGTCTTATTCAAACCATTATGACAACTATGATTCACGTTCGGATAAGAAAAGCAAAACTGACCTGAATATTCTTGATCAGCCGAATTGATATAAAAGACCCCAAAAACGGAAATCCTTCTGAAATAGTAGCTCGTTATTCCACAAGGTCCCGATTTTTAAATACATGCTCCGGCAACGAAAGGTACCCAATCTCACTGTTACTGTTAGAATATACAAGATTCTCATGCAAAGAGGAACATAGCTAATACTGCACTATATTACACTTGACCCACCAGATTACACTTGACCCACCAAACTACAATAACGGAACGCCATATCTCACTTTTCTTTTAATATGACATCCTATTTTCATAGAGTAGCTGTGATTTAGGTTGAGGTAGAATACGCAATAGCCAATCTCATCGCTACCATTCGGACGCATAATATTTACACACTAAAAGGAGCATAAAACATATAATACCTAAATCTTCTTTATAAGCAATAAATGCTTATTAGAAAACTATATGATACGGTGTTTATTGCTTTAATAATACATCACATTTCCCATTTTTCTTGAATAATGGGTCACATTATTTCTCGCAGATTCTAACTTCATAAGATATGGCGCAATATTGGAAGTTTTTAAATCTCTGCTACTATAAATATATATATATATATATATATATATATATATATATATATATATATATATATATGACTAATTTTGCATTAAATTCTTAAATTTTTTCACTTGTCCATATTTCTTTTATTAGTAAAACCCGTTCATTACATTTTCAAAAAATACATACGTATATATTACACGAGTCACTAAAGAATAGTAAATGCATCATAGGAATTAATAATGGTTCTCAACTCAAAATTTATAGTAATTTACCTAAACAAATTTGAAAATTCAATTATTTCCAACAAACGTATCCACTAGGGTTCTCCAAACTTTTTACTTTACTAGTTCGTTATGGAATAAGTAATATAACATAATTAATTTTCTCTAGAGTTAGAAAGAGCTACCTTTTATACGAACTAAAATAACTTGCGTCAGTTCATACAGCGATAGAGAGTGTGAGAGATGGTGTTTTATAAGTCCAAAAATTCACATATATGCGAGCCTAGAAATAAAATAAAGTACCCAATCTTGGGATACAAAAAAGACGTATAGACAGGTTTGTTTTTCATGAAAAATGAAATTCAACATAGTTGTTCTGTTTATTTTCTTTTTGCTCATATACTTTTTCCCTAACCAGTTTGATAATTTTCAATAGACCTCAGGTTTACTTTCACGAATATCCTTTTTTCACAGTTTAATACATAACCATCTTTCGGGAAGGGAAATTCCCACTAGTAATTATGGGTTATTTCCAAATTGTACATTCATCAAATATTCTCTATTATAATTTACCACACTTTATGTTAATTGAACACATAATGGGCGAATTAATAATAGAAATATCTCCAAATGGAAAAATAAAGTTGCGCGGTAAATAAATAACGTGGCAAAAGATAATAGTAGTGTCCAGAAAATTTTTGATTTGATTATGATTTCCGTAATTTCTTGTACTTTAATAAATTCTTAAAAATAAAATATAGGCAGTCGTTATGGCGAGCGATACGACAGTATTAGGTACAATCAAGTATGCTATCAAAAAGGAACCCCGTAACATATAACATTAATATTGAGTGTATTACATTTAATGGCATATATTATATTTTATTTAACTTATAAATAATACAGGGTTATAGTGCTTATTTTATGTTTTTATTTTTATTTCTCGCTTTAGTTATAGTATCTCATACATCTGTCACAATAATCTTGACAACGGCTTACATCAATTGGGTAAACGTACCAGAGTCATTTGAGTTGTTCAATATTTTGAAAGCCTAACAGTAATTATTTAATTAAGTTGGTGTGTTCCGTAATGTTCAGAGGTTCTAATGGTTACACTATGTTGATATATCAAACCGTAATGAAACAAATATGATGAGTGTCAACGACGATCACTTCATGAGTCAATACTTAATTATACACACAATTTCAAATAGGAATGTTTTGTTTACTTCAATATTTTGGCTGAAAATTAAACCGTCCTTTGGACACTTTATTCCATAACGTAGTGGATTAAAAGATTTAATTCATAATTATTTTCCTAAGGCGTCTACTTTTCCACTCGTTGATTAAGACCTTCTTATTCCTGTTTATTTATTTATACGTTTAATACGGTCAAATCGCCCCAATATTATTTTCTTTACTAACATTTTTAATAGAATCAAATTTAAATTTTCCTACAAACATTTCAATTCATGGGATTGGGTAAATATTATGGGATTGGTTTAACAACCACTATATTTTCAACTTATATTTGTATACTAAATAGTCGTTCTTATTTTTAAATACAACATGAAATATTACATTGTATTATACTTAAATAAAAATGTTTATACTTGTTTACATTGCAGGTATGAGAGAAGAAAAATTCACTTTGTTTTCACTTTGGACCGCAAGAGCTTGACAAATATTATGGCTAGAAATTACACTGGTTAAAAAGAAATTTAAAGAGAATCTAGAGAAAGATAATACTTTTTTGGTATTTGAAAAAATCTAAATGAGAGTGGAGAAAATGTGTCTTTAAAACACATTTCGTTCAAGTTGCTCGTAGGGGACACCTCGTGTAATTTTTTGTAATATTTTGCATATCTATTTTGCGTATGGATTTCATTATTTTTTCACATCATAAGAAAGCTGGAATATAATGAAAAAAATAGTGAAATTTTGGTCCCTTTTGACGACCAATCAGTATCAAAATTACTACAACATAATTAGACACGTTTGATGAATTTTAAAATTTACGTAAAATTTTTTCGCCAGCAAAACACTCGTAAATCTTTATATTTTAAGTTATTATTTAACCGAGATTTTGCTAATAAACAGTGAAAAAAAACTTACGAAAATGTATAACGACACAACGAAACTAACTTTACTTTGAAAAACGTTCATTCATGCCTTTTGCTTGCTTGTACACGACAAATAATTTCTTATTGCATCTACAGGAAATATACTAATAGAAACTCTACATTCAATATTTAATAAAACTAAACAATAAGCTTTCAATATCTTCCTAATAAATAGATAGTTTCTAAACGCAATAAAGTTTGTATAGTTTATAAATACCGCTTAATAATTTTTAATACTTATGATATTTAAGGAAAACCTAAAATGTTTATGCATTGAAAATATCAAAATTTGAGGAATTTTAATTACAATTATATAGGTACAGTACGTAAATATACATTAAATCCAAATACGAATTGCTTTGATTCTATATGAAGCCGATCATTGCTATTTTATAACAACTTATTAATTTCAACTTGTTAACTTATGAAATCACAATCTAATGTATAAGATTAGTTACAATTTAACTATCATGGGGGTGTCTTTAAATTTCCTTTGGCCTTGGAAAAGATCATACACGGAATCTAGTAATATCTCTATCTGAATCTAGTAATACACATAAACCAGAAAGCAAAAGTCGAATGGAAATGTGACCTAACAATTATGTTTTATTAATATACAAATTAATTGGATTGATATTTGACTGATACTTTCCACAAAAAACTGTTTCCTTAAACGTATTACTGTTTTATAGTTTTACAACCATTGTTTAAAATCCAGTAATGTAATTGTTAAATAAATAAATCCCGTCCATTCTTTAGTAACTTTGGACAGTAAAAACGTGTTATTGCTAAGGAAGGAAATTTTTCTAAACAACCATAACGCTAGGTAAATATTTATTTCATGATATCGATTCCGAAATCTTTTTGAAACTTTTCATACGTGTTAATACAATTATAGAATTATAGCACAAGCATATGTACCGTCACTTTTTGATTATAAACAAAATGGCAAAAACTCCTTTATAAGCTTAGTTGATAAACTACAAAACTCAACCCCTTCAACTTTTACTATCTATCATATTTTTTGAGAAAACGGCGAAGAATAGTAGTTTCATCACTAAATGTAATCCTTGATGTCGACGACATAACTTCTAATCTAAGATTCAATAAAACCAAATCTATTTTTTTTCATAGTAACGTAGTATACACTATGCGTATATTGATGACAGATATTTATAGAATTCACAATTTTATTTCAAAAGACCTGCTCAATGATTTTATACATATCCGATGACAGTATCTACTCAATGGAGCTCCTATGCCGTACCACCATATAAATATATATGTTTATATAATATTAAGCTACACAATAAATGAATTGCAATCTAAAGCATATACTTGTAAGATTTTATGTATAATAGACATGAAATTTTATAAATTGTGAAGTTGTGACTGACGTATTAAGAACCTAGAATTTTTATAGGGTTTTTCAAACTCATAATTGAAAAATTGGGAGCAAATGCAAATGAAGTAAAGAGATTTCCCATCACATTACAGCTTTCTAATAGAATACGCACAGTGCGTAAACTATTTTCTGGTTTTCAAACTCATTGTTGAAAAGTTAGAGATACCAAATGAAATTGTAAACGTAGTTATAATAATAGAAATGGTTACCCCAATTAAAGCTGAAAGAACTTTCCAATCTCACTTCCGGAAGAAAATAGTCCATACATCAAATTTATTATCATATTTTTCACAGTTAAATGAAACTACGTGATGTAGTATTACTTCTACTTTCTTTAATTTCTTTACCACGACCTAGGTTTCGTTGTATTACAACATCTTCAGGTGGGATATTGGCAAACATTGATCTTTGTTAATATCCCATCATTGATCTTTGCTAATATCCCACCTGAAGATGTTGTAATACAACGAAACCTAGGTCGTGGTAAAGAACTTAAAGAAAGTAGAAATAATACTACATCACGTAGTTTCATTTAATTGTGAATAATGAATTTCTACAACATTAACGCCAAATATATTCAATATCATATTTTTTTAAATATTTTGATACTTATAATTTAAGATTCCCCTCTGAAGCTTTAATTTCATGCACATAGAGGGATGAAAAAAGTAAATTACACAAGTTTCTTATACATATCACTATAGCAAATTTCTTTGAATGCATTTAAATAAAGAATTATATTTTTCTTACATTATTTTTATTTGATTTTCTTATACTATTTTGCTGTATATTACATGAAAAATATGGATAAGGGCAAGGATAATCATGAAACATATTTCAGAATATTTGTGAGACAATTTTATTTCGATGGAGAAAAAAATGATGATTTATATTTTAAAAGTAAAAATCAAAAGACAAAAATGAAAACCTTATAAGATCACTCACTTCTTTCTTAGTCTGTCTGTCTGTTACATCTATTACTCTGATAACGTTTGACGTAAAAATTAAAAGCTAATTCAAAATATTGTCTTAAAAATGTTTGAAAATATAGTTCTAGAATTATTGTTGAAAATGTCCACAAGAAATATTTAGTTTTCAGTTCCGCTCATCACCAAAAATGCTTGATTTGAAATTAGGGATAAAGAGCAATGTTATAAATTTATTTAAAATTTACAGAAAAGCGGTAGCAACGGTTTTAAATCTCATCTTGTGAAATTTCTTCTATCTTGTGAAATTTACGCCATGTTTACGCCCGTGAATTACATAATGGAAAATTATATCCAAATTTCGGAAAAGTTCAACACAAACACTACATATCCTTAAATATTTACATGAAAGCTCTAATTGTATATAGAAAGCTTATACTATATATTCTATTTGCACTTCATAGGTTTTTCTTTTTGTAAATCAAACAAGCTGATTCTATTAAATTCAATTCAATTAAATCCATTTTACGATTGAATTGTGACAACACCCTTTTCAAAATAACCCTCTACAAAGTGTAATCGATATTTATATGAAATAAAAGTCACAAAGTTAACTCCAATTGTCCAAACGTAATTTGTGTTATCGCCCATTGTTGAAAGACACCTCAATTTTGTCAACTTTACCGCATAGATGCTGAAACATAATAGCCGATCGCAAGGCCTCGTTACTATTACAATTGATTCTTACGAGCGGCATTAATAGGACTTATAAAGACAATTGTCTAGAAACTACTTCGGTAAGTAAAAAAATTGCAGTTTTATTTATTAGAATCGGGTTTTCGTTATTTGTTATAAATTGTGATAATTTTTCTTAAGTAGTTTTTAGAAAAAAATTGAAATACTCCGCGTACATCTATAAAGTACTAAGTCTTGCAATTAATTAAACCATAAATCACTATATTACTTTTATCTCCATGGGGCTGAGAAAATCTCTGTAAAATCAGCACCTTTAGGGTTCTGTGCCTTGAAAGAAAAAAAACCAAACCGTCAGGAAAAAATCGTCATAAATATTAGCAACTTAAGTTTAGTGCATTGTTTACTTAAAGGATGAGTCTATCGACTCAAGGATTTTTATCACTTGGTTGCATAAAAGAGTAATAAAGAATTGTATGCGTTATCAAGTGAAATTTAAAATTTTTACATTATTTTAGAAATGTTCAATATTTATTTAAAAATATTGTTCCAATATTTATTAAATAGTGTCCAGACTGATTGATCATTTGATTTAAAGGTGTATTAATCTTTATAATAAATCAATCGATTTAATGTTGCTTAAAATTTCTTGCCTATTAAATTACAGTGAGGATTATTTTTACCGCTAAAAGTTATTTGTCTTTGTTAACTTTTATAATAATTTTTAACATATCAATGAAAAGAAAAATTATTTGATCGGAAGTTCTATTATATAAATTAACACAATTCCTAACTTTTACTAAATAATCATAATCTTCATCAATTCGCTTGTGTACATACGTATTTACTAAAAACAAACTGCCACTTAATGGATATACGAAGCTATGTTATATGACGCTGGGGTATCAGCGGTTTCCATTAATGAGACTAATACAACTTTTGAGCAGCAGTATGACAGAGAAGCAACCGGGATCAGATATGTTGGGACGGAAATCAAACGTCACGCTAGCCAAGCATGCTATGCAAATAAACGGAAGTTTCTGTTTGTGTTTGGAATATATTACAAAGTATCAATATATCTAAAAGTTGATATCTTGTCTATGTTCAAAGTAATCATTATCATTACTTTCATGCAAGAAAGAGTAGAATATTATTTCGATTCATATTATTTTAGGATTTTTTAAATATTTTTAATGGCTAAAGTTTTACTACTTTTACAATTCAATAACTACTCTTTGGTCATTCGGACACTCATTCATCCATATTAATGATCTTTAGCAACTTGGGTTTTTTTTATTGTACTCAGGGTTGTGTATAAATTCAGGCTTGTCTTCAATTAAATAATTGGAGGGTGTTGTTGAAATAATGTTAGTATATCCAAATAAAATTTTCTTACAATTCGTGCAGTAAATTTTGCATAGAACAAATTAACAAACAGATATACGGAGACAAGAATTCTAAAACGGGGTTTTTGAATTCTATATGCTAAATAAATCACTCTTTTAAAATGATTTTCCACGTACAGAATTCACTCTGTTACAATTTTATTGTATGTATTGGTTTAACAGCTTTGAGAAAAAATTTATTTAAGCCTTAAATGCAATTTTTTTACTTTTTGAAGAAGTTTGTTTTCTTTCACTCGTAAAAATATTTTTCGTACAGAATTTAAAATTTTTCGCGTTGAAAATGTTTTTTATAAATAATTTTTATGTTGTATTGTGTCTTTTTTGTTAATAAATATAACTGAAGATATTTATTATAAAACTTTAAAAAATGGGAGGTGTCCGAAATACTCGCTGATTGTGTTGACACATTTTCTGATTACTGTTAGGCTTTTAATATCTACACCTATACCATTAGTTGCGATATCTACTTCGTTTTTATGATGAGTTTATTCCTAAAAAGGAATTAAATATTGAAATTTTGCAAAATTCTCCAATCATTTTATTAAAACATGGCTTGGTATTAAAGGTACAATGCCTTAATAGCATGCCCCTAAAGTATAGTCACTTTTAATAATGACTAGTAATTTTTAAAATTATTAAAAAATTGGCACACAACTGTGAGTAAGAAAATAGAATTTTCTTTTATTAGACATCACCATTTCATTCTTTATGTTTTCTTTAAAGCTTTCATCGTTAAGCTATACATGTTCAGGTCAGTTTGATAAAGCATATAACAAAGCGCAAATAGATAATAAAAAGTTTACATTAAGTCTTTTTTACATTAGAAGCACATCACAGTAGCTTGATGTATATGCATATACATCCACCACGTTCGTAATTGTGATTCGCCTTTGTTCATGTAACATCAAATATTGAAATATATACGAGTTGATATGCTTTGTCATTAAGCTAAATTTCAAGTTTTTACCTTAACGGTTGCTGATAAAAATGGATGGTACTTACGGAAATTTAGTTACAAGGGTTCTCTCTTTTTTTCCGTCAGAAGTGAGAAACGGTAAAAAGGAACAAAGGGTTTTACCATAGATTCTTTCCATTTATCCAATGTATACATATTTTGGTACAATTTTTCGTCTACTATTATATTAGACTATAAGGAGTCAAAAGTGTACTTAAGAGACACTCAATCTTAGCGTAGCCCTGACTGGTACTTTGGGAATTATGACATAGTTAATATCAAAAATGTCTCTCGTCTCACTAGGGCAGTAAATACAATCTGGTGGAGAAAGACTCATAATTCAAGAATATAGTCTATTTTCGTAGAGCATAAAATATATAGCAATGGACATGTTCGTGCTATAAGATAGTTAGAATCTACACATATATATTAACAAATAATTACAGTCAGGAGATTTAGATAGTACACAACTACACAAGTGAGAGGTAATATTTAATCGACTCAAACCCTAAAAGGCATGTTAGAACATACTTTTCGCCTGTACCCTCGTAAATAATAAACATTATTTTTATTATATTTTACGTAATTTTGTTTTAGATATTCGTTGATATTTTTTGGCGTTTTATATTTATTTTCCCCCTGTCTCTTATTATTTATCCATCGATATTTTTTGGTGAGTGATTAACCAAAACATAATTAAAATATTCCAGTATATCATCTTCAATATGCGATTTTTTACGTAATATATTTCTGCAGGTATCCTGTCTTAGCCTTGTTTTAATTCTTTTATTTTTATCTTGTTTTATATTCAATCAAACAATGTGCTTAAATATTTATATGGCCTAGTAGGTAAAGTTATTTAAATTTTTTTTTAATAATCTCTACTTAAAAGGAATGCATGTTCAGCCGTATCCGCGTATTGTGCTATCATTATAATTTTTTAAGTTATAAAATGAAAGAGAAGTGCCACCAAATACGAGGTTGGCGCGCGAATAAGGGGTTTTGTACCTCATATGAAATTGCTTTATTTATTAGAAGTCATTAATAATATAGTCATTTAGCGTAATATTTATATATATATATATATATATATATATATATATATATATATATATATATATATATATATACAATACTATTGTGACTACTTCAAAATCTCGAAAATCTTGAAGCATTGTTTTAGTTTTCCTACATAAATGCGTAGTCTTCTATAAGTACATTTTATTTCACTATAGCTCTGCTGATATTCTTAAATCTACTAAAATTAAACTTGCTGCGTCAAATATTTTTTGACAAAAACTATTGTGACAGTAAACGATCTCACAAAATTTCCGTTCACCGTTCAGGTTCTAAAGTCTGGAATCTTAAAAGGGTATATGTAAATTATATTTCTTAACTTCTCTCAAATCTGGACAATCTAATTTTAGAACTATGACGACAAAAATTTAAGTACTAATAAATAAGTTTTCTAAATTTTTTTTTTAATATACGTGGCAAAGAAATTAAATCCTGGTTTTTCTTATTTTATTATTTTCGTGTCTTCCTACTTTTACAAACTAACGTCTTAGTCAAATCTATTAGTCATTCTTAAGCAACAAAGCTTTTCAAATAATGGTGCTCGCCTATTTGTGCTGAAACTACAATATAAGTCGGATTTGAACCTACGAAGTGGAAGTCCCAGGAAGCATCGCAGGGGAGGCTAGTTTAAAGTTGTTTAATCATTTCGATTGAATTTGAATTAAGAAATACCAATAACTGTTAAATTTAGACTTTGGGAACGGAAAACGCCTTTTCAGTCATGTTTATGTCGTCGGAATATAAAACTGAAAAAGAAAAGGCTATGCATTACATATTTTTATTGAAATCTTGTTTGTATTCAAAAGGTAAGATGTAGTACTGTAATAAAAAGACGAGGCAATAAAAAAATTAAAATATACATATGTTTATTTTGCATTTATTGGAACGCAAAATTTTATGAGCATTTATATTAATATAATACGGTACGGAACGGAAATTATTTCGGTTATATATATATTTATTTATTTTTTATTAGTTTATTTTTTATGATTACCTACAACGTTTTAATTTTCATGTGTATATATTTTTTTGAAAACTCTGAAAAAATTGTTATTTTACACTGATAATTTGCTCTTTCCATTAATTACGTACACAATACATAAAAGGTAAAAAGATATTCCATTATCTGCCTCCACATAGGCTTTAAATATAAACAGTATGTAAACTTGATTATTTCGATGTATTTGGAATAATATTATTTATCACATCTCAAATTTTTGAAAACGATATGTACGGCAGACCTGAATTTTTATAAGGTTTCCATTTTTTTATTTTCTAGACAAACGCTTTTAAAATTATTTAGAGATTAATAGAAGTCAGTCACGTTCCACAAGAGTTATTTTTATGTCCATTCTAATGTTTAAAGTTTCAGAAGAATAAAGCAAGTTATAAAATGATAAAAATTAAGGAACAAAACATAAATGATCCGCATTTGAAATCATTATCAAATTTAAACTTCATAGTTACATTCCACTGGCATTAAAATACATGTGTATACCAAGAAAAAGAGGACAATGTTATAGACCGTACAAAGATACAAAAAGATGGAGAAATAATAGATATAAAATCCGTAATACAATTCCCAATAATGTAAAATATTTATCTTTAACCTCAATAATACTGTATTTTATTTTAATTTTAAAGTATCCCTTTACTTTATTTTAAAGAATATTACTTCGAAAATACGATATCCAGTTCGGTAATTAAATATACATTTTTAAGGTTACTAAATAACTGAAGAGGATATAGCCTTAAATTTTTTTCTGTAAAATAATGAATAAGCCAAGAAAAGACAAACAGAAAAATCATTAAATATATAATTAAAATGAAATGTATTTATTTTGCACAAAAAACTAGTGTATTGCGCAATAATAGCAATATATTGCAAAAATACATTATAAGTTTTTTTACACATTTCATTCCTAAACCCTTCATTATTTGCTAATAATTTAACATAAAAGTTAGTGTCCAATTTGAACACGTGTCTCATAAAAGAATAATTTGCCACGAATTCTCAATTGTAATTTTCTAAATGTGCAGCAAACCAACATTTTATAAAGTATAAAAAGTTAATGAATAAATTAACTTTATTGAAAATATCCATTTTGTATTGATTTATAGCATAAATAAGCACGAAAAAGTATAAGTATTACAAAATAAAAGTTTATTCCATTTCCATCTATTCATATGTAACAAGAATACATTTTTAATAAGACGCAAAAGGCAATCGTCCGTTCTGGCGCTGTTTTCGAGGCGACGTTTTCTGAAATAGATGAGGCGGTAATAAATAAACTGATTCAATGTTTTTATAAATTTCAAGGAATTAAGACATGATCTAATTGATAAAAAGGAATGATGTAAATAAAAATGAAGGCATTGTATTAACCTTATCACCATTTATTTAAAATTCTTAAAAAATTAAAAGAGTAGATATTCGAAGTTGAGAAAATTATTTTTTCATTTAACTTAAATCTACAAAGACTAGTTTACATAACTAATAACAACTACAAGTGTATGATATACTATGGAGAAACTATAAGATTTTTCAATAAATATTTCGCGTACATATAGTATATATAGTGTAGATATAGTGTCGCGTATAAAGTGTAGAATAAAAAGTTTCATAAAATCACTTTATATTATTGAATTTTATTAGACTTGAGTGCAAAAAACTCTAAAGCAAAAAAAAACTCTATAAGCCTAAGACATCTCTATTTGAAATACATTCCTACTTCATTTTCGTAAAACGTATATCAGCCTCAAGGGAATTTTGGTAGTCTGCTTAAGAATTAAATAAACCTTTGTATTTGAGCCGGTTCTGTTTAGTAATGTGTAAAGTTTTGCGCGGAATAATAGGCTATTAAATATGATATGGTGTAGTCCCTTCCATTTTAAGGAACATTCATCTCAGCGAAATTTTATTTTTTTAGGAGAAACAAAGACTTGTTGCGTAGGTTTGTGAATAAAATAGACTTTAAGAGATTTAGTAATAGAGTATGAAGTAAGAGAACAGACGATTATTTTCTTGAGATTATTAAGAAAATAACGGACAGAATGTTGAAAAATAGATCTTAGAAAAAAATCGACGAATATTTAATTACAGTAGTAACTAAAAATGTTTGTTTGCATACACTTATACGTATTATATAAGCGGCATTGTAAGATAAGTTGGAATTACAAGTAAAGAGATAGTAGGTTCAATTGTAATGAGTCGACATAGATATCAGCCTCGTTGTTAATAAGATGCACTCATATTAATTGCAAATCTTATTATGGTAGTACTTACATGAGATGTACCTATAATTTGAATGTTAAATGTCTAGTTTTTATGTTAAAATGAGTTATAATGGTGCATTAAAATTTGTGACAACTTTGTGTAATATATTTTTATTGTTAAATGTATATATCAAAACGGCTGCTATGGGTTTTGGATTAAAAATAAGATTACTATAATCAAGAAAATCTTTTATATTTTATTTCGTTCGTGTAGTGGACGATATCAAGTTTACTACACGGATTCTAGTTTACTGTACCGTATGATCATCGCCAAAGCGATATTATATGCAACGTGTCTAACACCTTATTTACACTTCAAGACTAAGCAACGTATATTTTTTGTTACAGAAAGAGCAGTAATTTATACTGGTGATCATGTAGATTTCTTTTACGATAAGTATACAATTAAATGTGGCATATTGAATATAATATTACGTTATGCTATTAATATGATATTTCTTGGTAATGAAGGCCCAAGGAGACTTACATATTATTTTCACTTTGTAGTTTCGGAAATAATCCAAAAAGAACTATTTCTATACCAATTGACTAAATTTTTCGACAAACAGGAAAAAGAAAAACTTATGTTTTGGGTCTATACTGGGGAAAATTCTTCAAACGCTTCACAAAACATTTATGAAAATAAGAAAAAAGAAGCCGACAAGATTTTGTTTAATTTTATGCAATACTAAAACTATATAGGCTGAGGCTGAAATAAGCCGCTTATTTTGTTCTTTTAAAATTTAGAAATCGTCGCACAAGAAAGAAAAAGTTGCATTTAACTAATAATTTTAAGTAAATAAACAATAATAGCTTGCTTTAAAAAGCAAACTATTTTAAATAATATCACCTATTTTATGTAATATGAATTTTATTTTATATAATATGAAATTCGTTTTCAATTTTACATTCGAAAAATTTATTGACATTTTTCGATAAGCAAATCCGATAAGATATACAAGAATAGAAGAAATTACGAAGATATACAAGAAATTTCGATAAGAATTAACTTGTATAAAAGTTAATTAAATTGTTTAATTTAGTATTGTAAATTACCTTTTATAACTCGTATAAAAGTTATTTTACAATACTAAATTAAACGATATAGGGTCAGAAAATTAAACATCTGCGATAAAGTATTTAATAAATCGAAGTGAAAACAAAAAAAATTTTGGTGTCCATATATTCATGTGGAACTAAAAAATATTTACTTATTCATACGCCATAATTAGGATATTTTTAATAATAGGAATCTATAAATATATCTTTGTTAATTTTTTAAAAACCTAACTATAACTACTTTAATTAATTATTAATATCAAACTTGACAACTGCCGTCAAAATAATGACGTAATATCTGTTGTCAAAACAATGCGGGTAAACTTTCAAAATTGTGCTTAATTTATCTTTAAAACAAATTTGTCTTTCAAACAGTAAGGGATTTAAATAAATATAAAATACTGTTACGATATAACTATAATTTACTAGCAAAAATTAAACGAAGAAGCTTTTGGAATTGAATAAATTCGGAAAGCGTACTCCTCAATGTCCGTCTCAATTCAAATGATGGGAAGCTCGTATGCCATACATATCAAGATACTAGTCGACTTATTTAAGATAACAACCTTCTTAAAGTAATATAATTTTGCAAACAAATGAATCCGTTTTAATTACGTTATTTATGTGATCCTAAATTCTAAATATTGTTTAAATGAATGTAGAATCACCCTCATAGCTTTCCATTTGCGTTATATTTTAAAATCAAAGCTTTTTCATTATTTTAGGTATAAAAGTTTAGAAATTAAGGTAGTGGCTCACCCACATATTTTTTAATACATTTCTGAAGATTTACTATATAAAATTATAACAAAATGTTTTTGAGACCATAATAACCAGTTCTTTTAAGAAATACCTCACAATATAAATTTTTTTTTGGTTTAAAAAGTCTAGGCTTTTGAAATATTTGAATAGAATTTTCTCTAATTTAGGTGGTAGGTGATATAAGTTCTTTTGTTGAGTTTAGTTTACTTTGTAATTTTTAAATATTGTTTGTTCCATGCAATTGACATTTCAGTCATATTATGGTCTATGAAACAATTTGGAGATGAAGCCATTTTTAAATTGAGTTTGAAAAATTTATTGTTAAAAAAATATTTCCAAATATGACTATCGTGTAAGTATAAAGTGAGATAGAAAGTATATTTTAGACGTTTTACATTAACACAATTCACTCCCTAATAAATAAAAATATATTTATGTAGTAAATGTAGTATATAATTCTAATTATATTTTTTTACTGACGTTTGACCATATCATTATAAATTAAAAAAGTACCAAAAATATTAAAGATATTTCCATCTATGGTTATAACATTTTATTAATTATATCTTAAACGTGGTTTTGTTTCCGTTACGCATATAACTAATTTTTTTTTAAACTCACAATTTATTCGCAACAAAAAAGTACGTGGGAATATTTTTAAATTTATCGGCTAAAATTTTTCAGAGATTGAAGCTAACATAACTCTCCTTGAAAGATTTTTATTTTAAAATGACGAATTTTCATGAAATATTATTTTAAGCCAAAGCCATCGCAATATAATTAGATACACATATTTTTTGCATGTTCCATACTTTAGCTAATTTTTTAATTTAATTTTTTATTTTGTCATTGCGGTTGTCTAAAATAATTATTCCTAATATTATGATATGATTTATTACAGATGAATATTTAAAAATGTATTTCTTCCGACATGAATGGAAATAAATTCTAAAATATTCTATTTCAAGCTATGAACTTACGTAATATGTATAAAATTCATTCGCTTACAAAGCAGAAGGCCTTCGCTATGTATAAGCAAGTAATAAAGATTCGGTCCACAAACATGTGTTATGTAATGAAAATGTGTACTTAAATACCCGATTCACCGTACCTAATAATAAATAATATTGTGTAAAGGAAAATTAATTAATCTCATTGTATGTTTTGAAATGAATGAAAACATGT
Organism: Druceiella hillmani; assembly: GCA_039881145.1. Lineage (NCBI taxonomy): Eukaryota > Metazoa > Arthropoda > Insecta > Lepidoptera > Hepialidae > Druceiella > Druceiella hillmani. The sequence continues at coordinate 48,634 of JAYKKI010000090.1, read as the reverse complement.
TGCGTGACGCATGATAAAGCGTCTTATTTTATTGTGCTTACGTGAATTTTCATCTATTATAAAATTTATGTTCTTATTTTAACCATCTATTGTTTTGTTTTCCATGAATTGATATTTGATTTTATATTAAACCTGAATAAAAATAGTATTAATTTAAATCAATAAATATTATACTAACGCTGAACCGAATTGCACATGACAATAAATTTAAACATTTTGTTCATAACGGTAGATATAATGAATATAAAAATACTTAAAATTTATAATTATATCGACAAGGCATCTTATTTCATTAAGTCTATCAAATATTGAAAAATAACTAGTTATCTATTTGCAATGCATATTGAAACTAATTTCATATTTTAAGAAGAAATTATTCGAAAATTAGGACATTTTCATAATGTTAAACATAGTTATTACTACATATGTTATGAGGTTTCATTTATTATGTATTAACATTATATATTATAGGTATATATTTGTTCAATCTATACAATAGAAACGGTCTACGCATATAACTATGTTGTTTGGTATATAAATTTCTATTGAATATCAAATATCCACAGGATCGTTACCATACAATTTTGTTGGAATATTCACATTCTGTTAACTGACGACACCATAACTTATTGACATACAATGAAATAAGAGTGTAATATCAATATTTTGCGTGTATAATTTTATTAAACTGAGTAATGAAAGAATTTATTATTAAATAAAATTATTCCAGGTTGTGAAATTGTTTTGCCTTGTGGAAAAGTAAAACATAAAATGTATATAATTTTCGAAGAAATTAGCATTTATCAGTCATGCCTTTAACATATATTTATAAATGTTTAGAGTGGAGTTATTCCCCCAGTAAGACGACCTTACCTATTCTTACCTAACTTAATCTAATATAATTTTATCCAACTGATCCTAATATTATCTTACCTGACCTAACCTAACCTGACAAAATATAACCTAATCTAATCCAAAAAACCAACATAACAAAACCTAACTGAATCTAACTCAACGTAGCCCAACCTAACCTTACCCAACTTGAATTATCATGACCTTACTTAGCCTTATAGTTATTTTATTTGAAAGACAATTTGGACATAAGGCATTTTCCATATTTAATTTTTTTTTAATATCATCAAAGACACATCTTTATTACAGGTTTAAAAAAAAAAAAACAAAAAGAAAAAAAAAAATATATATATATTTATATATATATATATATATATATATATACATATACACATATGTACATAGTTGAGAGAGAAGTAGAATACATAAACGTTCCATATTTATTTTCTAAAAACACCTTTGAAAATGGATAAATATTTTTTCTCTAATATATTCATAAACAATTGAATTTATAAAGGTATAACTTATTGTTTACATTACAAATGACCTAAATTTTATTCATATTTAACTAAGCACGCTACTACAGCTCAAATAATTTTGAAAACAAAATCTAAATTTCATTTAAAATAACTAATAATAACCAGCAAAGAACAAGGAAAAAAAACTCATTTCAATTATAATACAAAAGATTTTTCAATTACAACTAGCCATCGCCTGCAACCTCGCGCGTGCGATATTGCGCCGATTCGCTCGTCCCGTCAGGCGCCCCAGTCATGTGAGAAAAATATTTAATTCCTGGACCCTTTTGCGCCATTTTTAACAGCTACATCATGCGACACTAAGGTTCATCCTACAGAAATTAGGTTATTTCTCAAATTATTAATTAGTTTATATGTTATTTCAATTACCAATCGAGTCAGTCTCGAATTTCATAAAAATCTACGCAATTTCTTTTAGGAATAATTGAGTAACGATGCACATTTTTCGTGATTTTTGCATAGTATTTTAAATAGACTTATGTGCAAAATCACTAACGGGATAGGGTAGTACAAGATAGATTTACAAAATATACTAATGCCAAATTATTTAATAATTCGTTGTTTGATTATAGAGATAATTTGTTACAAACAAAGTAAGCAAATAAATGCATATTGATAACTTTATGCCGGTGTATATGACTGTGCATACGTACTTACCTACATACTTTCTTACTCGTCTAGAATATATTTACCATAATTTTAAAAAAACTTCACACTGAATAGTATTAAATAATAGATTCTTCTCAATATTGCATATAAATTTCTATTAATCCACAAACAAATTTGTATCGCAAAAAGAAACTTCCAATCGAACTATGTTATAAAAGAAATTAGTTATTAGCAACAGAACTACTGACATACATAGATACAATTAGCAACAGAACTACTGACATACATACATACATACACATACACAGATATTGTCAGAAACATGTTTTGATTTTTTGGAGTCGCATCAGACAAGCAAACAATTATATTTTTACTCATACTTCATTATAGAAGCAGCTATTTATTATAGTTAAATGTTTTAGAAACTCTGTTATATTTTGCTTCTAAATATGTATTTTTGAAAATCTATCTACCCAATATTTCATAAAAAACATGAATTTTTATTAAATAAATATGTTAAAAAATTCGTAAACGCGTAAAAAAATTATTTAAAACCCGAACGAGGGATGCGAAATTTTCCATAATTATCTATCAATTCTAAATCTGTGCTTATATTGTGTTAATATTGATCTGTGCCTATATTAATATTAATCTTTGCCTATATTATGTTAATATAAGATATATTAAGAGAAATTTACCAGTGTTTATTGTGGTAAATAATTTATGGCAAAACTAAATGGAGTTATTAGGTAAACATGTAAATTATAGATCTTACTTGAATGATATTTATTATGAAGTTCAATACACCGTAATTTTTGTTTCAAATGAACAAACTCAAAATATTTTATTGCTAATAATATTCCCGAAGGAGAATAATATTCCTATGAAAAGAACAAAATTTTATTTTTAGGATATTATACCTCAAAATGAGAAAAGGATATTTTGAAAGATATATATGTGTGTCACAATTGTTTTCCTCAGTTTAACCAGTCGAAGTGGAAATTTGAAATTTTGCACACTAATAAAATTTTATATCTTTAGTTAGGTTTTAGTTAAGTCTTGTAACTAATTACAATACTTTCAAAAAAAATTCATAATTGTAGGTTGAACAGCTACAAAATTGCATTGAAAAACATATTCGATTTCCAAAACTAATGAAAAAAAAATTATGGAAAAAAACAGAATTTTTATAAGCTCAAGCAAAAGTTAAAAGAAAATTGTAACAATAATCCTTAATGTTGTAATTTTGGAAATATTTAAAATTAAATACATGTATCCGACCCCATTTAAATATATTAAGTGTCATTAAGCATTTATTATGTTAGAAAGTTATTATTAGGGATTATTTTTTGAAAAATAAATTAGGTGGGAGGCATATACGCCTCTAATTTATTTAGTAAAATTTGTAAATTCGCGCAAACAATTGAAGAGATTTTTTCTATCGCAAAAAAGTAATTCAAGAAACTTATAAAATAAAGATATTTTGAACATAAATAAAAGTCGAGTGACTTGAATAAAACCGTAAAGAAACATCAATCGTTTTATAAACTGTTTGTTTTATTTTTGCTATCTCAACTTCTATGTCTCTGTTTGTTTGTCTCTTACTGTAAATTATTCCTAAAAATTTGCTAAAATTTAACAGGATTATACAGCATCAGGAATCGATACACAACATATAATTTCAGAAAATATAAGCAATAAGATACTTTAAAGTAACTAATCTTAGACATTGATGAGATAATTTAAAGAAAAAAAAATTGAAGAGGAAAGAAAACCACAAATAACCGCGACCAGCTGAGAAGTTTTTTGCTTGCGTGTACAAACTTTACCACCACGTTAATGATTATTCACGAATTTTAATGCAAATCTTTAAGTAAACTTAAGTTATAAAAAGTAACTTTTCCTTTTGAATAACATAAATTACCTTTATTTATTGCAAACTAATCAAACAATAGTCATAAATATATTTGTTAAACCTATACAACTGAAGCAGAAACTATATGATCAAAAAATATTTACGTTTTATCTCATTCAAACTTAATAACAAAGTCATATAGTACTTAAAAAAAAGAACGGAATAGAAACACGTTTTAAACGCTGAGATCACAAAAAAAACAGATACACAGGTAATATTCTTCTCGCGTTACTTAAAATGGCAGGAAAAGTATCTACGTGAAGGTAGAGCTACGCGTCAGGCCTAATGTCTCATTCCTTACGTTTTTATTAATCGAAGGCGGATGAAATACAACGTTTAAATGTAAATGTACTTTTTACAGACCGCAAATAACACTAGTAGTAACGGAAAATTATCACACTTTTATCTCCCGAACTTATATTGATAATACAGGTTGCGAGGCGGTATAAAATTTTTAATACTTCTCTCTAATACTACAAAAATTAAAAAAAAAATGTCTTAAAAATAACACCTAGCAACCAATTAACACTGTATAATAAAATTAGATACCACGCATTTGCCTATTGTTAATTCATTTCCGCCATTCCAATGATCGATCAGAATATTGGTTTCTTGCAATATTGAAACAATCATATTAACTTTAAAGTTGTAAACTTATTCCTCGCAATTAAATTTTTATATAACATGGTAGTTATTATAGGAATAGGCGCCCCTTCATATTACTGACCTGTATGTTTTTGCTTTTTTTAGTGGACTTTGGCCAGTTAAACTAAAAAAACGTAGAAAGAAAACCATTTATTTCGTGTCAACGAAGTTTATACCCTAGTCATATCTGTATCAGTATATCATATGTTTTGCATGAAGAATGTTCTGAAGAAAATTTATTTACATTACACCTCATGTTAAGAATACTTCTGAAATATTTTGACAGAACAATAAGAAGCATGAAAGGTGATTTTAACTATGAATTTGTTTTGAGAAAACAGAAACAGGGGCTACAATCACATAAATTAAATAATAGGTATGGATGGAAGAAAAACTGGACCCAATTATAACTGCGAGAAAGTGGTTTTCTGACCTTTTGTAATACTGGATACTTTCTATGACAGAATTAATTATAAATACCTATGTATGCGTGTGTAATTAGGAATAAGAAAAGGTGTTAAGTCAATTATGCCAATGTTTAATTTACTGACAGTGCCTTCTAGCATGTAATATTATAACTTAATATATGACGGATATTAAAAAAAAATCTTTATGATTATTGGTTAGGATAATCATTATACATAAAATTATTGACAATAGATGAAAGACCTATGAGTAAATATCGACACAATATAGATTTGTTTAAACAAACAACACATAGGTTTCATTTGAATGTAAAACAGACAAATGCTGCTGATAAGTGACGTTAGCTGTACATTTATTTTGGTAATATTATACATCAAAAAATTAGTTTAAAAATTTGGATAACGTTTAATGTTTAAAGACAATATCAGTGTAGTAACCTCTATCGTAGACCACAGAAAGAAAAAGGCGATCGGCCGGTGGAAATTGAATCCGTATCATACACGAACTCTGTTAACGTGTTAACCCTTCCACTACGGCTAAGCCAACTGACATTTAAAAACTATTATTACTATTATTGTTGCCATTATTTAAATTTTTTTCTTTTATTTTTAATTTACTTTTACAATATTTGTGGGCCCAGAGTATAAAAAAATGCTACTAAACGGTGCTGACAGTGCCATATCGTAAAATATCTGGTAGCATAAACTTTACCAAAACCCTAATAGATAAGTACCGATATCGTAATATTCATCAAGTCTGAATTTGTTTAAAAAATCTGTAATATCCAGATAAAAAGAATTCTATATGTTGCTCAAGGCTCGACTATTACAATAAGAAATTTCATCATAACACGTTTTGTAGATTTCGCGTTATTGAAGAACTAATGAACGTAGAGATAGACAAAAATTCTAAAAACAGGTTTTCTGGCTTCTGCTGTCGTTCCATACGTTAAACCAATCACTGTTTTTTACATATTTTCCATCTACAAAATTCACTTTGTTACAAGTTTATTATATATTGAAAGAGAGATTTACAAAATAAAAATTTCAATATATTTGGCGTTAATTTTTTAGAAACTCATTATTCACAATTAAATCAAAGTACGTGATGTAGTTTCTATTCCTACTTTCTTTAATTTTTTTATCACGACCGTATTACTACATCTTCAGATGGGCTATGCGCATTGTATAACTTTATAGAATAACATCAATGTAATTTAATACCTCCACGAAAATACTTTCATATCGTATAACTTTTGAAAGTATAATAAAAACTGCACTACTCTCCTACAATAAACCCACTAACACAAGCAGTGAGAAAACCCGCACAAACCCGGCTTCTGCCATTTGTTTTGTGTAAAATATAAATGCTGTTGGAAGTTCCTAATAGTTATTCTTTATTAAGAGCCCACCTGAAGATGTTGTAATACAACGAAACTTAGGTCGTGGTAAAGAATTTAAAGTAAGTAGAAATAATACTATATCACGTAGTTTCATTTAATTGTGAAAATAAAATTTATAAAATACATGTTTATGATGATTATAGATGTTAATGAACTTCATAGGGTTCATGCACTATTTGTAATAACATATTAAAAAAACCAATAAGATTTTCATTGATTTTACAAAGGGAAATATTTTTTAAAATTTCAATATAGAATTTGAACATAGCTTAAAGTAGCTGAATTATTTAAGATATAACCCAAAATTATTTCTTGATCTCAGGGCTACTTAATTAAATACGCAAGATACCAATAGATATAGAAACCTGTCGATGGTATTAGAAATAATAAACTGCCTTCAGAAAAGACATTTCAAACCACTGTCCCAGTAGTAATAAACCTCAGTATTGGAAATAAGACATAACTACTACTATTATGTAATAAAACATAACTACTACTAGCTACTATTATAGAAATATAGCATAAAGTTTAAAATGTAATACACTTTTGAATGCTTTTGGAGAACTTTTAATAAACTGAAAAAATATTGGGAAGGGATTTCATAATTAAAAAAACTTGAGGTTTACATAATAAAGTGTTTAATAATATAACTTTAAATTATAAAGTTTCCGGTGATTTCATTCTAGGGTCTATCAAGTAATCATCTATGCATCAGGAACATACCAGATAAAGAAGGGACGCGAATACTGTGAGGAACATGTTAGCATATTTATAAATTGCCATTACGACAACATATCGATAATATGGTGTTAGATTATGGAAAGCGCTAGGAAGATCTTAATTTAGTAAAGGGATAGACACTAAAATCTATTATTTTTCAACAGGACGTTAAGGACAAACCATATGGTGGACCAAGTAAAAAAGAAGACTTGTAATAATTCTAATAATTCATTCATGACAATGACTTGTCTCCGTAGAATGACAATGTTAACATCGTGATTCTAATTGTTGTGTTTTGACATTAAAATTTATCTTTTAAAAATTGTTTCCATAAAAGAACAGTATATATATATATATATATATATATATATATATATATATATGTATATATATATGTGTGTGTATATATATAATTGTTTAATTAATTGCTAATATTTTTATGAAAAACGTGAACGTAAGAGGGGAATATTCATTTTATTTTAATTTTGACTAGGTATAATTTATGTTACTTTCTATCCATTCAATAAAGTTTGTATGTGACCACGTAAAATAAAAGACCTCGAAGTGAAATATGTATCCATAAAATCAAATTTATATATGTATCTAGAAGTGAAATATATATCCATAAAATGAAATTTATTTAATTTTGATGCTATTTTTAGAAACTAAATTTTTAAGCTCGGAAATATTCATTCTTTGAGTTATGCCATCGAAAAAATTTAAACTAAGTCATAAAAACGGAAGGAAAACTAATTAGATCGAAACAAATTTCAATTTATTTACATTGGTTCATAGATATTTTTTATTGATTTTAGATAAAATAGGAAAATTATTTTTTGATGTAAAGAAAAAAAATTGAATTTTTTGCTTACCATTTCTTGACGACTTACGGTTATTTTATAACAATCATGAGAAGTATGAATCAGCTGTATTAAAAAAAAATTGTCGTAATATTTTCTTATAGTCTTTTTTGTCCAAAAAAGCCAATTTTGATGAATGGTCTGCCTAGATTTACTTCAGACAGCTTATTGGCCTTAGCACTCAACCTTTCGAAGCTATTGAGTACGTCCTTAGTTTTTATTTCGAAACAGTCTTTAAAATTGACTAACCATGTACGTATCTAAAAATATCTGGTGTACTTCACAAGACATCAAATTATAAGTAAGATATGATTATTATTAAAACATCAAATATAGTAGAGTAATTTATAAATTCAGAATCTATTTTTCCCATACAATTTTCGAATAATAAAATTTTAAGAATATTGTTAAACTTATTTTTTCATCTCTTTATATTGTTAGGAAGGAAATTTTAAAAAGAATATGATACTCTAACAATGTCCACGTTGTGAATAAATTAGACAAAGTCAATTCACATAATATTTTTCTAATAAGAAATACTAATCCTATTATTATTATATGAATTTTCAAATTTTTTTTATGAATGGCAAACTAATAAAAATGATAAAATATTTCTTATTTCTCTTCAATTTAACTTTTAGAATTTTTTTTTAATCATAGGATTCTAACACTCACATCTGTCAGATTTTCATATTACTCTACTATACGAGTGCAATATTAAAATAATCTCTATAGTCACTGAATTGTTTTCAATTGTCTATAATCAATATGTTATCGCGATTACAATAGTCTAGCACACTTTTCTGATAAATTTATTGTCACTTATTTTTGTACAATTGCTAAAAGGAAAATTCATAAAATTACGCTTGGGTTCCATAATCACACAATAGAAAAGTCTAACGAACCGTATTCTATTAAGTTTAATTTATTAAATAATTAGATTTAAAAATTAATCAGTGGATTCATTTCCATCCGACATAAAGATAATTTTGAGTCAACCGTATTACTGTTACGAAATGCAACACACAAATATATAATCGACTAAATTTTTCCAAGCAGTTAATCTTATTTCTTTGCTATTTATCTGAAAATCTAAATCATAGTTCATCTCCTAAGTTGATCTACGTAATCTTCCCGTAATTTCCAATAAAAACAAAGCCAAAATCACGTGACGCGAAATTTTTTCTCGTGAGAGAAACCGTTTTCTCTAATTCTGAGATCTACTATATCTCAGAATTAGAGAAACTTTTAATTAGAGAATTTGAGAAACAGCTGAAAAATTACCTCGTCTAATGCTATTCGTTACTGTTATTTATTGAGCAGGTTTCTTTCTGTAAGACAGATTTATCTGGCACTCTACAAAGATGACCCATCTCGGCGACCTTTGTACTGGCGTTCAATATATTTTCATTGTTATTTCAGAAACTCTTGATCTGGACGAAGAGCTTATCTTTCCATTTTGTTATTTATACTTTTTCTGTAAGAAATTTGACCGAATGTTTGCTCTTGATGGTTCGTAAAAGATTAAAAGCCCTTGATCCCAAATCGCTTGCTTTAGCAGATTATTTTGAACTTATGAAAGAGCCGTATCTACGACATCGATCATATGGTTTTTTTCAAATTGTTTAGATGATTATTTGGAAAAAAAAAATAGAAATATATTTTGACTTATATAATTAGACAAAATATTTGGTATTTTACCACTTATGGCATTCCATGGAATGTATTCAAAGATATAGATGTTGTCTAAAAATATGGGAGATACTGTAGTATATCTCATATTTTTAGGAGTATGTAAATTAATAATATCATTCCGAATAGAACAATTTATAAATTTTGACCGGTATTAGTGCACAATATGGGATAAACAAAATTCATACGTGTAGGTATTACAGCCACGAAAAGTAGGGGTATGTAGACATGTTTCACGGATCCCAGTACCAACCTCAGAGTAACTTCGGAAAGATTTGAGCTATCACTATAAACTTCTACTAAGTTCGTTTCAGGATTATTATTTATAAAAAGCCAAATGTTTGGAATTAATCAATATGTGCAAAATTTATAGCTTCAAGCTAAATTCATTCAGACAGATAGGTAAATATTTTTTTAAATTAAGATTCATTTCATTAATCAAATATACAATCGAAAAAAAATTAAAAACTGAAAATCCGAAAATCAAAGATAGATACTTCCCGTGTTCTACACTTAATGTGCAGAATAAATAGCGGACGGTGGAAAATAAACATGTTTCAATACGAAGTTGTTGACAAATAATTTAAAAACAGCATACTCTCAAGTGTCATGGTTCAGGCAAATAGTTTTCTTGCCGTACCAGGACTGAGAAGTTGATATCGACAGTTCAACCACTAATTTCTAACAAGAGACAAATATCAAAGTTGTTCACTTCCCAAACATTCTACTTTCCGTCTTTTCGTAGATACAGTATACAAATTTGTTTGACTTATAACAAAGTTGCACGTTTTGCCTTCAAATAAGAATTCATTTCGTTAATAATGACGTTATTTTGTTAGCCTTTTCGTCTTTTTTCTCTGCCTTTGCTTCACCACGAATTATCGAGGCAAATAACTTACTTATTTGCAAACGTTTATGCAAACACTGCGTCACGACGATAAAGTTGTTATTTCAGATTTAAATACTTGCCAGCGATTTTCGAGCAAAAAATATTTACGTAAGAGTTACGTAAACATTTTAGAATTACGAAAATATTAAATTAGATATTTTTGATTATCTTAATAAACTAGTCGTGGAACCTATGAATTTTGGAAGTCTCTCATTTTTTTAATTAGTCAAAGAAATGCATTTTATACAATCACCGCGAAAGTTGCATACAAAATTAGATATATATCTATATTAATGAGCGCATAGTCATTTTTAACCAAGTTACAAATTTTAACATTTTACTATGTCTGATACATACAAAAGTATCTGAATTTTCATAAAATTATTCGTGGTGACAAGAAATATTAAAAAATAAATTCCTTTCAAGATTTCCTTTTTAGATTTCTGCCTTTCAAAAAGTAGAAATAGGGCCTTTGCGTGATTATTGATATATTTATAATCACAAAATAGGAAAACAAATTATTTTATAATGACAGTCAACTTTTTCCTTGTTTCATAATCAAAAACACGCTTCACATAGTCTTGCTATTGCTAAAACAAAAATTCAAAAAGTAACTAAACTAAAAAAAATTTACACATTAAATGGACACGGACAGTAAGTTTTCACACGCTTTTATTAACTTCACTCTTATGTATATATCTATAAATACAAATTCGGCATACCTTTGAAATCTTTAACTAAATATTCACATACTTTTAGATTTAAGAATTATTTAAAATTTGGCACTCCTATTAAGAATTTACGACAATAAAATATTTTCATAGTTGCGATTTGGATTTCTAATTAAGATGAACTCAAAAAAATGCCTAAATTTTTATTGCAGGTAATATACACTAGATAGACAGTAAATTTGCTGCTGGACAGAAAATACAAGTTAACGGTTGGTCTTCAAATAAAAGAACTTGTTTGCTCTGAAATAACAGAGAGAGTTCCATATGACGTGAATGAAATCATTTTAGGTCCATTATTACACATAAAATGCTAAGTTTCGTGTATGCTCTTTACATTAAACCTTAATTTGTTTAAGCTGAAAACATTTCTTATTATTAAAACCAAAACTTACACGAAAAATTTCGTTTTCTAATTAAACAAAATTAGTTTCAAATACTGGAGAAATACGTTTTTGTCGCAAGTGGAACTAAAAAGTAAAAAATAACCTTTAAATATAAAGATTTTGGTCAAAAGTGAAAAGATGTCTTTGATGACAAAAAAAATTATTTCGATGTAAAAAAGCGTGGGGTGTTCTCTACTTATATTGTTATAATAACTCTACCTTTAAAAATAACTAGCGATGAAAACATTACACAACTGATATTAAAAAAAAATGTACCTAACTGTATTTCTGTTTGTCTATATACATATTTAAATGAAACATTAAAAATGAGTAGGAGGGTTTTATTGTAGCTACAATCGTAAAATAGCTTACAACATAAAATAACCGTAGCAAATAAGAAAAAAATCTCTCATATCTTAACGTAAAGCGCAAGATTAATTTGAATACAACGAAAAGTTAAGAAATAATAAATAATACATAGAATATTCAACGCCATTTAATTTTAGTGCTAAAATTTAAAAAAAATCACTTAGAACTAATTTGCTGGAATCATAACAACATCCTAGACTATTTATGATTCATATCAATCCCAATTATTTCATTCAAATATCCAATAACGTTGAAACTATTTCAAAATTTTTCCAATAAAAATATTGTAATTATTTAAAAAAAGTTATCTAAGTGTGATTCTACCACAAATATAGAGGATTCCGTGCTTTTGGATGAGGGGAAATTATTTATTATAAGTCTTCCCTAAATATTAAATAGTACTTATTATAATTAATGAAGTGGAATATATTTATTATTTTCAATATTTAAAAACATGCAATATCTAGAGTTATCACTGTAGTTCGTCTAAAAACTCTTGTCTATTGACGTTTTCGTTGGGTTTTAAAACATTCTTTTTTCATAACTTTACATTCAATATTTTTTGGAAATAGAGGAAGACGCATACTCTTTTGCAAAATTTTCAAATATCTCTAAACATATCCTAACTGAAACGACTGTGATAGATGGAAAGAGGGATATCTGAGTGATCGTCTAACGGTTTCGTCTTTCCTTTTGAGGCACAGAATTCTAAAAATTTCAGAAGCTGGACTCTGAATCATCATTACCTCAAATCCTCATCATCACCTTCACAACCTCAGGACGATTCACAACCTCAGGATGATTCACAACCTCAAGACTCTGGACCTCAGAACTCAGGTTGTGAATCATCACAACCTCAGGACCTCAAATATGACTGAGAAATAATGTTACTGCATAATGTCGTCACCGTGGTGTGTTGGGTTGATCACAAGGCACACAGTCTTTGACTGCGTGGCGCACCGCGGGGACCCCGGTTCAATTCCCCGGACTGGTGTTTTGGTTGGCTGTAAGAGATTGCGCTCATAGGAATAAGTCCGCCACATATATAAATTTTATACATGAAAGTACATAAATAAATAAAATAAATAAATACCCAGATAGTTTACGTAATACCCATTGTAAAAGCGTGCCCCTTACATTATTACGATATTGATATTCAATAGTGAGAAGTGAGAGGAAGCAAAAAACATGAACGCGAGTAAATGGAGGAGGAAGGAAAGTGATTTTTAATTTGTGTCTCGTGAGTACTCCTGTAACTGTGTTTTTGTTAAGTTGAAATTTATAAAAAAGTTAAAATTTATACAAAAGCTTTTAGCACAAAGCAAAGATCGCATTTGTAAAAACTTTATTAAAATCGCTAGAAAACATATCGTTGCTTACAAAGCTTTATATTACTTGGAATATTTCATTACATTTATGGGAAGGTGGTAAATTCGCTCAACGTTTAAATGTTGAATTCTTTTTAGTTATTAAAATAAGGTTGATATTTTACTTTTAGGTTAATACTTTTACTTTTACATGGTAATGCATACGAAATTAATGCAATAACTTAGAGTAAACTCACAAACGCCAGGTGTTATATTTTGTTTCCAATTACTTTAGAAATTTGTTCAAATTAAAACGTTAAATGGATTATAATAGCAGTGGATAATATCATATATACGTTTACATACAACATTAAGATTCATTTATTTATTTTTTGCTGGACCATTCGTGAGACTAAATTTAAAATCAACGAGTGTAATTTCATTATATCATAAGAAAGGTTCACGCCGTCATTTTAGACATCGGAAGGAAACTGGATAATATCAGTTTGGCTGCCTCCATAAAGCAATAACAGAATAACATAATAAATTACCACTAACTCTTGTTCAGTAAATTAGTAAAACTTGAATAACCTGTAACTATCATATGTGATCTCAGCAGCATTATAGCTGTGTTAACAAATTAGTAGCTACTCTATTATAATGTCGCAATTTAAAAATCTGCTAAATGACATACAATACGGTAACTGGCAATAATTAATTTTTTGATCTAGTATAAAAAATTGTTTGCTACTCCTTGTCTTATAGTTAACTTTTCAGTACTGTTGAATTAATATTGAGTTAATATAAGCATAGATCAATGTAACTACATGGATTATTGCTAAGATATAAAGATTCGGTGAACTTCCGATGTCCTCGAGCAGAAGTAGAAAAATAGGAAGTCCAGTAAGAGTTACGAGGTTTATGCACCTTACAACAGACCATCGGGATTGCACGGGAAGAGGTCACATTATCATAATCTAATATTTCAACGAACACAACAAACACTCCAACACTAATAAATGAGTTTTATATTTATATTAATCATTTATGTAAGTAGTCATTAGAAAAATTCTACGATACGTCTCAGAAACTAAAAGTGATAAAAATTCTTTGAATCCTCAGGCCGAAAATATTAAGTCGTATTATTAATGACGTGTTGTCTTATAGATAAGACAGAAAAAATATAATTCTTAATTATACAAATTCTTTATAAATAGAGACATAATTTAACCTCTGAAAATAAACAGAACGACAGAAAACAGGTCATAAATTAAGAGTCGATACGAGCATAATAAGTAAGTGGAAGGTTTTTTAAAGTCACTCTCTATTAAAAAAAACTTGTGTAATAATTGTTAGCATTTATGATTACAGATAAACTGAGGATTAAAAAAGGTGCAAGCATTAGGTAACGTAATGATAGTTTTCGTCAGAAAATGAATCTCTAAAAAACCAATCTTCTTTATCTATCAGTTACCAAAAATAATTTCTACATTAATCAACTGATTAAGCTGTAATTAGAAATGTAAACCCACCAATATTTTCTGTATTTTATAATTATAATAATAATAATTTCAAAACAATAAAATTAAACAAATCCTATTATTTTAAATATAATGAAAATAATGTATCCTGTTACCCTGATTTTAAAAAGGTAATCTTGTTTATAATACAGCAATAGGGTAAAAATGGGAGTCCAAAAGTCATTAGAAACTTATATTATTTTTAAAAGGGACTTTTTGTAGGTTTATTATGAATTTGAAGAATTGAATGTTAGCCGCCACAATGCTCTTTTTTGGTTTTCTCATGAACGATTGAACCTATGAAAAACGTAAAGTAAATTTTGTGCTTTTTAACTAACCAATCAAAATATTTTTTTTGACAGTTACCCTAAAAATACTGACTTTACATAAAATTATTTAAATTATAAAAATGTTTGCAAAGTAAATAAATTACATTTCTTTTTCTAGACATATCTTTGATTTTCTCCAAAAGAGCCAGAAATATGTAATGTGATTATCCTAAGAATATTTAATTAATTTTTGGAAACAAAACGAAATTTTTCATTTTTCTATCCAACGCGTATATTCTATTTTTTACATAGGACCACCCTTTCTCGAAAAATTTGTAAAAAGGCGTTTAAAAAGGCGATGGCCAACTTTGTTTTGTATATGTAATGGACCTACTAATATATAAATTTATATATATATATATATATATATATATATATATACACACACACATACACACACACACACACATATATATATATATATATATATATATATATATATTAGTTTGTTGATTAATCGGTTTCATGTTTAATTTGAATTAATATTTCCTTTTATGTTTTATATTTGTTTTATCCTATAATCCAAACATACATTTGACCCTTGCACATATAAAACGCTTTCTGATAATTTGTGTTGGCTATGGTGTTTTTGATTCCCAATTGCATATTTTGTATCATTTAATGATACGAAATTATGTTGTTCAACATAGCGTATCTTGAAATATCCTACTTTGAATGAGTGAATAAATGAATGAAAAAAACTAAGCAAATTCTTCTTTGACTACTTGTATATAGTAAAATTTTCTGTCATTAGGTTAAAGCAATTAATTACTTTAATATACAATTTATTACTTTAATTATAATTAATAAATCCTCTAAATATTTTCGTAAATAAATATGTCACCCATTAGTTGAACGATTGTAGTTACTGGAGCATTTAAATATTCTACGAACTTATATTGAATACAAATTTAGGCACGGATTGTTCTCTCGAATATTGAAGTTAAATGTTAAGACTAATTGTAGAAACAAAATTATACTTGTCTCTTATCTTGACATTAAGGATATTTTGAAACACCTCATAGCGTTCTAGCAGATTAAAAAAAATTTATTGATTTTATAAACTATTTTAAAAAATTTTAAAATATCAAAAGAAATAAGGTAATTAAATATATTAACCAATTAAAGAAACCAATTTCATCAACGAACATTTTAAATATAAGATAGCGCACCTGGTCTAGTTACTGCCACTCTTGAAAGAAATTGATTTCAAACCTCTATTTGATAGTTGACATTTTCTCATACAAGAGAATGTCCTTTTCCATAATTCCATCACTTGTAAGTTAAGTCACAGCAGTTTTGTTATTTTACAGTATGTTATTATTGAAAATCACCTATACTAATTTATGTAGGAATATTAAAAAATTGCATAATTTGGATGCCAAATGTTACGCAAAGTGCTAAAATATTTGAATCAACTCCACAGTCATTAAAAGCTCTAGTCCGTTAAATCAAATACTCCATCGAAGAACTCTAAGTAGTTAAAATAGCGGAAGCTCGCGAATCAAGTATATAATTATGATGGGTGATCAGCACGACCGACTCTTACGTGACCGCCTGATCTCCATGGGATTTATTATCCTGATTAAATAAACTTCTGGACACTACTCTTAAATTCCATATCACTTTATTTATTTTGGTCAATTTAATAAAGTAATATTTATTGTTATAGTAAAAATCCGAAGACAATCGTTAAGTTTGATTTCATAAGTCAAATTTAATTTCTATCACCATGGACGTAAGAATTTAATTATCACGATCTACATATAGACTGTGGATTAATTCGTAATTATTTTTATTATCATTAAATAAAAAATATTATAAATTTTATGTTTATCAAATATTTCATTTTTTATCTATCTCAATATTTTTCATGTTGAATAATCTATTTACTAATAACGTGAACACTTATGTTACGTAGATAATATTAAATTCGTATTAAGAAAAAGAATGGGGCATAAAATGCATTTTTGTATTTTCTTGTATATTCTAGTGTCTTTTCACATATCATGTTAAAATAATATGTAATAACTGCATTTAGAAGTATTCACTACCAATTAAGTGGATGTAATCCACTTTATGGACACTCATAATTTTTTGGACCAAATTGAATTTTAAAAACCATTATCACTTAAGAAATATGAAATCCAGTTAAACACCTCCATTGCACAATGGTCATTAATTACAACGGTTTGTTTCGTCAATTAAATTCCGTGATTTTAACACTAATGTTAATTATATTTATATTTTTAATTTAGTGCCTTCAGAATTTTGTTTCATCACCCTTAACACATGACATCTTGTTAAATTAATTAACAATATCATGGATAAGTATTGATTATGCCGTGCGTGACTGGCATTACTAATTGTCCACTTCATTTATTTTATGTTGCGCATCATCCTCACAACTGGAAAGTCATGTACTTGCTTGAAATTTACGGGGCAGAATTTTAATTAGACCTTGGAGGGAATGTCTAATTAAAATTCTGATTTAGTTTCATTTGTCATTGTTATCTAAGCGACCAGAGCTGGTGTAAATTAGCTGGTGTTTTGATGGAGATAAACCTGAAATGTCTTGTTTGCAAATGCGTGATATGTAATTGTAAATTTATTGCATATGCACAGCGATTACTCAGCCGTACATATTTTAGTTAACAATACGCCCTCTTCTAAGTTCACATGCATGGTATTATTACAGATATAAATAAATATATATATATATATATATATGTATATATGTATGTGTGTGTGTGTGTGTGTGCGCGCGTTCCCACACGCAAATAATATTGCTATTTACCTAAATTGCCTTAATGGCAATTTAATGCTCTATATTATATTATGACATCACAGAGCAAGCGATTCTGAACAAATCGATATTTTTTTCCGATTTTCCGTGCACTAGATATATGAAGTTCTGGTTTTAACTGCAAAAGTGAAGATATATGACAGACTTTATTTCTTAAATCGGTATGCATTATTACAGTTTTTTCACAATTTAAATAGTTCCATTTGGAACACTTTTATTCACAAACATGACGTTTACTAAGTAACGTAAGTCGAATTTGACTTATCGTCTTATTATTAATTGAATTGAAGAAATGAAATTACCCTATCATTTTTTTGAGTATTTTATACAATAGATATTTCATATGAACTGTTTAAATTTAAAAAGTAGTAAGATATTATAATACCGTTTTTATGAACTAAAAAGAATGGACATATATAAAGTACTAAAGTGATCAAGTTTTATTCCGATTGAGCGTAACACAATAGCGTAAAATAATACATTAGGACGATAATTCAATATCAATGAAATAAATGTTAACATAACTGTTTCCGATAAGTTAAAAAACATAATGAGTAAGTAATAATGCACAGTTTCATGCAAATCAATATGTGATTTCGAATCATTGCTTAGTTTTCCGGTAAACATTAAATATATATCTAACAGCCACCTTTTTTAATTTTTAGTCAGGTAGTTTCGGTTATTAGGACAAATTTTTGTAGATATTTTTTATAACATATATGGAATTTTCTTTCAGTAAATTCTGAAAAAAGACAGTTTTGGAATCCCTGTTACTTGCTCGTTTAATTACGCAATATCATATAATAAATGAATTTTAGAAAAAAAAATTGTTACTTCATTTGTTACCAAAAATATGCTTTTCCAGTACGTGAAATTTAAAATCTCTATGTCAAACATTTTTTCTGAAAAATGTCTTTGGCAGCAGATATGGCAGTCCCACAATCGTTTCAATTCTTTTATTCTGAGATGGTGAACTTTAAAATAAATACGTCACAATATAAATAATAACGCCCATCACGACAGAAATAAAGCACTACTCGTAATTTACAATAAAAGAGTACAGTAACATTGCATCACACCAATGACTCAACATGAAAAATGCTTTATTTTCCTCGAATGCCACATTTTCCTACATAAATATTTCAATTAGGTAAGCTTTCCAATGCACAGGTCATGCCTATATTACTTAAATGTAACAAACACTAACTTTAGAAACATTGACATATTCAAGGCTAATAAATAATACCATGAATTTAAGTTTCAATATGAAATTAAAGCCAAAACCTCATTGTTACCATCGCTCGAAGCGATACAAAATTAATACTAAAGAGAAATAAACAGGAACATATTTACCTCTATTAAGAACGAGTATAGGTAGCATATTGTACGTTGTGGTTACAATAAGTTTGGGACGCTAGAATTGCGTATCGTTTTATTTCCGATGATTTTAGATTCACGTCGAACAGAGGCACGTCACTTCTCGCCTAAATGTTATGTGCAAATTTATGTAAAAAAGAACTTGTCAGCGCCTGTAATGAAAAATAATTTTCGTTTGCCGTTTACTTGGTGGCAATTTTTCAATATCGCCCTCCTACATAGCCTCATTGTTATCCATTATCGAAAGGCTGGTATTGGCTGTGTTCACGTAAATGTTAAATTATGTATTTTCAATTAAATTACTAAAATCTAACACTAACTTTAGATGACATGACGATGTTTCATATTTCAGAACAGCGATATTTTTCTTCTCCTTGTTTTTTCTAATCTATACTCTTTACTTTTTCTCGTCTATATTATATCTTTATGATTTTTTTTTAATTCATCATGACTTAAAGCAACAACAAGCCTTGTTAACTGACTTCAAAAAAGGTTTTTCAATTCTACTGTAAATTTTGTATTTATTTTGCTTAATATCTGGCATTTATGAATAAATTTAGACGATTTTTTTATTTCTAGGGTTATATACCAAATACGGTCCCATAAGTTTTATTAGAATCTAACCATGAGGACTGATGTGTATTTATAGAATTTCTCAACAGTAAACGGCATAGTGCCATTATCGAGTATGGATGATAAAGATTTAATAACGGTGTAATAAATTAATATTAAGAGCGATACAAATTTGCTCTTTAGTAATTCAGGTCATGGGGTCAGAACGACGGTAACAGAAACTTTTCAGTAATAACAAGTATAATCATCGTATTGGGAACCATTTCACATGTCTTGGCGAAACAAAAAAGTGACAAAGTAAATAGTTAAGTAAGCCTTATGTATATTAAAAAGGCAGAAGCGAAAGTTTTAATCGATTTTGTTTAGCTTCGCTATTTTTGTTGATTTAAATTTTGCAACCAATTTTTCAACTGCTTCTACTTACCCAATTCTCATAAACTATATATATTGTATGAGTTTGAACCGTCGGTCCATATATTATCATGCAGCACTTTTAGTATGTCTTTCATTGATCTTCAGATTCCAATTTCTTAGACTTGACGCTGCTGCCTACTTGAATTGTGAGACCAAAGGATCTAAATCAGTATTGTGGGTCTCAAGCAAACTCAGCTATTGAATTGCGAGTTCTGACCCCTCTGCTCTGATAGTGAAGAGTATTGTCTGCCTGAGACTTAAATATCTGCTCTTTTTAAATTAGTATTGTATGTCTCAAGCACAGACTCTGTCATTGACCCCTTGTTCCAACTCTCATCCCTGATACTGCAGAGTCACTACTTGCCTAAAAGTGAGACTTGAGGATCTGTTGCTTTTAAATTAATTATATGGGTTTAAAAATGACACTGTGCCGTCTAATTCCGGGTTCCGCTTCCTCACTCTTGACGCTGTGGAGTAAAACCTGCTTGCACCATGAGTATTAAGGACCTGCTGTAATTAAACTAGTATTCAATTCCATTCTAACCAATCGGTTTTGATACCTTAGGGGTTTTGCATGTCTAAACCGTGTGGCCTAAGGATCTACTAGTTTTAATATTGTACTGTTTTGAAATTCATTCTAAGTAAAGACTCTTTAATATAATTCCTGATGCTTACTTCTTAAAACTGTAAGAATATAATCTGCATAAATCGCGAGATTTGAAAATTTGGCGGTATATAGTTAGTAGTGTATACATCAAGCCGAGACCCTATCATTGAATTCCATATTACAATTCCTCAGGGTTACGACTAATTTTTATGATGTCAACTCATATCTCTTGACAAATTTAGATGAACCTCTCTTTTCAAAATTATCTAATGGTAATCTGATAATAAAGTCTCTAAAATTTAAAACATCTAAACACGGTGTAAATCTGCCATTTATAGTGAATTTGAAATTGAAGAGTCATTTAAGTTATTTCACACCTCTATGTGTCCCCGTATATACTTCGCTACCGTTTTCTTTTGTTGTTTTCTTGTTTACGTCAAGATAAGTCAAACGAGCCCCAGCAAAATTAATTTACTCCTCGTCAGTGAAGAATTTGTCACTACCGTTCGCTTTAGAGGATTTATTATTAGGTTATTATTGAACCTGTATCCTCCAAATTGTGCTATTGGTTGTAGTGGAATTCTATGACGTACTTTCAATTTCCATGGTCAAATTCTAACCACTTTTTATGATTATGTGCTGAGGCTACTAAAATGAAAGGAGCCATACAAGTTGTGTGACTAAAACCAAACGATGACGTTCAGGTTATCTGCAGCTATAGCAGCAAGTTAAGAAATTAGACTCCGGATTTCAATAGCAGATACCCTATTTGAGATTCACATAAATAATTAAAAATAACAGATACGTAAATCACACGATTTAACAGGTAGTACCTCTGAAAGATCAGGCCTGAGGAGTTGGAACCTGAAGTTTAATGACGGTTTAGGCAGACCGTACAACTGCATCATCAGATTATATGAACCCATAGTGTTGTGTTTTTGTGGGGATGGAATACGCGTCCAGTACTCCCACATGATCATCATTCAATTCCGGGTCTCAACGGCCAATGAAACAGCAACATATGAAAGGTAAAGCTAAATATAACCTAGGAAAACATGACCTCATGCCTTTGTAAATACCCATTTAACATCATTTTATTATATTACTTTATTGATACGTTTAGACAAATAAAACGAGCCCAAACTCCGTTCATTTACTTCTCATACCTAAAAAACTTCTGTCGCCACCCCCCGGCTCCATCATTATAATTCGATTTTTCTTGATTATCATTATAATTATATCACACAAATTTGATCACAGCACCTCTGCTGTTCAGCGCTGAGGAATTATATGCTGTATCATTAAGAGCCATACCGGGATATACACTTCTAAACAATAAACAAATTATCCAAACTGGCTGGTACGCCCGAGGTATGAGGTAACGTGTACATAAAAACACACTCAAATTGGGAACTTCCTCCATTTTGGAAGTCATTTAAAATTATAGGTTTATTTATTTATTAATTCGTTAACCTTAGAAACCGAAGTCATCCGGAGTGAAATCTTCCACCTAGGTTAGATAATGTAGACCAATAATCTTTTCAACCTACTTCAAAAAAGGAAAAGGCTAACGATTCGGCTGCATTTATTTCGTCTTTACATGATAATGTCTCACTTCACAGGTTAAACTGGCTGGTTCAAAAAGTTTGCGTTATGAAAGTTACCTTGTATATCAACGATTGTTTCTCGGAAAGTATATGTGATGATGAAATAAAAATTGTTTCGTATCAAAAACACTTTATTTGTTCACATAATGAATGTGTGAAATTGGCGTGTGGAAAAACACAAATTTATAATTTTGGCAATTTCTATCTGCTTGTCTGTTTCTATTTTTTTTTGAACACTCTTTAATTAACTACCGACATAAAAGTAAAGTAAACACAACTCAAACAAAGGCAGACTCAATCCAGCCCAACACAAACCAACTTAACCTTAAGCATATTCAATCCAACCCAACCCAAAATATACTCTATCCCATCCTATCCAAAGAAACACAATTAAAAATAAACCCGGGCCAAATTAATTAAACTCTACCCAGAGTAAATTCAATCCAATGCAATCAAATCCAACTCAAAACAAACTGAACCAAACCCAATCTAAAACAAACCCAACCTTACTCAATCCAACCCAACTCAACTTAACCCAAAGAAAATTCAATCCAAACCTACATAACCCAAATCAAGGCACACCCAGCTCTATCAAAATAAATTCTACCCATAGGAAACCAAACCCAACTGAACCTAATCCAACACAAAACCTTACAAGGCAAACCAGTTAATAAAACGTTTAAAAAAAATCAACCCATTTCAAATAATCGCCGAATCATTAGAGCCAATAATATAAATAATTAAAGCGAAAAATATAAATAATTAAAATTACGAGTAACTATTTGAAACTTTTACGGTACAGTACCGTTTCCAAATATATATAAGTTAGTAATATATTGCTAGTGTTAAAGATTTCTGAATTTGTGGAGTCGACAATAGCATCTCAAAATTTACAATTATTTATTCGTTATCTCATTATTTTAAACCTAACAATGCGTTTTTAGATTGGTGGATATTTAAAGTTATACGAATATATTTAGAATGTCACAACTTTACTATGAATTAAATAACAATAATATTTCAATAAACGAAATCGGAATATAATTTTTTGGCGATTAATGAAACTGAATATATTCACATAGATGTGAACATATTTATATATACACATCTATGTGATATATATATATATATATATATATATATATATAGAGATAATATAGATATATATATATATATATATATATATATATATATATATATATAGATAATATAGATATATATATATATATATATATATATATATATATATATATTTATATATATACCTATGTATTAATGTATGGCCATCTCATGCATTTGTTTATACCTGCATTCACTTAGTTATCTACTTAGCTCCTAATATTTTAGTCATTACAAGCCTTTCTTTAGATATACCCGTATATACTTATCTAGCTGTTTAGTTTGTTATTTCTTCTCTTACGTGGTGTTGAGGCCAGTGAAACATATCCAAACTTGATGAATTTACTCCTATCAGTACGAAGTTTCAATCACCATCTTTCGACTTTCCAATGTGCCTTGATTTTGAAAAGAATCGGCGTAAGCTAACATTGCGCCATATCAGTACTTTAGAGATTTTATTATTAGATTACCATTAAGCCTTTATCATGAAAACACTATCATGACACCTATGTATAATATTCATTGGTATGAATTTTCATTGGTATGAACAACATTGTTCTGTTCTTTGTATTGTATTGTTTATTGGTATGAACAACACCTGTATTGTTCATTGGTACGTCTTTAATTTCCATGATTAAATCGTAACCATTTTTTTGTTTTATTTCGCTGGTACTCTTCTAATAAAAAAGGACGATTAAAATTGATTAGTTAATTGGCCTATGACATGTGGTAATATATACAAAACAGGCTGACCACTGCAGCATCAAGCTGTGGAATGAGAACTCGGATTTCAATGACTTGTCTTACAAGATTATCATTAAATCTATCACCCAAACTCGAGCACGGCGCCTGAGCTGTTCATTGTTGATTAATTTTATAGCATATCTTTAACTTTCACGCTAAGATTTTAACCACATTTTCATGGGGTCATGCTAAGAGTTTACCCTAGCAAAGAAAAATAAACTTACAAATCGTTTGATAAATACTCTTGATTTGAGGTAATAAATATAAAAAAAGAATCGAATTGAGAACCTCCCGCTTTCTTGATGTCACTAAAAAATTCAGCTATGGTATGCAATATTGACCAAGATCCTTTTATAGACGAAATTACTGTATTACAGTGACTGTTAGCCGATCTATAGATCTCTAACTCTTTATATACAAAATACGAGTAGTTTATCTGTGAAATTAAATATCGATAAAACTGGCAATACGGCAAAAAATTTCATTGTGTTTTTAATATATCTCAAAGTTCACAGCATCATAGTATCCTCATTTAATTGTGATGGTTTCGTACCTCAAAAAACCAACCCTTTCCAAGATATTTATTCGCCCATCTGTCAGTGCAACTTATAGGTATTCCAGAACAATTTTTTCAAAATTTTATATAACATAGTTCTAGAAATATCGTTTAAAAGATTACAAGAAATATATCTTTGAAATTAAGAAAGTTAAAAAAAGAGTTATTAGCACATTGCTTCATTTTGATGAAAGTTTATCTGGTAGAATCGCCATCATTCTTCTTAGTTGATATTTAAGAATAGGTTTTGCTAATTTGTGTTTGCACAGACCATATGGTTCATTTAATAGTTAGTTATAATGAAATATATTGTTAGTTATCAGAGCATTTGGATTATTATTAAACTGGTACTTATTTCACAATTTATTTACACTGTATTGTTATTTAAATCCGTTGTCGTTTCTATCTCCTAAACCGTGTTTACCCATGATATGTTCCAGCCCCGTGTTATTTCTCCCAACCTTTACGTTCAGGTCGCCCATGACGATGATCACATCCTTCCGGCTCGTTTCCATTACTGCGTCATTCATGTGTTGGTAAAATTCTTCTTTTTGCTGTGTTTCTGCGCCCTCTGTTGGTGTGTAGCACTGTAGCACCGTGACGTTACGAACATGAGTCTTGAACCTCGCCGTCAGGAGTCTCGCTGAGAGTGGATTCCACTCTATCAAGCTGCTCTTGGCCTCCTTGGTCAATAAGAGCCCCACACTGTCCCAGTGTTCGGCGTCATCCCCCGCGTGTGCTGAGTAATGGAACGTCACTCCATCTTGTGTTCGTAGTTCTCCGAAGTCACGCCACCTCACTTCCCTCAGCCCAAGGATGTCCAGCCTGTATCGTGCCATCTCGCTCACCACTTGCCACAGCTTGCTGCTCTCCTTCAGCGTCCTTACATTCCAGAAACCAATTCTCGTAGTCCTTTTCAAAGCAAAAGTCGTCAACTTAACATCCGATCGGTTTAATGTATTGTCTGTTTCTTTAATAATAGAAGTTTCAGACAGATTGGTTATTAGCCAAACTGCTCTAGCACGGTTGAAGGGGCTGCCTCCGCATCCGCACCCGTAGTGTGTAACTTACACCAGGGACCCTCACGAGGTACCATCCGCCGGGCCAGCTGAACCAAGGTTATTTTAAAAAGGTGTTACTCCTCTATCACTCCCCAATTTATCCTGGCTTGGGGAGTGATAAGGAGTAACACCTTTTTAAAATAATCACAACCACGGGCACAGGTTGGCTGGGTTGGGGCACGGGTAAACACGGCATAGGTGATAGAAACGCCAACGGAGAACAGTTTGTGGACTTCTGCGCAAGACACGATTTGGTAATTGGAGGAAAAGTGTTCCCGCACAAGAACTGCCATAAGGTAACGTGGGTGTCTCCTGACCACTCTACGGAGAACCAAATCGACCACATGGTATTCAGTCGAAAATTTCGGAGATCAGTGAGAGATGTGCGGAACAAACGCGGAGCAGACATTGGCAGCGATCACCACCTGGTAGTAGCTGACTTTGAAATGAAAATTGTCGCCCAGTTCCACAGAAAGTTCCAGAACGGGAAGAAAAAGTTCGACGTGGCGAAACTAAAGTACGAAAACATCCGCCAGTAGTTTCAAGTGGAACTAAAGAACCGCTTCCAAGCCTTAAATTCCGAATAGATTGATACTGTGGAAAACTCTTGAACAAGGACAAAATATGTCTACATAGCAAACAGTGAAGAAGTGCTGGGGTACAAGGACCCGAAGAAGAAGGACTGGATGTCAGAAGGAACCTGGTCAGATATTGAAAAGAAAAGGGACGCCAAGAGTCTTATCAGTAGGACTCGACAGCAGAAGGTGGCTGTCCAGGCACATTACGCTGAGGCCGATAGGAAGGTAAAACGGAGCGTGAGGAAGGACCGAAGAGCGTGGATAGAAGACCTTGCGCAGAGAGCAGAAGACGTAGCTAAAAAAGGGGATGCGAAAGAACTCTATGGCGTCACAAACATACTAGCAAGGAAAGGCTTCCGAAAGTCAAGACCCATTAGAAACAAGGGCGGAACGTTGCTTACCTCGACGGAAGACCAACTCCGCAGATGGGAGTAACACTTCACCGAAGTTTTTAATCGAGGTTTGGATACAACAGTGAACCTAAGTGACGGAGAGGACAACGACCCAGACATATCTTTGTAGCCACCGTCTCAGGAAGAGATTGTGGAAGCACTAAAGAATATGAAATCCGGCAAGGCACCAGGCATTGACGGCATTACCCCAGAAATGCTCAAGGCCGACGTTAGGACAACAGCCGAACTTCTTAAACTACTGTCAGAGAAAATTTAGAGCGAAGAGAAGCTGCCTACTGAGTGGAAAAGGGGAATCATCGTCAAGCTACCCAAGAAAGGTGATATTACCGACTGGCGGGGCATTACTCTCCTCTCAGTACCTAGTGAGATTCTCTCCCTCATTATCTTGGAGCGCATAAAGGAAACGGTGGAGCGGTGACTCAGAAAAGAGCAGGCGGGCTTCGGAAAACACAGGAGCTGCGTGGATTTCATAAACACCTTGAGGATCATTCTAGAACAAAGCTCGGAATGGCAGAACATCCTGTACCTCACTTTCATTGACTTCGAGAAGGCATTTGACTCGGTCAACAGAACAGTCAAGTGGAACACCCTGGCAGAGTATGGTATCCTCATGAAAATCCTCAACATCATCAAGGAGATGTACACGGATTACCAGTATCAAGGCTTGCACGAGGGAACCCTGACGTAGTCCATTAGCTTCAATGCAGGCGTAAGATAGGGGTGCATCCTCTCTCCAACACTATTCCTGCTTGTCCTTGACAGGGTGATACGGAAAGTTATAAATGGCAGAAGACAATTAATCCAGTAGGGAATAACGGACAGGCTGGAGGACCTCGACTTCGCGGATGACATTTATCTTTTGAGGGGGCGCTTCAGAGACATTGACAATAAGCTGAAGAGGGTGCAGGCCGAAGCAGAGAGAGCGGGCCTCAAAATCAACGTCGGCAAGACGAAAGAGATGCGCCTAAATACCACCGTTGATACACCCCTGAAGCTGGGCGACAAGAATGTCGAGAAGGTGGAGAGCTTTCAGTACCTCGAAAGTATAGTGACGAGATGAGAAAGGCAAATGGAGCATTCGTCCAGCTATACCCGGTGTGGAGAAGTGGATCCATTTCCAGAAGGACGAAGATCAGACCATTCAACACCAACGTCAAATCCGTCCTGATCTACGGCTGTGAGACGTGGAAGGTCTCCAAAGGTCTCACCCACCAACTACAGGTCTTCGTGAATAGATGCCTTCGCCGCATCATGAACGTGAGGTAGCCGAAGGTGAAGAGGAACGAGGATCTGTGGGCTGAAACGGATCAAAAACCCATCGCAGACCAGATTAGGGAGAGGAAGTGGCGTTGGATCGGTCACAAGCTACGAAAGGCTGACGAAGCCCTCGAAAAGGCAGCTCTCGACTGGACCCCCCAAGGAGCAAGACGACGTGGCCGACCAAGAAAGACCTGGCAGAGAACGGTCCAGGAAGAAGCAAAGACAGCTGGAAGAGACCTGGAGAGAGGTTAAGCAACTGGCCGCTGACCGCACCAAATGGAGAAAATTTACGTCTGCCCTATGCTCCGACCGGAGCGACAGGAACTGATGATGTTGATGATGATGTGATTTAAATCTATAGTCAAATATATAAGTATAATATTCGAGGTCAAAGGTTTAATTATGATTTTTTACGCCACATATTTCATTAGATCTTCTGGAATAAACATTTTAAATATAGTATGTTAATTAATAATCAATCAAAATAATGCAGCCCTTATATAAAAAAATAATTCCTTTTGAGGGATTTTCCTAGGCTATTTAGAGTATGAACGAAATATTTGATTATGATATTCTAGGTCACGGATTTAATTAATGGTATTCTAAGTCAGAGATTTGATTTGACATTCTAGGGCAAACATTAATTATGATATTATACTACTGAATATATTTGGCGTTAATTTTGTAGAAATTTATTATTCACAATTAAATGAAACTACGTGATGTAGTATTATTTCAACCTTCTTTAAGTTCTTTACCTGGACCTAAATTTCGTTGTATTACAACATCTTCAAGTAGGCTGTTAGCAAATGTTGACTCTTAGAAGCATCTTTGTTAAGGTAGTAGAAATAATATTATATCATGTAATTTCATTTAATTATGATATTATACGTCAAATATTGGATCATGATATTTTATGTCTGAAATTTAATTATGACAATCTAAGTCAAAGATTTATTTATCATGTTATAAGCCAAATATTTGACATTCTATTTCAAAGATTTATTAATTATATTCTATGTTAAAAATTTAATTATGATATTCTAAGTCAAAGATTGAATTATGAAATATTTAACCTAGGATATCAAAGTCAAATATTTGATTATGATATTCTAGGTCAAACATTTATTTATCGTATAATAGTTCTAATATTTCATTATAATAAAATAGGTTCAACATTTAAATACGATATTTGGAGTCATTGTTTTAATTACGGGATTTTAATTAAAGATCGCACAAACTAGTGCGACCCAATTTAATAAATGATTTAAACAATTTCTATTGAGAGTTTATCTGGGGCTATACGGAGGACGTACGAATACGAGTATATAGATTTCTAAATATTTTTAGCCTTTTAATTATAATCTGAATTAATATTTTACAAAAACTTATTAAGGTTTAACTTTGGCAATAATATTAATTACCATTATCCTTTGCTCTTCTACATCAGTCTTGTTACTTTGAATACATGTTATTTATTTTAAATAATTTAACACATATTTATATTCAAAAATTTTATCATCCTTAATATATGAAATAAACATTATTTGCTCACAAATCTGACCTTCTTTGAGATTGAATAAAGAATCAGTTACAATAATAGATAAGCCGAAAAAGTAATAGTAAAGTATTAAAAAAGATCAATGTTAAATTTTTTGAAATGTTTACACAACATTTGAATGTATTACTTAGATGTCTTATATGATGATCTTACATATAGATAAAACCTGGAAATACTCAATTTTGATTCCATCGGATTTTTATGATAATTACAGCATATAATCATGTCATATAATGAAAATAAAAGCGACTTGGTGTACTTATTTAACAATGTAAACAAGAACAAAAAATTGTTAATAATAAAATTCACACAAGTTTAATACCGAACCAAATATTCGGAAAATAGTATTTAATGGGTTATTTACCTAAAAGCCCATAAATACTGCATAAGGTAAGGGAAAGTGCGCATAGAATAGTAACCCGAATTTCTATTTGCGTTTAATCCCAAAGGGTTAAGACCAGGCTGTTTAATTTTGTTGTTATAAGGTTTTGTCTCAAAAAGATTTTATTAAACTTGATTTAATATTTTAAGAAGTCTCATCGCAGAATGCTTTCATTCTCCACATTTTTAAATTTGTTTTGAAGAAATATGTGGTTCTATTTTTTACTATTTTCCTATTACTCCTTACGCTATTTTAGATTTATTCTTTTGTTTTCTTTGGAATTCCCTATTTCAATTACCAAGTTTTTCTCAAAACAATCTACATGTATAATGACCTGCCTTTTCACCTACTATGAAATACCATTACAATACCAATTACATGCAGCTGTTCTAAATATGATTTAACAAATTTCTGTGCATTGTTTCACCTAATATTTTTCACATTAATTAATTTATGGATTAAAATAAGTCTTTTTTAACTCTAATTATGCCAAAAGAGCTACAAAACCCTGAGCTAATTAACTCTTTGAAAAGTAGGCAATGTGACTCTATTGTATCCAAAAATAAATTTTGATGAAAATAATAGTTCGGCTAATGGGCGAGGTAAACTATGTATATATATATATATATATATATATATATATATATATATATATATCACTAAGTCAACAGTTTTTAATTTAAATTGTATTTTATATTAATGTTCCTGAAATGCAACTTTTTTATAACTCTATTGTAAATTATGTGGTGAGAACTATAACAAAACTGTAGTGATGTGTTGAAAAATTTAACAAAACTGTGGTTATATGTTGAGAAATTTAACAGTAAACAAACATATCGGCAGTAGAACAACTTACACAGAGTTGCAACAGCGTTGGACAGAGTTTCCAAATTGTCAGTCACTCAGCGCCAGCGCAAAGCAATTCACCACTAAAGTAAGCTAAGCTGGCATCGGTTTTTCTTATCTTTTATATCGTAGTAAAATTTATATAATATTAATATTGAGATAATAATAGAAAAGTTTTCATTTATGTTAGATATGGATACTTCATATATTGATACGTATTTTTTTTTGTTTCAGTACCTGTTTATTTTACTACTTTCCTCTTTTCGAACTAAAAATCATATATAAAAAGTTTCACTGCTAATGCACGAAAAAGCCATGCGTGTTATTTTTTTCTGATTATCTTCATTGCATGCGAGATATAGTAGCAATTATTTTTATTTTTAATACCATTTAAATAAATTATTCAATCAGTCCTCATATGAAAAACTGATTTTATATTTTTTGGTTAGCTCTTATTTAGTACTTACCCAACTTGGAAATATGAAATTTTGACCACTCATATGGCATTCAAAAACCAATATTTGTATAATATGGCTAATTGACTATATTTGATATTTATTTAGAGAGAAGAAAGAAGACTGACGAAGATAGATTGATAAATGGGCAACAATATTAATTTCATGGAATTTAAAGTAAAAGGTTAATTAGCTAATGCAATGTTAATTATATTTTATACGTAAGTTGTATGTATGTGTCGAGATAATTTTAACGGCAAAATCATTAAAGTCTTTACCAAGTTTTATTAACTTATGAATTCCACGATATCACAATATATTAGAATTGGAGTACTTCAGTTGAATGTAGGTTGTTTCGTAAATTAATTTGAGAACTTAAGGTGCTTCCATTTATCTGATTGAAAACCAACTTATAATTTAATGGTATCTTTTAATTTTGTTCCTAAATTGTTTTGTTACCATAAATGTGAAATCATGAGCTATATAGAGAAAAACCATAAACAGATTTGTTTTGAAATTAAATTAATTTAATAACTAACGTTTCGAATGATTTACATTTAGTGGGATATAAAATAAATCACAGAAATAATTTATATTCATGTATGTATAATTCAACGTCTCTGGAACTAGTAATTTTGGTTTTATATTATATACGTTAGCTGTATTTGCAAATATATACACGTATTAAAATATTCGTTTTTTGCACTGGGTTATAAGCGAAAAAAGCCTTAATAAAAGTAAATAATGGTTTAAAAACGTAATTTCACGAATAAGAATTCATCGCCAACTTCATGAAAAAAGCTTTGCAAAATTTTTATTTATTAAGTTCTATTTGCTTAAATGATATTTTCTTTTGTCGTAATAATTTAAGTTTTCTATAAAACTAACTAAAATTGCTAATTCCTCTATAACATACCACATTCCCAAACCCCTACCCTGGTCGTCTTAGAACCCCCCGGGGACATATCACACAAGTGAGCAGGGATCTTTATATCCTACAGGGATCTCTGATAGTTCCTAACAGTGTCAAATATTTTTGATTTTATTTATTGAGTTATTTGGAATTTCGTTTCTTTTGAGAATGCACTTGACAAACTTTCTAAATACCTTAAAATTTCGTTCTCTATCAACCATGTATACATATCTTAAAAATTGGTATATTCTCAAATACAGTCTAAAGTTTGTATAATTCTCCTTTACTATGTTTTTGTTCCAAAGCCACAGGCAGACCTCAGTCTATTTTTCAAGGCAAAACGTTATAAATATGCGGAGAAGTCACCATTTCCGTCAAGAAATATAGGGAATATTGCTGTTGAGCTAGCTGTTATTAGGCTAAGACACATCAGGAAAAAATAATCTTGTTATCTTGCCCATAGAATCGAGGGAAGTCCACGTTTGACCCAGGATCTTTAAAGTAAATCTCTTTGTAACTAAACGCTCTTAGTAGGATAACTCCTTACTATACGTTTAAAGAGCAATGAGCTCTCGTGAAAACGTTTCTCCTGTGCCAGAACAAAATCAACAGCACATTTTACGATCGCGATATCAGCGGATAAAGGACTCGCTAAAATAAAGCAACTCATCCGTCGCAAAGGTTTTGTAAATTTTGGTCAAAGCCATAAACGGCACGCGCTACATCACAATTCAGAACACAAACACCAATCATAAATTATTTTCAAAATAACATCTTGTTATCATACTTTACTTAGAAGATAAGTATGATGGGATCCATAATACGTTAAATTACGTAAATTTACACACAAAACACAATTACGTAAATTTAATTTTTGGAAATTTTTTGAAGACATTCTTATTTTTTGTATATCAAATCGTATCAAGTTCATAGGATATAGAAAACACTTTGTATATATGGCAACTACTGAAATGAAAGAACGGTGTAAATCGAAATATAGGAATAAGACAATTGGAAAATAAAGGAATATCTAAACTAACATCCGTTAAAGAGTTCTATTGTTCGTCTTCAAAACTTATCATTAGGTACTGACCTGGTAAGTGGTGTAGTTACTTTTTAGAATAACAACTACCTGTACCAAATATTTTGAATCATAGTTGATTTGCTAACATTCGTTAGGGAGTTCCATCGTTCATTCGTGGAATTCATCATCAGATCATCATCATATTTATATGGAACCACCTGTACAGTACCCTCTTTCAAATAAAGAAATAATCATCGAAATCTGTTGACATAGTAAAGAATTATCTCTGAACATACATAAAAAAGGAAGATTCCGACGAATTGAGCATTTCCACCTTTTTTTAATTCGGTTAAAAATTAGTATGTCTATAATTGAAACCCTTAACTTACTACAGAAATTATGTTTAAATATTTGGATTCAGCCTATAAAACACCAAATTTACATATAAATTGATTTGCTCCTTTTTTAATGCCGACGAGTATTTTTCTATAATGGTGTAATCATTTTGGACTTATACATTTGACTCATGTAAATCTTAGTATAATATCGTCACCCTGGTATGTTTAGTTGATCACAAGGAATTCGGTCTTTGACGACGCGGTGTACCGTGGAGACCCGGGTTCGATTCCCGGCCGTTCGTCGAACGAAGCTGGACTGGTGTTATGGTTAGCTGTAAGAGATGTCTCTCATAGTAATAAGTCCGCATTATGCATCAATTAGATACGTGAATGTAGATAAATATTAATTATGTTAAAGTAGATACATAAATAACTTTGATTAAACTTTAAATTAACTGTTATCTAGTTTTTTTTTACTTTGCAAGGCATAATAGACTGAAATTTGATATCATAAAACAAAAACTGTCACATTTCGGTGAAACAAAAACACTATATATTTACTTATCGGTCATAGAAGCAATATTTTCTAAATAATCGTAATGGAAAGGAAATATTGGTTTTATAATATAGAGCAAAAGAAAATAACAAAAATAGCATGAAATTTTGGTAAAAGTTGGATGAAAAGTATAAAGGTTCTTTAAGTAAAGGATAATTTTGTTTTAAAAAAGAAAACGCTTTTTTCCAGCAACAAAAATACCAACCTGTTAGAATGTTTGAGAAACAATTATATTTGCAATATATACAATTGCTGCTCATTTCGAATGCCAAACTCAAAAGAGTTAAGGCGTACAAAACTACACCTGTTTATTTTGTATATAAGTAATAAAATTTCAACCTCCCACGACCCATAGTTCGAAGCGCTTTCGTAGGGTATTTGTACTAATAATTTGAGCCCTATTACATATACCGTTACGTTTAGCACAGAAATATAAATTTCCCTTTGTTTGTCGTTAATTGATATACTACAGAAAATGGTTCCGGTAACATTTGGAATTGGACTACCCTTCCACATTTGTCAATAAAATGGATAGAACAGAAAAATTTCATATCTGAACATAATCCTTGGTATCATCGACATAAACTCTTAAATATATTTCCATAAATCCATATTAAAGATAGTTATTAAATAAAAAGATACATAATTGATTTTTTGCTACATCTATCAAACAATATGTTCAATATTTACAGATTTATGCGCAAACAATGAGTGATAAATATTGTCAACATTTACTAAATTTTATTTCAAAGAATTTATCTAATAAAAAATATCCGTACGAGAACAATACCGAATTGAAAGAGAGTGCGAAAAAAAATCACCTCTTCTACTTGTGCGGAGTGTACATTTTGTAAAAATATTTTGCTACAATTTCTATTGAGATTCTAATTTGAAGCACCTACTTGTATAATTTTATATACAATAGATTTAAAGTTGTATGAAATGTAAAGATTAACAGATACACGAACGTATCGAATTTACAAGGGTTTCTTGTGTCACAATGGAATTTTGCAATTAATAAGACAAGTGCATGGCAAACAATTCATAAGCGCTTACAATTGTAGATATCATTAAGTCCTGACATTGTTATTGCTTTAAATGTACCTGAACTTTTATTTATTGTTTTCAATCCCGTAAATGAAATTATAGAGTAAACAAAGTTGTAAACAAAGCTAAAAAATTAAAAATACTTTATGAAACCCGAATTTACTATTGAAAGAAGTTTCCAATCATAATACAATTATATTGTGATCATATCTACTAGATAATATAAGATAAGTATTTAAATGTTTTCCAGTTTTCTTAAATTGATGGTTAAAAAATTTATAGTGCAAACAAAATTGCAAACGAAACTACGAAATCGAGAATGAATAATGGAACCCCAATATAATGTTAAAATAACTTTCTAGTCATAATACACCTATCCAAAGAAAATATCCGCTAGATATGCATAGAACAAATTTGTTTCATGTTTTGAAACCCTTGATTGACTAAATAATGAGAGAGTTGGAAAGAGAACAGAGCAGCAAACATTGCCAAAAAATAAAAATGACCAATATAACCCCAATATCATATCTTATCGAAATATTCACTAGATGATAAGGGCATCGACCGATATTTTTCCGGCTTTTCAAAGTAATGGTTGAAAAATTCAGTATGAAATCCGCCGAAGGTTATGCCTCAGATAATGAAGACGAGGATTACAATCTTCATCTTCACTATTTGAGACCCAGAAAATGGTGTTAAATAGTGTGGGGCCTTGAAGGATCTGGTAAATATTA
This sequence comes from Druceiella hillmani, assembly GCA_039881145.1. Classification (NCBI taxonomy): domain Eukaryota; kingdom Metazoa; phylum Arthropoda; class Insecta; order Lepidoptera; family Hepialidae; genus Druceiella; species Druceiella hillmani. Next base: position 12,475 of record JAYKKI010000090.1, on the reverse strand, counting down.
TTATTATGTCCATTAGTGTGATTGCAATATTAAAAAATTAATAATTAAAAATATATCATTTCTGTGTACAGTGGAAGATAGTGAGAGTGAAGCTAAGATAGACGAGGCTGAAACGACTGAAAGCGTTGCAGCTAGTAATGAACCATCACAGTCAAAGACGTTTGCAATCAAGGAATTAGAGTTTAAAATACAACCAATATAACATCAATCATAATCATTCCACTTATAATATTAATTGGCATAAATATGAACTACATATGAGTACAGAGATCAGCGAAATATTCGAAAATGTTTTCACTTCTGAAATAGTCGATCTAATCGTTATATATATGAGGATAGTATTAGGCATTGATTTGAAACAATTAAATCTTCAACAATTCTACGTATTATTAATAATACTCATAATATCAGGTACAAATAATTCGAACACTGACCATTCAATTGTGTAAGTCAAATTCACATCCGTTATATAGAGCTGTGATGTGCATCAATCGGTTTTGAAGTATAAACAGATTTATTTGTTTTGATGATACGAATACTCGTGAAGTTTTCATTAAAGAAGACAAAGCAATTCCTATTCGTAATTTACAGACAATGTTGAATGCCGTTTTGTCAGCATTTTACAAACCAACATAGTGTTTGCCATTCGATGAGCAAATTTATCTATAGATAGGATGAACTAGATTTACTCAGTATATACCGTCGAAGCCAGCAAAATATGCTGGATATTCGATACAAAAAATTCAAAACCGCTAAACGGTCAAACTTTAAAACCAACAACAATTATATTCCAGTTTAAATACAAGCATCTAAAGATCGTGACTACTCCATTCTATTTGGATTTCATGAGAAAATAAAATTATGTTTTTTGTACCAAAAAAAAAGTTGTTTCACTACTATCTGTGATGCACTCGGATACAATAGTTTACGAAGACAGAAAGAAAAAAAACTAGACTTTGTTCAGTATAATAATGAAAAAAAGATTGGAATCTATACAACGGATTAGACGTTAGGACATTTCACAACCCACAGGTGGACTAATTGATTGCCTCTCGTTTTTTTTATAATATTTTCGATATGCTAGTTTTGAAATTTTAAAAATGTATTACTAAGTTTATAAAATGTTAAAAAAAGATGATTTTTTGGAAAATTAAATGAAGGATCATGTATGCCAACAATTGAAGATCGATCTCAAAACATTCAAATTACGAAAAATTTCCTCACTAAGATTGCGAACAAAACCATCTATGGAAAACCAATGAATCCCGCATGCAAAGTAACAATATCAACTAACTCTTCTGAAGAAACAGATTCTACTGGATGAAATATTTTTGTAGGATCATATTATGTCTTTTACCAGGTATCTAAAAAACAGGTAGAAAGACGCAAAAATCGTGTAAATACTGTCTTAAACCGGTTTGTGATGCATATGTAAGAGCAATGACAAAATGTGACTCATGTTTTCAAGAATAAATTTCATGTGAAAATATTTTATGTACAATTTATAATAAAAATCATTAAAAGGTAAATGCCTACATTTATTTGTATGTAAAATATTATTTCTTGTCCATAGAGATTAGTTTAATTATTTATTACTATGCAATTTTAAGGAGTATGAAGTTCCTACATATGGGTAGCTGCGTACCCCCAGTACTGATCAAATAGGTATTCGACTTTAGCTCGTAAATTTATTTATGTGTTGCATATTTAAATACATAATGTGTATAAATCGACGCTAAGTGACTCAAGTAACGGGCCTCTAAAAGGTCTTTACCTCTAAAGGGTTGATCTTTCGTTAAATACATAACATATGTAAGTAAGAATATACAAAGGGTACCCGGGTGTCTGTGTATGATAGTGTATTATACATAAGGGTTAATAAATAATTTCATTTCTTACCAGTATATTGATAAGTTGAAATTATTTGAAAGAGCTATTCATAATGGCTCTAAAACTATTTTTTAGAATTTCATGCGAGATAGTCACAGAGTTGTTGTTTGAAAATGTCCACGAAAAATATGTAGTTTTCAACCTATCTTCGAAAATATTAACTTTAAAATAATGAAGAAACAAAGATATTAGAAATTTACCTAATGTTTTGAGAAAACTCTAGCGATAATTTGAAATTTGATTCTTTGAGAAATTAACAATATTAATATTTGTCAGTAGTTTAAAAGAAATACACAAACTCTTTTCAGTTATATGTACTTAATGTGTATGGAACCCCCATTATACAAATTCTACTCCCACTCGACAGAAGAATTTTGTTTTTCAGAATCAAGCAAGCAGATACGGTTATAAACATTTCAATTCAATCCTTTTAATGATTAAATATTGACAACGACATTTCCTAAATAACCGTCTACAGGGGGTTATAGATATTAAAATGAAACAAGGGTGGCCAAAATTAACTTACCGGCTCTAAGTGTTCAAAGGAAATTTGTTTTGCTGCTCATTGTTGGAGGGCTGTTAACTGAATTGTGTCATTAGTTGAGTTGAGAGTAGACTTTACCGCGTCTATGCTGGGACACAATGGGGACTTCATTACTGAAACAGCAGGGATTGCCCAGAAGTAGCTTCAATAAGTAAAGAAGTGACAAATTTAGGAATCTCTTGTTGTTTATTTGCTACAAATTAAGGTATTTTTCTTTGAGTATTTTATATTAATGTTCCTGAAATGCAACTTTTTTATAACTCTATTGTAAATTATGTGGTGAGAACTATAACAAAACTGTAGTGATGTGTTGAAAAATTTAACAAAACTGTGGTTATATGTTGAGAAATTTAACAGTAAACAAACATATCGGCAGTAGAACAACTTACACAGAGTTGCAACAGCGTTGGACAGAGTTTCCAAATTGTCAGTCACTCAGCGCCAGCGCAAAGCAATTCACCACTAAAGTAAGCTAAGCTGGCATCGGTTTTTCTTATCTTTTATATCGTAGTAAAATTTATATAATATTAATATTGAGATAATAATAGAAAAGTTTTCATTTATGTTAGATATGGATACTTCATATATTGATACGTATTTTTTTTTGTTTCAGTACCTGTTTATTTTACTACTTTCCTCTTTTCGAACTAAAAATCATATATAAAAAGTTTCACTGCTAATGCACGAAAAAGCCATGCGTGTTATTTTTTTCTGATTATCTTCATTGCATGCGAGATATAGTAGCAATTATTTTTATTTTTAATACCATTTAAATAAATTATTCAATCAGTCCTCATATGAAAAACTGATTTTATATTTTTTGGTTAGCTCTTATTTAGTACTTACCCAACTTGGAAATATGAAATTTTGACCACTCATATGGCATTCAAAAACCAATATTTGTATAATATGGCTAATTGACTATATTTGATATTTATTTAGAGAGAAGAAAGAAGACTGACGAAGATAGATTGATAAATGGGCAACAATATTAATTTCATGGAATTTAAAGTAAAAGGTTAATTAGCTAATGCAATGTTAATTATATTTTATACGTAAGTTGTATGTATGTGTCGAGATAATTTTAACGGCAAAATCATTAAAGTCTTTACCAAGTTTTATTAACTTATGAATTCCACGATATCACAATATATTAGAATTGGAGTACTTCAGTTGAATGTAGGTTGTTTCGTAAATTAATTTGAGAACTTAAGGTGCTTCCATTTATCTGATTGAAAACCAACTTATAATTTAATGGTATCTTTTAATTTTGTTCCTAAATTGTTTTGTTACCATAAATGTGAAATCATGAGCTATATAGAGAAAAACCATAAACAGATTTGTTTTGAAATTAAATTAATTTAATAACTAACGTTTCGAATGATTTACATTTAGTGGGATATAAAATAAATCACAGAAATAATTTATATTCATGTATGTATAATTCAACGTCTCTGGAACTAGTAATTTTGGTTTTATATTATATACGTTAGCTGTATTTGCAAATATATACACGTATTAAAATATTCGTTTTTTGCACTGGGTTATAAGCGAAAAAAGCCTTAATAAAAGTAAATAATGGTTTAAAAACGTAATTTCACGAATAAGAATTCATCGCCAACTTCATGAAAAAAGCTTTGCAAAATTTTTATTTATTAAGTTCTATTTGCTTAAATGATATTTTCTTTTGTCGTAATAATTTAAGTTTTCTATAAAACTAACTAAAATTGCTAATTCCTCTATAACATACCACATTCCCAAACCCCTACCCTGGTCGTCTTAGAACCCCCCGGGGACATATCACACAAGTGAGCAGGGATCTTTATATCCTACAGGGATCTCTGATAGTTCCTAACAGTGTCAAATATTTTTGATTTTATTTATTGAGTTATTTGGAATTTCGTTTCTTTTGAGAATGCACTTGACAAACTTTCTAAATACCTTAAAATTTCGTTCTCTATCAACCATGTATACATATCTTAAAAATTGGTATATTCTCAAATACAGTCTAAAGTTTGTATAATTCTCCTTTACTATGTTTTTGTTCCAAAGCCACAGGCAGACCTCAGTCTATTTTTCAAGGCAAAACGTTATAAATATGCGGAGAAGTCACCATTTCCGTCAAGAAATATAGGGAATATTGCTGTTGAGCTAGCTGTTATTAGGCTAAGACACATCAGGAAAAAATAATCTTGTTATCTTGCCCATAGAATCGAGGGAAGTCCACGTTTGACCCAGGATCTTTAAAGTAAATCTCTTTGTAACTAAACGCTCTTAGTAGGATAACTCCTTACTATACGTTTAAAGAGCAATGAGCTCTCGTGAAAACGTTTCTCCTGTGCCAGAACAAAATCAACAGCACATTTTACGATCGCGATATCAGCGGATAAAGGACTCGCTAAAATAAAGCAACTCATCCGTCGCAAAGGTTTTGTAAATTTTGGTCAAAGCCATAAACGGCACGCGCTACATCACAATTCAGAACACAAACACCAATCATAAATTATTTTCAAAATAACATCTTGTTATCATACTTTACTTAGAAGATAAGTATGATGGGATCCATAATACGTTAAATTACGTAAATTTACACACAAAACACAATTACGTAAATTTAATTTTTGGAAATTTTTTGAAGACATTCTTATTTTTTGTATATCAAATCGTATCAAGTTCATAGGATATAGAAAACACTTTGTATATATGGCAACTACTGAAATGAAAGAACGGTGTAAATCGAAATATAGGAATAAGACAATTGGAAAATAAAGGAATATCTAAACTAACATCCGTTAAAGAGTTCTATTGTTCGTCTTCAAAACTTATCATTAGGTACTGACCTGGTAAGTGGTGTAGTTACTTTTTAGAATAACAACTACCTGTACCAAATATTTTGAATCATAGTTGATTTGCTAACATTCGTTAGGGAGTTCCATCGTTCATTCGTGGAATTCATCATCAGATCATCATCATATTTATATGGAACCACCTGTACAGTACCCTCTTTCAAATAAAGAAATAATCATCGAAATCTGTTGACATAGTAAAGAATTATCTCTGAACATACATAAAAAAGGAAGATTCCGACGAATTGAGCATTTCCACCTTTTTTTAATTCGGTTAAAAATTAGTATGTCTATAATTGAAACCCTTAACTTACTACAGAAATTATGTTTAAATATTTGGATTCAGCCTATAAAACACCAAATTTACATATAAATTGATTTGCTCCTTTTTTAATGCCGACGAGTATTTTTCTATAATGGTGTAATCATTTTGGACTTATACATTTGACTCATGTAAATCTTAGTATAATATCGTCACCCTGGTATGTTTAGTTGATCACAAGGAATTCGGTCTTTGACGACGCGGTGTACCGTGGAGACCCGGGTTCGATTCCCGGCCGTTCGTCGAACGAAGCTGGACTGGTGTTATGGTTAGCTGTAAGAGATGTCTCTCATAGTAATAAGTCCGCATTATGCATCAATTAGATACGTGAATGTAGATAAATATTAATTATGTTAAAGTAGATACATAAATAACTTTGATTAAACTTTAAATTAACTGTTATCTAGTTTTTTTTTACTTTGCAAGGCATAATAGACTGAAATTTGATATCATAAAACAAAAACTGTCACATTTCGGTGAAACAAAAACACTATATATTTACTTATCGGTCATAGAAGCAATATTTTCTAAATAATCGTAATGGAAAGGAAATATTGGTTTTATAATATAGAGCAAAAGAAAATAACAAAAATAGCATGAAATTTTGGTAAAAGTTGGATGAAAAGTATAAAGGTTCTTTAAGTAAAGGATAATTTTGTTTTAAAAAAGAAAACGCTTTTTTCCAGCAACAAAAATACCAACCTGTTAGAATGTTTGAGAAACAATTATATTTGCAATATATACAATTGCTGCTCATTTCGAATGCCAAACTCAAAAGAGTTAAGGCGTACAAAACTACACCTGTTTATTTTGTATATAAGTAATAAAATTTCAACCTCCCACGACCCATAGTTCGAAGCGCTTTCGTAGGGTATTTGTACTAATAATTTGAGCCCTATTACATATACCGTTACGTTTAGCACAGAAATATAAATTTCCCTTTGTTTGTCGTTAATTGATATACTACAGAAAATGGTTCCGGTAACATTTGGAATTGGACTACCCTTCCACATTTGTCAATAAAATGGATAGAACAGAAAAATTTCATATCTGAACATAATCCTTGGTATCATCGACATAAACTCTTAAATATATTTCCATAAATCCATATTAAAGATAGTTATTAAATAAAAAGATACATAATTGATTTTTTGCTACATCTATCAAACAATATGTTCAATATTTACAGATTTATGCGCAAACAATGAGTGATAAATATTGTCAACATTTACTAAATTTTATTTCAAAGAATTTATCTAATAAAAAATATCCGTACGAGAACAATACCGAATTGAAAGAGAGTGCGAAAAAAAATCACCTCTTCTACTTGTGCGGAGTGTACATTTTGTAAAAATATTTTGCTACAATTTCTATTGAGATTCTAATTTGAAGCACCTACTTGTATAATTTTATATACAATAGATTTAAAGTTGTATGAAATGTAAAGATTAACAGATACACGAACGTATCGAATTTACAAGGGTTTCTTGTGTCACAATGGAATTTTGCAATTAATAAGACAAGTGCATGGCAAACAATTCATAAGCGCTTACAATTGTAGATATCATTAAGTCCTGACATTGTTATTGCTTTAAATGTACCTGAACTTTTATTTATTGTTTTCAATCCCGTAAATGAAATTATAGAGTAAACAAAGTTGTAAACAAAGCTAAAAAATTAAAAATACTTTATGAAACCCGAATTTACTATTGAAAGAAGTTTCCAATCATAATACAATTATATTGTGATCATATCTACTAGATAATATAAGATAAGTATTTAAATGTTTTCCAGTTTTCTTAAATTGATGGTTAAAAAATTTATAGTGCAAACAAAATTGCAAACGAAACTACGAAATCGAGAATGAATAATGGAACCCCAATATAATGTTAAAATAACTTTCTAGTCATAATACACCTATCCAAAGAAAATATCCGCTAGATATGCATAGAACAAATTTGTTTCATGTTTTGAAACCCTTGATTGACTAAATAATGAGAGAGTTGGAAAGAGAACAGAGCAGCAAACATTGCCAAAAAATAAAAATGACCAATATAACCCCAATATCATATCTTATCGAAATATTCACTAGATGATAAGGGCATCGACCGATATTTTTCCGGCTTTTCAAAGTAATGGTTGAAAAATTCAGTATGAAATCCGCCGAAGGTTATGCCTCAGATAATGAAGACGAGGATTACAATCTTCATCTTCACTATTTGAGACCCAGAAAATGGTGTTAAATAGTGTGGGGCCTTGAAGGATCTGGTAAATATTATTATTATGTCCATTAGTGTGATTGCAATATTAAAAAATTAATAATTAAAAATATATCATTTCTGTGTACAGTGGAAGATAGTGAGAGTGAAGCTAAGATAGACGAGGCTGAAACGACTGAAAGCGTTGCAGCTAGTAATGAACCATCACAGTCAAAGACGTTTGCAATCAAGGAATTAGAGTTTAAAATACAACCAATATAACATCAATCATAATCATTCCACTTATAATATTAATTGGCATAAATATGAACTACATATGAGTACAGAGATCAGCGAAATATTCGAAAATGTTTTCACTTCTGAAATAGTCGATCTAATCGTTATATATATGAGGATAGTATTAGGCATTGATTTGAAACAATTAAATCTTCAACAATTCTACGTATTATTAATAATACTCATAATATCAGGTACAAATAATTCGAACACTGACCATTCAATTGTGTAAGTCAAATTCACATCCGTTATATAGAGCTGTGATGTGCATCAATCGGTTTTGAAGTATAAACAGATTTATTTGTTTTGATGATACGAATACTCGTGAAGTTTTCATTAAAGAAGACAAAGCAATTCCTATTCGTAATTTACAGACAATGTTGAATGCCGTTTTGTCAGCATTTTACAAACCAACATAGTGTTTGCCATTCGATGAGCAAATTTATCTATAGATAGGATGAACTAGATTTACTCAGTATATACCGTCGAAGCCAGCAAAATATGCTGGATATTCGATACAAAAAATTCAAAACCGCTAAACGGTCAAACTTTAAAACCAACAACAATTATATTCCAGTTTAAATACAAGCATCTAAAGATCGTGACTACTCCATTCTATTTGGATTTCATGAGAAAATAAAATTATGTTTTTTGTACCAAAAAAAAAGTTGTTTCACTACTATCTGTGATGCACTCGGATACAATAGTTTACGAAGACAGAAAGAAAAAAAACTAGACTTTGTTCAGTATAATAATGAAAAAAAGATTGGAATCTATACAACGGATTAGACGTTAGGACATTTCACAACCCACAGGTGGACTAATTGATTGCCTCTCGTTTTTTTTATAATATTTTCGATATGCTAGTTTTGAAATTTTAAAATGTATTACTAAGTTTATAAAATGTTAAAAAAAGATGATTTTTTGGAAAATTAAATGAAGGATCATGTATGCCAACAATTGAAGATCGATCTCAAAACATTCAAATTACGAAAAATTTCCTCACTAAGATTGCGAACAAAACCATCTATGGAAAACCAATGAATCCCGCATGCAAAGTAACAATATCAACTAACTCTTCTGAAGAAACAGATTCTACTGGATGAAATATTTTTGTAGGATCATATTATGTCTTTTACCAGGTATCTAAAAAACAGGTAGAAAGACGCAAAAATCGTGTAAATACTGTCTTAACCGGTTTGTGATGCATATGTAAGAGCAATGACAAAATGTGACTCATGTTTTCAAGAATAAATTTCATGTGAAAATATTTTATGTACAATTTATAATAAAAATCATTAAAAGGTAAATGCCTACATTTATTTGTATGTAAAATATTATTTCTTGTCCATAGAGATTAGTTTAATTATTTATTACTATGCAATTTTAAGGAGTATGAAGTTCCTACATATGGGTAGCTGCGTACCCCCAGTACTGATCAAATAGGTATTCGACTTTAGCTCGTAAATTTATTTATGTGTTGCATATTTAAATACATAATGTGTATAAATCGACGCTAAGTGACTCAAGTAACGGGCCTCTAAAAGGTCTTTACCTCTAAAGGGTTGATCTTTCGTTAAATACATAACATATGTAAGTAAGAATATACAAAGGGTACCCGGGTGTCTGTGTATGATAGTGTATTATACATAAGGGTTAATAAATAATTTCATTTCTTACCAGTATATTGATAAGTTGAAATTATTTGAAAGAGCTATTCATAATGGCTCTAAAACTATTTTTTAGAATTTCATGCGAGATAGTCACAGAGTTGTTGTTTGAAAATGTCCACGAAAAATATGTAGTTTTCAACCTATCTTCGAAAATATTAACTTTAAAATAATGAAGAAACAAAGATATTAGAAATTTACCTAATGTTTTGAGAAAACTCTAGCGATAATTTGAAATTTGATTCTTTGAGAAATTAACAATATTAATATTTGTCAGTAGTTTAAAAGAAATACACAAACTCTTTTCAGTTATATGTACTTAATGTGTATGGAACCCCCATTATACAAATTCTACTCCCACTCGACAGAAGAATTTTGTTTTTCAGAATCAAGCAAGCAGATACGGTTATAAACATTTCAATTCAATCCTTTTAATGATTAAATATTGACAACGACATTTCCTAAATAACCGTCTACAGGGGGTTATAGATATTAAAATGAAACAAGGGTGGCCAAAATTAACTTACCGGCTCTAAGTGTTCAAAGGAAATTTGTTTTGCTGCTCATTGTTGGAGGGCTGTTAACTGAATTGTGTCATTAGTTGAGTTGAGAGTAGACTTTACCGCGTCTATGCTGGGACACAATGGGGACTTCATTACTGAAACAGCAGGGATTGCCCAGAAGTAGCTTCAATAAGTAAAGAAGTGACAAATTTAGGAATCTCTTGTTGTTTATTTGCTACAAATTAAGGTATTTTTCTTTGAGTATTTTATATTAATGTTCCTGAAATGCAACTTTTTTATAACTCTATTGTAAATTATGTGGTGAGAACTATAACAAAACTGTAGTGATGTGTTGAAAAATTTAACAAAACTGTGGTTATATGTTGAGAAATTTAACAGTAAACAAACATATCGGCAGTAGAACAACTTACACAGAGTTGCAACAGCGTTGGACAGAGTTTCCAAATTGTCAGTCACTCAGCGCCAGCGCAAAGCAATTCACCACTAAAGTAAGCTAAGCTGGCATCGGTTTTTCTTATCTTTTATATCGTAGTAAAATTTATATAATATTAATATTGAGATAATAATAGAAAAGTTTTCATTTATGTTAGATATGGATACTTCATATATTGATACGTATTTTTTTTTGTTTCAGTACCTGTTTATTTTACTACTTTCCTCTTTTCGAACTAAAAATCATATATAAAAAGTTTCACTGCTAATGCACGAAAAAGCCATGCGTGTTATTTTTTTCTGATTATCTTCATTGCATGCGAGATATAGTAGCAATTATTTTTATTTTTAATACCATTTAAATAAATTATTCAATCAGTCCTCATATGAAAAACTGATTTTATATTTTTTGGTTAGCTCTTATTTAGTACTTACCCAACTTGGAAATATGAAATTTTGACCACTCATATGGCATTCAAAAACCAATATTTGTATAATATGGCTAATTGACTATATTTGATATTTATTTAGAGAGAAGAAAGAAGACTGACGAAGATAGATTGATAAATGGGCAACAATATTAATTTCATGGAATTTAAAGTAAAAGGTTAATTAGCTAATGCAATGTTAATTATATTTTATACGTAAGTTGTATGTATGTGTCGAGATAATTTTAACGGCAAAATCATTAAAGTCTTTACCAAGTTTTATTAACTTATGAATTCCACGATATCACAATATATTAGAATTGGAGTACTTCAGTTGAATGTAGGTTGTTTCGTAAATTAATTTGAGAACTTAAGGTGCTTCCATTTATCTGATTGAAAACCAACTTATAATTTAATGGTATCTTTTAATTTTGTTCCTAAATTGTTTTGTTACCATAAATGTGAAATCATGAGCTATATAGAGAAAAACCATAAACAGATTTGTTTTGAAATTAAATTAATTTAATAACTAACGTTTCGAATGATTTACATTTAGTGGGATATAAAATAAATCACAGAAATAATTTATATTCATGTATGTATAATTCAACGTCTCTGGAACTAGTAATTTTGGTTTTATATTATATACGTTAGCTGTATTTGCAAATATATACACGTATTAAAATATTCGTTTTTTGCACTGGGTTATAAGCGAAAAAAGCCTTAATAAAAGTAAATAATGGTTTAAAAACGTAATTTCACGAATAAGAATTCATCGCCAACTTCATGAAAAAAGCTTTGCAAAATTTTTATTTATTAAGTTCTATTTGCTTAAATGATATTTTCTTTTGTCGTAATAATTTAAGTTTTCTATAAAACTAACTAAAATTGCTAATTCCTCTATAACATACCACATTCCCAAACCCCTACCCTGGTCGTCTTAGAACCCCCCGGGGACATATCACACAAGTGAGCAGGGATCTTTATATCCTACAGGGATCTCTGATAGTTCCTAACAGTGTCAAATATTTTTGATTTTATTTATTGAGTTATTTGGAATTTCGTTTCTTTTGAGAATGCACTTGACAAACTTTCTAAATACCTTAAAATTTCGTTCTCTATCAACCATGTATACATATCTTAAAAATTGGTATATTCTCAAATACAGTCTAAAGTTTGTATAATTCTCCTTTACTATGTTTTTGTTCCAAAGCCACAGGCAGACCTCAGTCTATTTTTCAAGGCAAAACGTTATAAATATGCGGAGAAGTCACCATTTCCGTCAAGAAATATAGGGAATATTGCTGTTGAGCTAGCTGTTATT